>CM056611.1:9340729-9513229 GCA_029721355.1 Tegillarca granosa | reverse complement strand
ATAAAACAAATAAATAAATAAATAAATAAATAAATAAAATAAGTAAATAAATAATTATAAAAATAAATAAAATATTTTTTAATCCCGAAAATCGAAAAGCTGGAAACCAGACACGTTTTAGTAAGCAGTTTTTAATGTACAAGAAAAATAGTATTAATTATTGATTTACATAATAGGGTTGAACGTCCAAGTCAAGAATATTTTACTTATGTCGAGAAGTCACCAGCTATAGGTGAAGTGGCAGAAATTTTGACCTTTGCGGTGCAATATGCAGGGAGGGTTCTTTAACGTGCCACGCTTGCTGTGACACGGGGCATCGGTTTTTAAGGTCTCACCTGAAAAACCCAGTGACTTTCATTTCTAAATGCCGAGTGCTTGGCTAAAGAACAGTCATTACATATTTGAAAGTCTTGGTCAGATCCAGCCGGGGTTCGAACTCTGACCTCAAAGATACGAATCGAACACTCTACCAACAGAGCTTCCGTAGTGGTATTAGAAAATTGAAAGTAATGTGTTTGGTGTAGTGATCGGGTTTAACGATCCAATAAAAATTCTTTCACGTACAGTATAACCTCCGGAAACCGAACCCTGAGAAAACCGAAATCCTGTCTAAACCGGCCAGGTCCGATGGTCCCGATTTTTTTCCTCTATATTCCTTTTGTTACAAACCTTGATAAACCGAACCCTGTGAATTCTGAATACCGGTCTATTTTCTATGAAAAATCCGTCCTCTGACTATAAATTTCACCTGTGAAAACCGATTTCGGAAATTGGACGATTTTGCTTTGATTTTAATGCAAAATATGCCATTTATTTTTCTAATCATTTAAATAATTTCACTCAGAAAACCGTCATTTTCATCTACTGAATACCACACTTTTTAATGTTAAACAATGATGTTTTCTTTCTATTCATTCATCTCAGTTAATGTCTAATCAAGACAAACATTGAAACAATGGAGATCATAATTACTTACATCACGTCCTATCCACGTAAATCATTTCGATCATTTCTGAGATGTTTGACGAAACGAGGGAAAAGAAAACCGCCTTCTTTTAGCAAGCGCACTAACAATTTTTCGACAGTGAGGGAATCGAACCTATAGGGTGAGAGACAAGGTGATCCGCGAGCTTTTAGACCATTCAACACTTAAGAAACCTCTCTTCTTCTCCCACTGGACTTTATCAATGAGAACGTCAGAGTGCGATGAACACTTTATTAACAGGTGCCATGGAAACAAGGTACCAACAAAAAAGACAAAATTGATTAGATAAACAAATAAATAAATAAAATAAATAAAATAATAGAATAAACAAATAAATAAATAAAGTGAATGATAAATAAACAAATAATAAATACATAAATGAAATGTTAATTAATAAATAATAAATAAATAAATATTTATTAAAATAACAAACAAATAAATAATATATATATATATATATATAAATAAATAGATAAATTAAAAAATAATAAATAAATTGATAAAACTCCGCCCGGCCTCGAAAAGACTCCGATTTAAGCGATATAATGGTGTTAAGTGGTGTGGTTTACAAATTGTTATTAGTAAGCGATCTTAGACATCCTAATTATGACGTCAAAATAATATAGAACAAAAAATCAAACTTTATTCATCAATCTTTTTCCTTTTTCTTTTAAATGTTGTACTTTATAACCCTCGGGACAAATTCGAATTAAACATGTGACGTCGAAAAACAAATATCCTATAAAATATTTCTATCAGTTAATTTACCTTTTTGTATAAATTTAAAATCTCGAATGGTGCAGAAACAGGATATGGCTTAAACTCGTGAAGCGGAAATAAAAGTGCATTACTTCATCTTCATTAGGAAGAAACATGCTTTCAAGAACCTTGTTTTTTCCTAAATCTACTTCATTTACATTAAATATTCGTGCTTGAATTTGTAGAAGTACTGTAATGTACTTTTGAATTATTGAATTTTCTGAATGAAATCAAAAACAATATTCAGTACTGTATTTTGTACGGCAGTTTTCATTGTATGTTTTTTTTGTTTTTTTTTTGCCAAACTAAACGATAGATTTAGAATATTTTCACGATCTTAAATGATTAAAATAAATAAAATAACACTCAATAATAATTCAAAACAGAAAATATTTAAATAATGGTATATCGACAATAGACTTGACGGGAAAGTTTTGTAATGCTTTATACGTTTATTATTGTAGATCAGTTGTTTTGTCCTGTTGAATAGAGTAACTTCCCTTGGTGTCGGCACTTGCCTTAAGTACCAGAAAAACACTTCGTTAGAGCGACTTTGCCGTTTACTATATGACGTCATAGAGTACCTGTAGATACTAACTATCCCACATAATCGGTTACAATTACAGGATGTACTTTTGAGTCTTCAATGCGCATGCGCACAACTGTATTTTACAGCAGGCAACTAAGTATACAGTAACCATAAAGAACGGAATATTTCAAATATCAGAGAAAGAGTCCATGGATTGTCCGGTCACGGGATATTCTGTTAAGTACATTAACGTCCATTCCGGTATCATTGCCCTTTCGGCCCCTTTTTTAATCCAAACCGTGCAGATCCTACTCAACAACAGTGTAAGAACAGTTGACCACTTCTCTTGGCAAAAGACGGCATTCCGGTGTTCTCTACAATCACAAAGCTATTCTATTCTTTTCTTTATTAAACCAAATACCTTACAGTATATAGATACATATCACAAACCATAAACATAAACATCAAGGTGGACAAATACATAATAATAATTATAACAATATTACAATAAAAAAGTTTGAGAAAAGCATGGATACCAAATAAAATTGCTTACACGATATTGAAAGGAGAAAGTTACCAGATTCAAAACTGTTTAGAGAATCCAAAAAAAAAAAAAGATATTTAATAATAAATAGGTAGAACCTTACGCGACAACAACAACAACAACAACAACAACAACAACAACAACAACAACAACAATAATAATAATAATAATAATAATAATAATAACAATAATAATAATAATAATGCTATAAAAATATGTCTATAACATGACCGCCTACATTTGCTTGAACGAATCTTGAATGGGACACAAAATGCCGTTTCAGAATCCCATATTATTGTGATGTAAAATAATTGTATGTAAAATGAAGCGACAGTAAAATATTGTTTAAACTAACTAAAATGCCGTTCAACAGTCCAAATAATTCATTGATTAAGAGCTCATGTCTTAAGTGAAACAAAAGTGACTTAAGGTAAAACTATTGAATGACGAAGCCGTTTTGTTCTAATTTCTTCCTTACGGGTATAAAGATACCGGAGCTGAGGTCATAACCCAAGCATGTATATTAGTAATGATAATTAATCTTTAACAATTTTTATACATTATATAATTTAGTATGCTGTCATTTGAAAGAATATGTTTTTTAATATTCTCTTTTGGGTTCCTTAGTGGAAAAACGGAATTCACAAATCACAAATTGTGAGTAGCTCTTTTGTTAACAATGATTGTTAATACAATTCTATGAAATAAACAAAGTACGTTAAACTTTAAAATTGTTATTATTTCTACGATATCCCAGTTTTTTTTAATGGAATTCGCCAGTGTATCACGTGATACGACGTTTTTCGGGAATATTTGACGTAGACGTTATCCATTTCATTC
The DNA here is from genome assembly GCA_029721355.1 of Tegillarca granosa. NCBI lineage: Eukaryota > Metazoa > Mollusca > Bivalvia > Arcoida > Arcidae > Tegillarca > Tegillarca granosa. Next base: position 9,509,572 of record CM056611.1, on the reverse strand, counting down.
CCCGCAAACGTTAAGAGGTATTGATCACGTGGTACACTGGCAAATTCCATTATTTAATTAATTGGGATAAATATTGGATAAGATGAAAGAATCTTGACTGGACCGTTAAAAACGGATTTATTCCTTCTCCCTAATTTTTTGTATTATGAAAAATAAACTTGTGGTTAGAATTATGTTAACTCTTTGTTTTAGTCAAACAAGTAATTGTAATTGTTCTTCCTTGAAGGGGCTTTGCTCTCCGAGTATGTGGCCTTAAGCATCCTAACTTGCCGAGTGGTCCAAAGCAAGCACTTACGAATCATAGTGCCTCCAATTCATTTGTATTTTATCATCTGAAGCAATTCTTATTTCGGGAGTTTAACCTCGGCTAAGGGGTCAAGAAGATCAAGCACTTTTACATATATAATGAAATGATGTTTGACATTTCTTGAAATGACCTTCAAAGGTCAAGGTCAAAGGCCATGACCAAATGTTTACCTTTGCTATTTGGCTATATTTTAGCCAAATATGCCATGTCTATGTTTAAGAAAATGAAAAAAGTAAGTTGATAGCTATAGTCCATAAATATTATTTTAAATTTTACCAATATGAATCGCTCCCTGAATCGAAAATGCTTTTTTTCGGGGTGGGGCAGTGACCAAGTTGTCTCAAGCGTGAGCATACGGATTACAATATATTTTATGCCTAGGTTAATGCCGATTCTTGAGTGAGGAAAATTTTATTTTGCCTGTCAATGTGATTTCTCCGGGCACTACGGTTAATTCACAATCTTAGAATTGCCCAACCGATATAAATGAAAGAATTTTGACTTTGGCGTAAAACACCATTACTCAAAAAATGGAAAAAAAAGTTTCAATAAAGGTGTTTTGAGTGACCTTCAAACGAAAAAGACATTGTTGCTCAATATTATGAGTACTTGGTAAAAAGGACAGAGTTATAAGCAATACAAACCGAGATAAAATTGAAACAAATCAGCCAACTCGGGTAATAAGTAAGACAAATTGATGCCAGAACTGAACATTATAATCCTGGATCCTGTATTCTTTTACAGAAATTAGCCCAGTCTTGAGGTTCCCTTTGAAGGGCTCCGGTTTCCATTAGTGTTGTTCCTTGTAGAGTCCTGATATTTATTGTTAAGGTTTCATTGTAAATTTTGTTCCCCATTTCCTTTGTCAAACCTATGTATTCAATCCACTGGTTTCGATCCTTTGTCAGATCTTGGTATGAACCAATTTGTAGATTATAGTAACATCATTATAATTTTTTTTCTCTATTTCTCTGTAGTACGCTGCAATGGTTACATTTTAAATAATGGTTCGTTATGCTATTGGACAACACAAATTAAAACCACATGGTTAAACAGTAGCGCAGAATGTAGAAAGTCTGGTGGCTCATTAGCTATAATACCGAACAGAAATGTAACTCAGGAACTGATTAATTCAGGAATTACTAGAACTCTTAGGTAAGTCACAAGTTAGTCAGTTTTGAATTTTGATTGATTGATTGATTGACTGGGGTTTGATTGATTAATTGAATGAATGAATGATTGATTGATTTGAGTTTCATTGATTGATTAATTAAAAATTGATTGATTGATTGAATAGATGAATGGATTTTGACTGATTGATTGAATGAATAGTTGATTGATTGATTGGTTAAATAGGGTTTGATCGATTGATTGATTTGTTGAGGGTTGATTATATGATTGATTGGAGTTTGGTTGATTGACTGATTGATTGATTGGTCGATCGATCGATCGATTGATTGATTAATTGATTGATTGATTGGAGTATTACGTGCCAGTCAAGAATATTTTATTAACATCGAGATGACACAAAGAACAGATGAGGTAGCAGAAATTTTGACCTTTGCAGTTTGCTTATGGCAATTTGCAGGGAGGGTTCTTTAACGTGCCGCGCGTGCCGTGATACCAGGCATTGATTCTTAAGCTGTTCTCCGAAGGATCCCGTGACTTTCATTTCTAAACGCCGAGTGCTTTACGAAAGGACAGTCACTATTTTCAAGTCTCGGTCAGACCCGACCGGGGTTAAAACCCCGGCCTCGCACGTACGAAGCGAACAATCTACTAATTGAGCTACAGTAGTGGTCAGTTTTCAATTTTGAAACAAATAGCTTTAAATTTTAATCAATCTTACATATGATCTACGTCAGACCTGGTGAAACGCCAAAATCAACGTGTTCAAACAACTTTAAATTTTGCACATGACCCTAGCTAGGCTCACTGGTGATTCAAATATTGCATACAACAACTTTCAACAAGCCTTAATTAGTTTCAAAATTGGCATACGCCTTAATTAGTTTCAAAATTGGCATACAGTTTTTTGTTCACATGATCAGTACATGTATTTGTTTGTAATTAATTAAACAGACAAAAATAAAGACTTTATATATATTTTTTCAATAAAACTTTAATGGTAAAGATTTTATCATAATAATAATTTAGACCTACAGTTGGTTTCATTTTGTTTATGGGAGTGAATTTTGTCTAATATTTATAGAAATTCCAATTAACCGGAAATAAGTGTATTGTTTTCACTTATTTAAATCGAGTTAGTACCTGCAAATCGCTCTACCCATCCATTAATACCATAGAATATTTCTGTAGAAAGTAAGCAGTTGCATCTTTTGGTTTTATTTTAATGTCGAAAATGGAGATGGTTTTTTTTTTTTACCAGAAATTATGTTGGAGATGGTTTTTTTTTTTTACCAGAAATTATGTTTTTGATTAGGCATTTGTTACGTCGTATTTGCGAAAGAATCCTGTTTTTTTTTTTTTTCAACATGTAACTTTCCCGTTTCGGAAATATTCCATGGTAATCGTGGATCCTGAGCATTTTTATTTCCCAAATAGACACAAGTAAATAAAAAATGCCGAACTTAACTTTAATTTATTATAGGCTTTGTTTGGAAATTAACCATAATTTCACTGTCATAAACACAGTGACTTAAACATTACTTGTGGTTATAAAAAAAAAATTAAAAAAAAACAAACCTTTCAGCTGGTTCATTTTTTATTTTTTCCAGTGTAAATACTAACTTACTTTGGATAGGATTGACAGACACACTTGTTGAAGGAAGATTTGTTGATGGAAATGGAAAGGTTCCAGAATGGACTAACTGGGCATTAAATGAACCATCAGATCCTGGAACTGATTTTGCTCCGCCTCACGACTGTGTAGCAGTTCGAACTCAAGAGCAACTAAAATGGGGTGATGAACCATGTGCTGCTTTTTATTACGCGCTTTGCTTTCTAAATCTAAGTAAGTTTTTTTGGATGCAATTATTACGTCTTACGTTTCAACAATTTGTAATAGCGCTTTTTTTTCTTTTCTTTTCTTTTCTTTTTTTTTTTTTTTTTTTTTTTTTTTTTTTTTTTTTTTTTGGGTTTTTTTGTTTGTTGTTTTGTTTTGTTTTTTGTTTGTTGTTTTGTTTTGTTTTGTTTGTTTTGTTTTGTTTTGTTTTTGTTTGTTAATTTGTTTGTTTTTGCATGTTTTAAATTCGTTTTGACTTCTGTCAAAGAAATAAAATTCACAATGCCCATCAACAGATTTTTGTCTGTATAACCACTGTAAGCGTTTTACTGGATCTTCATATTAATTTTTTAGCATTCTATTTGTTTAAATTTACTAGTGAAAGAGTAATCTTGGTCTTATTCAAATAAGAGATAGCGCTACACTGGTTCAACTCTTGCTTATAGTTTGCGCACATGCTATCAATGATGATGCTATACACCAAGTTTCGTAATAATCTTTTTCATAGTTACTATCTACAAGAAGAGGGACAGACAGAACTGTATTTTAAATATCCAATTTTCTTTTAAAAAAAAAAAGAGGAATAATAATAAGTTTGGAGAATGATTTTTGTTCTATGTTCATTATTTTGCAATTTTTATTATATATTTTGAAGGTGCGATTGCGACAAATACAACAAATTACGCGACAAGCTACGTTACTACGGCTGAGGTCAATAAGATCACTAAAACTCAAACAAGCTTTGTAACTAAAGTCGAGACGACCTACCTTGATACAACGGAAGCAGTTGTGGCTGTTACCACAATGACTTCGTCACGAATAATTCCAGTTTTTGTGTATTGCCCGCGGGAAATACTTATTTACACAAGATCATCTGTAGGAACAAAAGTTGAGTGGCAGGAAGTCAAAGCTGAAGTGAATTCTGGGAATGTAACAGTGATTATCCAATCAAAAACAGCAGATAATGGAAATGTATTTAATATTGGCACAACGACAGTACGGTACATAGCCAATAGCACTAGGAGTTTTTTGTCACAGATCTGTGAATTTAATGTCACTGTTCGAAAACTAGGTAAGCACATCTAACCCTTCCAAATAGCACAATGCAAAGCTTCAACGTCTATCAACGCTATTTGAATCGAACACCTTTAATAAGTTCGACCACTGCGGTAGCTCAGTTGGTAGAGTGCTCGCTTCGTAAGTGGGAGGTCGTGGGTTCGAACCCCGACCGGATCTGACCGAATGCTTGAAAGTGGGTAGTGACTGTTTTTTCGCCAAGCACACGGTATTACGAAATGAAAGTCACGGTTTTTTCTGATGGGAACTTAAAATAAACGAGGTCCCGTGTCACTGTAAGGCTTAGCACGATAAAGAACCCCGTTGTATAATGCCATCAGCGCAACGCACAGGCAAAATTTCTACACTTTCGTCTATAGCTGGCGACGTCTAGATATAAATAAAATATTCTTGACTGGGACGTTAAACACCATTACTCAACTAATAATTTTGGCCATTGGAATTTATAATATTTCTGGAACAATTTTTTTGGGTGACATTTTCAATAAATTATTTACTTTTCATAATGTATATAATCAGTCTTGCTTCAAATCTTTTCATTTTTTATTACTATATCATTTTCCGAATTTTTTGCAATATTAATTGTTTCAATTAAAACGCATTTTCATTGTTATTTTAGACATGCAGTGTTCCGACTTTCCAGTGATACAAAACGGAAATGTAAATTGTAATAGTCGGGGTGGCAGAGTGTCGTGTTTTATACAAAGCTGCGATGTAGGGTACCAGTTATTTCCGGGAATCAACAGGAACTACACATGCAGTGGAATTACAGGATGGATTCCTCAAATTCCAAGATTATTGTCTATCTCTACTTGTTTCAGTAAGTGCAATGACCTTATAACCCAAAAATGTAAATTTTATCAGTTGTATTGTTTGATTGCAAATTGAACAAGATTTAAGACCAAGATAAAATAAATAGACTTTGATATTTCAAAACTCTGTGGCAATACATGAGGTTTTAAAGTAATGGAAGAAGGCTTTACGAGGCTTTTCTGTTTTTGCACGGCTACTGATTCAGTGCTTGATTGGGAAAAGTTCTTGATCTTTGTTGCGCTGTTTTACTTGAAGCTACATTAAGTTTTTAATTTTCTTTTTTTTTTTTTTAAATATATTTTTAAAAAATAGATAACTTCTAATCATGATCCTTGAGATTCATTTTCTAAAATTTCATTAGCTGTAAATAAACTGAATCCTCTATTGGGTTGGTCAATGTTTAATAATGATTATTATTTGCTTGGGGCATGGGCACGGATGTACGGGAATTCCGATGAATCAAAAGTGAAATCTGACAAATTGTATTAATTGTCCGTCATTCAAATCCAAATGTATTCGCAATAGTGTTTCGTATTCCTTACAAAGTCACAAATGACAAATTTAATGAAATTCTGTGTTTAATTTGTCGTATTTCACCGTTTTGTAAGTTGTGTTTAAATGATCCGGTTTTTTATGACGTAACTACGTTTCAACATTGGATCCCACAGGCTATACCTCTATAAAAATTATTGTTATTTCTGTATTTATTCGAGCTTTTATCGTTCAACCAAATGTAACATTATTCATTAGGAACATTATTAATTAGGTCAGCATCGTTTTAATTTTTTCCCTAGGAATACTTGATGCATCTTTAAATCACAGCAATATCTAGTTTAAGTCAGTGTATGGTCAAATGAAGTATTCGTCATAATTGTTCAGCACGTGCTGTTCTTATTTTAGCCTCACCTAGCGCTCGGTATAAAGAGTTTGGACTTGTTTATTCAGTGCCAAGATAATGTGACAGAGGGGAATTGTATGCTAGTTTGCGGCATACCGACTCGGCGAGCTAGCACCTTAACAAAATCCGCTCTATGTGCTAGCTCATACAAGGTTGACCAAAAAATCACAATCGTACATCTCACACATAAAATAGCTTGTTCTGGGATTCACATTTTGAGAGATTAATAAACGTGTTCCCGACATGCAAAGCTGAAATAACTGCTGATGCGACGTCAAACAACATTTCTATAAACCAACAAATCCAAATTCAATCATCATCGCAGAGTTGGTTTCGTTTTTATTTCATTTCATTTCATTTCAACTTATTTTATTTTATTTATTTATTTTATTTTATTTTATTTTATTTTATTATTCAATTAAATTTTTGTTTCTTTTTTACACTTAGGTTTTAAACGTCACTTTACTCCATATTTCATTGTGAATTTTATAAAAGCTTTAAACTTGAAACTTTTTATTTTTATTTTATTTTTACAGGACCTGTTTCATTAGTTGCATATTTGAATTTCATATTGTATTCAGATGTAAAGCTGAAAATCAAATAACTGCTGATGACGTCATAGACTGTTTAAATCAGTTTAACCTCTGTCCTCCCATATCAAGTGGGATAACTTTATGTAGCCCGAAACAACTAAATGTTACAACTAACGGAAATATAGTCAGTGTAACTGCGGCTAGTATTGCCGATCTGAAGTAAGTTAACATAAACACACAAGGCTTCCTTTTCGTCAGGAATGAACTTGAGTGAGTGAGTGAGTGAGTGAGTTATTGTTTTAAGCCGCATCAGCAATGGGAATGAACTTGACTTTTTTCCACAAAGTGCCAAAAAGTATATAAACTGCAGTTTTCTCCAGTTCAGACTTTTGAACTGCATAGCTGAACAACACATCATAAATACATATCTGATATTGACCTTTGTATTGTTCGTTATGTTAAATTATCACCCTGAGAAAAAAAATATCGCCATACACGAAGTCGAGGTGTTAATTTATCTTTCTCAGGGTGTTAATCGTTATAACATAACACACAAAACAAAGGTAAATGTGTTTTTATTATTATTATTATTATTATTTTCATTATACCGAATGTTTTAATGTAATCTGGGATACATGAATCCAGTGAAATAGGCATAGAATTATGTGTGTTGTATGTACTTGTTACGTTTGCAAACGCCTTGATTGTTTAAATTCTGTCGTTTGGTTGAGGTGAAACTAATATCGGAAATGAATGAGAAAGAGTTCGGTAAAATCCGTACGGTGGCCGTTTGCAGGGAATTTTACGAGTCGTGAACTGGAGGTGATTTTAGTAGCAAGATAGTAAAGACTACCTATCCAATATTTAGATTTTTTACATGAGGTATAATAAAATGACATAAGTACCTGAAAAGATTTAGAATAAAACAACTCTGAACGATGTAAAATAAACAAATCTTACGATCCTTAGTTTTCTTTGAGAGATCTTTTAAACTTTTTGGCCCCTCGGAGGCGGAACTTAAAAAGCGACTTAAACACAGTCACCCAACTTGGGTTCGAAAACAACTAAAAAGATGCTAATCTAATAATGATTGTCAATTGGTTTGCAAAAACAGGTGGTACACCGATTTTTTCTGCAACCTTATCAGTGTCCACTTTGATAAAGGTGAAAGAATTTTGACTGAGCTGTTAAACCTTTAATTAAATCTATAATTAAATTGTTTAAGTCCAATTAATTCAAACAATTCATTGTAATGGACCTTCCATCAAGGGGCCTCACTTGCTCACTTGCAGAGTAGCCTAAAACAAGCGCTTACAGATCATAGTGCCTCACACCGCCTGGATATTCACCATGACCGGATAGATCCTAGTGTAAGAAATTTTGTCAGTTCGCTTTCCTAAGGTTGGTGGTTTTCTCCGGGAACTCCGGTTCCTCCGCCAATCCAGAACTGACCCCCTCGATATGTCAGAGAATCTTATCTTGGGTGTAAAACATCATTAATCCATTCTACTCCTTCCTTGAAGCGTGGTTCACTTTTGCACTATTTTATCCGACATAATTTTTTTCCTGTGGAAAAATTAACACATGACTCATTGTTAAGGTTTTTAATGACAATTTCTATCCAATATAGAGAGTATTGTGATCAATTATCTTTATAAGTTCGTATCGTAGTCCCTTGTTTGGCTGTTTTTACCTTTTTTAAATAATTATTTGTATTGTGTCGTATTCTTCCTTGCGTTCGCTGTTGCCAAATGCATTGATTTTACTTACAAATTAATTTTGTTTTTCCATATAATTTCAGACACGGAGAAGATAGAACAAACCTTACAAGACGCCTTTTAGACATAAATACAAACATTATCAGGTTCTTTAATTCCTCTGCAAATTCTACGTTATGTAATCCTTCTTCAGAATGTGTTTTAGATGAAGCTTCCACAAGTGATACTCCAATATTTGACTGTCCAGTAGGATCAGAGCAAATCAATTTTATGGAAAGTATTACATGTGGTAAGACATAGTAAATAATTCGATGTCGAATATTTGTCGATTTTTTTTTTACAATCTAGCTTTGTTTTAGACGATTCTTCGACAAATATAGAATATTCCAATATTTGGCACCGCTTTGGTTGCTCAGTGAAAAAGCGTTCGCCTTGAGAAAGACAAGTTGGGGTACGTACTCCGGCTTGATCATACATAAGACTTTAAACTTTGAGATATAACTGCCTCACCGGATAATTACTAATTGTACTGCAATAATTATTTATTTTTTATTTATTTAATTTATTAATTTTGATTTATTCAAATTATTTTTTATTTGTGATGTTTTGGAATTTAAACTTTTTGTAAAACTTGCTTATCTTCAACTTTCATAGATTAACTCATAAAAATCTATAAATTTTTTTTTTTAGAATTTCAATTAATTGACTAAATATGTTCTTTTGTTTGTCAAAAATGTTTTGTAAAATTTTTAAATTATAGTAAATTTTCAATAGTGTTTATCAGTTTTAAGCCTAAAATTCTATCCTGTTTCATGAATAAATAAATAAAATATATTAAACCATATTTATAAAATATTTCGGTGTCAGATTTTAAAAATGGAAACGAAAAAATTCTAAAAACCTTCTAATATTGATTCGCTAGTGTGTGTTTGTTGCTTTTTTGTTTATGTACATGTTTATATGTAAAATTTTTATGCGTGTGTATGTAAGTGTATTTCAACAGTTGTACCTATATACATATTAAAGATATACTAATGTGTATTTAAAGCCAACAAACCATTCTTCAAATTAAATTGTGTTCTCTTATCTTTTCTTTTAGCGCTCTGTAGCGTTGGGAAGTATTACTCTATATCCACTGGTAGATGTCGCAAATGTGGCAAAGGGAGGTATCAAGATGTACCCGGACTTACATTTTGTTTATCATGTCCACGACTACGTCCTTTATCAAAGGAAGCCGCATTCATAAAACAGCAATGTAAGTAGAAACGGACTATAGAAATTAACACCTGAAATGTACTTCTTTTATCAAACGAAGCCGCATTTAGAGAATAACGTTGTAAGTAGAAACAGGCTATAGAAATTAACAACTTAAATGTACTTCCTTTATCAAACGAAGCCGCAGTCAGTAAACAGCACTGCAAGTGGAAACAGACTATAGAAATTAACAACTGAAATGAACATCCTTTTATGAACAAATCCGCATTTAGAGTGAGTGAGTGAGTGAATGAGTAATGGTGTTTAACGTCCCAGTCAAGAATATTTCACTTATATCGAGACGTTGTCAGCTATAGGCGAAAGTGCAGAAATTTTGCCTGTGCGTTGCGCTGATGGCATTATACAACAGGGTTCTTTGTCATGCCACGTCTACCGTGACATGGGGCCTCGTTTATTTTAAGTTCCCATCCGAAACAATCGCAACCCTTATTTCGTAATGCCGAGTCACTACCCTCTTTCAAGTCTTGGGTCAGACGTGGTCGGGGTTCGAACTCACAACCTTCAACTTACGGAGCGAACACTCTACCAACTGAGCTATCACAGTGGTCCCGCATTTAGAGAATAGCACAATAAGTAGAAACAGACTATAGAAATTATCAACTGAAATATACGTCCTTTATCAAACGAAACCGCACTCAGAAAACAGCACTGTATGTTGAACATAAGTTGAAACAGACAACAGAAATGAGAAATTAAAAAAAGACTATAAGAATTAATAATTGAAACATATGTACAGCTAAAATAATTAACACATTATATTAATTCTAACCAATAGGTTTTACCGGTAAAGTTGCGATACACATAATGACAAACAAGAAACAAAATAAAGAAAGTAAAGACAAACTTAACCAATATTGTTAACCTTTTAGTTAATTGTCATTTCGAATTCTTCGGTACACCCTAGCACGCCTAAGCAACCAATAGAGTGCTACCATTTTCTTGCAACTTGGCAACTGTTCACAAAAAAGTAAATTAAGAATAGTTGAAATATATTAGAATCTTATTTCAGGCAAAAGTTTTCTAATTTTCCAAAATTTTCTTATTCAATTTTATTTATTTTGCTTTCAGGTTATGCTGCAAAAATTGACAAACCAGTCGATATAAGCGTAATCATTTATGCTCCACTGTTAACAGTGATTGTAATAGCAATTCTAGTATTCGTTTTTGTAAAAATCTTCAGAAGAATAATGCGAAAAAGAACAAAGACACAAGAGAAAGAATTATCTATTTATGAACATTATACAACAGTTAAATAAATTTAAATAGGCTTCATCACTGTATTATTACGTATTTGTAGTACTCTTGGTAATTGATACGATAGCTTTGTTAACAGTTTTTTTTTGGGGGTACAGCAAAGAAAAAGGGAGGAAAGAAACATTACAAAAGGCACTGTTTACTTGAGACAAATTTTGTTTATCTTCACGCCAAAATAGACCATTTTCGGTGTATATTCCAGAATAATACTTACCGTTTGGTTAAATTATTTTTTGCAACTTTAGGAATTAAAACTGAAAACTGTCTAACTCTGCTTGATTTGCTACTGACATAAAAACTGATGAAGTTTTGGTTAAGGTAAGAGAACTGTCGATGGCAGTTTTTAGATAAGACAAGAGATCTTGGAAAAATCTTATATTTGTTATAAAAGAATGTTGTTTTTTAGAACAACCCAATACCAGCATGGCTAAAAAGCATTACGAAGCTTAGATTTATTCTTACTCTTTTAAGCCACTGGACCAAAATTAAACAAAATTTGACCAGGAAAGTCTTTGGTTGATGTGTATAATTGTTCTCGACATGTCATTTCTAGATCAAAAATCGTTACTATAAATAGAAAAAAAACATATTGGTTGATGTCGATAATTATTCTCGTGTCATTTCTAGATAAAAAATCATTACTATAAATAGAAAAAAAAACATATTGGTTGATGTCGATAATTGTTCTAGTGTCATTTCTAGATCAAAAATCGTTACTATAAATAGAAAAAAACATATTGGTTGATGTCGATAATTGTTCTCTCTCGACATGTCATTTCTAGATCAAAAATCATTACTATAAATAGAAAAAAACATATTGGTTGATGTCAATAATTGTTCTCTCTCGACATGTCATTTTTAGATCAAAAATCATTACTATAAACAGAAAAAAACATATTGGTTGATGTCGATAATTGTTCTAGTGTCATTTCTAGATCAAAAATCATTACTATAAATAGGAAAAACATATTGGTTGATGTCGATAATTATTCTCGTGTCAATTCTAGATCAAAAATCATTACTATAAATAGAAAAGAAACATATTGGTTGATGTCGATAATTGTTCTCGTGTCATTACTAGATCAAAAATTTTTACTATAAATAGAAAAAACATATTGTTTGATGTGTATAATTGTTCTCGACATGTCATTTCTAGATCAAAAATCGTTACTTTAAATAGGAAAAACATTGGATGATGTCGATAATTGTTCTAGTGTCATTTCTAGATCAAAAATCATTACTATAAATAGAAAAAAACATATTGGTTGATGTCGATAATTGTTCTCTCTCGACATGTCATTTCTAGATCAAAAATCATTACTATAAATAGAAAAAAACATATTGGTTGATTTCGATAATTGTTCTCGACATGTCATTTCTAGATCAAAAATCGTTACTATAAATAGAAAAAACATATTGGTTGATTTCGATAATTGTTTTCGACATGTCATTTCTAGATCAAAAATCGTTACTATAAATAGAAAAAAACATATTGGTTGATGTCGATAATTGTTTTCGACATGTCATTTCTAGATCAAAAATCGTTACTATAAATAGAAAAAAAATATTGGTTGATGTCGATAATTGTTCTCGACATGTCATTTCTAGATCAAAAATCGTTACTATAAATAGACAAAAAAATATTGGTTGATGTCGAAAATTGTTCTCGACATGTCATTTCTAGATCAAAAATCGTTACTATAAATAGAAAAAAAAATATTGGTTGATGTCGATAATTGTTCTCGACATGTCATTTCTAGATCAAAAATCGTTACTTTAAATAGGAAAAACATTGGATGATGTCGATAATTGTTCTAGTGTCATTTCTAGATCAAAAATCATTACTATAAATAGAAAAAAACATATTGGTTGATGTCGATAATTGTTCTCTCTCGACATGTCATTTCTAGATCAAAAATCGTTACTATAAATAGACAAAAAATATTGGTTGATGTCGATAATTGTTTTCGACATGTCATTTCTAGATCAAAAATCATTACTATAAATAGAAAAAAACATATTGGTTGATTTCGATAATTGTTTTCGACATGTCAATTCTAGATCAAAAATCGTTACTATAAATAGAAAAAAACATATTAGTTGATGTCGATAATTGTTCTCGACATGTCATTTCTAGATCAAAAATCGTTACTATAAATAGAAAAAACATATTGGTTGATGTCGATAATTGTTCTCGACATGTCATTTCTAGATCAAAAATCATTACTATAAATAGAAAAAAACATATTGGTTGATGTCGATAATTGTTTTCGACATGTCAATTCTAGATCAAAAATCGTTACTATAAATAGAAAAAAAACATATTGGTTGATGTCGATAATTGTTTTCGACATGTCAATTCTAGATCAAAAATCGTTACTATAAATAGAAAAAAACATATTGGTTGATGTCGATAATTGTTCTCGACATGTCATTTCTAGATCAAAAATCGTTACTATAAATAGACAAAAAATATTGGTTGATGTCGATAATTGTTCTCGACATGTCATTTCTAGATCAAAAATCGTTACTATAAATAGAAAAAAAAATATTGGTTGATGTCGAAAATTGTTCTCGACATGTCATTTCTAGATCAAAAATCGTTACTTTAAATAGGAAAAACATTGGATGATGTCGATAATTGTTCTAGTGTCATTTCTAGATCAAAAATCATTACTATAAATAGAAAAAACATATTGGTTGATGTCGATAATTGTTCTCGACATTTCATTTCTAGATCAAAAATCGTTACTATAAATAGAAAAAACATATTGGTTGATTTCGATAATTGTTTTCGACATGTCATTTCTAGATAAAAAATCGTTACTATAAATAGAAAAAACATATTGGTTGATTTCGATAATTGTTCTCGACATGTCATTTCTAGATCAAAAATCGTTACTATAAATAGAAAAAACATATTGGTTGATTTCGATAATTGTTCTCGACATGTCATTTCTAGATCAAAAATCGTTACTATAAATAGAAAAAACATATTGGTTGATGTCGAAAATTGTTCTCGTGTCAATTCTAGATCAAAAATCATTACTATAAATAGAAAAGAAACATATTGGTTGATGTCGATAATTGTTCTCTCTCGACATGTCATTTCTAGATCAAAAATCGTTACTATAAATAGACAAAAAATATTGGTTGATGTCGATAATTGTTTTCGACATGTCATTTCTAGATCAAAAATCATTACTATAAATAGAAAAAAAAACATATTGGTTGATTTCGATAATTGTTCTCGACATGTCATTTCTAGATCAAAAATCGTTACTATAAATAGACAAAAAATATTGGTTGATGTCGATAATTGTTTTCGACATGTCAATTCTAGATCAAAAATCGTTACTATAAATGGACAAAAAATATTGGTTGATGTCGATAATTGTTTTCGACATGTCATTTCTAGATCAAAAATCATTACTATAAAAAGAAAAAAAACATATTGGTTGATGTCGATAATTGTTTTCGACATGTCAATTCTAGATCAAAAATCGTTACTATAAATGGACAAAAAATATTGGTTGATGTCGATAATTGTTTTCGACATGTCAATTCTAGATCAAAAATCGTTACTATAAATGGACAAAAAATATTGGTTGATGTCGATAATTGTTTTCGACATGTCAATTCTAGATCAAAAATCGTTACTATAAATGGACAAAAAATATTGGTTGATGTCGATAATTGTTTTCGACATGTCATTTCTAGATCAAAAATCATTACTATAAATAGAAAAAAAACATATTGGTTGATGTCGATAATTGTTCTCTCTCGACATGTCAATTCTAGATCAAAAATCGTTACTATAAATGGACAAAAAATATTGGTTGATGTCGATAATTGTTTTCGACATGTCATTTCTAGATCAAAAATCATTACTATAAATAGGAAAAACATTGGTTGATGTCGATAATTGTTCTCACATGTCATTTCTAGATCAAAAATCATTACTATAAATAGGAAAAACATTGGTTGATGTCGATAATTGTTCTCACATGTCATTTCTAGATCAAAAATCATTACTATAAATAGGAAAAACATTGGTTGATGTCGATAATTGTTCTCACATGTCATTTCTAGATCAAAATCATTACTATAAATAGGAAAAACATTGGTTGATGTCGATAATTGTTCTCACATGTCATTTCTAGATCAAAAATCATTACTATAAATAGGAAAAACATATTGGTTGATGTCGATAATTGTTCTCACATGTCATTTCTAGATCAAAAATCATTACTATAAATAGGAAAAACATTGGTTGATGTCGATAATTGTTCTCGACATGTCATTTCTAGATCAAAAATCATTACTATAAATAGGAAAAACATATTGGTTGATGTCGATAATTGTTCTCGACATGTCATTTCTAGATCAAAAATCATTACTATAAATAGAAAAAAAACATATTGGTTGATGTCGATAATTGTTCTCGACATGTCAATTCTAGATCAAAAATCGTTACTATAAATGAACAAAAAATATTGGTTGATGTCGATAATTGTTCTCACATGTCATTTCTAGATCAAAAATCATTACTATAAATAGGAAAAACATATTGGTTGATGTCGATAATTGTTCTCGACATGTCATTTCTAGATCAAAAATCATTACTATAAATAGAAAAAAAAACATATTGGTTGATGTCGATAATTGTTCTCGACATGTCAATTCTAGATCAAAAATCGTTACTATAAATGAACAAAAAATATTGGTTGATGTCGATAATTGTTCTCACATGTCATTTCTAGATCAAAAATCGTTACTATAAATAGACAAAAAATATTGGTTGATTTCGATAATTGTTTTCGACATGTCATTTCGAGATCAAAAATCGTTACTATAAATAGAAAAAACATATTGGTTGATGTCGATAATTGTTCTCGACATGTCATTTCTACATCAAAAATCGTTACTATAAATAGACAAAAAATATTGGTTGATGTCGATAATTGTTCTCGACATGTCATTTCTAGATAAAAAATCGTTACTATAAATGGACAAAAAATATTGGTTGATGTCGATAATTGTTCTCTCTCGACATGTCATTTCTACATCAAAAATCATTACTATAAATAGAAAAAACCATATTGGTTGATGTCGATAATTGTTCTCTCTCGACATGTCATTTCTAGATCAAAAATCGTTACTATAAATAGTGTCTCACAGTCTAAAAAACCAAGTGAAAAGTTGAAAACTGGCCAATTTAGTTATACAAGTGAAAGGTCAAATTTAACTATGAAAGAAACATGAAACTATGGAACGTCGAATATATCCAGTATAAGTTTGGATACAGTGTCTTAAGCATGTAAAGAAAAAACCTGTCCTCACTTTTTTGTTTAACTACATTTGTATTAGACTATTGGACACAAGATCATTTCGCATGAAATGAAGTTAAGATATGGTTAAATTTCTGAATAGTTTTATATTTATTTAGAAATTTTGTGCGTTTAATTTTTATCTAAAATATAAATTGAACATAATTCAAATTTCTTGACGACATTAATTTAAAGTACAAATAGATAGCAATTTGTTCCGTAATGTTTTCATTTTTTTAAAATGTTTAGAGGAGAAAAAACGTTATTAAATAAACAGCAAGTTTTTATGTAGCTAACAACAATTTTATGAAGTAAAGATTGATTAAGAGTAGAAAAATGAGAAATTTTGGTAACTTAAAATTTTTTTGGCACCTAACTCTGTCAATCGACGTAACAGAATGATCGTAATTGTCAAATTTTGACTTTATGTCTGGTTTAACAATGAAGACCCTTTGGGATAATTTATCTGTAAAAATTACATTTAAAATCATTATATGCAATTTATCCGTAAATATCACACATATAACTTGGCATTTACAAAACATTGTGTAATTAGTTATACAAGTAATCTTTATTCATTCATTAATATCAAAATTTAGATCAAACTTTAGACCCTAACGACAACAGACCAACGTCATTTAAAAACCTTTGGTAGTGTCAGAGTTAAGTACATTCCGCGGTTATGAACCGTAAAATGACCGATAATAATCAAGGTCAGACTATTCAACTGTAAGGATACTGAACTGTTTTTTTTTTCTCCTAAAATTTAGTTTGTTTTTAAAGCTAAGATTTTAAATGCATTTTTATCTAAAAATAAACCAGTGCTTATTTTTGATTTTGAAATTGAAAGGTAATAAATTATTGGTTTAATGTATAATACGAATTTTTAACTGGTACAAAATCTGAAAATTGCTCGCGCAACGTCAAACATTTAAGAAATTTGGCCGATTTTACAAATTATTAAAGACCTTATGGCAAAATATAGTCTATAAAATTTGTACTTGTGTATATTGATTTGCAGAGATTTTGCAAATATTTTGATCGTTCAGATGGTTGACGTTTTCAGTTTAAATTTCATTTCGTTATGATGTCTATCTAAAGGGTAAAACGCTATCAATTATTCGAGACTTGTTTAGTGTGACATGTTAGTCCAAACGTGAAATTTTAACAGAAAAAATAACAAAATCTATTTGTTTTAGACAGCAACATTTATATGAACATCTAGCCCTTCTATAACTTTATAAAAGATATGAAAAAATTAAGAATTAAAAAAAAATTATATATTCTACAAAAGATAAAGATTTATACATGTTTTAATTAATAATTATTTAAATAAGTGAAAATGTATAAATATATGATGAATAATATACAGAACATATTAATTACATGAAAAGAAGGCACTAAATGATGGTGACAATAATACCATTCAAAATTGGAGTCTTAATAAGAAATAAATTGCAAAACAAACTTAAATTTTGATGTAATTCTATAAAAATAGATTCTGTCGCAAATAATGGTATAATAATATCAGACTTAAACCATAAGCATAATAAGAATCAATCGGTATACCAGTGGGCAAAAATTGTGCACATTTGCTTGCTGATTTTTTTGTCAAATCTGGAGAGAAGACTGTCGCTAAATCATTTAACTTCATACAAATATATAGATGACGTCCTGTCTATTGATAATACGACATTTGGAAAATATGTTTATGCTTTCTATTCTAGGGAGCTTGAAATAACAGAAAGGATTGATACCCTAAGTTGTGCTTCATATTTGGACTTATATACTCATTATAACATTTTCTATATGTTCTATATGTTTCTATACTGTTGTGACAGGAAGGATAAATATTGTCGCTATTGACAACAGAACCATAACAACAATAAAACTAAGGAAATGAAATTGTCCGTTTTATGTATTGGTGAAAAAATGGCTCAGAAATTCAACTATAGCTCATTAAGTTTTTACCAAATGAAAATAACGGGAACTTAAATTTTAAATTTGTCAATAACATTGTTATTATTTATGAGTAAAAACTTTAGTATCATAGCACTATTGTAAAATTTCATATAAAAATACATGTTTAAATTTGCTATGCCATATGTGCATATTTTAGAACTTAATCTTTCATCGATGACACTATAGATCGAAAAAGTTGATAGATCAAAATGATAAGTTGAATATTTGGAAATTAATGTATTTAAAGTTCTAAAATTATGAAAATCCACATCAAGCTAGGGAATACTTTGCATTAGAAAACAAACCTTAGTTTTAAATAAGTGTAAAAAATTAAGACGACCGACAGTTTTGTTGCACGGTACATTTTTGACAGCGCAAAGTGCTGTTTACTGAGTTAAGAAAACACTTGTGGAATTACTCCACCAGTAGCGGTACCCGTTCAAGTAGTAAATATTAAACAAAAATGTCAAATTAAACGTTTGTCAGAATAGAATACTTGATGCTACACAATCGGTGCAAGAAAAATGTTAGTGAACTTTTAACTAGCTAAATGTCGCTTAAGTGTATTGTAAAAAATAGGATTTGATTTTTGTCTAACAAGCATTTTGACATCAGTTAAGGTTGTAATGGCTCAGAAGCTCAAATTTAAATGTTAAACTGTAATACAGATTTTAAGATAAAATATATTGCGCATTTTAAACTTAGTGATCTTCTATCAATCGTTCAGTTGGAGCATTTAACCGTATTAATTATTCTTAAACCTAGATCTTTTCAAATTAGATTGACCTACAATATAAATTAACAAATTCATTGAAGCAAAACGAAAATTTGTTAAAGGTAGAAACATTTAAAATTATTTGATTTATTTCTTCTTAATTTGCTATTGATAAATAAAAAATATTTATTTTGCAACAAAAATTTAAATGTTATTAATCAATAAAATTAAATTTAAAAAAATGTAAAATTATTTTAAAATATTTAATATTTATACACCTTTTAAGTACCTCTAAATGTTATGTTTTTAAAAAAACAACGGTTCCGATAACTGATAAATAATATATAACATTTATCTAAGAGTGCTAAAAGAACAAAATCATATTTGATATATTAACGTTCAGACGGATTATTTTTACCGATAGATACAAAGAACGATTAAACCAAAGATAATGTCATGATTTTGAGATGAAGAGGATTTTTACACTGTTGTATCTGTTTAGTTTTATTCATTTGTCAAAAGAAAGTAAGTGATACTATATTAAAACATAAAAGTTAACTTAATTTCAAGTAAACCGTAAAAGTTTTAAAATAATTTGTTTATCAAGAATTAACTTTTATAAATAAGCACCTAGAAATGCCTTGATTTTTTTTTTTTTTTTTTTTTTTTTTTTTTTTTTTTTTTTTATTAATCTGAGTACTATCTTTTACACTTTCTTTTACGTTCTATCAAATTTTTAAAATATGATGTTATACTTAGTTAAGTTTTTCGGATATTCCATCCTTTTTTGTATTTAAGTTGCATTATAATTTTGCTTTGCTTGCTTTCTACAGTGATACTCTTTATAGTTTTTGCAACTTATAATAAGGTTTTTTTCGGATTTTTTTACGTATATATACGTTTTTAAAACCGTCACTTTTTGTATAGACATTTATATTAGAATGTTGTTAGTATTGATATGATATTTTGATATATGATTCAGAGTCATAGGTTAAAAGTTCAAGGTCATAGCTGCACAAGAATATTGAAATTGTAAGATATTTAAAAAGCTTTAAAGTTGTTGCACAGACATGTTCATTTGAAAATTGTAGGTAAAGATATTAAAAATTTGATATATGGTTATCGATAATAGTTTAAAGGTCAATGTCACATCAATATTAAATGACGTCATAATTTCACGAAATATCTTAAAGGATTCTGTACTAGTAATTAAGTACAGTTTATGAATTATTTTGCACAGGTAGTATAAAAAAATCCATTATAGTTTAAAACACTTGTTCAATTCATTCTCAAGCAATGGAAGCTCACAAAAAAAAATATGCCCCGGGTGAGGATCGAACTCACGACCTTCAGATTGCTAACTTTGATGATTATGAGACTGACGCGCTGCCTACTGCGCTACCGAGGCGCATATTATTGATATTACTGATAATCTACATATCCAATAAAATTAAAGAAATGTTTTTTTGGTTAAAAAAGATTTTTAATTTAAGGTTTACCATGTAAAATACTTAAAAACACTTTTCTAAAAAAAAAAAAAAAAAAAAAAAAAGAAAAGTTTTCGAAAGCAAAAATTCGTTTTTGTTTTCCCATAATCCTTAGCAAAGATACAATTATGGCTATTATCCCCTAACAAACGTAGTAAAAAAATAACATATCATGTTAGAGTTTTACATATGTAAAAATCTTAAATATTACTTTGAAGTGTAAATAAAAACCTTGTAACTCATTTTCTCTTTGATAACTCTTCTTTTGTAGCCATATATGTCTGTAAATAGTATATACCTGTTATTTTTTATTATTTTATTTCATTAATTTATATATTCTTTTTTTTAAAATAAACAAAAGTATTACATTCATGAATTTTCAAATATATATATATACATCTAAATGTATTATTTATTCAAGTACTGTTTTGACATTTTTAGATAATTTTGTTTGTTTATGATACATATAATTTCTTGGCGGTTAGAGGAACTTTAACTATTGTAAAACAATACTAGAAATTGGAGTTTTTTATTTTTTTTTATTTTTTATTTTTTTAAATTTTTTTTTTTATTATTTTTTTATTTTTTTTTTGCATTTTAAACAAATTTTGATACCTAAAATATAAAGATAAATATATTAGTATATTTCATTACAAGCGTTATATCTCGTAAAAATAAAGAACTCGACTTTTTTAAAATGAGCATTCATTTGAATGAGATTTATGTGATTGTTGTACACAGTATAATATTCACATTTGCTTTGCGACTTTACAATATTAACATGTATGTGACCAGTGACAATTATGATGCAATAAATGCCATTGATCACATGATTATTCCACTATCTGGACTGAGTAGTTCCATAACACTCGCATGTCTACTACACAACCAGCAATAAAACTTAGAAAAAATAAATAAAAATTAAATAAATTTAAATTTAAAATCACCAAGATTAAATTAAAAAATAAAATGAAAACAAGCATTCTTAACAATGAATGGGGTATGAAACCGCGGCTGACTGGGTCACTAAAACGCAACATAGGGTTAGTTTCACACATTTTATTGATTATGTTGAAAGTCAGTATGATTTCCTATAACAGATATCATTAGAGTCATGTTTACCCTTTCGGAACACCAAGCCTCTCTTCCTCAAGTTTAAAACTAAATTGGCCAATTGTTACTTTTTTACTCTCAATCTATTTCTCAGAAATATTTTTGTAAAATTGATACAAAAATAGCTTGCTGTATTAAATACAATGTGCAAATACAATGTTAAAGTTAATGGAATATTTCGTAATATTGAAAAGTGCTGTGTTTGGTTTATGTTGTACTGTATTTTGCTTATATTATTTAACGTTGCTCCAACAAATTGACCCGACTTTTTGCTGAAAGTGGTAAAACTGAAATTGATGTAAAAAAAATAATATATCGTAAATATAACCATTAAAAATGCCATAACTTTGTCAGGCAATCCAATCATAACGCCCTTTATTACATTTACAATCCAATAATTGCCATTGATTTGCTGTTTAATGGTTAAATAATTAAAAACTATAATGGTTTTTCTTTTTTAAAAATGATTGTACAATATTCAAAAAGTCCAAGTATGCATGAATTTTGCTATCTCAGACTAAATAAATATGTAACAAATACCTGCTAAATTTTGATGTGCCAGATGTGCACATTTCGGAAAATCATTCCTCATCAGTGACACTAGGAGCCGAAAAGTTTGATAGATTAAAAAACATACGCCAAACAGTTGAAAATTAATGAATCTAAAGTTGCAAAATAATATGAATCCAAATCCAGCTAAGGAATGCTTTGCATGAGGGAACAAACCTAAGTTTTAAATAAATTTCAAAAATAAGGACGGCTGAAAATTTTGTCAAATGGTATATTTTCTGACAGCACAAAGTACTGCCTACTGAGTTATGGATACTCTCGGGGAGTTTTACTCCACCAGCAGCGGTACCCGCTCAGAGGTAGTAAATATATAACAAATACCTGCTAAATTTTGATTTGCCAGATGTGCACATTTCGGAAAATAAACCCTCAAAAAGTTTGATGCAGTGAACAGAAAAAGCATTACGAAGTATGTGTCTAAATGCAAAGTTAATATGTTGATAAATATTATGCTAATTAATACATAACACAAATAGCTGTTAAATTCAGATGTGCCATATGTGCACATTTCGGAAAATCATTTCTCATCAGCGACACTAGAGGCCGAAAAATTTGATTGATAAAAAACATAAGCCAAACAGTTGAAAAGAGATAGATCTAAAATTCAAAAATTAAAGGAATTCAAATCCAGCTAAGGAATGCTTTGCATGAGGGAGGAAACCTTAGTTTTAAATAAATTTTAATAAAATAAGACAACTGAAAGTTATGCTAAATGTTATATTTTCTGACAGCACAAAATACTGCACACTGAGTTATGAATACCTTTGGGGAATTTTAATAAAAAAAAACAAGACAAGAAAAGTCAAATACATAGAGAAATCTCATTTTAAATTATAATATCAGCTGATCAAAACAATGACTAGGTACATTATGTTCTCAGATCATCAAAGTAAAACTTAACCCTTTTACACATGTTCACATTTTAAAACTTGATATGACATCATTAATTTCTTATATTGGCTACTTGTTTTGACATCTTTTACAAAGGATCATGGGAAAAAATGAAAAAATATTATTGGGTTATTTTCTAATTGCCTCTTACAAATTATGGAAAATAATTAATTAATAAAAATTGTATTAAACTATGTTGATACTTTCTTTCAAAATGTAATGAGTGCATTTATTATATTATTGTACAAATTCTTGTTCAGTTTAAAGAGTGATATGTGCCTCGGTAGCGCAGTAGGCAGCGCGTCAGTCTCATAATCAATACAGTAGACATCTGAAGGTCGTGAGTTCGATCCTCACCCGGGGCATAATTTTTTCGGTTTTAAAAATGTGTTTCAAGCCTTGGCAGATTATGTACCTATGAATCTTTTATCTCCAATTGTTAAAATTGCTCTGTATTATCTTTCTATGTTTCTACTAATAAAAATTTGTGAAACAAGATCATGTTGTAAAAAAAAAACCACTAATTTTTTTGTAGTTTTCAAAACCGAAAATAGTCCAGTCTATAGTTTGTTTTTACTTAGCAAACTGTACAGTCAATGTTTGAATGGAATAACAACTCATGATAAAACTGATACAGACTATAAATCTGACACTTGTTGTTTCTTGTCAATTTAGTGGCAGCCATTGTTATAAGCCATACATAGCGGTTCTTATTGTATAGTTCCCCATGTCATAGTTTGCGTGAACCCAAGGGAAAAACCAAAAATGAAAAAATTCCATTGAGTATTGTAAATAGTAATGTTATAACTTTGAATTTCGTTGATTGATGTTATCAGCCTGAATTGAAAATATTGAAAATTATTAAATTATAATAATTCATATATAATTTTGGAACTTAAGATTCATTATTTTCAACTGTTTCGCATATTGTTTTTAATAAAACTTTCCGGCCCCAAGTGTCTCTGATGAAGAATGATTTTTCTAAATGTGCACATCTGGCAAAATTTAACAGGCATTTGTGTTATACGAGTATATAACATAAAAAAACATGTAAATGAAAAGTATTGCCGTGTCATTTCTTCTTTAGTAAGTATTACTGCCCAGATGCCCAGAAGTTCCTGAATTTGTTTAAAAACAGAGTACTAAGATGTGTAGGGATTTTTGCAAAATTTGATCGAAATAATTGTCTCCCCTTATACAAACTCTCTAAAATTTCCCAATATCATTGAAGTTGCTAGATATCTAACCTTGCAATAAAAAACGAAAAAGTACAAAAAGAAAAACATAATTTAAACAAAATAAAAACAATTAAATAAGTCAAGCCAAATTTTGAACATTTGTTTAAAAAATTACTTTATAATCACAATTAGATAGCAAATGTTACAAAATATAATGACGGGATTTTCAGTAACCAAATCAACTCAGAACAAGACAATTGAATAGCTAGATGGATGAAAAATTGTATGCCTTTATGTTTTGTGTTAAGGTTCAATCGGTTATTGCAAAATTGCAATTTTTAATTTTTAATATATAAAGCATTTAATATACCTTTGTAATATATTTCTTGAAAACTGTTATAAGTCTGAACATTTAAACAAACAAAAGAACAAAGGTTTTTTGTTTGCAATGTTATATATTTTCAAAATGTAACTATCATTACTTTTTCGTAAACATTGATAAAATATTTTTTGAAATAACTTTTGTTGTGAGAATGCATTTAAAAAACATTTTTGTGGAAAGCAATTTTCATTATAGAACCTTTTTGTTAATCACTTATCTAGATATTCTGTATAAAACCACTTTTAAGTGTAACGTTTTAAAAAGTCATCTTCCCTTCAATATTTATATGAATATGAGTTTAATTATTCACAAAAATAATTTATTCAAACTGGTAAATAAAACAATAATTCAAAAAATGAAACCAAATGATCTATGCAGAAGTTCATTGCATCCAACAATCAAGAACAGTGAATACAAATTAAAGAAAAAAGTAAAAAAAAAATGTATGACATGACAAACACTTTAAAAATGATAAAATCTGACAATGCAAAATAAGTAAGTTTATAAATCTTCAATGTGATAAAAGAAACGCTTTTTTACATGTTAACATTTTATAACATGACATGAAAACATTAATAATGGAAATTGGCTTTTTATTTGGAAATTTTATAAACGATCACGGGAAAAAAGAAAATAATTTGTTTTTGTTATTGTGTAATTAGAAAAAAAAATGTAATATGAAAAACGTAAATATTCATATTAAAAATTTAACATAAAAAAGTCATTTCAAAAAGTATTTTATTTTTGGAAAATAATTAGATAATCAAATGTTTCATTAATTTTGAGATTACGTGTGCCTCGGTAGCGCAGTAGGCAGCGCGTCAGTCTCATAATCAAACAGAAAAGATATCTGAAGGTCGTGAGTTCGATCCTCACCCGGGGCATTTATTTTTTCCTGTGTTTAAAATCATTGTTTTTTAAACCTAAGTTTTGAAGAAACAGTTAATGAAACTGTGAAACAGTTTTAAAAAAAAGTGTTTTCTTTACAAGTGAGTTATCTCCCATTAGAATTGCATTTTAAGCAGTAACAGGGACCAAATTTCAATTTTTGAATGCTTTCTGAACAATATCGTTTTATAACTTTCTGTCATATTTATTTAAGAAGGATCAATATGCTGTCACACTCTGACATATGACCTTTAATAAAACTATGACATTTTGTTGAAACATGTTTCAAACTGGGGTTTGTTCTTCATTCAAGCATCCCTTAGCTGGATTTGGATTCTTATACTTTTGCAACTTTTTAAAATTTCAATTGTTCGGTTTTATGTTTAATGTACAATTTTTTCGGCCCGCAGAAATTGTAGACGAGAAAAAAATTATATATATATATATATATATATATATATATATATATATATATATATATATATATATTATATATATATATAATCAAAATTTTAAAGTAAGTTAAAAATAACAAGAAAAAAGGAAAGGTTATGTAACATGAATGACACGAATTGAACTTTGCAGTAACCAAGGCAATCTCAAAATTAAGACACGAGCACTTAAAATCAACAGCTAGATAGATTGAAACTGAGTACCTTCTGTTTTGTGCTTCAGGTTGAATGGGTTTTTTTTACTGAATGAATTCTTTTATTTTTAAAATATAAGGCATTAGCAAGCTCTCAAAAGTGTCAACATTTGAACACGGAAAAATGCAATTATTTTTTGTTTAACAGTATTTTGAATTTTTAAAATCTAACTGACATTAGTTTTATATTAATATAAAATTTAAATAAATTGTTATCGGAATGCATTTGAAAAACTTTTTATTGTCGAAAGCAAATTTTCTGTTATGAAATTAAACGCACTTATCTAGAAATTCTGTATTAGATTGAGGTTTAACCTTAAAAAACAAACTGAGGACAATTTAAATAAAAATATAACATGTAACCTTCGCAAAGAAAATTTTGTTTAAAGTAGTACAAAAAGAAATTAATTAAGATTAATAAAAAACTTAAAAATGATCTTAGCAGAAGTTAATTGGAATAAAAAACCAGGAACAATGAATGCAAAAAAAAAAAAAAATTACAAAAGGACAAAAACATTACATTAAAAATTACAACAGTTTTTTTTTAAAAAAAAAAAACCTGACAGAATGCAAGATATGAAGGTTTTAAAATAAAACAACAAGGACAATTTAACATTGTATTTTGGCTTTTGGTTGAGATCAAAGTCTAGTATAAAAGTATAGATGTGTTAACATGTTATAACATTGCATGACCACATTAATTATTTATATCATATATCCGTTCGGACATCTTTTCTTAGTATCATGGGAAAAAGAAAATAATTTTATTTTGTTACTGTGTTTTAACTGCATTATAAAAAAGTGAATATTATCGATGATCTATAAAAATTTATGTTAAGTAATTAAATGAGAACTTTACAAAAAAAAATCATTTCAAGAAATATTTTATAATTTGATAATTAATTGTTTGATTAATCTTAAGAATATATATGCCTCGGTAGCGCAGTAGGCAGCGCGTCAGTCTCATAATCACACAGAAAAGATATCTGAAGGTCGTGAGTTCGATCCTCACCCGGGGCATTTATTATTGTAATATTTTAAATGATTGTTTTTTTCGACCTAACCAAACACATGTATGTTATCATACATCTTCTTGATGCTTAAGTTGAAAAGTTTGTCGATGTTAATTTTCAGTGGTTTATTTGTATCTTATACGGTGGATCTTATGCATATTAACGATAAAAAAGCGAATGGGTTTAGATTTTAACTTGCAAAATTAAAATTTTATCTATAAAGTAGAATTTAAAAACTAGAAAACTGACGCAACTATTTATAAGTATTATTTTACCAAAGAGTGTAACGGTTTAAGTTATAGTTTAGACAGGTTAATAAACAAAATGGCATTTTGTTAGCAGAAATAACCACAAAAACATTAATTACTACAGTCATAATCTGTGTTTCAATTGTAGAAGTTCACCTTGACTGTTGTTATAAAGTTTTAAAAATGACAAAGTTTTTTCTTTATAAGCTCGTAAACTCCCATTGCAGTTTAAGCTTAAACAGGAGCCATGTTTTAGTTCTTGAATGCTTTCTGAACAACAACTGTTTTGTAACTTTCTGTCAAATTCATATAAGAAGAATTAATATGCTGCCACACTCTGAAATATTATATTTAATTTTTTTTAAACTATGGCATTTTTTAAAACCTGTTTTAAACTAAGGTTTTTTTTCCTCATGCAAAGCATTCCTTAGCTGGATATAGATTTATACAAATTTACAACTTTGGAGTTTTTTATTTTCAAGTATTTGGCTTATGTTTTACCTACAATTTTTTCGGCCTCGAGAAAAAATATAAAAAATAAAAATTTAAACCAACCTTTGAACATTAGTTTAAAGTTAATCAAAAATCACATGAAATAGCAAAGGTTATGTAACAATTTGATCTTTGCAGTAACGAAGGAAACTCAAAATAAAACGTAAGCATTAAAAATTAAACAGTTGATAAGATTAAAATTGTGTCCAATTTGTTTTGAGTTTCAAGTTCAATCGGTTATTTCTTAAACTGCAATCTTTTTATGTTAAAGATATTAAGAATTCAAGCACTATTATAACAATTAAACAAAAAAAATCATAATTTTTTGTCTAAAATTAGATCTTTTGAGATTTAACTAGCATTAGTTTTTTTTTTAGTAAATATTAAAACGATTTGAGGGAATGCGTTTTAAAAATGATGCACTGTGAAAAGTTATTTTTATTAAAGAATCTAATTTAAACTCACTTATCGAGATATTCTGTATTAAATTGTTATTGAGGTTTAACCTTTGAAAAAAGCAAACTATGGACAATTGTCAAACATAAATATTACATATAACCTTCGCAAAAAATAATTTTGTTTCAACTAGTCAATAAAGACAATTCATTAAAATTTAAATAATGATCTTGGCAGAAATTTATTTGAGTCAAAAACCAAGAAACAATGAATGCAAATTAAAGAAATAAACTTATAAGATGCGAAAAGACAAACATTCAAAATTAAAACCTGACAGAATGCAAGATAAAAAGGGTTTAAAGTAAATGAAAAAAACAAAACGCTTTTACATCGTTTCTCCACCTTATGTCTAAGATCAAGGTGAAATATCAAAGTGTACATGTGTTAACGCGTTATAATTTGACATGACCACATTAATGATATGCATTATACATTTATTCGGACATCTTTTCTAAGGATCACTGGGAAAAAGAAAATATTTTGATTTCGTTTTTGTTCTTATTTAAAGTAAATTATCAAAAAAGTATATTATTTAGGCTGAATAAATATTCATATTTACAAATTTTTATATTACTTTTACATAAAAAAGTCATTTCAAAAATATTTTATTATTGGATTATAATTGAATAATTAAAAGTTTAATTAATATTGAGGTTACATGTGCCTCGGTAGCGCAGT
The DNA here is from genome assembly GCA_029721355.1 of Tegillarca granosa. NCBI lineage: Eukaryota > Metazoa > Mollusca > Bivalvia > Arcoida > Arcidae > Tegillarca > Tegillarca granosa. Next base: position 9,480,683 of record CM056611.1, on the reverse strand, counting down.
AGGCAGCGCGTCAGTCTCATAATCACACAGAAAAGATATCTGAAGGTCGTGAGTTCGATCCTCACCCGGGGCATTTATTTTTTCAATATTTCAAACATGATTATTGTTTGAAACTTTTGTCTTGAAGACTGGCCATTTTTTTCTTGTACATTTACTTCATACTCATGGCAATCATATTCTCAATCTTAATTCTCAATTACCAGTAAATTGTTAAAGTGCATTTTATATAGATCGTATTTCAGGGCATTAATCTTCTTTGAATATTTTGTTTAACATATTTTAAATCAAAGAATACACGAGTGAACAAACGTAAAATCTTTTAATACAAAAAGCAAACACTTTTAATTTTTTTTAGTTTTTAGACAAACACTTAGATTTTTTAATTTAAGGTACTTGGTAGCAACTATCCAAAAGTATAAATGCCAATGCATTTAATATCAAAGAAAGGAAATCAGCTTCCCTTATGTAGCTGACTTGTGAAAGAACGAATATCAAAAACACTTTGCAACGATTATTTCCTTTTGTTTTCAATCTTGGATTAGTTAAAACAATATTTCATATATTTGTAAATTAAGAACAAAAAAAAAAAAAAAAAAAAAAAAAAAAAAAAAAAAAAAAAAAAAAAAAAAAAAAAAACCAAGATGGATTTAGGAACATGCGCAAGGTTATATTTACCAGTCTTGATTTCACACCTGTCGAATGAAGGTATCCATACATAATTAGCTCACCAATATGGAGCAGCTATCATCTCATTTAAAAAAAATTACTTAATTTGCCAGTTTTCATAGTTCAGGGTTATGATTGAACGTTAGCCGTTTGTGTTTCATTATTTTATATAAAGCTGATAAAGCTTCTAACAACATTTATTTTCGTTTTTAAGAAATTCTATTTTGAATGTCTTTTTAAGGAGCTTGGTTTAGATAGTATATTGGAGAATCCTACTTATACCAAAACTAATTTTACCAAAGATGAAGTTTTTTCCAATCATAGGGGAGTCCTTTTGATATAAATTTAAAACAGGAAGTACTTGACATGTCTTACATGTATTGGATTCCAAAAATTCACAAAAACCCATACAAGGAAAAACATATAGCAGGCTCTTCTAAATGTACTACTAAATCATTATCAGTAATTCTAGCACAAAGATGGCCTTCAGACATATTCAGAAAGAGTCTACTTGAGTCTGGCATCAACCAAATAAATATTCTCAAAAATTCTAAAGAACTAATTGACTATCTTGTTTCTAATACTCTATCTTCGGTAAAAAGTATAAAAACCTTTTCTACCCTTTACACTACTATCCCTCATTCTAAATTGAAAGAACGTCTAAAACAAATCATTCACTTGTCATTCTTTTACAAAAACGGTAAACCAAGATATAAATATAAACACCATACAGACTGCAAACAAAAATAAACTGAAAATACCATCAACAAAATGTTCAAGTTTTTGATAGACAACAATATTTGTTGTGTTTGGCAATAAAATCTTTCAACAAACAATCGGTAAACCAATGGGCACAAACCGTGCACCTTTGCTTGCTGATTTGTTTCCATTATTCATATGAGTCAGAATTTTTACAGAGCTTTGTCAAATCTGGAGAAAAGACTGTCACTAAATCATTCAACTACACATACAGATATATAGATGACGTTCTATCTCTAAATAATCCCAAATTTGGGAAATATTTGAATGTCATCAATCCAAGTGAGCTTGAAATAAAACACACGAAGGATTCTCCATGTTCTGCTTCATATTTGGACTTGACCACAATTATGACACAAACGAAAGGTTACACCTGAAACTATACGACAAACGTGATGACTTTAATTTTTCTATCGTTAACTTTTCGTTTCTTTGCAGTAATATCCTTGCTTCTCCTGCGTTTGGTGTATATGTTTCACAGTAAATTCGTTATGGTAGGGCTTGTCCCACTATGGGGACTTTCTACAACGAAGCAAACTGCTTACAAATAAATTGTTGACGCAAGAATATTGCAAGCCTAGGCTAATCAAGGCCCTTAAAAGTTTTATGGCCGTCATCACAATATTGTTGATAAGTATGTAGTCAATGTATCCAAACTTATACTGGATATATTTGACTCACCATAGTTCCTTGTTCCTTTCATTCTCAATGTTGATTTGCACCTGACGGGTGTAGCTAGCTAGACAGAAAGTTCTTACCCTTCCAGAGCGCCGGGCCTCACTTTTTTGATGTAAGGTCACGTGTATTACTAAATTTGCCAGCTTTCAAAGTTTTTACTTTGTGATTTGGACAAGGACTTGCATGTTTGTGTTTTATTTATAAATTTAATTTTGACAGTGCATTTTTGTAAAAATAAAAAACGTAAATTTTTTTTTATTTTTAAAGTCCTGAATCAATTCACCACGTGCATGGAATAAGAAAATCGACTTATTTTTAAAAACGTTTAACAGATTAAATTACGTTTGAGAGGAAATTTCTATTGAAAAATTGTTGTACATCAAACACAAACATAACGTTCCAAATTCAAATCGCAATTCATAAAGCAAAGTAAGTTTTTTATTTAAAATCAAATTAACCATGCAAACTTCTACCAGTAACTGAGACCGACTAACTTGCTGCATCTGACACGCGCGAATCATAATAAAAAATGAAAGTAGCATTAAACATATATATTTAAATATCTAAGAAAGAAGGATATCGCACCGATTATAATATTGTGATGACGAACATATATTTTTTTATAAGCCCAAGATATTAAATATCCCTTAGTCAGTAAATATACAAACGGAGGCCCAGGTTTTACAATTTTACTTTGACCAAGTATATGCTTAAATTATTTATACAAAATTTAGGCAAACTATTGTGGATTTTACATAACAATATTGATAAAACAAGACAACAGACGTTATAAGCTTAAAATGTTCGTAAAATAAACGACATTTTTGCGTGCCCTAAACACTATTAAAATATTCATATATCAAAATTTCAATGATTGCGCCTAGCAAATACATATTTCAGGACTTATTTTGAAAACTTGTGTCAAGGATTAAAAAAGTTGTATTATAAAGGTGAAAAGAGTGGACTCTATTTCTGTTTCTGCATGACCATCAAAGTAACATATGTTTTTTTTTTTATGGTACATGATATGACATCGTTAAAAAAATATTTTAATCACTTATATGAAAAGTTTTACAAAGAATCATGGGAAAACAATGTAAGAAATATAGGAATTATTTACAATATTGCATGTTCTTAAAAAATGCAAATTAATAAAAATGAATTATGAGAACGAATGTTTATAAATAATTACATATTTTTGTTCCATGAACAGATTATTTAAGATCATACATGCATATGATTTACATCGGTTTATTTTTAACTTCCATGTGCCTCGGTAGCGCAGTAGGCAGCGCGTCAGTCTCATAATCACAACCAGTAGATATCTGAAGGTCGTGAGTTCGATCCTCACCCGGGGCATTGATTTTTTTTTGTTTTTAATTTAAACCATTTTTAAACAAATCAAATAATTTACTTTGCATCGGAAGACAAAACATGCTTTGTTTAATTGTATACATAATCATAATTGCTAAAGTATTGTCTTTGTAAAGATATTTTATCTGGCATTTTGCAAATTGTAAAAACCATTAGGTAATAAGGCATTTAGTAATGATAAAGAACTTACTGTAGTAGTGTTTATACAATGCCAATCTAACAATGCGAGATTTTTAATAATACATGTTACTTAACATGAGCTGGGTTTTTTATTTTGAGCATTTCTTAGTTTGTAAAATTAATAAATGACAATAGATTCTGTAGGATTTATCATGCTAACTTTGCAATTTTGCAAAAAAAGGTAAATAGAACAAAAATGTATTGGTATACTACGTCAAATGACGCGCCAAAATATTTTTAATCATTTGTCGCAACAATGTCTTTACGGGAACACATTTATATTAGTGAATAAAATACTGACTGACAACGAAAAATAGTGACCCTATACTAAATACATATTTAAGCAACACATTGCTTTTTGACACTTGTTTGAATTTTATAACTACTTACTTTTCTATATTAAATTTTGCCAATAATCATTCAATTTTTTTAAGCAAAACTTCGTTATCAAATGGTAAAAGGTAAAGCCTTTTTTACATTGCTTTACAAGTATACGGATATCGTTGTTAAACGTTTAAAAACCTTTTTCTGGATCATTCATTGCAAGGCATTTTGTAATGAAACTTCTTAGTCAAAAGGTCAACTACACAAAATTACAGTATTATTAATATATTATTTAAAAGTGTACAAAATAAAACATTCAAAAAAAATAAAAATGAAATAAAAAATAGAATAAAATAGATAATAAAAAGAATTTGTCAGTTTTTATTTCATTCGTAATTAGTGGCAAAACACCACTAGTCAAAACTAAATGTTTACATAAAGCACAAAGGATGTTCCTCACTTATACTTATAAGCTCACTAATTGATATTATTTTATTAAATTAAGCTCTCGTCCAAGATAAAAATTATATATAACCAGTGTTAGAATTTTTTTCTCAGTTATTTATTGTATCCCATTTGTTTATTTTGCTTCTTTAGTTAGTTTTTTGTTAGGTTGTTGACTTATACAAGTTCTTTGTTACTGTTCTAACAAATTTTTGCAAATGTGTTTCAGAACTAAATGTTTACTGTACTTGGAAATCATGAATCAACAAAGAAAACCATAAAATCATCAAGTTTTTATTTGTTTTGATATAATAATCAAGACAGACCCAAGTGTAAAAATAATTCATGATCATCTATTATGATAAAAGTTTGATACTTTATCTGTCGATACTTGAGATAAATAGTTTACAGATTACAAAAGCTAAAAGCTATATCACAAATGGCATTTTAAATTTATTATTGTCTCTAAAACAAATGATTCAGGATTGTGTTTTAGAAAATATATAAAAAATTCTTCAGAACCATATATTTTAAAAATTCAGTTTAGCAATATTCTAGTCAAAATTATTTTGAAACTAGTTATTGTAATGTTGTATTGGGACAGGTTACTGAGGTGAACTCGATATACATCATTCTGTATAAACTTCAAAGTATCTTTAAAATGTATTAAGCATGTTATTTTTGTTTGACATGATATAACACATATTTATGTATATAAAAAAATCTCAAACGTTTAATTGGACATCTTTACAAAGGCTCATGGGATAAGCACTTTTTTCAAAAATAACTTTTATTGAGAAATTTTAAAGAAAATTTAAAATTATATAGCGATTAAATGTATTTCAACATTTTGACTCGTTAAAACTGAAAGATTGAGTTTTATATTCCATATGAAATAAGTGGGTTTTGTTGTTGTTGTTGTTTTTCTTAAGTTGTCATGTGCCTCGGTAGCGCAGTAGGCAGCGCGTCAGTCTCATAATCACAAATCTGTAGATATCTGAAGGTCGTGAGTTCGATCCTCACCCGGGGCATTGATTTTTTTTCCTTTGGTCAATATATATCAATAAAAATCATTAGTATTATTTTTTATTTTTATTTACAAGTTAATTTCTTAATTTTTCCAAAAAACATGTTGGGTTTTACCGCTATTTATTTAAATGAGTGAAGGGTCAATCGCCTGACATGAATAAATTGTTTTGGCGCTAGTTGTTTAAATGCGTTTAAGTTCAATCGCCTGACTTGATCAAACTGGCTTTTTCTAAGAACCAGAATTAATGATTGTGATATTATCTTATCAAAAAGTCCATTTTGTTGTATATTATTTGACATTACGAACGTCAATATCTGGGTTTGTAGTCAACATGGACTTCGAATAATATTTGCAATGCATGCTTTATCTATACTTTGTTTATTACATTGTTACAAGTAAATGAGTTATTTTTACTTATCCACAGTAACATTTTTGGCAATGACCTTCATACTAGAGATATAAATCATGAAGCAATATTTTTATTTTGATATATGCATCTGTTTATCACAATTTTTCAAAAATTATTTAATCATAAGTTTGAAACTTGTACTATTCTGCAGTCAACCCAACCACAAACACGTCAAAAACGAAAATATATAATGGATTTTTAGACTAAGGATTTAAAAAAAATAATACCTATCATTTTACAAACAAATCCCAATCAAAAAATGATAAATATTTTTTTATTTGCAATCTTACCAAAGATTTGGCTGTTCTCTACTATATTATTCTCTTCAGTTAATTTAAAAGAATCTTTTTTTGATTTTGTTTTCATACATAAAATATATAAGCTAAATACATAATTGATAATGTATGCGCATAAATAAATCCAAATATATAGTTAAAGGAACTAATATAACATCACCAAAAAGAAAAAAAAATAGAAATAAAAAAAAAAATAAAAAAATAAGAAAGAAGAAAAAGACATAATTAGAAATAATTTTGACCAGTCTAGTTTCAATGTAATTCTAACAATAAACAATACTATATTGTAAGGCAGGGCCATTTTTACACTTATTCCCTAAGTTATCGTTTAAAATCACGAATGTATTTACATTTTAAAAATACTTAATAACATTACAATTTTTTCGCATTTAAGTTGTGCAAAATCTTAGTTAAAGGATTTTTATGAAACTGATATCAAGTATATATGAAATAGATAAACGTGACTGAGGTTGATCCGATGTACAAAATTCTATATGAACATCATAGTCACATAAAAATGCATATATGATTATATTTTATGATTATATAGTTACTCTTGTTTGACATGATGTAACATCTTTAATCAACTATCTTAGTCATCCATTCAGGCATTTTTACAAAAGATCATTGGCTTAACGAACAATTTTTTTTTTCAAATTTACATAAAAAATCGGAAATAAATGAATTAATATCTTCCCTCCAAAAACCTTTTTTAAAAAACTAAATCAGTATATTTTGTAAGTATTCGTGGGATTTTTGTTTTTTTTCCTTTACTTCATGTTCCTCGGTAGCGCAGTAGGCGCAGTCAGAATCAGAAAACAGTAGATATCTGAATGTCTTGAGTTCGATACACCTGGGGCATTTGTTTTTTAGTGTTGAAGATTGTCTATCTAAACAGTTTCAAAGTATTTCTATAAAACAAACCTCAATGACTTGTGTCCTTATAATTACATTATGTGCAAGCCTTCTGTCAATATTTATATAGAAAAAATAAACTAAAAAAGTACTTGGCAACAATGAAAAAAATCAAAAGAAATATAACGTGTTTTCAAGACTAAAGACTTAGAAATAAGAATGAGACTTTTAAAGGGGACCTTTTATTAATTTATTTTTCCAATGCTACCGCAAGTCGAAAAAATGTTATTATGGTTTTCTTGTAATTTTTGTTTGATTGTTTTCCGTGTTTTTTTTCTTTTTTTGACTGTTATCAACAGCATTTTTAGCTGCAAAAATTTATCTATGTATGTGGTGCTAGTCGTCGTTTTCTTCCAGAAGTTTTGGTACGGGTCTTTAAGCCGTTTACTTAATGCTTGTTTTTACCAGATTAGGCATTTGATACTGAAGTTGATTTGTAAGGTGTTTTCTACTTTTCATTATAAAGAAACTGAAATAATTGTGTGTTTATTGTTTTGAACTAAACTATAAGCAACTTGTATAATCATATGAACTAAAACAATATATGCTCGACAATAGTTTTGGGGATTAATAAATGACAAAAAAGTAGTAGATGAACATGACCAGATGTTTTTCTTTGTAACAATAAGTCATATTTTAGCGAATATAAGTCTAACTTAACAATTGATCCCATGTTTTCGCTTAATTCATGAAGATTTAAAATTGAAGATTTAAATAACATTTTTAAATTTTTTTAAAATATTCGAACAAAATGTTCGTCAAGAAATAATTGTAAAAGTGTGATAGACTTTATGACAAAAAAATGAGGATTGATGACTGAGGGAAGCAGAAATGGAAAACATAAACAGGATTCTATATGAACATAAAAACACTTTAAAATAATAATTTTATTTATATATATTACATGTTTCATTTGTGGGACATGAAAATGCATTTTAATCAAATGTCTCGCTATTTCATTTCAACATTTTAACAACATGATCATTAGAACATTATAATTTAATAATTTATCGATGTATATATATATACATTTATAGAGAAAAAATATTAGAAATGAATAACAGTTTTAATCATGTTTTAAGTAAGGTTTATATGTTTATACATGTATTTTTAAAAATTTGAGAGTTGTTTCACAATTAATCATGGATAATCATATAAATATGCTTTATCTGACGATTGTAAGTTTCTTCTGTACATGAGTTAGAACGGATCAGTCTCGTAATCAAATGTTTGTATATATATATATATATATATATATATATATATATATATATATATATATATATATATATATATATATATATATATATATAATTCAAATACAGTTAAATTTTGATGTGCCAGATGCACATTTCGGAAATTCATCCCTCATCAGTGATACTAAGATCGAAAAGTTTGATAGTTAAAAAACATAAGCCAAACAGTTAAAAATAATGAATCTTAAGATCCAAAATTATATAAATCCAAATCAAGTTAAGGAATGTTTTGCATGAGGGAACAAACCTAGATTTTTTAATTAAAAATCATTAGGTAGATTAACCATCTGAAGGTCGTGAATTTTGATCCTATCCCGAGTATTTTCTTTTTTCTTTATATTTTAAATTTTCTTTCCTTGATCAAATTTTGACCATTTCCATTTGCAAAAAGGCGTTAAGTCGATGAATCAAGTTACAAATCTTTTTGTTTATATTCTATTTTGTTATTCATGCTACATTGGTAATTTTTTTCTTAAACACGAAAAAATTATGTATATTCACAGCTGCTCCAGCATGCCCTGCAACCGGTGGTGTAAACTGGTCATCTGGTTCAACTTGGAGTACTGATACTCATGGACTAGGAAGAACCGGGAAGCCCGAGGCAAACGATAATGTCACAATTCCTAGTGGTAAGTTTAAGTGCAATTAAGGAAAAACTTGTGTTTTAACAAGTTTATTGAGTTATCACATGAAAACGGTGTACACACTTCATAATGCGCGCGTTATGAAAAAGTGTGCACAGCGTACCATTTTTCATGTTATGCATAAATAAACTTGTTAAAAACACAAGTTATTCCTTATAATTCAATTTAAATACAGTAGAACGTCGATGGCTCTTAAATTTGATATACATGTAAATGAACTAATAGGTCAAACAATGAACTGTCCAAATTAAAATCCTTATATTTATCATGAAATTTTTTTTAAAAAAAATCCAACAGAATAAAATGTCCCAATTAAAAATATAAAATTCAATTTAACTTAAATGCTGACCTGCAATCTGCCGTATGGTTTTATATTGCTACGGAGCTAAAATATGGTACTTTTATTAACTTCAACAGGTAATGATACAAAACTAACTTACTTCATTCTAATTCCACATATAAGAATAAACAAGGCGATGTTATAACCGATCATTTTAATCGGTGGAAATACCGATAATACACATTACTATAACACTCCAAGGACGTGTAAATTACAGAATCCTGTTGTACAATCATCGCGCATGAGCGACTGAGGTTTTTAAAAGTACCGATCAAACACTCCCGCTTGTCGTAATGGATTAAAAGATTAAAGAACTGAGTATATATCGACACTCTTATTAGGTTAATTAATAATTAATTAGTTAATAATTTAAGGTAACTGTCTAGACTAATCGTTTCGTTCCACTCTATTACTTTTGTTGAAATCTGTAATATGGCTTCAGCTTGTGTTTTGTTTACAATGACGCGGACCACATGTCCTTCTCACTGAAATTGTATTCGAGCGAAAGAACTAAAATTTTTATTGATTTTATACTTTTGAAAAATATTTATTGTTCGAGCGAGCAGGGGTTATTCAAGTTAACGAAGTTCGAGCCATCGAGGTTTATTTACATAGGATTTTATAGGAAATTGGTCGGGACCAACAGATGACTTCGAGTTATCCGAGGTAACGACGTTCGATCGATCGAAGTTTTACTGTACTTAAACTAAAACTTAAAACAAAGTTTTGTTTTATTTATCTTGATTCTTTTATAAATTAAAAAAATTTCCTCCTCGTTGGAACTATTATCAACAAACAATGTCAGCCAATGGAATGGAAAAAGTCATTACGTCACGCCATTGAAGTTTGGCGTTGCTATGGTTGCGTATTTTATTGGAGTATAAAATAAAAACAAGCACGTGCATTAACGTTGTGTTTGTGTTGCAGTATGATATAACAGAATATAGAAAATAAATTATATTATTATAACACGGTTACATACATCTTTCCATAAATCTTGTTGATTTAAAATTTTTATGTTGTCGTTTTATTTTTATTTAAAAAAACTTTGGTCGCCGACAATTGTAATACTTTTAATAATGCCATAATAATATATTTTTTTTCTCAAATTAAAGGTCGACATTGAAAAAATAAAATGTGTCTAAAGTTCTAAAATTGTATTTCAAAAAATAATAATTTGTCTTTTTATTGCAAAAGAATTAATTAAATCTGACTTACTGAAAAGATTTTTAAAATTTGACTGATTGATATGTAATAAAGAAATTGACTTGTTAAGATCAGTAAAGTAGGCTTTATAATGAGAATAATAATGAAAGTTGCTATGTAATTAATTTCCGTCGGAAAGATGGGTGTGGTTTTAGTATTTGTTCGTAAAGTTATGAGTTTAAATGGAACTTTTCAAAAACAGATAAAAGAACGGAAAAAATTCATTTGCTGCTAAAAACCTAATTTAAATCTTATCATTTTCTCTATATAAGTTAATTCACGAAAATATATTTTATTGGGTGTTAACAATGGTTAAAAGATTGAGATAATGACGTTGCTATTTGTAAGACGTAATGGTGACGGAAGAACTGGCTAAATACGTTGACCTGTGCGTGTTCAATACAACGTAGGTAATTTTAAAGCTTGTATTGAGTTTATTTTGTTATTTTTCATATTTTTTTTCAAAGTCTGATAAGGCTTTTCACTTGATTAGATAATTAACTCAATATATGCTAAGAAAGTATCGCTAAAACCAATTACATGTAGTTCTTGAATTAAAATAGACTTTTTGTCTTTTTAATAGTCAATGCATTCGCCACACGTCCCATAAATAAATCGTCATTTGTTAAAAAACATTTATATTGTTAAAAGAAAGTCAACCAACATCTTGTCGCATAGAAAAAAGAGATTATAAAATTGGGAAATGTGTACCAAAATAAAGTTCCATTGACCTCAATTTTCATTTGATAAAGACTCGCATAAAATAATTTTTTATGTCAAGATGATGTTATTCTGGAAGTTTTTTTATATAAACGTTTCCACATTTTTTGTATCCAAGTTAATACGGAATGACAGGGCTTGTTCTTACTACAAAATCGATATACAAACGAAGCAATCTATTTACAAACAAATCCTTGACTCAGAGATATTGCGAGTCTAGGTAAATGAACGCCCTATAAAGTTTGATGGTTTTCATCCACAATATAGTTCATAGTATGAGGTTGCTATATCCAAAATTATCTTCGATATATTTGAAGTCTCATATTCCCATGTTTCTTTCATTTTCAGTTTTGATTTCATACGTGGCCGGTGTAGCTATAAGGAATAAAAAGACTAGTTTTGTCATTTATACAGAAAATATAATTTTCACTAAAAATCAGTTAAGACTTATTGTTCAAGAAGTTTTAATAAAATTTCATTAAAAAATTTGAGTGACAAAAGCAGGAAAACTTCAAAAATGATGATAAATAAGTAATAGTTTATGCCCCAGTTTCAAAATCATTCAGTTAATTCAGTGTACACTCAACTTAAATATTCCTATTTTCATCATCAGTATTTTTCAAAATTATAAATTTTTTTAAAACAATGTTTTGTTTTGTTCAACAACCTATACAAAACAATTTAAATATTACATTAGATATTAAATTTTAACTGTGTAATGTCTAAAAAATTGACATTTAAATATTCCCTGATTTGAGTTGAGTGTACACTCAGTTGAGTAAATGATTATGGAACTGGGGCCAGATTGATAATGTATCGTGCATAACTAACTTTATAAGGTGAGCTCAGAGAATAGGTCGTCAAAAAATTTATAGTTGTCATCCATAATTTTGTTGATTACACGATGTTTCTATATCAAAAATTATGTTGGATTGTTTTATTTGTTTTGTTTTATAAATCTTATCTTTTTTTATTTAACATGTTGCCGGTGTACTAACTAACAGGAGGTGTAACACGTTGCTGGTGGAGTTATCTAACAGGAGGTGGAAATTTACGTGTTATTGTTCGATTTTCCCCAATGCTTTTTTTTTATTTAACACGTTACCGGTGTACCTAACTAACAGGGTGTGAAATCTGACGCCTTATAGTTCCATTTTCCTTCCATTCTTTTTTATCTAACAGGTTACCGGTGTTGCTAACTAACAGGAAGTGTAACACGTTGCTGGTGGAGCTATCTAACAGGATGTGGAAATTTACGTGTTAAATTTTACAAGCACATTTTTATAGGTTTTGTTTAGTGATTTAATAATGGATTTGTTTGCTTGTTTTTATGTTTATTATTGTTAATGGGTACAGATATCTGCGAATCCACTTATTACTGCAAAGTATATATCAGGAAACAGCTGTACAGGTATATGCATTTATTTTTGTTAGGAGAAGTTATGATATTAGACGAGGAGAATGTACCAACACTAGGAAACTTGGTTATCGATGGTATATTACAATTGGACGAGGGCAATGGCATGGGAAATAAAAATGAGTTCACTATAAGTGTTAAAAAAGATAACAATTTCATCAACCGGAAGATTGATTGTTGGCTGCGAAGATGATCCTTTTGAAGGTGTCGCTATTTTTTCACTCATAGGAGAAAAATCCTCAACACCAAACGACAAAGTTATAGGTAAATATAAGGCTTAATGCATTTCAAAAGTCAACGTTGTAAGTTTCCTTAAAATCCTAATTGTTTCAGCTTACTGGAATCAAATATTTCAGAAAACCGGAAAATCAATCAATTATTGAAACAATTTAGTAGTGAATTAAATTTTTTATGCCAGTTAGGTATTGTGATGTTTAGTTAGGATGAAGGAAATCAAAGTAAAATTATTTATATAAAATTTGAACGTGGAGGGGTATGAAGTGCCAATAAATTGACAAGACAGGATTTAATAGTTGTTTTAATGCAAACCTTTTGTCATTCACCAACTGGAAAAAGTTGAAATGATCAAATGTAAAAAAAAAAATCAAATTAGAAAGGTTTTTCTGATATAGTAGGTCTTAAAATGTTTGCTCAGGACTTAAAGCTGCATTAAGTTTTTTAATTTTCTGTTTTTTTTTTTCTTTTATTTTCTGAAAATATTTAAAAAAAAAAAGATATCTTCTAACGACGATACGTGAGATTCATTTTCATAGATTTCATTTCTTTTAGCTGTAAATAAACGGACTCCTCTGAACGGTTGGTCAATGTTTAACGATGGTAATTATGAGCTTGGAGCACGGATGTACGGAAAAATCCCATGAATCAAAGGTGAAACATAACAAATTGCACTAATTGTCCTTAATTAATATCAAGATGTATTTGAAATGGTGTTATGTATCCCTTACTAAGTCAGAAATGACAAATTCAACGAAAACGAAGTTCTGTGTTTAATTTATCGTATTTCACCGTTTTTAAAGTTGTGTTTAAAGGACCCGGGTTATGATGACGTAACCATGTTCTAATATTAGATCCCAAATGCTGCATCTCGCTGGGTAATTACTGTTATTTCTGTATTTAGTCGAGCCTTTATCGTTGAACCAAATGTAACATGGTTCATTAGGAACATCACTAATTAGATTAGCATTTTTTTTCTTTGAAAAACTTAATGCAGCTTTAAAGATCTTTGATATTAATTTGTGAAATTGATGGTCACCTTTAAAGAAGTAAACATATAACACAAATACCTTTTAAATTTTGATGTTTGAAATGTGCATACTTCGGAAAACCATTCCTCATCAGTGCCACTAGGGACCGAAAAGTTTGATAGATAAAAAACATAAGCCAAACAGTTGAAAATTAATAAATCTAAAGTTCCAAAATTATATAATCAACATCCAGCTAAGGAATGCTTTGCATGAGGAATGCAACCTTACTTTTAAATAAATTTCAAAAATTAAGACGGCTGAAAATTGTGCTAAATGCTACATTCTCTGACAGCACAAAGTACAGTACTCCTGAGTTATGGATACCCTCGGGGAGTTTTTTTCTTGTGGTTCCCACTCAGGGATAGTAAATTATAACACAAATGCCTACTATCTAAAGTTAGTTCAGTTGTACATTTATACTTAGAAGTTCAAATAAACATGCATGATATTTACACAACACACTATTTTGAGTTTAGATAAAAATCTTTCGAAAAAAAATAACTAAAATTGTATATTTCCAGATATGACGTTAAATAGGATGCAAACAAAAATCAGTATATCATCAGACAGGAATTAATATTTAATTTCATTAATTTCAGTGCGTCACTAAATACGTCAATTTTCAAAGTTTTTGTTTTATTAATGAGATTGCAATTTGGACAAAGACTGGGATGTTTGTGATTTATTTCAGTTGTTGAAGGTGGTCTAGACCTGCATGGTATAAATTACGACGTACAGTGGACAACACTGGCATCAGCTACTACTTCTTCCAAAACCATTTCGCTAACAGATACGGTCACGTGGCCTCAAGATGACGAAATCGTTATAGCACCGACTGGATTCAAACCCGATGAAACTGAGGTTTTAAGTATTGACAGATACACTGGGGGTGATATGAGACTGAATTCAGAGCCAAGTAATGATCATTTGGGTGAGTTTTATATTTTAGTGTATATCGATACGTCTGCACGCCGGTTCTGAAAGCACCAGTAGGTTTAGTTTCATATAAGAGTGTATTTTCTAGACACGCTATGGCTGTAAAAGCATGAATCATTCATATAGGACTGCTTGTTGCTAAATAAACTGTGCTCTGAATGCATCCCTCAGTAATGCTCATGTTGGCACACTTTAGTTTATTACGGATACATATACACTGTGGCTCTGAACGCAGTCGTATAGATGATGTTATATAGGAGTGTCTGTTGCTAGAAAATCTTTGCTCTGAACGTATCCATAAGTAATGATCATTTCGGTACATCTTGGTTGAGTAGAGATAAATGTACATACAGTATTGTTTCGAACGTATCTTAACGTTAAGTTTTATGTTTACTGTCTTATTCATGTCTGCTTTAGCACTAGTTTTCACAGTTTTGGAAGTTTGTAGCATGTAACATACCGTTATGACGCATGCATTTTGTCGTTATTAACTTACAACAACAATGTCATCTTAGCTGGAGTATAGAATATAGAGCGTTATAAAATCCGTAAGGGGATTTAATACAGTAAAACACAATTACATGAAAAGGTTGCATCTGAAGCTTTACGACAAACGTGATGACTTCAATTTTCCTGTTGTCAACTTTCCGTTTCTTTGCAGTAATATCCCTGCTTCTCCTGCGTATGGTGTATATGTTTCACAGTTAATACGGTACGGTAGAGCTTGTTCCTTCTTTTGGGACTTTCTGCAACGAAGCAAATTACTTACAATTTAATTGTTTACACAAGGATTTTGCCAACCTAGGCTAATCAGGGGCATCAGGGCCCTTAAAAAGTCTTATGGCGGTCATCACAATATTGTTGATAAGTTTCTAGTCACTGTATCCCAACTTATACTGGATATATTTGACTTACAATAGTTCTTTGTTCCTTTCATTCTCAAAATTGACTTGCACGTGACGGGTGTAGCTAGCTAAACAGTAGGTGCTTACCCTTCCGGAGCACCCGGCCTCACTTCCTTGATGAAAGTTCACGTGTATAACATATTTTGCCAGTTTGTAAAGTTTTTACTTTGTTTTTTGGATTGTGATATGGACAAGAACTGGTATGTTTGTTTTATTTATTACACTCCATCCGGAAGTATATCGCTGTAATAATCATGCGGGTTAGGATAGAAAATAATCCATTAACCTTTAGGTAAGATAGTTGTGTTAGAATCGCGGACGATATAACCTGGCGTGCAAAATAAGAAGGTCGGTTAATATGCAATCCAATTTTTCTAATCCGCATGATTTTTCAGCAATGTACTTCCAGATTGAGTGTAGTTGTGTTTAACCATACTAAATACTCGTAAGGATTTTAAAACTAGATTTAATCCCTAATGTCGAACTACATGGTTTTGAGATGGTGGAAAAAACCTACCCGAAAAAACATCAATCTTCAGCAAACACACATACAAATTCGCTCACGCTAGTATCTGCCCATGCAAGATTCGAACGTAAGCGGTGAGAAGCATTGTGATCCATGAGCGCGCGCTTTAGACCACTAAGCAACCGAAGCCCCTTAAGATTGTTCAAACTGTCTGATTGGTTGAAATGAAAATGATCTTTTCGTGGAAATTTTATCCATTTTATTTTTACAATCAACTTTTTAGAATGCTAAATATACTTATGTATGATACTAGGTGAATCAACAACATTGACTTCGTCAAAAGTAATCAGACAAGCTGCGGAAGTTGGACATTTATCAAGAAACATTAAGATTGTCGGTGAAGATTATGCACAAATGTCCAGTGATAACTTTGGTGCACGGGTTCATGTGGCCTCTTCAGGTAACAAAACATTTAAAGCGCTCGATTGGTTGATTAAAAATGATACTTATATCAAGCCGTCTGTTGCTGCCATCACATCAAGGAATTTCTGTTTAAAAACTGCCGATTAGTGAAGTTCGATTTTATAAATGAAACGATTATGCTGATTGGTCGTTTTTTATTAACGCATCCAATGAAAATTAAAGTTCCAAAAAGTCATTGAAAATCCCCTACATATTATTGTATTTCCATATACACACTTGAAATGTTTTAAAACCCTCTCAATTGTAAATATGCAGTTCTATCAAAGCGAAGTGAAAGCAACCTCAGCCAATCAGAATAATGAAATTTTATTGTCATATAATTAAAATAAGAATTAAATAATAATAATAATGATTAAGATATCCATTATCTTAATAATAATAATAATAATAATAATGATAATAATAATAATATTATTATTATTAATTTTTTTTTTTTTTTGAGTGGGCGCATACAAATGCTCATGCAACGACTAATTTTATATAAGTTGATAAACCTTGGACTCAATGCTAATGGTAATAATCAGTAAACGAATTATCATTTTTCATATAAACCGTCATGAATTTTTTTTTAACAAATCTTCCTTTACAGTGCAAATGCTGTTCTGTTCAAATTATAACATTTTGCTAAAAAAAAATAATAAATTTCTTTACATAAACAAAAGGAAATTTTGGTTCCACTCTCAGGAGAATAATCAAACTTTCAATTTTTAAAGTACATAATATCGGAGTCCCTGGTTATTGAAAACGATGAATGACGTTGACCCTTTAAGAGAACTTAACAGCACTAAACTCGGTTTTGCTGTAAGTTACATTCTGAAATCAAAGTTCCTTTCTCACTATTTTGCTTTTCTTGTCTCAATTGTTTTGTTGCATGTTCTTGGTTAGTGTGGTAAGTGTGATTAGTGTGGTTATCGTTTCGTGCACGTTATTGAACTGAAAGTTTAAACATTTTCATTTGACTTTTTATCTTGGTTTTTAGGCTGGGCAAGAATAACTAATACAGAATTTTATCAAACGGGTATGCTACAGTATCCAATAGACTACTCTGATCCACGATTTTCCATTGTTTTCAGTGGAATATCTTATTCCACAAGTCAACCTTGTTATGTAAAGAAATCCGCTTTCCACGATGGTTTCAGTCCAGCTATTGGTATTTTTGACACGCCACAAATGGAAATATCTGATAACGTCATACATCACACGGTTGGGTCTGGTAAGTTTATTGGGTTACTTATTTAAGTCGTCAAGTAATGAATATAACATTTAACCTTTTACAGTAAAACTAAAGTCTGTTTGTCCCGGTTTTACAATCGTTTCGCAGTTATGATTTCCTTTAACTTAAATCTAGTAAATTTGGAATCTTAAAAATTTTGGTAATCGTTTAGATATTCAGAAATTCAATGTGTCATTCAGAAGATCACCTAAAGTTTATGAAATCTGTATTTAATTCTATCAAAAATATTTATTCAATTTTTTTAAAAAGGAACAAAAAATTTGTTGAATTCAAGTTAAAAGAATTCAAAATACTTTCAACCGTGAAAATTTACCGGCAGTTTTATTTTAGCGCAATTCGCGGAAGAATTCAACCGCTAAAAAAACTGTCGCTAAAATTTTATGAAACTTCAGTAACGGGCAAATACTAACGATCCCCCGAAACGGCCGTTTTTGATGATGTTTAACTGTTAAAATTGGTGTTAAAGAAAGATTTTGAGAAATATATACTAAGAATACGTCTACTTCTGTTAACAATACAGTAATTCATTGTCATATAAAACTTAGATATATATAAAAATGTACTGGTATGTTTTTGTTTTATTCTTATATCTATTTTTATCTATAATTAAAATGATCTATGTTGAACCACACATTTGATAGATATGGACCATTTTTGGAAATCATGAAATTAGACAACAACGATAATTTATTATCTTTACTAAAGTTCTTTAGTATAATTTCAGCAATTATAACGAATTCGTCATCAACAAATTTGAATCACAACTTAATAGTGCTTGTTTACTGGCCGGGTGCGTTCGGAAGAAATCCAGCTGACAATAGCAACAACGACTACCATGGTGCCATCGAAAGCCAAGGTGCTATTAGCCTTGTTTTAACTAACAATTCAATAGCTGGTATCGAACGTGCCTGTTACCATGGTGAGCCAGAATTGTGTACAAATGCAGCTTGTAGCACGAGCACTTGGAGTGGTAATATATGCCACACCTCCTTTATCGGACTTGGACTTTATCCTCATGACGTGGTTGGATCTGGCTTTCCAGGAACACATGGGTGGCAATTCAGCGGCTTCACAATTTACAAATGTTGGGATTTTGGTATATATTATAACCAGTAGGTGTTTATAGTTTTTTACAAGTTAAAATGTAACCTTCAAAATTAGTGACCTCTGGTGCTAAAAATAAATTAAATGATTAAGGTTTTAGCTAATCTGACCGAAAGGTCACGTTAGCATATGGCAGGACGCAGTGTGTGTATGTGCGTGCTATTTTCGACTTTTCCTCCAAAACTGTTGGACAGATTTCAATGATACTTAGGAGAAAGTATGGGCCGGTACAATTCAGATTTGTTCAAGGTGTTTCCATGTCAACCAAATTTTTAGTTTTCCTCGGGTCTTAAGCTCATTGTTCGTGCGTTATGCATTTCTGTGTTTAATTTTTAAAAATTCTTAAAATGGCTTTAATTTGAACAGATAATGACCTGGCGTTTTCGGTTTAACTTTTTTTTAAAACAACCTTGGGTCAAATGTCAAAAATCTAGGTCATGATCTTATTTGTGATTTGTGCAGTTAAAGACAATTTTTATACAAACATTCAGAAAAATTTGAAATCAAAACATTGTTAAAATGTGCAGCATGACAAAATTTAACAAAGCAAGTCTCGTTGATATATGATAATCAATGTAGAAGTTGTTGCCCCTGAGTTTTTTCCCTTTAAATCATAAATTGGGCATTCATATTAGAAAATTGTAGGTATTGAAGTGAAAATTATTTTTATACAAGGCTCAAGGTCATGTGTTGAAAGGTCAAGGTCATAGCTGCATTAAAGACTAAAATTATATATATATATATATATATATATATATATATATATATATATATATATATATATATATAATGAAAATGGTTTTAGTAATTCTGTTTTTTTCTCTATATTTAAAATTTAGTCAGCACAGTATAAAGATTAGGAACAATATTTTAATGGATAATGGAGTCAGTATATTTACAATGATCTACGAACCTCACCTGACCAATCACGACATGGCTACATCGAAATCAGTGATGATTGACAGCTGTCTTCTTGTTGGCATCTCCCCTCTATTTAATTGCAGCTCACATACTCAATCAAACAGCGACAATAATTACAAGAAAAGTTCGAACGCAAGAAGCTGGAGAAGAGACGCAACATCGAGTAACAGTTTAAAAAATAGTCCCGCCCTCACAGGAATTGCCTGGCCTTCATTTACTTCCGGTGCTAATAACGCAACTTGGGAGACGTTCATTGAGCCAACGCAATATAATGCCATGTTAGGAAAAATGGAAATTAAAAGTAGGTACTTTTTTAAAGATCCTCGAATCACCTGAACATTTTGTAACCAAAGTCAAAATAATCTGTTCCTAATCTTTTTAGCGATTTTTGTTAATCACTTCATGTATGCTTGACTCCATTAAAATACCAAATCTTACAAATATTCCTTTCAAATGTCATTTGTAAAGCTGTATAAGTTGAAAATTTCTGCATCTTGTGGTCAACAAATTACTCTTAATATATAGCTTTAAAATGCCCACAACAACACGCCCCGCCTCGGTAGCTCAGTGATAGACCGTCCAACTCGAGAGCAGATGGTCGTTGGTTTAAACCCCGACCAGGTCATGCATAAAACTTTATAATTTGAGATAATGTTTAAATCGTCTGATGGTATTAGGAGGCCAAAATATCGGCTGATTATTTCGGTGACAGGGCATATGACTTCAAAGATAATATGCTTGTTTGCGGCATGCTGCTGACCAAGAACCTTGCAATAAAGTCGTCCTGAGACTAGTTAGTTCACGCCAGACACAATGCGCACATGCACATTTCTCCTAACAATTGACCTGTACTCAGATTATTTTTCAGACATTAAAAACCTTGTTCGCGTAGCGAATATGTAAAAAGAAATGTATTTCTTTTTTTTCAACAGATACAGAATTTGCCTATTTTAGACAATCTTGTAGTAAAGAAACAACAGCTTTTTCGACAAACCCCAAGAATTACGACTTTCAGCATCCTGTAACTATAGAAACGGCTACAAAAAGTGACAGCGTAGATGATGACAACTTGGTATATTTCCATTTTCCGGACACAAAGTAAGGGTTATTATACAGTACAAATGGTTAGGAATTTCTATATAAAATTTAGCTTTAGTGTGTTTGGGATATGTATTCAACATTTATAACCAAAAAATAAATGTTGGATGCGAAGTATGACAAACAGGATAAAATGGCAGGACAAAGGATTCAGAAGCATTATAACGCTGAAAATAAATAGATAAATAAAGAGTAGTAAATAAATAAATAAATAAATACAGAAAAAAATAATTATTGAAATAAGATAAACATTAATAAATAATAAATTCAATAAATAAATAGTTAATAAATTTATTAAAATTTAAATAAACAAACAAACAAACAAATAAATAAAAGCAACACGTTTTTGAGTTATAATGTTACGATGATAAAAATGCAATTTATAATTATATAAGTTTAACAGGAAATGTACGTTATTTTAAAAATTGGAATTTAATATGTTCTTGGTTTTGTTCCTTTTACAGCGATGATGATCAAAAGTGTAATGGAATTTTATGTGATGGTCTAAGGAAAGCCATTTTACAAGACAAAGATGGTTCATTTTTAGGATCCATAGGTGCAGCTATACCAAAGGCTGAAAACGATTGGGATAGTCAAAAATATGACAAGAAAGTTGCGAAAGTCAATCATCCAGCAGGGTTTACTTATAAAATATCTGAGCTTGCGCAATACAAAGGTAAGATGCACACCAAAGGTCAAGGTTATGTAAGCCTCGTTTTGGGACGATTGATTTTATATCTGAGTATAAAAATAAACGTTATTGCTAGAGCGTTCTCATATTATTCTTATTTCATCTATTGTTAGGGATAACATGAATTAGCGCATAAAACATCATCTAACAATTCGCTATTTCCTTATTATTTCCTGTAATGTAACACTATTTTAAATTATAAAGTTTTTAAAAACTTTTGAATTCTTACGTTGCAAGGTCAAACTAATGCTAATGAATTAAATAGCTTATGCACCAATTTCTATGCGATAAGTTTTGTATTTTTTATGCTGTAGGCGTATTTCGTGACGGGTGCACGGATAAAACACCAAATTCAAAATGGCAGGGTTATTTCTGTGGAGGTAACGGCTGGCAGTACAGGATCTTGGTAATAGAGAGTCTTGATAATGATACAGAGACCCGCACTGGAGCACCCCTTACACTACTCGGTTGGACAGATAGTGGGGCAGGTGTGGTGGATTTGATTAGTGGACCAAATTACAAAGAAGTTACTGATTGGACCTCGGACCCGATTACGGAGAAAACCAATAAAATAGCAACATATCATGCAGTAGTTGCGTTAGGTATGTTAAAAGTGCCAAAAAATTGAAACAATTTCTATCTTGATTTTAGTGCATCACATGATTATTTGCACAATACTGATTGTTTACTTACACGAGTTTTAATACTGTATAGTTTCTGGCATTTCTTCACAACGACAATAATATCCTTGAAAGCATGGTGCTGTTGTTTTCAAGACGTATACTATACTTAGGCGAGTGCCACCTGAGAAACGGTTATCTCCACCTTGAAAAGTGTGCCATTTCTAAAAAGTATGACATCTCTTTTTGCAGATATGAATAACGAGACATGATAGAGCAAGTTATAAATTTTGTATTTCATGGGAATAATTTGTCTACTAAAACCATTATGATGTTTAAATCGGGACCTGTGCTACTATAGTATTGTTTTGGTAGTAAAGTGCCTTCGTCAACGGGTCCAATCCCTCTTGAAACATAATGATATATACACATCAATCCGATCTTTAGACTTTCACTACGGAGGCTCGGTTGGCGGAGTGCACGCTACGTATAAGGGAGGTCGAATTCGAACACCGACCATGTCTGGCCAAGACATGAAATTTGGTTGTCACTGTTTTTCGCCAAACACTCGACATTTATAAATGAAAGTCACGGGTGAGACCTTAAAAACCGATGCCTCGTGTCACGAACCCTCCCTGAGCTAAGCGCACTGCAAAGGTCAAACTTTCTGCATCTTTAACTATAGCCAGTGACGTATAACCCCTATTAATCATTCCCTTACCCATATAACTAACTATTTCAAGCCGGGTTAAAGATAAAGGTTTTAAAACTTGAAATACTGCTTTCTCGTCCTGTGCTCTGCATATAACGGACGGAGTATTGACTGATTAAGCGGATACCAAGATAAGTAATCGTATGTTTATCTGAGGTATACCGACTCTGGGTGTGCGTTAGTAAAAGGCAGGATATAAATTAAAGACCACACATCCCACGTATGTATATTTTTTTGCAAAATATTAATCCGTAGGGATTGCCTTTGCTTTCGTCTCTAAAAAACACAACTAATTGCCGGTAAGAAATTAGTCAACATTACAACTAAAAAAACCTAATTTCAATTAAAGCGATTTTAAGCTCCAAGTTATATTCATCAAATATTTGTTTACATACTGAATAATTTCATTTTACTCTTGTTTTTTTTTTTAAATAATTTTTAAATTTTGTATTTATTAATTTATTTAATTTTATTTATTTATTTCAATTGGTTTGCTAAACAAGTTTTCAAACAATTTATGTGCGATGTTAATACCACGACCAACAATTGCACAAAAGCAAAAGAAATATCTCTAAATAAAAATACAGTGGTCGAGTCCCCTCGTATAGCTGTCTTTATCTCAAAAGTTAAAAAAAGGGGAAAAATCCCCCCAAAAATGTTCAGCTCAGAGAAAACCTAGAAAAGAGAAGATTATTAGTTATCTTGTAGAAGTTTGGCTGTTTTATCTAGGTTCACTGTGTTTTAACCATCCTACAGCTAAACGCCTCGATATATCAAAAAGAATCTTTTACGTAAATATTATTACTCAACTCAACTCCTTTCCTAGATTAAAGTTGAAAAGAAACTTTGTTAATTTTTACCAAAGAGGTTTTGATTTGATTTTTTTTTCATTGATTTTTAAAGCCAATATTACTAAGTGCTGTTGATTTCTTTTTTTTTACAGACCGGAATTACAGTCTCTATTTTAATGGCATTCCTCCACAGCATATTCGCTATCACTTGCTAAATGCTGATACTAATGATGGGATAAGAATAGGAACCTACTATAGTATGCCAAATCATTTAGACGTTTATTTCAATGACGCTTACCAAGATCCGAAAAATGACGCCAACTCAGCATACAACGTTTTAGATCTCGAGTTCACAAGTCCATTATCACAGTATTTACCGATCGTAACCGCCGATATTGCTGGGGCCAACTTTTTGGACCGTGAATGGAACTTGACTCAGATCGTCATTAAGGGATCTGGTATAATCGAAGTAGCTTTAACACCAGCTATTATAATGGCTTTCAACGTGAACACTGCGAGAGCAACAGACGGGAACTTCGAAAATGATTTAACAACGCAGATACAAACAACGGCTCAATCGGTGGTACCGGGAATTGTTACAAATAATATACGCACGGCTTATATCAAGTCAAATACAGATAATACCACAACGTGGTGGATGGAAATATCTGATGAAATATGTCAAACTTTGAGCACGTGCTCAGGGGCGGTAACTCAATACACAAAAGAACAATATGACGCACTAGCTGTTGCCCTGTTTGACACTTACCAGGTAAGGCAATTTTTATAAAAGACTTCTACCATTTTAATATGACCCATTATTTTGAAGCATATTGGTAGGGTAAGGTAATGTTTCAAGCTTTGTAAAGTTTTTTTTACTAACAATGATGTAGTCAGCTGTGGATTAATGAATAAAAATACAGTGCCCAGAGAAAAGCATTGGTCTTTATCGAGCAAACTTGAAAACATTTTTTCACTTAAAACTCTTTCAGACTGAGATTCGAATCTAAGCTTTTAGAACCACTGAGAACCAAACATCATAACCAACCGAGGCGACCTTTACGGTCATCTTAAATAAGGTATTGTTTAAAATAAAGTAAAACACTTCTTTGATTTATATTACTGAAAACAAAATTGTTTTGTTCAGTCCTTGGTCAAGTCGCACAACTGGTCCCTTTGATATAGGTAAAAAGTGATTGGGAATAAATCCCAAACAACAACTGTCTAGTAATACTTCATTTATCTATCAGGTTATACATTTCTATTTTTACTCGGCCCTTTATGCCTAACAAATGTGTTGGTAAACCACTTTTTGATGAATGCTCTGTTACTTTATTATACTGGGATGTTCTAGACAAGTTTGGTATAAATGCTGCCTAATTTCAAAATGATAGGGTCGCTTTGTCTTTTTTTTAGTATCTGTATTCCATACTTTTCAACGGGAACATTTTAATAACACCAGAAAAAGATTTATGTTTGTTTACTTTAATTACTATAGTTATCATACAGTTTATAATTAACAATCTTTTGTATAAGTGACATATTCTTTAAATATCATTTTTTCAGTTGGACCTTTATTCATCATCACTGCAACTTATTGAAGGAGTTTGGGCTGCCGAAGCCCTCCCCAGGGTAATATCAGATGTCGCCAATGACTGGAGTACAGCAACGGGCTCTTCCTACACATACTTTAAAATGTTGCGAATTCCACGAAATCTTGTCATATATCAAGCACCTGTTGCCACGTACGAGGGTGTAGCTTTTACCACCCAGCCGAAACTTCATTTTGTAAATGCCGATGTAAGTATAAATAATAACGTAGGCTTTAAATACACACAGTAGCACATGTATCGTAAATGAGTTGCATCAGAAATGTCCTAGGCAATAGCCGAACTTTAAGAAAGTTTTTTAATGCGCATGATGTGTAAATTTGGTTATGGTCGAACATGAAATAGTGCGACTTGGACTTGTGGCTAAAAAACTTAGTACGCCACGGACACTAACCAACCCTTCAAGTAATATTTTCTGAGTGTACAAGCTGGGTGTAGAGCGAAAGGCGAAGAGGAGGAAGACGTCGGTCAAATTTTAAAGAAGTCTTATGTATGACGTTTTTCGAACCAGTAACTTCCCACTTTCGAGGTGGACGCTCTTCATCTGCGCGACCGCGGGGGTGTGTATTAAAAATGCAGCAGAATATGTATCTTGTAATACTTGCATTTGCCATTTGTTTGGTTTTTTTAATGAAAACATTTAAAAAGAAAACATAAAACAGTGCGCATGATTTATTTTTTAAAAAATTAAAAAATAAGCAATTATTGACGTATAATGATAAGGTATTTTAAATAGCAACTTGCGACGTATATAGAAACAGTATTTTAATAAACAATTAATAACGTATACAGAAAAAGAATCAAAATTAGCAATAAGGGACGTATAAAGTATTTTAATTTGCAATTAGTGACGTATACATATAAAATGTTTTAATTAACAATTAGTGACATATACAGATAAAATGTTTTAATTAGCAATTAGAGACGTATACAGATAAAATATTTTAATAAGCAATTAGTGACGTATACAGATAAAATGTTTTAATTAGCAATTAGTGACGTATACAGATAAAATATTTTAATTAGCAATTAGTGACGTATACAGATAAAATATTTTAATTAACAATTAGTGACGTATACAGATAAAATGTTTTAATTAGCAATTAGTGACGTATACAGATAAAATATTTTAATTAGCAATTAGTGACGTATACAGATAAAATATTTTAATTAGGAATCAGTGACGTATACAGATAAATTATTTTAATTAGGAATCAGTGACGTATTCCGATAAAATGTTTTAATTAGCAATAAGTGACGTATACAGATAAAATATTTTAATTAGCAATTAGCGACGTATACAGATAAAATGTTTTAATTAGCAATAAGTGACGTATACAGATAAAATGTTTTGATTAGCAATTAGTGACGTATACAGATAAAATGTTTTAATTAGCAATTAGTGACGTATACAGATAAAATGTTTTAATTAGCAATTAGCGACGTATACAGATAAAATGTTTTAATTAGCAATTAGCGACGTATACAGATAAAATGTTTTAATTAGCAATTAGCGACGTATACAGATAAAATGTTTTAATTAGCAATTAGGGACGTATTCAGATAAAATGTTTTAATTAGCAATTAGCGACGTATACAGATAAAATGTTTTAATTAGCAATTAGGGACGTATTCAGATAAAATGTTTTAATTAGCAATTAGCGACATATTCAGATAAAATGTTTTAATTAGCAATTAGTGACGTATTCAGATAAAATGTTTTAATAAGCAATTAGCGACGTATTCAGATAAAATATTTTAATTAATAATTAGTGACATATACAGATAAAATATTTTAATTAGCAATTAGCGACGTATTCAGATTAAATGTTTAATTAGCAATTAGCGACGTATTCAGATAAAATGTTTTAATTAGCAATTAGCGACGTATTCAGATAAAATGTTTTTGTTAGCAATTAGCGACGTATACAGATAAAATATTTTAATTAGCAATTAGCGACGTATTCAGATAAAGTTTTTTTCATCCAACCCTAAATCATCTTCATTAATGCTGATGTTATAATGAATGTGTAATTATTTTAAAAAAGCGTTTTATTACTTATAAAATTTCTGAAATGTGCACATATGACATATAAAAATTAAACAGGTATTTTTGTTAAATATTAAATCGAAAATATATTTTCTTTTCGATGAAACAGCAGAACTTTATATCAATAAAACCTTTTTGTACATGTGACGTAAAATGTTATTTTTTAACAGTTAATTATTAATTTATCTTGTTAATTTTTATTTAAAACTGTATTTTCTGAATTTTTTATAAAAATATAATTTTTTATAACTTCTAATCACGATCCGTTAGATTCATTTTCTAAAATTTCATTCCTATTAGCTGTTAATAAACGGAATCCTCTAACAGATTGGTCAATGTTCAACGATGATAAATATTTGCTTGAAGCATGCCCACAGATGTACGGAAATCCCAATGAATCGAATATGAAACCTGACAAATTGTATAACTTGTCCATCATTTATATTTGAACGTATTTGCAATGATATTACGTTTCCTTTACAAAGTCACAAATGACATATTAAATGAAATCCTGTGTTTATTTTATCGTATTTCACCATTTTAAAAGTTGTGTTTAAATGACACGGTTTTGTATGACGTAACAACGTTCTAAAATTAGATCCCACAGGCTGCATCTCCCTGGGAAATTATTGTTATTTCTGTATTTATTCAAGCTTTCATCTTTGAACCAAATTTCGAATTGTTGATTTGGAACATCATTAATTAGATCAGCACCGTTCTAATTTTTTCCTAGGAAAACTAAATGCAGCTTTTAGTTAAGTAATTTAGGTATTATGAAAGGACTAGTGATACAGTATCATCAGTATTTATATGCAAGATGTTATAGATGTGTCGCTGAAACAGAAAATTGTTTTAACTTTAAATGAATGGTTATATTGATCTATTATAGACCTATCCCAAGCAATCTGTACTTCTTTAGTGATGTCAAGAGGCAGGATTCGTCTTAAGACAACACTACAAGAGAACTGTTCCTGAAAGAAATGTTTTAATAGACTTGGTACATCACATATTTTTGTTTTCTTATCTAAACAAAAATTGATTTTTAAATTTACTATTTATTATATTCAACACCATTTCTTTTCACTTGCAATAAACAAACAAAAACTTAATAATAATAATAATAATAATAATAAATTTATAACAAAGAAATCGCATAAAATTTTGTAAATTTGATTCATTTCCAAAGATCTCCATAAATTTTCCTGGTCTGAAGAAACTTCTTTAAGATATTTATCGAGCATTTGGGCTTACTTCGTATTTTTACCTATGATTAAGTCATTCATATCATCTGAATTTACATTCGTTATCCGAGCCTTAAAAGAGACCATTTTGTATTAAACAATAACAAACATAGCGCCATGAATAAAGTGGAACTTCTTGGTTTGCTTTTTGGGGGGGGGGGGTCACGGTAGGTACTATACTTGGAATTCGGGGGCTTGACATACAGTGTCAAGGACAGATAATTCCACACAAAATAGCATTCATGTAGTTATCCAATGACCAATCTGTAAATGTGCCGTACTAAAACTTATTCTATTTGTAGTGATAAATGAAAATAATGAAAATAACTTTGTAACCACTCACACTTAAATTCATCTTCTTAAGGCTATAGGAGATATAAATGGTTTTATAATGTTTTAGGTATCAGATCAATTTTCATTTACCTGAAGACATCATTTATTAAAGAGGAAATTTAAGCAACAGAAATTTACATTTAATATTTTGTTGTCTATCTTTGCCATGTTCCAATGCTCAAACCTGATGATTATGATTTAATCCATAACAAAAAAACAGAACATGCGTTCCATGTCCAAATCCCCCTCACCAATTTTTTTTTCAAAAAGTATAAAAATATATAATTTGCCATTTCAGTTATACGCGTAATATTTCATCAAGGAAGTTATGTCGGATACTTTGAAAAGTTAAACACCTCATATGTAGCTAGCTATATATAGGCAGTTTGCTACCTTGTAGAAAGTCCCCCTGTTCGGAACAAGCTCTATCTTACCCTGTTAACTGGATATCATCATATTTGCAAAACATTTTTAGCGAATTCTTCAAAACATCTTTCTGTTAATGCATAAATCATAATTAAAAAATAAGTATATTTACACATTAAAGGCTTCCGTTAAACTTTTGTTTTATTTGCGTTTTTGCTACTATTCAATCAAACAACAAACAATTTTCAGAACCTTTTTATATGTGTTCGTAGCACTTGGTCTCATTTCCTTTATAGAATTGACAGGTTTATCTGTATTGGCCAGTTTGTAACTTTTGACTTTGTTTTGGGAGAATGTGAATTGAAAATGGAATGGTTAGTGTTTTATTTACCTTACAAGAAGAAATTAATAAACAACAAATAAATACAATTCAAGTTAAAGTTTAAGACGGATCACCTTAAAGCACCGCGTGATCATTGTTAATATAATGTGTTGCAATACTTTTTTACATTTTTTCTGGTCTCAAGTTTTGTTCCTTCATTCAGCCAATTATTTTATCCAAATAACATTGTTTATTTTAAGGGTGAACACGTGGATGTACTTGGAGCTTCGCCTCAATCCTGGTATTGTCTCGCGACATACCAAAGTGGATCTGGAACCTATAATTTTCAGGCTCTTAATGGTACTACAAATATATCATTTTACAATGGCTGGGCCAATTTTTCAGATTTATCCTTCTTTCGCTTCGGTTCCAATTACATCATAGATTTCAATATAGTGGTACCGACCTCTGCAAGTTTTCAGGTGTCAAGTTCTCCAATAACTGTTTTACCAAGACCATTGGAAGTAAAAGTTGCTTCAGTAACTACAGTTTTACAAAACCAATCTTTGAATATAGAAGTCGAAATATGGGACACTAGCCTCGGCGCAAAAGTTACAGATTTAAACTGGAACGTGAGTACTATTCTGATACCATTTTTAACACCCTAAAGCAGGAAGTTGTCAATTTATGAATTTGCAAATCATCTCCATTAATAACCTCAAATTATTACAGTTTATGCATTTTGTTTTGGAACATAAATTCATTATTTTGTAACTGTTTGGCTTATGTTTTTTATCTATCAAACTTTTCGAAAACTAGTGCCACTGATGAAGAATGGTTTTCCGAAATGTTCACATATGTATAATCAAATTTAGCAGGTATTTGTTATATATTTATGAATAAGGTGACATAATTGCAGCGAACTTACATAGCTCTTGACTAAAGCTTTTACTACAATTCACGCCTCGTCGTTACAATTTTGTTCATACAAATTCTCCTATATAGTATTTTTTATTTTAATGAAATATTGAATATTTTCTTTCTGTTCTAGGTAGAAAATTCGTAGGACTTTCAGTCTTTGGAATTTTTTTCATAATTTTTTAACCAAAAAAGTTGTTTACAGTTGATCATTTATTTAGCTGTTAAGATGCCTTAATTGTCGAAACTTGGAAGTAATAATAAAGATAATGCAATGATGTTTTAATTGCATACCTGTTTCGATAGATAGATTTTTACAAGTTTTTTTGTGTGTTTTTGGTGGGAGACTATGCTTTCACTGAAAGCTATTTAAAATATATTAGTTTACCTTTAGCTTGAATTTACATCTAATAAACAAATACATGCTAAAAAAATAGAATATTCAATAACAACTTATGTTCTTATCTATTTTAGAATAACCAATTTTTTTTGAATGTTACATTGTCATCACATTCAGTCGGCGTGTACGACGGATCCTGGAGCGGAACAACCTTTGCTAGATTTGTAGACTCTACAGGCATAGCAACCCTTTCCAATTTTGTTTTGGACTCAGTAGGACTGATATTTTTCGACATAAATGTCTATTCTGATCTTACAAATTACGACTTGACCTCTTTAATGACCATTTATGTTTATCCATCAAGACATGCGTACCTAACTTTTCCAATAAGCGCAACTATGACGATGAAATTTGAAATAAGTTACGCTACATACGGTAACCTACAGTTTGCAGCACTGATATATACCTACCTAAGTCAAAAATTTCCAAACAGTCAAATATCAAATATAGTTATTTCAGAAGGTAAGGGAAAAAATTACTTGCATGGTTCCTTATCTTTAAACGAATTATCGGTCATATATCAAGGGGGAGTTAATATCTACAAGAACACAAAACACAAACGTACCAGTCCATGTCAAAATCATAATCTAAAATAAGTAATTACTTCGGAAAAATAGTTATACATGTGAATCATCAAGGAACTGAGACTAAGTGCTCCGTGCTCTGAAAAGGTAAAAGTTCCTGTCTAGCTTGCTACACTTGTCACGTGTAAGATTAAAGTTTCACTTGGGAAAAGTACAATAAAATTACAACACCTGTTTCGGCGGGGATTTTTAATTATCATGATTAAAAGTTTAATATAAAGTGAAATATGAAGCCCTAGGTATCGATACCTACCAAATGCAACCTGTTTTCAATATTCTTTTTCAGTCATTGTAAAAAAATAATAAATAAATAAATAAACTAAAATAAATAAATAAATAAAAATATTAATAATATTAATGTTATACTTATTATTTTTATAAGTTCTTTGAATTATTATTTTGAACTTGATAAGTAGCCAGCTTTTTGGGTAAGGTATGATATGCTTAAACATTTTTATTTGACCACGTCACTAAAATATTTTGTTGATATCAGTTCAGCTTGGCTTACTATAGAGACTAGTTATTTTTTTTTTAAAAAAAAAGTGACTGTTAAAGCATGTTTTGTAAAGGTGGGTGGTCACTCTGGTGTTTTACAGACAGGTGGTATTTAGAGGCAGCCAATATCGCAGATTTACTGAATCACTGTTTGAGTCACTGGTTTGTGACGGTAGATTTTGCAAAAAGTTTACATAAAGTCCAATAAACTTGAATGAATTTTTGGTATTTTTTACTTACATAGATCTAAATGTACAGAAAAAACATTTTCGATTACTTTGCAATATTCGTGTTGCCGCTATGGAAATTTCAGTGTTGAAAAAGAAGGAAAATGGTGTATTTTTCTGCGCAAACGAAGTGATGCGTCGTCAACGCATCATGTCTGTTGCAAATATCACCATTTTAGACATGTGAAATCTCTCTAACAAAAAACGGTCTCTATGCTATTGAAATATTCTATATGAAATGCGGATGCGCATAGAAATTTTCTCGGTTCCAAGTACATGTAAATATTAAAATTCATTTATATTATTTGGATTTTTTTATGCATAAATTCATTGTCACAAATACAATAACATAAACAGTAAATGTTTCCTAACATAAAATATTATAAAGGGGAAACCAGAAATACAGACACTGCTTCAATAGTTTATTTCAAATTTCAGCAGTGAAAAGTAGAAACGATAAGGTTTGTTTCAGATTACCATAAGCTCGTATAAAGCGGACCTTTTATCTTGCACCAAATGTGTTCTCTTCTGATTGACCCTTGACCCTATACATTAAACCAAAAATGTTGCCTATATTTTCTTAAGCTAAATATATGAAAAGTGCTGAGATTTTAACAACATATGCTTTAAACTATATATTGAAAAGATTTCAACAAAAAGTGTTTAAAACTTAATATTGAAAAATGTTGAGATTTTAACAAAAAAATGTTGTATTTAACTAAATTTTCGGAAACTTCTGATACAATTATATGCAGTATTTTACTTCCAAACAAATGTTTTTCACGGTTAAGGATATGTTCTGTTACACATTGTATATGCATGCACGTTGTATATTGAATCAACAATTTGCATTTTACACGTTTTTGTATTAATTATTATAGGTAGCGTCCTATTAACATTTACCATAGCAGGAACGTCTGATGTTGTCACTGGTGTCATTGAAGGAATATGTGACAATATAATAGAAGGGAAGAACTTTGTTTATAATGGAACAACAATCCCAATAGCAAAGTCGCTATCAAAGAATAATGAAACCTACTACGGTGTTCATTGTGGTCCACCTGTAAGTTTAACACGTTTCTGTACAATGTCGATTTTTATTTTCGTTAACATTTTTTTTAAAGAAATATAACTAAAAGTCTTGCTTCTCTTATCTGTCCGAACATTTTGTTTTCATTTTTAAATCAACGTGAAACTATGAAAATGTACCTGGTACTTATATCTAACTTATTGATTCTGCTGTTATTTGGCTTAATATCTTTTGTTTTTCATTAATTCGAGCAAATCATAAGCTCTTTATAGAAAATTACCTGTAAAATGCAAATACTTTTTAATTAGCAGCATATTGGTAAAGTACTCATTTCATTCAACACCATTATATAAATTAATGTATCAATCGTAAATCGTAAAACTGACTTCTCGGTGGCTTAGTGATTAAGCGGGAGGCAGTGGGTTCGAACCCTGACCGGATCATACATGCTTTCTTGCCTTGTGCTAGACATTAAGAAGATGGAGTATCGATTTTTTCACCTGGTGGCGGTATAATTCTCGGGTGGTATGCTTCTCTGCGGAATACTTGCTTACCCCCTGAGTGCGCGCTAGTACACAACAGAACATAATTAACACTTGCATATCCCACGCATACAATTGTTCTTGGATTAATCGCGAGTAGCTGAAAAAATGCTGATGCAACGTTAAACAACAATACAACATCAACAATAACAATTATAGTAAAACTGAAAATGAATCTACGATAGGTATGTTATTGTGGTTTTGAATTATACGTACTTGTCCAAAATATATCACTTCAATTGAGGCGGTAAATTCTTCGGTGGTGGAGAATACCAGGTAGTTGTAGAAAATCACAGACGTTTGGCAAGTGAACTGTCAAACTATCTCACAATAGGATCTACCTACAAGTTTTCGAGATTTATTATTGTGAACGGAATGAGTTTCCGAAGAAATAAATTAATAAATTTATAAATTAATAAATTAATGAAGTAACTACTTATCATTCACTGATTAATTTATTGAATAAATTATATATATATATATATATATATATATATTTATTTATTTATTTATTTATTCAGGATTATTCATCCGTGAAGATAGCGTTAATTGTTGGTATTGTTGTGGGAATTATTGCTATTATAGTAATAATATTCTTCATTTTTTGGAAACTGAAGCGCAGACCACGTGAAAAAACACTCCGTAAGATTTAGTTTTAATAAACATATAAAGCCGATAGGTGATAAATGGAAATATGCTTATTAATTAAGGCCATTCTCAAAATGACGTATTTTTTTACTTACATTTTTTCTTCTTGTTTTAGAACAGAGCGTTATATTTTTCCAACAGCAAGATATGATACCTTCCTATCTACCTCTTGTCACCTTGATATCTAATTCATATAGTGTTCATGCTCGATGTAGGAAAGCTATTTCAGTGTTGTGCTAATAAATGCTCATAAAATAATTGATAAAAGTTTAACCATAGTTTATACCAAAGTTCCATGTTGCTTTCTTTCTCAAAATTGTCTCTGCATGTGACAGGTGCAGATAGCTAGACAGAAGGATCCTAACCTTCTTGAGCACCCGAACTCACCCCCTTGTAGGAATTAAAAATATATAACTGAATAGGCCTGTTTTCAAAAATTTCACTTTTTTAATGTTATTCTTTTAAACATTCAATTTCAATTGAA
Source organism: Tegillarca granosa (assembly GCA_029721355.1). Taxonomy (NCBI): domain Eukaryota; kingdom Metazoa; phylum Mollusca; class Bivalvia; order Arcoida; family Arcidae; genus Tegillarca; species Tegillarca granosa. The sequence goes on along the minus strand of CM056611.1, from coordinate 9,445,549 downwards.
CTTTTCATAAAAAAAAAGCGCTAAAACGTTTCATTTTATCTGAAAGGGTCACCACTTTATGTAATGTTTGATATTGTTAACCCTTCAATCAGTTAATTGTGATTTGCACATGGATTAGTACGTTTGTTTTATTTTGTTTAACTGAACAATGTGAATGTGAATCAATAGCACATTTATGTATATGTGGTTAATTGATTTTGTAAAAAAAATCAAATGCATTATGTCTTTTATTTATCACTGACCTATTAAAGAAAATCCAGTTTGACAAAATCATGTGCAAGACAGTGCATTCGTGTTTTTTTTTAAATATTATTCACTTTAACAGTAAGTTTTAATTTGACATTTATAAAAATACGCTGAAACGTCTCACTTGTTTTAGTTTTGTTGACAAAAGGGAAACCACTCTATGTATTGTTTGGTATCGTAAAGCTTCAAACAGTAAAACCTAACTTGTGCTTACATTTAACATATGATTTGCACTAGTCTGTCGAAAGACCTGTGACCTGATGTTAATTAATACATTTTTCATTTCTTATTTTTTTTTCATTTAGAATCTGAGGACGGTAGTACCACTATTAAATCAGAGTTTGGACGAGCTTATATGGTTGAACGAAAGATTGGAAGGCAAAACACCTTTAACAGTTTGAGTTCCCTCATATCCGACAGTCCGTCTCCTGTTCCGGTTCCAGTAAAGGTTAATCCACGGGCGAAAAGGCTAGCGGTGGTGAAACAAGGAAGTAATAAGATTGGGGCTACCAAAGGGGAGAAGAAAGAATTAAACACTATTTTCACCAAAGGAAAAGGAAGAACAACAAGAACTCGGCATTTCTAATACTAAAGATTACACATTATAATTTTAATTAAAAAAATGCAAGATAAATTGCAAGACAATAATTACAAAAGTGTCCAGTTTACACGATTAAGATCATATCATTTTGAAACTGCAGAATATACTTAATTATCTCCCTTTGTTGAATGTAATGTCAGTGATGTATAAATATTCTTCTGTACGTTTTGTGTAATGTTATGGTATGGTACTTTTTCACATCTTTCACTTTGGTGATCTTGTTGAAAACTTTAAGATCGTATCAATTAAGATATTTGATGGCTATTGGATCAACTTTAAGCAACTTAAAGAGTGGCCTAGTGTTCTCTTAACTGTCTTGAAATCGTCTTTTTTCAGCTCTTTGTGAGTTGTGTAAAAGTTGATATTGTATTCCTTGTTTATTTTTATACTGTTGTTCATTTTTTATAAAAATACATATTGTTTTTATTCAAGTTTTTTTTTTTGGTTTGGAATTTGTACAACCAGCTTTAAAAGTTAAATCTTAAAACAGATTGAAAGGAAATATTAAAAACGTGTGTTAAAAAATAAATAGTTACTAAAATGTTTTAGCTAACTCATATAGGCAAGGATATTTTTAAACGATGAAAAAAATATTTGAAAAAAGTTGAAAAATGAACTTAACGACAGAACAACAAAGAAAGTGCAACATAAAGTCGAATGAAATAAAAATAAAATTCACGGAAAAGATTCTAATTGGTCAAAACAATGTATTACAATGTATATGAAGTTTCTAAATTTTAGTTTTAATACACCACATTTAACATCATGTAAGACACAACTTATGAAACCGATGACATATATATATATAATTATTATTATTATTATTATTAGTATTATTATTACTATTATTCAGGGAGACTGGTTTATATAAGAGTCCTACTCATGTTCTGAAATCCCTCATTTGTGTATTTGTAAATTTTGTTTGTATGCCCGACTGTGTAATAAAATAAATGCTGTTTAAAGCTAGTTGTGTATTATGCTTATTGTGCATATGTGTTTTTATTACTTCTATTGTATAATTTTTATTCATTTATTTCTCTGTTTTTATTAATACTATTTAAATGAGACGAAATGATTTGGGTTACCGCTGTTGGTGGAGTACAACTTCCTGGGGGTATCGGCAGTACTTTATGCCGTCAGAAAATACCATGTAGCAAAATATTCAGCCGTCTTAATTTTTTAAACTATGTAAAACGAAGGTTTTTTCACTCATGCAAAGCATTCCTTAGCTGGATTTGGATTCATATAATTTTGAACTTTAAATTTTTTGGCTTATCTTTTTATTTATCAGCATTTTTGACCCCTAGTGTCACTGATGAGGGATGAATATGTGAAATGTGCATATATGCCACTTCAAAAATTTAAACAGGTATTTTTTTTGTAAAATGTTATTTTAAAGCAAAACGGAATGTTTATTTGGACACTAAACTGTATAAAATCGCATTTGTTTAAATAGTTGCTATTTCTAAAATACGGCTGTTGTGCGCAAGATTGGCGTACAACTAGGCCATTAAATTTCCTATGTAGATAAAATCCATTAAAGTAATTTCGTTCCATTTATTAGAAACAATGGTTGTTATAATATTTTTAAGCAGGATTACACTAGCCTACATAAGATATCTGTTTCTTGCCGATTCAACAGAATGTCAATTTGTTGGAAATGCCATGGGTTTTTCCAGATGCATCACCGATTAACATTTATTGAACAAAATATAACGTCGCTTGTGATGTTTTTTTTTTATTTAACATTCTACGTATTAGGAAGTGGCTCAAGCATTGCTAAACATCTAAGATAGCTTTTACAGAATTCTCCGGCCAACTAGTTTCATTCATGAGACGCCGCTATAGACCCTCCCAACCATGTAAAGAGTCGTCACAAAAGTGACCAAATGCGTCATTGCCCTTCAATGTTCTTGCCATAAATTTCAAGGCGGTAATGTTGTTGTTTATTCGTTGAAAAAATGTTGTTATTTAAAATTTTTAATTTATTAATATCATATTCAGTTTTACTTTAATTTTGTGCATTTTTTCTTTTTAATTTTGTAAATATTTAAATGATATCAAAATCATTCCATGACTGCGCCTGCGCGTTATCATATATCACTTTGTGTGAGATTGCTGGCTCATTTAGTTGTGGTACAACAATTTGTGTATTTTTAACCATTTGCAGTAAACTGTTTATAAAAGTTTATTCTTACATTTTATTCACACACAAATAATATATGTATCCGTGTTTTTGATAATTTATTAATTGATATATATCTTTGTTAATTTGTTTATCTGTTATTTGAATGAGAATTGTTGTTGTTGATTAATTGTTTGATAAATAAAGATTGTATTAATTTTTCAATGTGCGCGTTGTTGTTGATCAGGTTTACAAAATAAGTTGGATTGTTGTGACACATTTAATAGCACTATAGGCACAGTAATAAAAATTATCTGTTATTTGTTCTTTTCTACGTTTAGACGTTTATTATTAAGTGTGTGTGTGTGTGTGTGTGTGTGTGTGTGTGTGTGTGTTCTTAATGGCGTTGTATTGTTCCTGTTATATACAACGTTTTAAATTTTTATAAAAAATAATAATAATAAATCATATCCTCATATATCACTGTTTTATTGTAAAATTTGTTTAAAACTAAAGTTTGTTCCCTCATGCAAAACATTCCTTAGCTGGAATTGGATTTATATAATTTTGGAACTTTAGATTCATTAATTTCCAACTGTTTGGCATATGTTTTTTATTATCAAACTTTTCGGTCTTAGTGTCACTGATGAGGAATGACTTTCCGAAATGTGCACATCTGGCACATCAAAATTCAACTGGTATTTGTGTTATATATTTATAAAAATTTAAAAAGTGGTTTATGAAATTTTGTAGCAAATTTCTTACTTTTATTTCAAAATAAAAGAGTGTAGTGGAGTAATGGTGTTTTACGTCACAGTCAAGATTCTTTTACTTATTACGAGGCGGTCAGTTCTGGGATGGTGGAGGAAACCGGAGTGCCTGGAGAAAACTACCAACCTTCGACAAGTGAACTGACGAACTTTCTCACACTAGGATCTGTCCCGAGTGGGATTTGAACCCAAGCGATAAGAGGAACTGTGATCCGTAATCACGCGCTTGTAGTCCACTCGGCCACCAAGGTTTCCTCAAAATAAAAGAGAAATTAAAGTTTTCAAATAAGATAAGCTAAGTCGCAGTTGTTACAAATTCTAGAAATTAGGTTCAGCGATTTATTTTCAATGTACTAATAAAAATAGTAAAATCGACAATAGAAAATAATGAATTATACATAGGAGAAAGAATACAAGAAATATGTCGTTTACATATATACACAAATTAGAAATGTGAGAGTGACAGAATAGTACAACTGGAACTTGCCAGCGTACAACGTGATCAATACCTCTTCACGTTTGTGCAGAATGAAATCGATAACGTCTACGTCAAATATTCCCGAAAAAAACGTCATTATTACGGGAAAATGTAACTTATGCGATTCCACTGTCATTAGAAATAATTGTCCCGCACAAACGCTATGAGGTATCACGTGGTACTCTGGTGAATTCCATTGGATAGAACAAAAATAAAAGAAAAAAAAAAGAAAGAAAGGAAAGAAAATACAATGTATAAAAGAAGATATATATGGTTAAAATATCAACCACTGGATTATAAATGTCTGGAAGGGATACAAAAAAAAACTATAAAAGGGTAAAAATAATAAGGCATAGAATAAACGTGCAAAGGCAGAAAAATTTTAATATTTGACAATATCTAAAAAATAGGTAGTAACTACCTCTGGTCTTCCCGTACTAGCGGAGCAGGGGTCGTTACTCTTTGTTTTTATAGCTATGTCAGCCTATTAAAATGAATGAATATGTTTGAAGCACCAAATGTTAACCTTTTAGCTAACTATTTTCGCTGTGGTTTAAGTTGTCGAAATTACTTATTAACTTAAGATTCATTCCAAAAAACCCAAGTATACTGTTATAGCAAGCGACCCAGAAAATTCATTACCGGAATTAAGTTAGTTTTTTTTTTTTTTTTTTTTTTTTTTTTTTTTTTTTTTTTGTATCTGAGTAGTCCGTATAAACGTATATAGCGCGCAAACAGAAACACAAGTTGCACAAGGGCACAAGGGGCACAAGTTTTTAAATCAAGTTTTTTTTTTTTTTTTATTTATTTATTATTTATTTATTTATTTCAGTTAGTTTTAAAGTTAAGCAACCGACCCCATGTTTTAGTTTTATTTAACAGAAACAACTGGTTGTATAAAGCGACAATTTGAACAAGTTTTTCCATCTAGTATTCATTTTAAAATTGAAACCTGTTGTTATATTTTACATGTTCAAACTGTACGTTGCAATAACGTTCAGCACCCGATCATACTTCCGTGATGGAAGTTTACGTGTAGAAGTGAACTGGTCAGTTTTCAAAGTTTTTATTTTATTATTATTATTATTATTATTTTTTTTTTTTTTGGGGGGGGGGGGCTGATTTGGGCATGAACTGGTATGTTTGTGTTTTATTTAATACTTTTATAAAACTGATTACGATTGTTATTTTTCGTTTTAAAATTTTCAACCAAGCATTTAATTAAATAAAAAAAGACAGTTATATTTCATAAAACATTGCAGTACATGTGTTTTCTTTTCTTGTGACTCTTTAAAAACACTTTTTTTCCTTATTGTTGTGGCAAAATATATTCAATGGTGAATTAACAATATTATTAATACCTTATGGTGATTATTATTCAATTATATACGGCAGATGTTATTTTGGCGTCAATATTATGTTATTAAAATATTATTTATTATTATTCAATTCATTATTACTATTACTAAATAGTATTATTATTATTATTATTATTATTATTATTACTAAATAATAATAATAATAATAATTATATTATTATTATTATTATTTGATATTATTACGCATAAGAATTATGAATTGGTTAATTGTTTATTTTATACAGTTTTTGAGATATTCTATTGATTTGAAATCTCGGATTTAAAAAAATAGGAAGACTCATTTTATTTCTATATAAAACGTATTTACTAAGGAAACATTTTGAATAGGAGTACACACAAACTTTTTATCATGAAATTTGTTGAAAATTGAAATATACGAAATATTGTGAAAAAATTTGAAACATTTCAATCAGCAAATTCAGTTGAATAGCACCCACACCTTTCCCAACATAAATTACTTATTTCTGTACACGATTTTTTAACACATGCAAACATGAACCGGAAGAAATTAACAGGAAATAAAATGTAAATGTTCCCCTGAAGGCATAATCTTATAGTGCATAGGACTCCTTATCAAATCACATCTGTTGATATCGACACGTGGTAGTTAAGTAAAACATTAGTGTTTGTATACTTACATACTTCTTCTATAGATAAATCTTATTACAAAAAGAGTATTAGAAGTTTTCGATAAAATGAAAAACTATTTATCAATTAATTTGAAAATTAAAAAAAAAATTATATTTAAAGAATGGGTGTACATTCAACTTTGCATTTTTAAAAAGCTCATCAAGCATCGGTGGTTCAGTGGTAGAATGCTCGCCTGCCACGCGGGCGGCCCGGGTTCGATTCCCGGTCGATGCACTCTTTTTGTATCATGTATGCAAAAAATAAAACAAAATAACATAAAAACTAATTGAGAATTTCAATTTTTTAAAAATAACGATATAATTTTATTTTCGAGAAAATAAAATAATAATACCTTAATTGAGTGACAAAATTACAATTTTAATTTTAAAAAAACGCATTAAGGGTCTAAAATGCACTATAGAAGGGAATTAAAAACGATACCGATGGTAATTTTCTATCTTTTTTTTTCAAACTTCTCGAATTGCAAAGCCATGATGTTTCACTTGTTATTAGGTGCACAAAAATGCACATAATTTCGAACACAGTACAAACTTATTCAACATCTTTGATCAAATTCTAGTTGACAGTTATGTTTTGGTTTTAACGATTCTACGGTTCATGTTAATCAAACCAGCGACATTTTATCCATTTTCAATAATCAAACATTTTCAAAAACATTCGATCTTTTTACTAACTCTATTCCAAACTCCATGGATTCATGTAACACGTGATGTCAAATTATTACATATTTCAACATTTCCGTATAAATTGTTTAAGTTACATAAAATTCGAAACATTGGAATTTTCTGTTCCGTCATTATATTTCACATAGTCCCAAAAAGCAATAAATGAATCGTACAAAATTTTCAAAATATAATTAATTTCTGTATTTTAATTTTCATTAAACCAAGCAAACTCGGTAAGGATATAATCATTTTATAGAATTAAGTACATTTGCTGTACAATAAAATAATCTGACTGATATGTACACGTGACATTGTAAAAATTTAGCATGTGTTACTGTTCTAGATCTTCAAATAGATTTGTCAATGAATGAATTAAAATCATTTAAAAAGCAAAAGATATTTAGCGTTTTATTTGAAAATGATGAAATGGTGAAAATTTTCCAAATATTTGCAAAGAGTATAAATTTTGGCAAGTCAAATTTGGTAAATTAAGCATCGGTGGTTCAGTGGTAGAATGCTCGCCTGCCAAGCGGGCGGCCGGGGTCCGATTCCCGGCCGATGCATTTCTTTTGTTCCATATGTGTTGTACAAACAATACTTAAATGAAATTTTACTTGAATACTACCTATACCAGTAATTATAAAACAAAATTCTTCAATATGAGATACTGCTTCATCGCCTAGCGCTAAGCATCCAGAGAGCAGAGTATTGAATGTGATACCTCGGTATGCTTGTCTGTGGCATACCGACTCAGTCAGGTAGCACCTAATCAAAAGTCGCTCTTTATGCACACTTGTGCAAGGCAGACCATAATACAAATTTGCACATCTCAAATCTCACGCCCTTGTTAGAATAATCCATTAAGATTAATTACCCTTCTTTCATTTCGAAAAGCTGAAAAATTACTAAACGACGTTTAACATAATAAAACAAAAAGAAATGTTAGTAATAGACTAAACCGTATTTTAAGAGGGATTTTATAGCTGAATGCATTTTAAATTCTCACCTAAATTGTATAGCTGAGAGCGATTTGATTTTTTTCGCTGGAAAATAGCTGAATTCGTTTTAATTTTTCACCGGAATTATATATCTAAATGCATTTTAATTTTTCCCCGGAACTTTTTAGCTGAAAGCGATTAAATTTCTCGCCGGAATATATATATGAAAGTAATTATTTCTCCGATTATTAAACTTTCAAAGTACAACAACTCACACAACGTCAGAACAAAATCAAATTAATACCAGTTTTGAAAATTATGTTTAAAAAAAAAATTGTTATACCAAAACGTGTGACGTAAACATTTCAAGAATATTGACGCCAAAATAACATCTGTCGTATATATTTTCTTATTTGAAAATTATCATTATTATTATTATTATTATTATTATTATATTATTATTATTATTATTATTGTTGTTGTTGTTGTTGTTGTTGTTTTATTTCATTTCTGTTTATTATATTTATATTTTTACCTTGAATCCATACACGTGTAAACATACCTAACGAGTATATCTCTTAATTTCATTAAATCATTGATGTTTCTTCTCAATAGAAAAGTCATTGACTTTGTAAAATTATTAATCTTAAGAAATGTATTTTGTTCAAAAAAGTTGTTATCTATCAAGAAGCATATATTTATCAAGTTAAAAAAAAATAATAACCAGTTTGTGAATCATCAATTTAACAACAAAAGATTTGTTTATGTCGGTCATGAAAGATATGCCTTTTTGAAAAAAAAAATATACACCTATTTTTATGAGAACAAATATTACATTTATAGCATCTAAAAAACACAATAGATTTACTTCTGTTTATAAACTGTTTTTGTCTATTCACCTTTTTTTATTTATTTATTTATTTTTATTATTTTTTTTTGCTTGGTATTTGACATTATCTTTTCACGTAAATAAATTAGTTAGAATGTAAATATTGTTGGAAGTAACGTGGTTTAACGTCGCATCAGCAATTTTTCAGTTATTCGCGGCGAGAGCAAGGTTATTAATATCTACGGGATTATCAAAGAAGAACAAGTTCGTGTATATGCGCGAGATGTGCGAGTGTGCAATAAAGTAAAAACAACAGTGTACTAAGGATCACTTATTGCAACGTTTTGGTAAGGAGCTAGCTTACCGAGTCAGTATGCCGCAAAACAAAGAAAGCCATCCTAATCCCATCATCTGGGCATCATGTGAACCAGTCGTTCCTCTGTTCTCCTGATACTGAGCGCCACGCGAGAAAGCAATATCTCAAATTTTCAAATCATACATATGACCCGGCCTGGTTTTGAACCCACCACCTCTCGCTCCCGAAGTGGACGCTCTACCACTTAGCCACTAGGATGCTTGTTATAAGCTAAAAAATCTTAATGCAAAGGTCAATGCAGACCGAGAAATGTAAGTATTTTTAAGTAACATCATTAGCTCTGATTTGAAAACTGAATGATAATGATCGTAAAAAAAACCGGTTGACAATGTTGAGTCTTAGATACCGTTTTAAGGTCACTCGGCACAAATTGAACGTTTTAATAAACACGAGTTGTTAAATTTTAGTAGAGATTTTTTAAATAAAATTTTGACTTCTACAGTAAGTTCTCGTTATTACTTCGCCCTATATTTTTGCAACCTCGATTATCGTTGCACTATTTATTTTGAAATTCAAAAATCCATGACGTTATGTTTTTTTTAAGAAGCCTTTTCCATTTATGGTCAAGCCATTTTTAATTTCAACATCTGACATAGTAAATGGTTTTTATGCAATTGTGATTTATTGCAGATATAAAAGATTGAAGATTATGCAATTGTAAATTTTTGCCGATGAAATAATTTTTTAAACTAATTAATTTTTATTTGCATAATGCTTGTTCGCGTGATTATTTTTCGTTGTGTAAAAAGGGTGAGTCACGTGTCCTGTCAGTTCAGCAACACAGAGGTTAAGCGGACAATGAATTAAATATTTCATTGTCGTTTCGAAAAAAAACACTTATTTCGTAAATTCGATACAAAATATAGGAATTTGGAAAACAAACCTAACCTCGGTACTTTAGGGCGTTAGACTTCAAACCCAAGTTGTGTGAGCAGCCCTGGGTTCGAACCCGATCGACCGTTAGTGTTAAAGGTCTTTCCTTGTATGTTTTTCTTGTTGGCTTGATACCAGACTTAATTGACTGCTAGTCAGCTATTTTTAGGTGTGACATTTGACATTGCAGGGCGAATGTACTATCATTCTTAAGGTCGCAATAAGTGCGCATCATTACAAAGCAGATCAGAAATACAAGCACACTCATGCATCATACAGACTTGTGTTAAGATACTTTTTTCAAAATAATAAAAAAAATATTGACGAATAGCTGGAAAACATTGCTGATATGACTTAAAACAACACTCACGGAACCAACAAATCATCATTTAGACGTTGCAGAATGGAACTTTTTAGAACATGCATTATGTGTTATAATTCTGTTTGCACTCGCTGGTAGTATAGTACATAAATAACTCTTGTGTAATTGAGGTAAGAAAATTTAACTGTACATAATGTCCTTAGACATTACCATAAATAACTCCCGTATATGTATTTATTACAGGATACAACAGGTGAAATTATGTCAGCTGACAGATGTCCTTGAACAGAGCTCTACATTTTCTAAAAAAAAAAAGGTCAAGTGAAACAAACATCATGTCAATCAAAGAAAAAAACACATGATTAATCTTGTTTCATTCACATGTTCTTTGTTCGCGTTTGTTTGGAATTGTTATAGATATTTCGAAACATTTTTTAAAATTTTTATTGTTCTTTCTAAAACTGGAGATATATATTTCTGACAAATATAAAACGGGTTGTGTTTGACAAATAATGTACAATTATGTAACACTTTAAAAATACAAGGAAACTCATCAAAATAATATGAGAAGCCGATATTTCAAGCCGATGTTGCATAAAATGGTATTAGTTTTAATGATCAAGAATCAATAAAAAACAAACAGCTATAATGGGAAAAAAAAACCATTTAATCAGAAATCAATACATGTATATACTGAATACATTGACTATGAAATTACGGAAGAAAATAGAAAATAAAACCTTCACACACACACACACACACACACACACACACACACACACACATATATATATATATATATATATATATATATATATATATATATATATATATATATATATATATATATATATATACCCGATAATTATAAAAATTGAACAACCGGAAAAAACACAAAAATTGTAGGAAAAGGAAAGGTATTGAAATTGACCGATTTCCCAATAAGGCAGAATAAGGATAAATTTGCGAGGAAACTTATGAGAAAGGATGTCAATTATGGAAGAATGCAAACTGGTTTTTAAGCGATGACTTTAATTTGTTATATAACATTTGTTAAAATTGTCTAATTCTCAAACGTATTTTCATTGGAGGATATTTAGCGTAATCTAGAGGTTGTAAATCAAATTACATTTCTCGTTTCCCTAAAACAGAAAACTGAAACATCGATAGAACCATGGCCAGATGCTTTAAACTCGTTCACGTATTAGAGGGTCTCTTACCAACTATGTCCAAAACCTGCAAAGGGAGATTCTTGTGTAAGAAAGCTTGTCAGTTACCTTCTCGAAGGCTGACGGTTTTTTCTGGGACTCGAGTTTCCTCAACTATCCTGGCAACCTCGATTTAGGCAAGAAAATTTAACTTGAACGATAAACACTATTACTCTACTCCACTCTCCGCTCCTAAAACATTACCGTAGCACAATTGGTAGAGTGCTCACTTCGTATGTGTGAAGTCGGGGTTTGTCTTGAAAGTCGTATTGACTGTACTTTCGCTGAGCACTCAATCTTTAGAAATAAAAGTCACGGTTTTTTAAGGGTGAGACTTTAAAAACTAATGCCCCTTGTCATGGCAAGCGCAGCAGGCTAAAGAATCATCTCTGTACTTTGCCCTTAAGCGCACTGCCAAGGTAAAAATTTCTGTCACTTCATCTAAAGCTGGTGAGGTCTTAATATAAGTGATATATTCTTGACTGGGACGTAAAACTCAATTCAATCAACCAATCAGTCATTGCTCCTAAAACAAAAATTTAGGTCATTCATTATTAAACTCAAAAAATAAGAGAAGTGAATTTCTATTTTAATTTCATTTTTTAGTTTGTTTCATAATTTATTTTCAATTGTTTTTATTCAATCTTCCGGTAGTTATCTGTTTAATCAGAGCTTAATCTGATATAAAAATTATTTTAAATTTTGTTTAAAGGAATGAATTGCACTATCACATTCTATCGGATTGTAGTTTATTTGGTCCTCTTCAACAATTGTTGGCATTTGACCGCTTCGGTGACTCAGAAAGCGGAAGGTCGAGGATTCGAATTCAAGTTGGGCCATACATAAGACTTTAAAATTTGAGATACTGCTTTTTCGCCTTGCGCTCGGCATTAGGGGGATAGAGTGCCGACGGGTTAACCCGATGTCAGAATAATGGACTGGGGAAATAGCATGCTTGCCTGCGGCATACTGAATTTATGAGCAAGGACCTTACGAAAAAATTGGCCTGAGTGCGAGTTAGTAAACGGTTGACCAAAATACACACTTGCACATCTCACGCAAACACTACCTTGACTTTAGATAAATCCATAGATATAAATAACCTCGCTCCCGTCACAAATAGCTGAAAATTGCTGATGCGACGTTAAATAATATTACAACAACAACAACAACAACAACAACAACAACAACATCTACTTTTAAAAGCACTTGCCTGCAGTTACTGGATGATAAACTTATTTGATAATATTATTTGCTAGGGTTTTGAATGAATAAAAATTACTTATTATTATTGTAATTATTATTATTATTATTATTATTATTATTATTATTATTATTATTATTATTATTATCATTATTATTATTATTATTATTATTACTATTATTATTATTATTATTATTATTATTATTATTAGTTATTTTAGAATTTAGAAACCATTTCCCGGAACATTTAACATCTACCGGGATCCGGAAATATAAATTCCAAATTTCTTTTTCCCAATTTAAAAATTTCAAAAAAAACTAGAAAGGATTCAATATATTTTTATTTATTTTGGTAAAAGATTGCATCAGGAACTGTTTGTGCACGTGGCTAACAAATATCCATTTTTCACAAAATGCGTGCGTGTATATCACAGGTGTTGTGGTAATGTAATAAAAGAAATGCATCGACCGGGAATCGAACCCGGGCCGCCCGCGTGGCAGGCGAGCATTCTACCACTGAACCACCGATGCTTGAAAGCACGTGGAGGAAGTACAATTTTTGAGGTTTATCTATAAAAAATTTTTTTAAAAGAGTAATTTCTTTTTAAAAAATTATCCAATCATATGCATATTTATAAGTGTCTATTTTAAGGAATAATTTGTTCATTATTTAATTACAACAAGCAATATTTTTCAAAATACACGTGTAAAATGTTTGCCACGTGTACACATGTACCAGATAAGTCATTACAACAGAAGTCATCTTAATACCTTACGGCATTTGTACATTTCCCTCCGGGATTGTTATTTTATTGATTTATTTATTTATTTGTTTGTTTTTTTTTACATCTTTATAAGTAAATGCATACAATAGCTTAAGATTATTTTTTAAATATAAATTTGTTTTTATAATGAAGTAAAAAAGTTTCAATAGAATATATTTTATTAAAAAAATTTTAAAAAAAAAATTTAAAAGGGTAAAAAAATATAAGCATGACGTGAATTAAATTGAAATACTAACTGCTTACCACAAACCGGACACTATTTTTCATTAAATCCGGTGCACTTTTTTAAAATGTACTTTAAGTCCCGGGCCTTGCTTACCGATTCAAAAGTATTGTTAGTGAAAAACTTGTTGAGTGTGTACACGTGCATCCTTGTATAATTAAATAATGGCGTGTTTAATTTGTCTGTTTGTTGTAATGTTTTTTTAACGTGCCATCGGCAGTTTTTTCAGCCATTAAATTCAAGAGCGAGGTTATATATTCCTTATAATTTGAACCAGTCTAATTTCAGTGCCCTTGTTCCAGTTTCACAATCATTCCTTAACTAAAATTTTCCGTTATTAAATCAGGAAAATTTGAAATCCCAATAAATATGTTACATGTTATATTCAGGAATTTTAGGTGTCGATTAAAAGAATACTCAAAGCTTGTAACATCTGTATTTAGTTTTATCAATTTTGTATCAACTTTGATTTGTAATTAAAGTTAAGACAGTGAAAATTTGCTAATTTTCTGTTAAATAAAATCTTAGTTAAGGAACGATTGTGAAACCTTGGCATTTACAATCAGTGTAATCGAACTTCTTGAAACGTTTTGGACATGCTTGTATTTAGGGCATAAAAATAGAAGATACTGCTTTCTTCTTTGGCGCTCGGCATTAGGGTACATAGTGTCGAAGCGCACATATTTTCATTTATAACGCATGTCAAAAAATGACGGAATGATATTACCAAACAATAAGGGTGTTGTATTCTACATACAATTGTGACCAGTCCTGTAAGATGTTCGGAAAGGTAGTGTGTATCCAAGTTTAAGACCCTTCAATACCACATGGGTCATTGGTCTACGTGATAGAACAAAAGAAGTGTAAGTTTGATTTTCTACATAGAAATTTTAAGAGTGCACCATTATCTCTAAAAGTTAAACATATATACTAATTACAAATAACATAAACGCTATTGAAATTCTGCAACAAACAAACAAACAAACAAAAATAAATTAAATAGAATATATAAATAAAGGAAAAAAATCAACAACAGCAGCAACAACAACAACAACAACAACAACAAAAAGACCAAACACACATCTAAACCAGATCAACAAGTATTCCAATTTTGTTACGATACTGAATTTAAAATGGATTATAGAAAAATACATGTAGAGAGTTTAGATTGAAAAAAGAAACTTAAAGGGTAATTTAAAAATAAACAAAATACTTTTTTATTGGAGATGTTTATGGTATCCATCATGATGAAGTTGTTAGTAATGCACAAAATGCTATTCAACGCAATTCACTAAACCCCCCCCCCCCTTCTTCCGTAGTCCAAAAAGTAATAAAATAAAATAAAATAAAATGAAATGAAATGAAATGAAATGAAATGAAATGAAATGAAATGAAATGAAATAAAATGAATTAAAATGAAATGAAATGAAATGAAATAAATAAAATGAAATGAAATGAAATGAAATGAAATATAATGAAATGAAATGAAATAAATAAAAAAAATAAAATAAAATAAAATAAAATAAAATAAAATAAAATGAATCGAATTGAATTGAATCGACACGAAACAAAATCAAATCGAATCAATTTAAGCGAAACGAAACGAAAACGTAACATAACATAACATAACATAACATAAAATAACATAACATAATAAAAGAAAAGAAAGCTAAATGGCAAAATGCTATTTAGATGCTTAGTTCGAATAGTTTTTGTACCATTTAACAGACAGTAAGTTCATGAATTTCAAATCGTGACATTTTTGACAAACACGTAACTGAATAATTGCATATTTTACATGGTCCTGCAAAAATTTATATTTTGAAAAAGAAACAAACAACCTTGTCTAAGATTAGTCTACTTATCGCGAAACAGAAAAAAATAATGAAAATTACAACGTAACAACAATTGAGTTATATTAAAATACAGATTATATCTGAAAGTTAGGAGACATTTGTAGCTTATTTTTCGAGAACAAAAGGATACAGCAGATACAGCTTCAAAATATTGATGTCGGAGACAGTTTATTTCAAAAAAATTTTTTTTGATTATTCAAGCTGTCTAGACAATTTCCGTGTAACGCCAGCTGGTTGGGTTTCGGAGCGATAACATGGTCCTATCATGCTGCAAAAATGAGTTGTTTCCAATGGCCGATAATTACAGTGCCCTTGAAGAACTAAGCACAGAAAAGGGTTATTATGAAACATTGACTTAAAATTTAGAGCTTTAGAAATCTTTAATTGCAATGATTGGCTTGTGAAAAAAGAAAGAAAGAATGAAAGAAAGAAAGAAAGAAAAACATAAAGTCTTATCCGAAATGTAATCTCCTTGTAAGTAGTTCAAGATTTGACAAATAAGCAGAATAACCTAGTATTACAATAAAATTACCAAATAAAATTGTTTAAAGAAATACAAACTAAATGATAGAGAGTTTTAAAAAATGTTGCAAAAAAAAAAAAAAAAAAAAAAAACAAAAAAACACCCGATTTTATTTTACTTAGAAATAGAGAGAGGTATTTATGAGGCACAAATCGAAATTCTAAATTTCTTGGCTTCGAGAAAAGAAACAGTGTTGCAAACATCTTTAATAATTCCAATGTTTTAAAACTTAAAATTATAAAAAATTTTAATATAACCGAGACAGCGCCTTCAAGCTGTTGAAATATTTATTCTTGGGATATGCTAAATGCCCGCTGTGGTCTTGCTGTATTTGAGTGATCGAAAGTGTTGAGTTAACTAAAGTTGAATTACTTTCACATTAATGTACTTAATCCTTGATTCAGTAGCTAAAATCCTAGATAAAGTAATACAAAAACTACATCCTAGATTAACTAACTGATTTCTAGATTTAGTAATAAATCTGACTTAGGAAACAGGGTTGTGTTCTTACTGTATTTGAGAGATCAAACAAAGAAAACAAGTGTTTAAAATTTTTTTATCAAGCCATTCTGTTTTGCTAGGGGCCCGGCGTTCTCTCGCTGCCAGACATGCGTTGATTTTTTTTATAATAAAGACAAACATTATGGACATCAAGACGAAGGTTTTTATATTGAATACTGGTCATTTTACTCTGTTTTGTCTCCAATTCTAACATTTAAGTTGGTAAAATGATGAATCATGCCATTTTTACAAAGCCTTAAATAGATGAGAACAATGGTAAAGTCACGCCATTTTGCTTTGACTCATATTTTGGAATTTCAGCTTTTAATTCCCATGCTCTTAAAAGTCATCAAACCATCGATGACGTCAAGAAATAGACTGTTCTTGAAAATTTTGTTTATATTTTTGTGGAAATTTTTTTTAAATGTTATTTAAAAAGTCTTGCTACATATAAACAACAGGAAATGTTTTTACAATGCTCTAACGAATATAGATTTTTTTTAATTTCTAAAAATACATAATACGTCATCCAAGTATGCGTAAGAATGCTCGATGGTAGAACATTTACACAAGCACGTAACACAGATCAGATGTTTTGGCGGGGTAAGTGTACTTTTACTTAATTCTGTGATTTTATTGTTTTGTATTTGCACATTGCAGGTTGTATGCTTTTGTTTGTGTTAAAAAATTCAAAATAATTTATTTAAATTTTCCAGGTATCAACTGACGTTAAATCAGGTGTTGCGGAAGACCTTTACTCTAAATACTTTTACTTTTTTCAAGTGCAACAATATATATATATATATATATATATATATATATATATATATATATATATATATATGTATATGTATGTATGTATATGTATTTCCAATCAGAAAAACAAACAAGAGCATTTTAAAAACAGTTTTTAAAAAAGCAAAAATATTAAGCAAGAGTAAAGCTCTTCCGTAACACCTGATTTAAGAGCGGTTGATACCTAATACTTATTGTAGTGATAAAGCAGAAAACTTAAAGTAAGCCAGACCAAAACGTGTCAAAGGTTGCTTTCTGTGGGGGAAATCTTTAAATGTATAAATAAAAATATGTATCACAAATACCGGTTAAATTTTGATGTGCCAGATGTGCACATTTCGGAAATTCATTCTTCATCAGTGACACTAAGACCGAAAAGTTTGATACATAAAAAACATAAGCCAAACAGTTCAAAATAATGAATATAACCAATTTTTGCGCTTCAGCCTGTCTCAAATTTTTCAATCAAAATGGCTTGTTCCGGAAAAAAATATGAAGTTTAAAAGACATTACAGGATAAATGTGATCTAATAGATATAATATAAGAATGTATTTTAAATCATCTTGAAATTTCGTTTTCTGTCATGAGAAATTTCGTTTTCTGTCATTAGATTATTTTCAGTTACAAAATTGCAACTATTATTCTCATTAATTAGGCGCTATGTTTATTTATTTTTTCTTTAGAGACAAGAGTAAATTTTAAAAATACATCTGTAGTTTTTATCTTTTTAAAATTTTTAAAAACAAACGGAAAGGTATTTAGGATCACATTTTAATAAGAAAATACCAAAAGTAAACACTTCAAATAACACGGCACCATTGTTGTAAAATGAAGCATTATTTTGTTTATCATAGTACAAAAAAAAGGGAAAAAAACATTTCAGGCTAGTTATGAAACAAGATGTTTAAAACTATAAAAACATAGATTTCTAGGGAGAAAAAAATCCTACTCATCCGGGAATAAAACCCATGGTGTTTAGGTCATAAAGCTGCATCGCAATCTAATAAGCCAAACCAAACATACCAAATTGTTCATTTTCTATTTTTAATTTTCTTATTTATGAATTTGTTTTCATCAGAAGATCACATTTTGAAACTAACGAAGAATGCCTTTTTTGACATTATTTTCAGAAAGCCTTAGGTAAAAAAAAAATGTCCGGTGTCGAGAAAATTTCAAAATCATAATCAAAAACGGAACCAATATTTTTAATTATATTAAATATGACAGCTTGATCATGCTTCTACAAAAATATCAATTTATAGGCCTTTATTTTTACCAAATTAGGATAAAATCTAATATATTAGAACTATTACTTTTTTTGAAAGAAGCATATTGAAAATGATTTTCAAAAACCAAAATTGTCTTATCGATAAAATCCTGTCAAAACCACCAAACCTGTTTCATATCTTAAAGTATCCTGAAGTAAATTTGTGTATTGTGTTTTTATAATCGTATAATTATGGTCACATAATAGATTGAAATGCTAAACATTTTGACGTTTTCCGTTTAAAATAAATGAAGTAAAATAGGTTTTATGGAAACGCAGTTCCTACACTATTATTAATTTTATTTTTTTATTTCTATAAAATCTCCAAACAGTCTACGCTTTATAGTTATAAAAACATTATGTATGTTAATTATTATTATTATTATTATGTATATTAGGCAAATGATAAAATAAATAATAATGTTTTGATTAGAACACATATTGGCAAGTTTAGTCTGAGTATGAAATCGTAACTTATCTCAAAGGAAGGTAAAATGTATCATTTGAACGGTTCCATATTTTCAAATTTGCGTAATACCGTAATGAACAGAATTCCAGGGGCTTTATACAAAATACATTTTTTCAGATTTAACTCATATGTAACAAACTTACATGAAAGAGTTTAGATTTGCTAAAAACTGATTTTTTTTCACTTTCATTTTAATGGTTATACATATTTATAAAAAATAGGAAAGATGCTTTGCTTTTCAATATATCATGTGTCTTTATATCTGGTATTGGGTAAAAAGTGTTTTCTAAAACGGATACAAGGTAAAAATTTCATTTTTTTCTTTGCTGACTCAATATACTTTCGACTCGTTACACAAAACAAAACTTAGAACTATTTTTATGTAAAAACTTGAAAAACGTTGTTTTTCCTGGCAAACTTCCTTACTGTTCAGTATTTTGTTAAAGTAAATGGTACAATGCCGGCTGTTACTTGCGATCATACTCTATCTTTGCGTTTGCATAGAAACAGATTTCGTTTTAAAATCGAATTCTCCGAACCAACACTTTGACATTTTTTTTTGTTTCACATACCTGTACACATATGGAAAGAAAAATAATTTTTCATGAACTCTCACGAGTAGTAATAACACAAAAATATAATCTGAATCAAGTATGATAAATATTACTTTTATCGACTAATAAATATTCATACTGGGATTTTGCATTCCATTTTTATCGCAACAAAACAGGACAAAAAATGAGATAAATTGGATATTTAAATGTTAAAGTTTTGGTTCATCGAAAATTATTTAGACATTTTAACGAATGTCAAATTAAATATTTTAAAAGCGTCTTATATAAAAGATAAATGTGTATCTGAAACGTCATTAATAATTTAGTGACAAAGAGCTTATAAATGTTTTTGTATGTAGTTACTGTTATTGCTTTTTTAATCATCTAATAAATATTTATAATCGGATTTAACATTTCATTTTTATGCAAACAGACAAACATACCAGTCCATGTCCAAATCACAATCCCCTTCCCGCTTAAAAAGTTAAAAACTTTTAAAACTTGGCAAATGTAATTATACAAGTGAACTTCCATCAAGGAAGTGAGGCCGGGTACTCAGGAAGGGTAAGCATCTCCTGTCTAGCTAGCTACACCCGTCACGTGCACAGTCAATTTTGAGGATGAAAAGAAAACTATGGTAATGACGGCCATAATTTTTTTAAGGGCCTTGATTAGCCTAGGCTTGCAATATGAGATAAATTGGTTATATTAATGTTTGAGTTTAAGTTTATCATAAATTTTAGGCATTTTTAACAAAAGTCAAATTAAATACAGTGAAACCTGTCTATAAAGGCCACTCAATGGATGCGGCCAAAGTGGCCTTTATAGACAGGTGGCCTTTTTAGACAAGTTCTCTGATCAAGGATTATCAAAATTTTTTATCTGAACCGTTCTTTTTTATTCATTTTAGTACCCAAATAAACTGAATATAACTAACCATGAAATTGTTTCTTCATAACTTAAGATTAACCAAAATAAAAAATACATTTATTTAACATCAATTTATTCAACATTTTCAGGAATTTACTAATCCTTTGCACCACACCGGCCTGGTAACATTAATATGTCTAAATGATCTATTCTCTCTCTTTTTTTGCTAGGTATAGGGGTGTTGCATAGTGAAGTATTATTCTTATCACGCTTCCTTACACTTATACAAACATAATTAGGTCAATTCAGACCCATATCACACTCTTGCTAATTCAGACTTCAAAGGAAGTTGTTACATCATGACATTACACGGTTTAGTGATCAGAGCAGTGATTACTAGTATTTGTGTCATTTGTAACTGTCAAATTTACTATTTACATATCTTAATAAAAAATAACTATAAATTTTAATATAAAAATCGTACACAAACATAAATAATAAAATATTTTTTCTGGTGCCGAATTTAATCGTAGTCGGTACCGAATTGAATTTAAATTGGTGCCAAAAGCATATCGTTGCCGAAATGACTTTTTACACTGGTGCCGAGATGACTTGATATTGCATCGTGGTACGATTTCCAAACTTACGAAATTAATGTCCGTTAGCGGTAGAACGGCACATACTGTTTATACCCCAAGATACATTTGCTTCATAGTCTGATAAAACAGCTTTGATTCGCGAGTTTCCTATTACTTAATTTCTCCCTTTTAAGTTTTATTAAAAAATTTTACTCGCAGTTCTAAAGTCAATGCATTCTGTTTACTATGACATAAAGAAGAAAACATCAAATATTACTGCATGTTATAAAATTTTAGAAATGTCAATGTCTTATCGGGATGTAAGCTTTACCCAATATGGCCGCTTAGATACATATAAACAGTGCTGCATTATGGGATTTTTTGTTTTATGTCGACTGGTTCCCGAAATTTCTGGAAACTGACGAAGTTTCGTAAACATTGCAAATGGCCGCTATAGACAGTTCTGTTGAAGCTTTGGGTCGGGAAAATGGTGGCCGCTGGCCGCATAATACAGTGACTGCTATATAGAGGTGAAATAAAGAACAAAATTCATCAGGGGGAATAAGATATGGCCGTTATAGACAAGTGGCCGCTTTATACAAGTGGCCGCTAACACAAGTTAGACTGTATTTCCAAAAATTACTAAAATAAAAAGTTAATTTGTGTGTTTAAAACATGTTTGATACTTTAAGATCTGATTAGTCGGTTTGTAAATGTGGTCACACTACACACGCTCAGGGTAGTTAATATTAATAAATATTTAATATAAATAAACATAAAAAACCTGTGGAACTGTTTATTTACCATTATATAATAATTAAAAAAGGCTGGTTATAATTTAAAGCCTAATATACTTATTTTTTTATTTAAATTGTTTCAAAAAGAGGTAAATCGGCTATATCAGTGTTTGTGTTTGGATTAATCGAAAAACATTTTCAACAAAGTCAAATTAAATATTTCAAAAGTTACCAAATTAAAACGTTTAATTAAAGACCTTGGTGTTTGGAACATGTTTAATAATTTTAGAGGTGATCAGTCAGCTTACAAATGTGGTCACTGTTACTAGATCTTTTGATGACGTTTGCTCTTAAACTCACATTGTAAATAAAGTGAAGATTTATGTAATTTCAATTCTATTCACACTTATTAATTAAGTAAAGCGTAATATAAATTTAACGAAAATACCTGTGTTAATTTCTAATGTACTGTACGTGCAAATTTCGGAAATTCATCCCCCATCAGTAACACTAAGAACGGAAAAAGTTGATGGATCAAAATATAATCCAAACATTTAAAAATAAAAAATCCAAAGTTTCAAATTTATATGTATCCAAATTCATCTAAGGAACTGCGTTTCATAAGGTTACAGACCTAAGTTTTAAATAAATTTAAAAAATTAGATGGCTGAAAATTTTGCCTACATTTTCTGACTGACACAAAGTACTGCCTACTGAGTCATTGGAATCTCGAGAAGTTTTATTCCACCAGCAGCGATACCCGCCCAGGGTAGTTAATATTTACCACAAATACTTGTGGAATTGTTCATTTTACCACTTATAATAAATAAAAAGTCTACTTATAATAAAATAGCCCAATATGCTTATTTTTGTGTAATTTTTTCACATTGTTAATGACATGTTTTGTAAGGCTCAGTTCAATGAAATGCAGTTTGATATACTTTGAATATATTATTATTCTAGTTTATGTTTAAGTCAGTATATTTGAGTATATAATGGTGTTACTTTCTCTTTGTCATCTATATGTAATGTATAAATAAAAGAACATCTTTTACGTGTAAAAAGTTTCGAGGAATCATTCATTATCAATGATAAAATACAAATGATAAATGACAAGCTTGCACCTAAAAGTGGTTTATTGTCCAGCAAATGTACAAAGCAGATTTTGTTTTAGACACAATATGCGTATGTTAATACGTTAGAGTAAAGCCCGATTCCCACTGCAGAAATTTTCTACAACAAAGCAAACGGCTAATATTAAATAGTTGACTCAAAAATATTGCAAGGCTAGGCTAATCAAGGCACTTAAAAAGTTTTATGGCCGTCATCACAATATTGTTTATAAGTATTGAGTCACTATATCCAAACTTATACTGGATATATTTGACTTACCATAGTTCCTTGTATATACGGATATATTTGACTTACCATAGTTCCTTGTTCTTTTATTCTCAAAATTGACTTGCACGCTACGGGTGTAGCAAGCTAGATAGGAGGTGCTTACCCTTCCGGAGCACCCGACCTCACTTCCGTGATGGAAGTTCACGTGTATGTTTGTGTTTTATTTGCTTCTAAGCAATTAATTTCCCCCCTAAGGATATGTGTTATCATCGTACACGATCTCAATGTGTGTATAATACATGGTTTCATTTTGTGTTTTACTTCCTTTTATATTTTTGTTCGTCTGTTGGTTTGTTTTAATTTTCTAATTACATCTTGTGTAAAAAAAAATCCAAATATCACAGAAGCACAAATAAAAGAAGCAAGCCATCTAGCTTGACCGTATGGTTGGTTAAGATGACATCTTCAATAATCAAAGCATTCTAATGAAAGCAGCAAGACACCCCTAGTCTTGCATGTTTAGTATTATTGTAACCTCAAATGAAAGGGTTTCTGAAATAAATAATCTCATTTTTCAAAATTAATATCTATTTTAAACAGCAGATTAGTTAGAAATGCTTTTTCCAGGTGCATAAGTTTCAGTACAAAGTATGCGTTGCAGATAAAAATGTACAAACTAAAACTCCCACTTTGGAGCTAAACCAACATAGATCATTTTACTCTCTGATCTTTGCAAACTACTTCAAGATTTGATATGCATCACATTGACTGGCGTTGATATAGGATTTGTGTGAAGTTCGATCAAAATGAAAGTATTTAAAAAGAATTTATAATATCATTTATTGTACACTCTTGACAGAGTTGAAAAGAGAAAAGAATTGTCAGAAAATTTGCTGTTTGTGATTGCGTATTTTAACAAAATTTCAAAACAAGCACATTAAAGCCAAATAAACATCAAACCGTCTTTATGAGACTGTATATCTGGTTTGAAATTTAGAATAAAGTATGTATGTCTGCATTATTTAGTGTTAAAATTTTCTATCTAGTAATAAATTACTAACAATGACGCGCATTTTTGTATTTTTCGATGATCCATTATGAAGAAATTTACTGTTTTTATAAGGATATTATTTATCATCAACAATTGTAATTAAAGACTTTTAAATGGAAATATAATGCCTTTTTAACAAATAATTTAGATAGGAGGATATAAAAGAATGATTGATGATAGAGACCAAAATTATAAAAGTGTTTTTAAAAAAAAGCACAGAATCGTCTTCGGGGACGCTTATCTAGTAAAGTAGTCATAATAGATCTCAAATCAATAAAGCGTATTTCATAAAAGCGACAAAATTTTCGTAGATAAACACAAACGCAATATTTTAAACTAAAATATTTTTCATGTTAGGAAAAGTTTTTTAAAAAAATGAATATTCGACATAAAATCTGCTTTTGAGAAAATGTTTTGAAATATTTAATAATTTCTAAAGTAGTTTTACATATTGTGGTTGTTGGACTTTGATTTCCTTTTTAAAATTTTTTTTTCAATGTTCAGGAACCGTAGGTACCATTTTAATTTCGTTATTGACCAATAAATATTTGGTAAACCTTCAAAATTAACGGTAACCATTTCTCACATCAATCAAAGATTTAAAT
This sequence comes from Tegillarca granosa, assembly GCA_029721355.1. Taxonomy (NCBI): domain Eukaryota; kingdom Metazoa; phylum Mollusca; class Bivalvia; order Arcoida; family Arcidae; genus Tegillarca; species Tegillarca granosa. The sequence goes on along the minus strand of CM056611.1, from coordinate 9,420,729 downwards.
TTTTATGCCTTTTGTCGGTATTTGTATTTGAAACAATGCTGCACCGGAAGTTTGATGATATGGAGACCCTTTCTATTTTCTTAGAGAAAGTAGTCAAAAGACTCACAGAAAATGAAGAAAAACCTAACTTAAGAGTGTTAGTATCAAATATTTTTGCAAATAAATACCATTATTTTGCAGATTTCCTGATATTAAATTGGTTTGCTTTAATGATATAGGAAAAACAGACCTTTGCAGATTAAACGGATTTTTTCCTGGAAAATTAATTCGCCATTGGCATGGTTTCATGATGTCATTTGCTGTGAAATAATCATTTTCGCATCAAGTAACTCACATTCAAAAGTTCCAGTATTTTTTCATTACAATTTCAGTTTAAGGAATATTTCATTAGTTGCGCGAGATCAGTTTTCTTAACACTCGCGTTTACAAAACAATCATAGAATCTACAATCATTGACTGCGATCATTTCGTCCTTACTGGTGTTCAGAAACCGATCACGCATTAGTTATGTAAAATTCTGTTAGGTTTTAATTGTATGAATATTAGTTAGCTCTGATAGATATGAAATAAAACTATAAATGTTGAAACATGTCATCAAACATTTTAAGTTCTTTCAAGACAAACAAGTAAAAAAATAAACTTTTATATTAGGAAGGCTTTTTTTTGCAAATCTTGCCTTGTCTAAGTTTCTTAACACGTTTCTGTCATTTTAACAATTTTGTTTTCAAAAAAATAGTGCAAAAATTATGTTAACTCGTTTTTGTTAAAATTTATATCACGAAAAGTAACAAAATAAGCGTATGTCACCGTAAAGGTTTTTTTATTCAATAGTTTCTTTTTTGGAAAATAATTATTTTAAATGATGGAGTACAACTGTTAATATTTTGTCATACATTCTAATTGAAATAATAATCCCAAAAATGAAAATAGTGAGATCTTAAAAACAAAAATAAATCACAAACATACCAGTCCATGTCCAAATTACAATCCCAAAAAGACAAGGTAAAAACTTCCCAATTAAGTTATACACATAAAGTTCCATCAAGAAAGTGAGGCCGGGTACTCCAAAAGAGTAAGCCCCTCATGTCTAGCTAGATATACCCGTCACGTGTAAAGTAAATTTTGAGAATGAAGTGTATCACATCAAACAATACAAACCAACCAACAAATAAATATATTATTTTCATTTAATAAATTTTTTGTAACTTTTATTCAACAATTTCTATATAACAGTTGTTCTTAAATTCTGGTATAATATAATATATTTATAACAATAATAATAATAAAAAAATAATAATAATAATAATAATAATAATTATAAAATATGTGTAAATTATGGTGCATCAAAACATTTTTAATTTGTATATATAACATTTCAGAAAATAAATTGTGTTTAATATACAAAATAAACATTGGCATTTGTGTTTAAAGCATGCAATGGCGATAGCCAAAACACTTATTACTACGCTAAAAATAAAGGAGACAATAGATGAAACACATATTGAAACTACTAATTTTGTATTAAAAACATTGAATTGAAAACATATATTTGCTAACAACCAATGCATCTTAATGCAAGAGACAGTATTGATAAACCATAAAAGTATCTAAAAACAGCTTTTACAACTAATGGAATATGAAAAAATGCACAGTCAAATCAAATATGCATTTTTAACCAAACAACAAAATTACAAACCTTACGTGTATTTATCATTCGTAAAATGAGAAAATGTGTATGAGTATTTTTTAATTATTGTCACTAGTTGCGGTAATGTGTAATTAGACATTTATAAAGAAATCAAAATAAGAAAAATTATTTTGAAACGTTTGAAAAATACTCTAAGTTGAATAGATATCAGCACCAATACATATCCGTAGAATTTTAAGGCTATTCGTTTTTTAGTTTAAAGTTAAAGAATTAACCCAGATTATAAACAGAACCATTTAGAAAGAGATATGATAAAAACACAGACTTTGAACAATGCCATTAAGAGAGAGAGAGAGAGAGAGAGAGAGAGAGAGAGAGAGAGAGAGAGAGAGAGAGAGAGAGAGAGAGAGAGAGAGAGTATCCAAACGAAAAAACACTTGATAAATTGAAATAATGTCATCCAGTTCTCCATAAAATATTCAATAAATTGACCTAAACTTTACAAATTGTTTATAACTAGTGGTCTCTGAACGTCTGTTCGATCTTAACCATCCCGACAAAGATTTGTGTTTAATACTATCTAATTGCAAATGATTTAGAAAATAAGACACCGTTAACTTGATGAATACATTGAATAAAAAAGATGGTTTAAATTGGGAAAATAAATATTTGAATGCTGTGGTGTTGATAATTATGTATGTTTTCTTATCTTTTTCAACCTTATGCAAAAGAAATGCAAGAAAATGGCTGATAAAAGGTTAAAGCTCTATTTACGGAGTTGGTATTGGGCGTATTCTGTGCGTATGATTTATGATAATTGCTTTTTTACCATTTTATTCTAAAACCTTTAAAAATAAAATGTATCCAAAACAATGACAACTTTAGGGAGTTTAATTCTGAAGTATTTAAATACTGCAATGATAGTTACCAATTTTATATTTAAAAAATGTATCATTTGCATAAAAATGTAGCATATACTGTTGCGACGATTAAAGAAACTGCATACGAAAACAAAGAATCGACAAACAATCTTATGAACAAATATATTGTCTAAATCAACAAGATAATAAATAACATCAAAATGATGTATTTTATTTGTCAAAATCTTTCAACTGTCTTCATTAACATATATTGTTTTGGCTACTTTATTGTTTTTATTTTCGTCTTACTTTCTTATATAACTTGTTATTTTAAATGTTTATTTTTTATTTTTTTTTTCATTTTATCATTATTTCTACCAAATTTAAATTTTATCAAACTAAAACCAAGATATACTTTATTTCTGAAACAACCTTACCGACAGTACTTAAGTAAAAAACAATTAATGTTTCCACTTGATAAATTCAGCGTTAAATATGTTCAAATAGATATTAACTTATAAAGCTCTTAAATAAAATTTGTAAAGCAATTATTATAGGTAATGTATCGCTTTATATTTATTTTTGTATTTATGTTTTTAACTTTTTATGTTGTGATAGATCTTCAAATAATTTCTTCTATTTTTTTTTCTTGTCCATGTTTTATGTTGATTTTGTAAAGCTTTATCTTAATAAATATTTTTAACATATATGTTATTTGTTTCTTTAGATTTTTATTTTTGGAAGTCCTTTTATTATTTTTTTTTTTTACATTTTGTATAAGTATGCGATAATTTCCACACATAAATCGCTGCTTTTAAAATGTCATTGTACAACCATCACAAACCAGTAGTAAAGAAAAATGACTCAGTATTTCAGTTTACTTTTTGTTTTCTTTCAATGGCATTTAACAAAATTTGAACAACCTTATGCTCAACAAAATTTAATCACTTAAGGTAGTTCCCGGAACCTGAGAGAAAACTTTTTTCAAAATGGGGATTTTCTAAAAATTGCACATGCATTCCTTTAGAATTTGCTATTTTTGTTCAATAAAATTTTAAATACATGTGATTGGTTTATGTTTTTTTTCAGTAGAGTGTGTTTAACCTACTCCAATTTCCAACATTTTAATGCTTATTTTTAATTATGTCTGCATGTTAATTTTATTTGTGTTATTAATTCAATACTGACTAATTGTAATGAAAACTAATTTTATATTTTTGGTTTTAATCAATATTTCAATTAAAGACACGATAATATACATAGCATTTAAATTTATAAAAGCGTAAGTTATTATAAAAGATTTTTAAAAACTGTCTGAATTTTCGTGGATTATTTACCTAATTTCATAAAATCTGTTCAAAAACTACACAAAAGAAATTTGTTTCATATTCTTCAAAATGGAATGTTTAAAAAATCATATGCTTGGGTTCTTGTTTTGAGATACGGGAAGGATTGACCCCCTGTGCCTTATTTTTTGAATTTCCTATTAAAAAATTCTTATCATCATAATGACATGTCAAATTTTTTTTTGGTATTAATGTTTGTAAAAAAAATACAGAAACTAGTATTTGTAGACTTCAAAAACCAATCAATTTTTTTAATGTTTAAAAAAACACATTTTACTCCTTAAAGAACGAGCTACGAATCCGGAAATATCACAACCGTATTCCGGTTTTTAAATTCTTGTTATCCACACCCTTGCATCCAGTGCTAGCTGGTGGAATCAGAATTAAACTACAGGCCTATTTTTCTTTCTTTCGTACAAAAGCAATATTAATTACAGACTGTATTCAGAATTTATGTGGATATATTATGAAACTCAAAAACTCAAAAAGTTATCAAATCGTGTGCATAAGGCCCCAAAATTTAGCGAAAGATCTCGCAGCATTGCCATTTTATATGCAAAACTAAACGAAAAATGCCAATATTTTCTCGATCATTAATGAATAAAATGAATGATATAACAGTTATTAATGATTTAAATGAGAACAATATTTTAATAATGGTATAACAATTGTAGACTTGTAGGAAAAATTTGTTATTTTGTAACAGTTATTATTACTGTTCGGTTATTTTATCCTGTTGATATACTTTCCGTTGGTGTCGGCACTAACCTATAGATCCATTTTGAAACAAAATCCTTGGCAGGTTAGCGGTATTTCCTCTATTTAAATAGGGGGCAGAGTGGTCTAAAGCGCGCGCTTACGGATCACAGCGCCTCTCACCGCCTGGGTTCGAACCTCACTCGGGACAGATCCTAGTGTAAGAAAGTTGGTCAGTTCGCTTGTCTAAAGTTGGTGGTTTTCTCCGGGCACTCCGGTTTCCTCCACCATTCCAGAACTGACCGCCTCGAAATAAATGAAAATTCTTGACTGGAGCGTAAAACACCATAACTCCACTCCACTCTATTTAAATATTTATAAATAATTTGTTTTTTAAATTTTTTTTTTCCAAATTTTGTTGAAAGCATGAGTTCTTCAACTTCACTTGTCATTAAACACTAAAATCTAACTATTTCGTGCACATTATAACTGCTTTGCATTTCTTCTTTGTTCAGAGGTTCAAGTCCGCAATTTATCAAGGTAAATTCTAAGAATTTGCATAGGTCATGTATCAAATTCAGCATGTATGCGAAAGTTAATTATCTTTTTTGTTTTTAGAATAACACTACTTTGTACAGGTGTGTTGAGAAATAAAAATTAATTTTCAAAATTATTCACATTTATTTTATTTTCTGATTTTTCTAATATAAAAATACATCATGTGTTATCATAAATAAAAAAGACACCCTAGCTAGACAAATTAATCAAATTGTTAGCGAAAAATAAGCAAAAAATATATTACTTATATTCCAATTTAATCTTTATTATTATTATGTTTATTTTTTTTAGAATGATTCTATTGTAGATATATTAAAAAGTTGTATAGGACCTAAGAGTAGGATGGATCAATTGTTGATTGTACAGTAAACTCAAACAATTGCATCACAGAACGAATGACAGATCACAAAAAATAAAACAAAAACTCCTGAACCACCACCACCACCACCGTCAACAAAAAAAACAGAAATAAATAAATGAATAAACGAATAGGTAATTCAAAAAAGTTAATAAAGTTTTAAAAATATTAAAACAAATAGATAGTATGTTTACTACTGCGTAGAAAGTTATGTTGAATGATATTGTAAGAAAATACATAGTGCTTTGAGCAACACGTCCTGTTTTTATTATTTATATGTATTAATGATTCTTTCTTTTTGTCTATATTTTTTTTCTTTATTGCCGAGACAGTTAACTCAAGTTAGTCCCGAAACGTCCTGACTTAGTACGGATGAAGTTCAAATAGAAAATTCTCGTTTTGAAACAATGATTAGAGGAAATGTAAATTAAAATTCAAAGTTGCTTATATCTTTTAAAAAAAAGATAAAAAATGTATTTTTCTATAATAAATTCTCGTTTTTAACAATGATAAAAACAAACAAACAAACAAATTTTATCATCTGTATGTCAAAATCTTGATAATCTTTAATAATGCAATATTTATGGCATAATACTGTATTAGTATCGGAGCAGTGGGTTTTCAGGAAGTGTCTTTTGATTTAAGCCGCATCTACACATTAATGGGCCAGTTTTGAGCTTACTTAAGATATATAAGATTTAATGTATAAAAATTGTTGTTACTACTTCAATGTTTTTCTTGATTAAATCAAGGCATTGGATTAATAGAAGTTTCCACACTGAGTTTCAGGATCTGAGGCATTTTTGTAAAATAACACATTTAAGTGTTCTGAAAAGTCGACGTCAATTCTCATATAATCTAAAAATCATTGAGAAATTTATTCTTTGACGACTCATAAGTTTTTAAATCCAGATTCTTCGGAGGAATTAATAACTTCACAATAATTTCAAATCAAACTTGAGCAGTAAGCAACTACCAAAAGTGATTTTTTAATTCAGGACTTTTTCTTGTGAAAATTTTCTATTTCAACCGGAGAAAACAGTTATGAATTATTACCAGATGAAAATACTGTGGCAAATTACTATGTTTATGCTTCTTTCTTCAAAAATCATACAAATGACTTATCGAAATGTAACTTCAATACACAAACTTATTTATTTACATTAATTGTTATATTATGTGTGCGTTTTTGTTCTCCTGAGATTAAAGCTCAGATGAGCTATTGATCCATCTTTGACCGTCGTGCGTCGTCCGTCGTGCTTAAACTTTAACATTTCAATCTTCTCTACTAATATTCCTGGGCCAAATATAATGAAACCTGTGCACAATCATGCCTGGGTAAAGCCAAAAAAAAAATAAATAAATAAAAAAAAAAAAAAAACCGAAACAAACAAAAATAAAAAACAGCAAAAAACAAACAACAATCAATACATTCGCTATGTTTCCTTGTTTACTGTTAGGTTTTCAATTATTTTTAAGCATAAAACTTGAAAGCAATGTTATATACGTAAGTTTCGGCAAATTTATTTGAGTTTGGAATACAAAATACATACAAGCAAAATAGTTTATTGAGTTTGGAATGAATCGGATAAGTATAATATCTTCATAAAATGTGATTTCAACATAGTTTTTGTATAAAAACACGGATTCATTTTTTAAAGAGATAGTATTCTCTCAATATATTGAATATTCATTTTGATAATAATTACTTTTTCATTATTGCAAACATTGCAGTAGAATAATTTCAAAACAACAAATTAAGCACATATAAAACACAAACATACCAATCCCTGTCAAAAACACAATTTCCTAAAAAAAAGTACAAATTGTGAAAACTGGCCAATTCAGTTATACACATAAACCTTGATCCAGAATGTGAGGAGGAGTGCTCCAGAAGCGTCAGCATATCCTGTCTAGATAGCTACATCCGTCACGTACAAAAAATGCATTTTTATTTTCATTGCCTCAAATATCTTATAAAAACGTTTTTACAGAATATAATAAAAATAGAAATAGTTACTTATATATTAATTATCATTTTGTATTGATATGAATATTTAAAATCATCAATTTATTCATTGTATTTTTAAAAGCTTTTTGAAAATCATTTTCAAAAAAGGATTTGAAGATCCTTGTCATCGGGCACTTTCCAGAATATTTTTGAAAAACATTTCTCATTGGTTTATTTCTCATCAGCAGCTGAATTTATAAATTTTATGCGACACGAATATGTTTCTGTCTCATCATATTATACACTGTAAAGCTGTGATAATCATTTATTTCTGTTTTGACGTTGTGTTGGCTGTTGTAATTACATATTTTTTATTGTCGAATTTCCTTTTAATTACAATTTATTGTCGATTATATTCCTTTGCACGGTTTAGCTTATTCTATTTTACAAATGTATCAAATTGTTGACAAGTTTGGTTATCATAAAGTACCTGTTATATTGCTGTCACTAAGTGTGTATTAGTCATGTCACACTGGAGGTCACTATCAAGACAACAAAAAGGATTGATTAATTATCAAGAAAGATAATCCTGCAATTGACGAATGAGCAATAGATATGGTAAGACCACTAGCCTATCCAAGTTTTTTTGAGATGTTAATTTAATCGTGAATTGTAAATTTTGTATGCTTAAAAATTAAGTGTTTTTTAAAATATTTTTAAAATATCTTCCGTAAACAAATGTCCTAGCAGTTCAGAAAGTAGACAAAAGCAAATATATATATATATATATATATATATATATATATATATATATATATATATAACAAATATCAGTTAAATTTTGATGTGCCAGATGTGCACATTTCGGAAATTAGTAAAAAAGTGAGGAAAACTTGTCAGATACCGAGTTAAGACTTCAAACATTGTAGATCAGTGTTGAATTATGAGCGTTTTAACAAAAAGTTTCTATGTTAAAAATACGGTTATAGATCATCATTACATTGATAACTATAGTAAAGCTAATTTTGATATTAAAATCTGTGGATTGATAGTCGGGTTTAATTATAAAAGGGTGGTTGTGGCCATTTTAAAGTTCATAATTCATGCATTTGTGTACACTTTTGTATATCTAAATTTAAAACCAGTAGTTTTATAGTTAGGCTATTTGATTTTATTTTCAAGAAATGATTCAGGAATATGTTATGAATATGTTATGTTGACACAAGGATATTGCAAGCCTAGGCTAATCAGGGCCCTTAAAAAGTTTTATGGCCGTCATCATAATATTGTTGATAAGTATGTAGTCACTGTATCCCAACTTATACTGGATATATTTGACTTACCATAGGTTCTTTGTTCCTTTCATTCTCAAAATTGACTTGCACGTGACGGGTTTAGCTAGCTAGACAGGAGGTGCTTACCCTTCCGGAGTACCCGGCCTCACTTCCTTGATGGAAGTTCACGTGTATAACATATTTTGCCAGTTTGCAAAGTTTTTAATTTGTTTTGGGATTTTGATATGGACAAGGACTGGTATGTTTGTTTTATTTGTAATATGAAACAGACAGTAGTTACACAACACAATTATACCATTTTGAAATTAGTTTTTATACGGCCTTTTACTGAATTTATTTTGAAACAGAGGTAAATATTTATATACGTCAGGTTGTGAAAAATCTTAATCAAATACGGACAAATTAATATGATAGTGATGCTGTAAGCTGTAATATTTAATTATTTTAACGTTTGTATTCAAAATATATTTCATAATCACGAATTTCTATTCCAGGAAACTAGCAATTATCGGACTAGATATGAACGTTTATAATAAAACGACAATAAAGCACGAAATATCACAGTTAATTGTAGGCTAAATTATAACAAAGATTACATTAACAATATTATTTAAAAGTGTTTTTGTGAAGTTTTATTCTTGTGCGTAATTAAATTTAAAAAAAAAAATTAAAGTTAACTTTTTTGTCAAATTATCGATTGGGACATTACCGTTAACGAATCTTGTTTATGATAGCTTGAGATCTGGACTCTCAAGAGAGTTGAGACTTGACGGTCTGTTTAACGGTCTGTCAGGAATATTTCAATTATATCAAGATTTCGCCAGCCGTAGATGAAAGTACAGACATTTTGCCTGTGCGTTGCGCTGATGGCATTATGACGCAGGAATGTTTTTCACCGTTACCAAGCCTACCGTGACACGGGACCTCGTTCAATTCAAGTTCCCATCCAAAAGAAGCGTGACTTTCATTCCGTAGTGTTGAGTGCTTGGCGAAAGAACAGTCACTTCCCACTTTCAAGCCTTGGGTCCGATCTGGATTCGATCACTCTATCAACTGCGTTACCGCAGTGGTTGAATCTTTCGAACAGGTTCGTTTCTTTGAGTACAGGTGTTTTGCATATACTTATATAGTACTTTAATATTAACGACAATCAAACGCATAATGAAAAAGATAAAAAAATTACATTAAAGAATATCTGTTAAACTTTGATTTGCAAAGTGCACATTTCGATAAATCATTCCTCATCAGTGACATTGGGGGCCTAAAAAACACAAAAGACAAACAGTTGAAAATAAAATAATATACAAGTTCTAGAATTATTTGAATCCCAACCAGCTAAGAAATGCTTTGCATGAGGGAACAAACCTTAGTTTTAAATAACTTCAAAAATTAAGACGGCTGAATATTTTGCTAAAAGGTACATTTTCTGACAGCAAAAAAAAATCAAAATGCATGATAAATTTGAACCATGGCAATGTCACTATCATGTCAAAAATCTTATCATTGTTAGTCTTATGGAATTGTTTGTTCATTATGGTACAACAAAATCATGTGTACAACTAACGAAATGTTTATGATAAAAACCCTCAATACATGTATCAGCTTTTTCAATGAAGTATATTCAAATTAATTCATTATTCATTACGCAGAATTAGTGAAACAAAAGGGTACATTCATCGATTATTAAAAAATAACAATCGTTCAACTCAGTTTAGCTTAGTTACATTTATGTGTTAAGGTAAAGAAAACTGAAGTGCCATTAAATATCTACCAATCTTGCAATCAAGCGGACAAACTTAAACCTGCATCGTGCGAACGAAGTTAATCTTTAGAGTTGAGAGCCGCTGGAATCCGATTTGGAGCTATTGACTACTTAACAATTAAGGCCTTAAATCGATCTTAGTTACAATCATAAAAAGTATGTAATTTTGATATCGATTCTAAAGGATAGGTCACCTTAACTAGTAAATTACGAAAATGTGTTAGTTTAAGAACTTGATTAAAATGCGAAAATACGAATGACATTATCGTAAAAACATTTTGTTTTTCATGAAATAAGCACACAAAGGATAAAAATTCTAAATTTCTAAAAATAGATTATAGTTAAGTTTTGTTAAATATCAATAATAGTTAACTCATGAAATTGAAAAAAAAACAGCTTCAATGAAATAAATGATATCTGGCTTTTAAGCTGTTTAAAAAAATGTTGCTTTTTGTGGCGCACCTGTTACAAGACTTTTGAAGAATAAATGAATGATAACTGGAATCTCATTTATCAGGCAGACCGGCTTTTCACAAAGAAACTTTACATGCTTTATTCTTTGTTGCCTTTTTCTTTGTTGTTTTGTTAATTAGTTTGTAAAAAAACAACTAACTTGTATTTTTAAATGCGTAGATAAACCTCTGGGGTAAAATAGGCGCGGTTATTGCTTGTCCTAAAAAAAACTCAACTCCACTTGTCATTTATACATATGCTAGTCGTAGTTGTATAATCAGTTGTAATTTTGTCTTATAGGTTGAAATCTATTTTGTTTTTCAAAGGATATGAAGTAAGGTAGCCGATTATTGGTTAGTTTTTTATAAGTAAAGAGGATTGATATAATAAAACATGATCAAAAATCCGTTCTAAACAAGTTAATTTTCCAGTGAACATTTGCATTGTTCTGTAAATAGAAAGATTTATCTTACAAAAAAAAATTGTTTTCTTGGCCTTGTGGTTTGTCACATTTATGAAATTAAAACACGTGGTATGTATAAGATCAAAATTTTAGTTGACACCTTCTTACTAAACTGAGTTACGTTTTAAAGACATTTATACTTTTCAATCAGTATTTAGAATAACTGTAATTAATTACTTAAATTTGCAAACAAGCATGTTCTAGGCATGGGAATTATCGACTAATCAGAAATGTAGAATTAAGCACAATGATAAATCACATTTTTTTAAATTTCCATGCCAAGACATATGTTACTTAATGATTAAAAACATTAAATTTAAATCCAAACTAGAAGGATAATTTTCTCTAGACAGTAACTTTTAAAATTGGTTTTCAAATGAACACTTGCTTTGTTTTGCAACTAGAAAGATTTGTTGGTTTGGTCTGATGGTTTCTCAACTTCATGAAATTAATGCACGTGCTATGAATAAGTTTCAAAATATCATTTAGTTGACAACTTCTTACCAAACTGTGAGTTACGTTTAGACATTTATACTTTTTAATTCGTATTAAGAATAACGGTATTGATTAATAAGATTTGCAAAGATATAGGCATGTTCTAAGTATGGGAATTATTATTTAGTTAGTAATGTAGAATTCAGCACAATGAGAAATCTCATTTTTATGTTAAACATTTTTTAAAATTTTCATGCCAAAACATATGTTACTTATACTTAATGATTAAAAATTAATGAATTTAAATCCCACACTGTAAGATTAATTTCCCCCAAACAGTAAGTTTTTAAGTTGATTTTCAAATAAACACCTGCTTTGTTTCGCAACTAGGAAGATTTATCTTTCACCAAAAAGTTGTTGGCTTGGTCTGATGGTTTGTCTACTTTATCAAATTAATGCACGTGCTATGAATACTTTTTAAATATCATTAAGTTGACACCTTCTTACCAAACTGTGAGTTACGTTTTAGAGACATTTATACTTTTCAATTCGTATTTAAAATAACTGTATTAATTACTAAAATTTGCAAAAATATAGGCATGTACTACGCATGGGAATTTTAGATTATTTCACAATACAGAATTCATCTCAATGAGAAATCCCATGGCATGGTCATGTTAAACTTGTTTTGAATTTTCATGTCAAAATATGTATTACTTAATGATTAAAAAAAATAATTTAAATCCCCAACGTGAAGATTTATTTGCTATAAAGACTGAACAAAAATAAAATAAGTAACGTTATCATGGAAAAAATGAACAGGTTTCCCTGGTTGAAGGTAATGTTCAGTTTTTTGTACAATTCAATTATCGACAAGCTGAAATTCTTTTGAAAGGTAGAAATTGATAAAGTGATAAACCTTTTAACACACATTATATGTTTTATATTGTTTTATTTTCTAGTAGGATGTTACCATTTCGTATCTTTTGTCGTCACACCGTTTCAATATTTATAAAAACAAGCATTCTGAGAGTTTTGCAAAACAGTAACATAGTCCCCTACTGGTCGCATATTTCACTAATCCGAAAGTTTAGGTGAAATGTACCTTATTATATGGTACACAGATTTATAGTTATAAATTATTATGTTGTTCAAGATGGCAGATGGAAACGAAACATAAACTTGATCTGTAACTCATCATGGTAGAGTCACATCTAAAACATTAGTTCCATTTCTGCAAGCGTGTAGAAAAAAGTGCGGAAAACTAAAATTTCTTTGAATTTTCATAGACCAAAGGGCCATATCTCCGGTAAAAATTAGCAGATGGAAACGATACATAAACCTGATCTGTAACTCATCATGGTAGACTCATATACCAAAAAGCAGTTCATTATCTAAAAGCAATTAGAAAAAAAGAGCGGAAAACTGAAATTTCAGTGAATTTTCAAAGTTCAAAGGGCCATATCTCCGGTAAAAATTAATAGATGGAAACGAAACGTGAACTTGATCTGTAACTCATTATGGTAGACTTATATACCAAAAATCAGATCAATATCTAAAAGCATTTAGAAAAAAAGAGCAGAAAACTGAAATTTCAGTAAATTTTCAAAGATCAAAGGGTCATTACTCCGGTTAAAATTAGCAGATGGAAACGAAACGTGAACTTGATCTGTTACTTATAATGGTAGACTCATCTACCAAAAATCAATTCATTATCTAAAAGTGTGTAGAAAAAAGTGCGAAAAACTAAAATTTCTGTGAATTTTCAAAGATCAAAGGGTCATAAATCCGGTAAAAATTAGCGGATGGAAACGAAACATTAACTTGATCTGTAACTCATCATGGTAAACTCATAAACCAAATATCAGTTCATTATCTAAAAGCGTTTAGAAAAAAGTGTGGAAAACTCAGGTGGGACAGACGGACGGACGGACGGACAGACGGACGAACAGACAGAGTGTAAACCTATAGTCCTCTTCGGCTTTTGCCGGTAGGGGACTAATAAAACACAAACATACCAGTCCTTGTCCAAATCACCATCCCAAAAACCAAGTAAAAACTTTGAAAGCTGGTAAATTTAGTAATACAAGTGAACTTCCATCAAGGAAGTGAAGGCCGGGTACTCCGAAAGGGTAAGCACCTTCTGTCTAGAGAGCTACAAAATGGTAATAAAAAGGATAAACATTTCATCTTACTTACAACTAGCACTTCATGAGTTTTTATATTTATTGTTTTCTTTCACCAATTAATATCAATAATAACTAAATGGACTTAAAAATACATATCTGAATTATAAAGAAAATGCACTCAACGTACAACAACTTGTTAATATCTCTCTCTCTCTCTCTCTCTCTCTCTCTCTCTCTCTCTCTCTCTCATTCTAAACACATGCACATACAATACCTAATTATTCCTCTCTCTCTCTCTCTCTCTCTCTCTCTCTCTCTCTCTCTCTCTCTCATAAGAGTTCAGTAGATAAAAGACTTGAAGATATTGATGTCGATTTTAGACTTTTCTTAATAACCTACGAAACTTTTGTTTTTTTTTTTGACAAATAATTGCTTTCAACTTTTAAGCATTTTGTTCAAACTTCTATGAATTGCAAGTCTTCGAATCTTGCAGAAAATACATAAATTATTATTATTAACTATGATGAGGTTAATTTTTCGAGAGTTTCTGCCAACATTCAAAAATTTCTTAATGTTTTATTTCCCGGACATTTTTAAAAGAAAAAGACAAAACAGACAATTGCAGTTAATTTTACAACCTTAACATATTTACGGAAAAGTCATGTTTGTTTCACTAAAGTGAGAAAGGATATTCAGGAACTTCATTCACCTCAGCAGGTCACACATTATGTTTCGATCTTTCGAACAATCGGCAGATCTCAAGTGACTAATTGACACATACAATCAAAGTGTAGACGCAAATTGTTTTGTTGATATTTTAAGCTCTGTTGCTATCCATCAAACATTACTTGTAAATCTCCCTGATACATTTCTTTTCTTTTTCTATTCTTGTTATGAAATTACTTATACAAAATATTCTAAGAACTAATGTCTTATTTTTCTTTTTGGAACTTATCGTTTCTTTTAAATGACATTGTCTTTTGTGTCTGTTTCATAATGCATTTGTTTGCATTTATTTGCATTAATTGTATAAAAAACTTACCCATTCCAAAAAAGAGTAAAAGTGGAAAAACATGTGTTCTTTTCTAAAACGAGTAGAAGCAAGTACACGCAAAAACATTATTCTAAAGGTGAAAGACTAGAATACGTTTTTGTATATACAATTTTATATAATGAAATCACTTTTATTACTTTTATTCATATTTGTTATTTTATTATTTTTTTAAATTTTTAAATGGAAACAAACAAGTGTTTTTTCATATTTTTAAATTGCAAACACGGCTGTGAATATTAATATATCCTTCAATTACAATAAGTTCTGGTTATAATATAATATTACAAAAGATACAACAGGTTATTGTAAGTAAAATAAAATATAATTTATTTATTCCTCAATTCTTATCTAATGAGTTTGTAAATAGACTGTGTTATGAATAAATATTAAATTAGGGTAATTTTTATTTAAATGCCTTTATAAACAATATACATAAATTCTGTTGCAAATTTATAAACTGATTCGGTTTAATTTTCATTAAATTTTCAGTTCTACATGAAATCATTAAAAAGTTAATAAATGTTATATGTTGCCTTTCAATCTATTACCATCTGTTTGACATTTTCCAATTTTTTTTTTTTTTGAAAAACAAAAATAAATCTGCATTGAAATTATCATTTTTAATTAATAATTATCAAATAATTTTACATGCTTTGCTACCATATTCGCAATTATTATAAAATCCGTACTTCTGCTGTTTTTTCGACAAACAACAAATAAAGCATCACGCAATAAGAAAAATAATTTTGTGTTCAGGAAAATGATAATTAAATCGCGAAATTCCTGACTTTGTTAAAGCTTTAAAGTGTTAAAAATTTTAATAATTTTTTTTTTATATTCCCTTAAGGAATTAATATAAAAATAAATTAATTCGGAACAATTATTCTAGTCAACCAAAATATGATAAAGTGTGTTTATTTATTTTATAAAATTATTTGTTCTTTTTCTTAAATCAATTGTTAAAAAAATAAATCAGTACAAAATAAAATACATGTGAAACAAAATATAAGAGGGTCTTATAAATACTGTTTATTAGTTTAAAATAAAAATTTTAAATGTGTTTCAAAAGCCATTTCTTTTAAATAACAAACAGATCTGTAAGGTGCGATTTTGGTGCATAGGAATTTTTGAAGACAAAAGAAAGCAAAAGTATAACTTTCTCTATGGGATACTTTATTTAAAATCAATCGGTAGTGCAAAACTTGTTTTTTTCACAAAAATAAATTTTCTTTAAATAGGATACCAGAAGTGACCTTGCGAAATTATACGTTATATCAACATTTTATTCGCAATTATATCTTTTTTAATTGTTTAAAGTAGTCCAGTTAAACCAAAAATCTATTTTGAATATCTATTTCTATATGACTGTCTCCTGACAAGATGAATCTCAAAAAAGGACTTAACTAAAAATTTTAAAAACTTCTGTTTTACAAAGCAATGATAAAAAAGCAGAAAAAAATGACAAGGAAAGACTAACAAGATTACAGTTTGTAATAAAACAAAATTGAAAAAATCGACCGTCAATAGAGTAAATGTTCAGTAATGTGTTAATAGTAATTTTGGTAGGCTCAAAGGCATGTCGATCATATATCATCCAGTTGTCTTTTAAAAGATGCTATTAACAAACTTTTTGTCAAATTTAATTATGAAGTGTATGCATGATATTTTTGATGAATCTCTGATTTTTTCTTTGGGTGATTTAAGAGTTATAAAAAAAGAGAACGTTCCAACTTTGCAGAATGTCAAAAATATCGTTTAAATCCCATATTTCTCCTGTTGAAATGTATATGATTTTATTTATGGCGAAATGTTTACAAAGTGCATTAACTATAAATAAGTAGACGGCCCTAGCACTTATGTAGTTTGATAAATAAAAAATCTTTAATAAAATAATGTTCTTAAAAAACACCCCCGTATTTGCTGCCGATACAAAAAAAAATTTACTAAAAACAATAAGTGCTGTGTATGTAAAATCAACTTTGATGTACAATGGTGTGTGTGTATGTGTGTGTGTGTGTGTGTCTTTTATGCATAAAAATAAGTTTCAACTAAATAATGTATTTGACATTGATCCTCACTTAATTCATGATCACAGTTGATTCTAGACTGTTGACTGTTTCATCTTCATATCAATTTTCCAAAGTATATCGAGAGAAATACCATTTGCGATTTGTCGTATTAAATTTATATTTTTTTATCTTTTATATAAGCGAAGTAGAAATATCTTGAACGACTAAAAGTATATACACAAGATTGACGTATTCAAGATGCATGTGCTGTGTTGATCAATAAACGAGACAATGCTTTACTTTGATTGGTCTAAAAAAATTAATCAATTGAAAGATAGTTCAGTAAAATAATTAAAAGTTCAAAAGAATTGAGAATAAATTAAAAATATGATTGATAAACTTATAGCACTTAACAGAGAAAAGATAAATATACATTGATAGGTATATCACGTGAAATATATTAAAATCCAGACAGATATATTTAAATATTTGAACTATATTACTCAGTTCCATTGGTTTTTAATAAAAGCATGTTTTTCAGCTGTAAATATTCGTCTCTGTTGTATTGTTAACGTCTCAACCTCTACATTTAACTTAATACAATTTAATACATAAATGAAACACTAAAGATAAAAACATACTGGTCCCTATTTCAATCTAAAAAGTAATGTAAAAATAAAAAAAAATAAAAACCCGGCTAATTCACTTAAATATGTGCATTTTCACCAAAAAAGTAAGTCTGGTTGCTCCAGTAGGGTAAGAGCCACCTGTATACCTAGATACACTCGTTACGTTCAACATCAAATTTGAGATTGAAAAGAACACAGAACTATCAGACGTCAAATGTATCCGGGGAAATTATTGAACTTTTTACTTCAAAATTGATAATGTACAGAACCAACATACCCGAATTCTTGTCTTTTTGACAAAAGTTTTGTTACGGCAAGTTTTATTTGTTCTTAAGAGACTCATCAAAACAGCGATGGTTGGTTTTAGCCGTCAACAAGTAATATGTAACATTCATTCCAAGGAATCATTATAGCATTATCGAAAACAAACAAACCAGTCCATGTACAAATCACTATATCAAAAGGAAAGCAAAAACTTTAAAAACTGTTAAACACGCGAACTTTCAACATAAAAGTGAGGCCGGTTGCACAGGGATAATTAGCATCTACAATTTATTATCTCAAAAGTGCAATCAGAAAATTATCTTTTTAAAATTCGCGAAAGTACCTATGATCAAAACTTTTGTGATTTTTAAATTCTATTTAACATGTATTTACACTGGCGGTCATCCAACTACTCATATATATATATATATAATTATTTGATTTATTAAAATGTCGCTTCTTGTAAAATAAAATAAAGCAAAAGTATACCGATGGTCTGTATTGTTTATGATGTCTTAATCAAGTTTTGTTTTTAATGTCTTAATCAAATTATTTTCTTCGTTCACTTTTATTGTTATAAAAATAATCAATTTGTATCTTTTGAAGAATTGATAATTTAATTTGACTTGCGGGCATGTTTTTAAATATATCAACGTTGCCGGGGTCTAATTTTTCTAAAGAAAAGTTTTAAAAAGACATATACTCATAGCAAATATGTGTTTTTTTAAATAGAAAACAGCTTAAAAAACAATTTTTAAAATTGCGTGAAAAGTAGGTTGTAAAACACAAACTAATTCAAAAGCTAAAAACATCGGACATTAAAAAATATATTTAAAGCCGCATGAAGTTTTCCAAGGAAAAACTGAAACGGTGCTAATCTAATTAATAATGTTCAAATACAACATTGAAATTTTGTTCAACGGTAAAAGCTCGAATTAATAAAAAAAATAACAATAATTTCCAAGCGAGATGTAGCATGTAGAATCTTACATTAGAATATGGTTACGTCATAAAAAAACCCGGTTCATTTAAACACAACTTTCAAAACGGTAAAATACTTTAAATTAAACACAGAACTTCGTTGAATTTGTCATTTGTGACTTAGTAAGGGATACATAACAAAATTTCAAATACATCTGGATATTAATTTTGGACAATTAATGCATTTTGTTATGTTTCACCTTCGATTTATTGGTTTTCCGTACATCCGTGCGCATGCTTCCAAGCTCATAATAATCATCGTTAAACGTTGACCAAACGGTTAGAGGATTCCGTTTATTTACAGCTAAAAGAAATGAAATTTTATAAAATAAATCTCAAGGATCGTGATTAGAGGATATCTATTTTAAAAAATATATATTTTTAGAAAATCAATAAAAAAAAAATCAGAAAAACGAAAAACTTCATGCAGCTTTAAATCGTAAAACATATAGTCATAAATTTCCATTAGGAATAGAAGAGATATAATTTTATCACATTTTAACGTTAACTTTGGAATAACTACATATAAGACTTACTGTCACGTTTAATAATAATAATAATAACAGTTTTAACATTGTTGTTTTAAGAGTATTTTTGACATAAAACATCTTAATTATTACATTTATTCAACAGGTTTTCGTTAATATAAGAGTTAAACTCTTGTTTCAGAATCAGGAATTTTGTATATATTGGAATGTATTATCTCATATTATTATTATTGAATAAAAAGATTGTTTATACCAACAGTTTCAATTTTTATCTTATTGTATTGGTACGTCTAGCTGTCACAACTTAAAAAAATAACATTTTGAAAGGTTGAAACTTTGAATGAAAAATATTTTAGAAATTTGGTACTATCAACTACACCTATTATTTGTTTGGCATTTAGATCAATTTCATTATAAAATATTCATATTAGCAATTGTATATGTAAGTAAACTATTGCCATTTTACCTTGACTGAAGTCGCGGATGAAATGAAACTTTTCTTGCTATGAGGATTTAACATGTTTCAAAAACAAGGTAAATGGTGAATTATTTTGCGCATACGACATAAAGCGTCACCAAAACATCATTTTCCGGTGTACACATCAACATTTTTGACATGTACAAATTCGCGTCGCAGCAAGTTGAGGATACTTTCTGCAAAAATATGTTACTGGTTTTGCGGATAAGTAAGCAAGTTTCAATTATCACTAGGACTGGTTACACGAAAATTCCAAACCTTATTCAAGTTAATTGGTGTTCTTTGAAATTCTGCATAATTCACTGTAACAAACACAGTGACTCAGAAAGTAGATACTATATTCTTTATTTAATGGTCAGAATAATTTTTATGATTTTCTATTTCTATTTTCTATTTCATATTTAAAATTCAGCAGGTATTTATTATATATATAACTTAAAAAAATAAAATCCCAGCTATTTAAGTCAAAAAACTAAATCATAAATAAATGAAAATGTATAAACATAAAACGTAAAAAGCGAATAAAATGGAAAAGATAAATTAAGGAATTTTTCATAATTAAAATTGATGTTGTAATATTGTGAACGACAATTTAATTTTTTGTGGAAACTAAAACTTTCTTAAGAAATTTGCAACTGAAAAAAGTAGCAACCGACGTGGCTAGAAACAAAAACATAAAAAAGTAAAATGATAAATTTTCCATACAAAATAGGAATATAAACACATCTTAAGATTTCTAATGATAATATATATATGTGTGTGTGTGTGTGTGTGTGTGTGTGTGTGTGTGATTTTAGGAGTTTGAGAACTCGTCTTCTCAAATCACTAAAACTACACTTATGAATATTTTTAAGAAACGTTTAAAATAATAACAATTCAAAAATTCCAAAAGTTTGTTCAAATTAACTCGAAAGAACCATAATATATTTTACTCTTTAAAAAGTTTATTTTATGGTAATCATGACCCTTAAATAATATAATTTTAATCACCATCTAAATTTGTTTCAAATCAAAAGACGAGAATCTGCTATTACGAACGCAACACGACACAATAACAACTGAACGAATCGAAACCAAAAATAGTCCGATGACTGATTATAAAAATCCGAGTTTTGGACGGACACCTGGGTAAATAGCAAGTGGTTTAGTAATAAAAAAATTGTTACTAGCATTTGCAAAAAATATTAGTTTAATAATATAAGCATACCCAAGTAATTTTCAATCTATTTAAAACTAAAAAAAGACTGGAAAAATGAGAGGGCTTTTTTAAAGATTTGGTATTAATAACCAAGATAAGATATAATGAAAATAAAAATGGAATCCATTGGGAACCATCAAGTTCTTAATACATTGAATCAAAAAAGGAAACCTTAACAATGACTGGTTGATGCAAAAATGAAAAGATAAATGTATATTTCACTTCATCTTGATAGCATTTGTAATAATATCATGCTCTTATCTAAAAACTATTTTGTTTCATTAAGTTGAAATACATCTATACCTTGTTATTTTTCCTTTTATAGATTCTTTGTATCATATGCAACTTTCCCTTTTTGAACTAAAAAGTAAGTTTCTCTCATTGTTACGAAATACAAACAAATCTTGCTAATAACTGTTTTTCCAAATAATAACTTAATTTTCCCTATCAATATATTCTATTTACAAAAAATTGTTTTTTCTAAATGTTCGTCTCAAAATACAGACATTTTTTGTTTCTAGTTTCTAAATATTTTATTTTATTTCCAGAAATTTATAAAGTTTTTAATGATGAATTAAAATATTCTATAGCTGAAGACAAAGTCGTTTATTTTTTCATTTTGAAAATTATTTGAAATACTAGAAAAACGTTTTCAAAACAAAATTATAAGGGATTGAATACAAGTTTTCTTAAAATTATTAATTACTAATTAATATTGCTAATGTTTGTTTTACTAGTATCCCTTTTGGTTCTAATGTGTTTTATTTATTTTAATTTTGTGTTAAAATGTTATTCTAAAAAAGATGGATCGTGTTAAAAAGACAGTACTTTGTGCTGACAGAAAATGTACCATGTAGCAAAATTTTCTGCCGTTCTAATTTTTTAAACTTATTTAAAATCTAAGGTTTGTTCTCTCGTGCAAAGCATTTATTAGCTATATTTAGATTTATATAATTTTGGAACTTTAGATTCATTAATTTCCAACTGTTTGGCTTATGTTTTTTATTATCAAACTTTTCGATCTTAGTGTCACTGATGAGGAATGAATTTCCGAAATATGCACATCTGGCACATCTAAATTCAACTGGTATTTGTGTTATATATTTACTACTCCTGAGCGGGTGCCGCTGCCGGTGGAGTAAAACTCCCCGAGGGTATCCATAACTCAATAGGCAGTACTATGTGCTGTCAGAAAATGTACCATTTAACCAAATTAGGATTTATTCGATTTTGAACTTTAGATTTATTAATTTGTTAATGTCTGACTTTTCGTTTTTATCTACCAACATTTTCGGGCCCTAGTGTCACTGATGAAGAATGGATTTTCAAAATAAGCACTTTGGCACATTTAAATTAACACATGTATTTTTATTATAAATTTAGTTTTTAAAAAAGAGTTCTTTGTTCAAAATAAACTGAAAAATAAAATAAAACACGTACTGTAGCTAAAGACACTATACATTGTCAATTATGATTCTCTTTTGTTTCATGTAGAAGTACAACTTTAAAAATATAGGATAGAACATTATTTCCATTAGATATATCGAAACTATCAGTTATTGCATGGTGGAATAAGTATGATTTTTTAAAGAAAATCACAGGACTGTGGCTAACGAAGAACAAACTTTCTCACATAAAAAACTCTCTGACTGGAGTTAAAATTTGAACTGCAAAAAGTCAATTGTATACATGTGCTCTCTAATACCATTCATACAGCTAAGCTCAAAATCTTTCTGGAAGAAATTATTTAGATAAAAATAAATTTTCCATTTAAATTGCATGTCATTCAGTTTCAACTACTTTTTTAAATGAAATCCTAGATATGAAATAGAAAAAGGAAAATTCTACATTTGAAGTCATACTTGATATATTTCACGTCCCATAGTTCAATATTTGGTTTTGATTTTGCAGGGGACGGTTGTAGCTAGATAGGC
The DNA here is from genome assembly GCA_029721355.1 of Tegillarca granosa. Lineage (NCBI taxonomy): Eukaryota > Metazoa > Mollusca > Bivalvia > Arcoida > Arcidae > Tegillarca > Tegillarca granosa. Next base: position 9,397,740 of record CM056611.1, on the reverse strand, counting down.
AGGAAGTGCTTACCCTTCCAAAGCACCCGGCCTGAATAACTTGATAGAAATTTACGTGTTTAAATGAATTAGCATGCTTTTACAATTTTTTTTGGATCGTGATGTTGACATAGACTGTTATGTTTGCATTTGTTTAAAAAAAAATAGTTTAGAAATAGTATCAGTACTTATAATTCTTTTATTCAGCAAGAAAAAAGAATCAGTCCCGTTTTAGTCAACAAACTGTCAGAAAAAATTAAGTTTTTTTTTTTTAAGAATTGGTTAGCCAATAACTATCCTCAAAAATTATTGAAATAAATCTGATATTTAGAACATTTTATTGCTGTTTTATATACGTTTAACTTAAAATGTGTGGGTAGAAATCACTCAGAAATTATATATGTATTCTAATTTTTAAATATAAGCATTCTACTCAAAAATTTCTGTTTAACTTTACATTTAAAAATGTAAAGCAATGGTATTCTTTATTAAAAGTTCTTAAACTAGGTTAAAAAATATTCACTTAAAACGAAATGGTAAAAACTATTAGAATGAATATGATTATCAATTTTTAAAAATTCTGAAATATAACGGATAAAACAAAGCAAAATATATTAAATTACTAGCTTAGCTTACATCGTTCTCTGTTGATTTTTGTATGAGCGGAAGTTCGCCGGTTCGAACTCTGTCCTGGTCAAAAATGTAACTTTTGCGATACAGTTTCCTAGCCTGGATATCGACATTAAATGGACAGAGTATCGACTGATTCACCCGGTGCCAGAATAATGGTCTGGGGAGTGGTATGCTTGTCTACGGCATATTGATTCGGTAAGTTGGCATCATTACAAAAAGTAGCCTTTGGAGCAAGCTTGAAAAGGCGGACAATTATACGAACTTGCATATTTCACGAATACAAAAATTGTTTAAAGATTAATCCGTAAATAACCTGGGTCAACTCGCTATAAGCTAAAAAAAATTCGCTGATAAATGGCTGATGTTACAAAAATTACAACAATAACAATTATTCATTTCTGTTTGATATTTTCAAATTTATATTATATTGGTTGTTGTTTTACTTGTATTTTCAGTACGTTTTAATCTTCAAATTACTTTTTATTATTTCTGATTATTTTTTATTCCTAACAAAAGTATATATTTAATTTGATTTTTAGTAAGTTTTAAATATGTGTTTCAATACCACCTTAGATAAATAATTGAAAAAACCTGTTTGATTTTGAGGTGCCATGTGAACAAATTTCAGAAATTTATTTCAGTGACAAACATTTGTGTAATTGTTAGTGCAAAGTTATACATGCATACATACATACATACATACATACATATATATATATATATATATATATATATATATATATATATATATATATATATATATATATATATATATATATATATATATATATTTATATATATATATATTTATATACCCGTGTGTGTGTGTGTGTGTGTGTGTGTGTGTGTGTGTGTGTGTGTGAGTGTGTGTGTGAATAAATGTAGTTCCAAAAATCTGCTTGGTTACAGCCAATTCAGTATTCAGTCGATATTAAATGATATAATGATATGAAAACAACTTAAGACAATATAAATACAAAAAGGAATTACTTTATTGTGACTTCCAGATCAGGAAACGAAAAATGATAAATCACCAAACATTATCCAGTGGTGTTGTTTTTTTGAAAGCAAAATTTATAAATCGTATTTGTATTGTCGTTAAATGAACTTCGTCAGATTTTAAAAAAAGATGTGAATATTACACATTGTCAAGAAAAGGTTTTTATCGGCAGAAATAAATAGTATAGGGAATAGCAATTAATAAATTTCTATTTCACAGGTTCTGGCTATTTTTTAAACATTATTTAAACATGTGTTAAACATGTAGAACTGGATTTGATAATTTTAAAAAGATTTTTTCAATGTGCCTCTTATTTCTGATCATATTTTGCGTTACAAACGGACACACAGAATAATTTTATATAAATGTAAAATTTATTGTATATCTGACTGTTGATCTATTAAAAACAATTAACACTTCGAGCTTTTTAAACTTAATCTAAAATTCAACAGTAAAATGATAATTATTTTTGATTTGGCTGTCGACCTAAGAAAACAATAAAATACTTCAAAATTGTTCGGAATAAAATATACTTCAGTATAGACAGCAGTGATATAATTTTATTGCAGGTTTATTCTTTTCTTCCTTAGAATTATTAAGTTAACCCGGCATCACTTCCTCGATGAAAGTTTACCTGTGTGACTGAATTAGCCAGTTTTCAAAGTTTTTAGTTTGTTTTGGATATTGTAATTAAGTCATGAATAGGTATGTTTGTGTTTTATTTTTGCATCGCCTATGATACGTACCGTGGTATTATGGATAACGCTTATGATTGCATATAGGTTTTTATTTAATAAAATATAAACATACAACTCTATGTCAAAATTAAAATCCCCCAAAAACATAGTAAAAACATTGAAAACTGTCCAATTTATATATAGACGTGAACTTCCATCAAGGAAGTAAGGCCAGGTGCCCCGGAACGGTAAGCACCTTTTGTCTAGCTAGCTACACCTGTTACATGCAAAGTCAAATTTAAGAATGAAAGGAACATGGAACTATGGTACGTCAACTATATCCAATATAAGTTTCGATACAGTGGCTTCATACTTATCAACAAAATTGAAATGACGGCCATAAAATTTTTCTTGGGTCCTTTGCAATATCTATGAGGCAGCAATTTAATTGTAAGCAGCTTGCTTCGTTCCAGAAAACCCCCGTAGTGGGAACAAGCTCTACAATAACCGATTCAATAGCGATTGTTTGTTAGCAATGTCTTTTAAATCCTTAGTATTAAAACCATGACACATGCCGGAAATAATTTAGGGTTCAGTCATCCATTGTTAATGTTGATTTTCCGTTCCTCACGATTCCAACAAATTGATATGTTTACAAGATTGATTTCCTTACTTATATTTGATAATTTAAAATTTGATAGGTTAGAAATATTTGTATATGACATAATATCTATATTACAAGATATTGCATGCATGCTGAAATTCAGCATCATGCCTGATAATTAAAATGCTTACTCAACACTCCAAACTGGGTGAACAACTCCTATTTTACAACAAATATAAAACTGGTTTTTAAGTCAATTATGGTTCTCTTGTGCGTTCAACTCAAGTTCCTGCTTCACTGTTCTAGCAAATCAAATGTTCCCCAATACCTTTAATGCACATTAGATTCAAGTATTTTTTTGGTGAAGTATTTCTGAAACTTTATTTTACGTAGTAGCATTTTATATAAGGTAACTCCTATTACTTAGTTGCAAAACTGAATATCAAATTTAATCCTCGTAACAAACATTATTTACATGCAGGTATATTTTAAATTACAAAGCGACAGATAATATTAATTTTACTTTATTAATATATATTAACTATATATCCACATAAAGATTTAAATAATCCCTGACTTTTATTTTAATATGCGTATGCAGACATATAGGATATACAGCTGTTATAGGCTTCTTTTTGAACTTTTTTCAATTGAGAATTCAAAAATATATTATGCATTTTATAATAATACCTCATATAAATATATAACAAATACCAGTTAAATTTTGATGTGCCAGATGTGCACATTTAGGAAATTCATTCTTCATCAGTGACACCGAAAAGTTTGATAGATAAAAAACATAAGCCAAACAGTTGAAAATAATGTATCTAAATCTAATAAATAACATTCAAAATTTCAATTTTTTAACACATGACACAATATATACATGAAAAGATATTGCATGCATGCTAAAGTTCCATCTCGTGATTGATAAATAGGTTTTTATTTCTACATTATGAAGACATGATCCAAAAAACTTTTACTTGCTATTGAATTATTAGCCATTACTTTATTGAAATACAAAAACTGTAGTCAACGCATTTGCCTATTTGACCCTTAGTGTATTTACACATATATTTATCAAATAACATAAAGGCTTAATGTTTTAAAAAATTCAAAAAAGAAAGAGAGAAAATGAAAAGAAAAAAGGCAAAATGCTTATATATTTTTTTCGTCTTTTGTTTGTTTTTTAATGTTGATTTTGATTTTTAGATACATGAAATGTATTAAATCATAATATTTTTCCATACCACTTATTGATTGTAAGCGTTAAGATTATGACTGATTTTCCTTTAGTGCGACATATGCCTTGATCTTATACAGCTGCTATTTATAAATAAAATTCAATTAAACATTTTAATCATTTTGTTATATATATTACATATATAACATTCTGCGGCTAATAAGAGATCAATAAAATTTAAATTAATAATATTTTGTTTATTTTTTCAAAAAATATTTTGTTTCTTTTTAAGCATTCCAACTAAATGATTAAATTAGGTTGCAGTAGCATTTGGCGGCTACCATATAAATCAATAAATAAATAATTTAATTAATTAAATAAAGAATATAGCTACGAACAAATAGATTGTAGTTGATTAACATGTACTTTACAATAACTAAGGCAACCAAGAACACAACACATAACAAAACGCAATAAAAAAGAAAACACCATGCTGATTAAACAAAAATTAAAAACTCAAAAATTTTGGAATGCACTTGGTTTGATGACAACAACAGTATTAAAAATGGGTGAAGGTATTCTTTGAAAGTTTAATAAACTGATGATTGTACTACAAAATGTTGAAAATTTCGCAAATCTTGATGTACAAAACATCAAGCTAGCTATCTAAAAACAGTTATATATAACAAACACAAACTTAAAAAACATATAGTAATATTTCAAAATAATATTTCAAGTATGTTTTAAAATTCAGTGGTGGAACAATCGATTTCCGTAATGATGTTTTACTCGACGGTTCTTTCGCTTAAATGAGGGCGGTCAGTATTCGGATTATGGATAAAATATAAGGCGCACAGAACCCAAAAGAGTCATAGTAGGTTCATAGCGTCATCTGTGATAGGCGCTAACTCTGTGAAGCAATAAACCTCTCTCTCTCTCTCTCTCTCTCTCTCTCTCTCTCTCTCTCTCTCTCTCTCTCTCTCTCTCAATGCTTGTGGATTAAAGTAGCGGATAATTATTTTAATAATATACGTATACATTGATTTTGTTTCTTGACTAAAGTATTCTCTCTCTCTCTCTCTCTCTCTCTCTCTCTCTCTCTCTCTCTCTCTCTCCGTGTGTGTGTGTGTGTGTGTGTGTGTGTGTGTGTGTGTGTGTGTGTGTGTGATAAATTAACTTAATGCTTGTGGATAAAAGTAGCAAATAATTAATATAATGATATATATTGATTTTGTTTCTTGACTTAAAGTACTATTTTACAAAGTAAACAGCCATTAATCAATAATATTTTATCATACATGTTTAACTAAACATTTATTTCCGTATTGTAATTATTATAACGGTATTTACTGATACATTGTAAATCTCTTGAATTATTAAATAAATATATAATAAAATTTTCACCCACAAATCAGCAAATTCACTTTCTGAAAATTATTTAAATTACTTATAATGCATTACGTTATGAAATGTAATTAAATTAGATATATTAAGTGTTAACCAACTATTGTTAAAATAAGAAAATGTTACAATTAGATAGAAAGACTAAAAATTGGTTAAGTATAACCTGCCCAAATGGACGTTGTACATTTGACTGAAACAGTTGGACAAAAATATTTTTTTAAAAATAAATTAAAAAAATAAAAAATAAAAATATTAAAAATGAGCTAATGTGAGCATATAAGCGACAGAATTTTAACCTGTTTAAAACGAATTTTCCAATAAGAGGAAGACATTTGAGGAGCAAATTTTTAATCTCTTTTGTTAAATAAAATATTTTCATATGTAATTGTTTCATTTCACACAAATTTTATGTGTTTCTGCGTAACGTTTTTGTAGTTAAGATTAAGTCTATCTCTAATAGCTCTTACATTTTTATCATACGTGATTGAATTTGCAATGCTTAATGCTTATTTGGCTTTTTCAGTTAAATAAAAAGTCCAAATCAGAAACTGTTTCTTTTGAATATTTTGTATTCTTCCAGCGGTATCACAACAAAGTCGGGTTATAATTCGTTAAAGTAAAACTCCCCGAAGGTATCCATAACTGAGTTGGCAGTACTTTGTGCTGTCAGAAAATACACCATTTAGCAAAATTATCAGCCCTCTAAAATTTGAAATTTTTTTAAAACTAAGGTTTGTTCCCTCATGCAAAGCATTCCTTAGCTGGATTTGGATTTTTATAATTTTAGAACTTTCTTTAGATTCATTATTTTCAACTGTTTGGCTTATGTTTTTTATCTATCAAACTTTTTCGGTCTTAGTGTCACTAATGAGGAATGAATTTCCGAAATGTCTGGCACATCAAAATTTAACTGGTATTTGTGTTATATATATATATATATATATATATATATATATATATATATATATATATATATATATATATATATATATATATATATATATTAAGAAAATAACCGTGAAGTACAATTCAATGTGATTCGTCGCAGCAACATTTCTGTAAAGGTAATTTCGAATGATGATACGGATTGGTTCGGGATTGTCCATAATTTTTTTTTTGATTTGCAAATAATTTACACTTACAACTAAGGAGAATGAAAAACAAATCTTCACACAGCAGTGTCCAGTTAATAAAAAAATTCGTTTCGCTTAAACTCTCGATAAAGTCATAAAAGCGGCTACAAAATAAAACTCTTCATTGAGTAATTTTATTTATTTATTTATTTATTTATTTATTTATTTATTTATTTATTTATTTATTTATTTATTATTATGAACTAAAAATATACAAAGTTTCTCTTTTTAAATTGTTTGTTTTAATTCTATTTATGTAAAACGGAGCTCAAAAGTCTTAACTTTAAAATGTTCGACTGTTTAACAAAATATAAGTCAACATTTATTGATAGTAAATTTGCAAACATCTAATCAAATGTATATATCTTACAAAAATGATGGTCTGAGCAAATAAAAATGCAAGAGTTGTCCCTTAAAATTTATAATATAGTATATATATCCGTTTACATTTTATGGAAAAACATGCATTTGTAATTAACTTATTTCAGTTTTAAAAATGGACCAAATTTCAAATATTCAATTAAGTGTTAAATGTTAGCGAAAATATATAAAAAATAAACTCAATGTCAAGACCTTTATCGAAAATACTCAATTATTTTGAATTAATTTAAATTAAACAATCTAAACGTTGAATATAGATAATACTTTTGAATCGAATCTTGGAATGCAAAATCGTCCCAAAGACCAAAAACTTTAGTTTTTTATCTTATGCTTTTAAGCTTTCAAGATTTAACCAATTATTTAAGTTTTCAATGTAAATTAAATTGTGGAAATATTTAACCATTGTATTTGACAATTTTCTTGAAATATTTAACGCATTTCATTGATTAAAATAACGACTATATATTAAACTTTTAAATTAAAAATAATATTTCTAAACAATAATTATGCAACACTAATTTTTATCAATTGGTTCCAACAGATATCAAGCGTTAACTTACAATTTTTGTTTTGATGAAACAAAAATTCAACGAATATGGAGTTAACAATTTATGCAGTTATCTAAATCAATTATGCTTAATTCATACATACAAGTATAACCGTATTTTAAAATTTAAAAGTCAATCTTTTTCGCTGCTGTAAATATCTAACAAAATATTGATCGAATACACGAGCAAGAATGCAAACAACACGCGAAAATATATATATATATATATATATATATATTGTAATTTATAACTGTAAAGAATCAACAAATTATAGTTTGAGTTGATGAACATTGTATAAATATAAAACTACGTTTGTTCGACAAATTCAAAGCTTAAAAATTCAATTAAGTAGCGTATGCAGGTTTTCATTCGTTATGATGCAACAAATTACACATTTGCTTTAACAGGGTTCAAAGAAACACGTTACAACTGCTTTCTTCATAAATGCACAAAAGTACACAATATTTTGCAAAATTTAGAGTGAACCTTAACATATTATAAAACCCAACAGAATATAACAGAATATGGATAGAATTTTAGATTACAATATATATATATATATATATAGATATATATATATATGATTTTTACAAAGAAATTATTTTACGAATTTACCTTTTAGTTCAAATTGTATGAACACATATACTGTATGAAATGTATTCAGAAGTATTTTGAAAATTTGAAAACTTCATTTAATAGAGAAAAAAGACGCCATTGTTTTAATTTTTTTAAATTTAAACATCTTTTGTTGTCACAAAAATTTTGCAAATTATCCCCTTAATTTATTTAATTATTTATTTTATGTTATTATTTTTTGTTTTGTTTCCACAGATAGTAGGCTTTTATTGATAACTACTGGTTTAAAGTTGAACCCAATTTTAAACAATAAGTTTAGGTTAAAAAATATTTATCAACGCATTAGCATAAAACATATCGAAATTTTAAAAATCGAGCACTTCGCCTATGGCTTTTGTTTATACCTGAAAAAGAATTGACTGAATCCTCCAATACAAATTTATGCTTTAAAGATTCTATATAAACCAGCATGGGATAAAAACTTGAAAATGCTAACTCTCAGTCTATATTATTTGAGAATATGTTGTAAATTATACTTGCATACATATTAAAATTGTTTAAAAATTATTAAAATATCAGCGGTTTATTATAATTACGATCAGAAAGGAAGTATCTCTTCTTTATTTTTTTAAGCAACATTATTAATATTTGCAATAAATTCAAAGGCTACATCAAAAAGAAAAAGAAAGCTTTTTCTTATCCTTGTCGTATAAGACCTTGAAACAAAATATATCATTTTATAAGTTCAAAGGTAAAGCATTTGAAAATGAAGCGAGGCACTCTGGGAGGGGAAATCCTAGACAAAAGTGGTATCAATGTTCTTGGCGCGCTAACAAACGTGAGAATGTTTTGCATATTAACAGTCTGGTACAAGATGTCTGAACACCGAAGATGGAGTTGGTTTGAGCACAGAAAACATGGTCGGATTTCTTAAGAAATTCATTAAAAGTGTGCTGATAAAGTCAATATGGGACTTGCAACATCAAAAAGGTAAGTAACTACTTTTTGTTGTATTTAATAATCATTTCTAGAAATATTTTGCATGAAATTTTGGTCAACACAGAGGCTATAATCATATGATAATATGTCTGGAATTTTATATGGCTTCCCAGAGCTTTATTATTGCAAAAGGCAACATTACAAGCAAAAGATAAAAGAAAAAATCAGAAAAATGTCACTGTTACTGGAAATTTAATGCATAGTAGTATTTAAAATAACTAATTATGCAAGAAACATTCTCCATAATCATTAGTCAATGAGCCACCTTCGTTTTGATTGGCTAAAATACAGAATGCATTAAGGAAGACAAATATCATTTTTTAACCAAGCGATAATTATATATGTGTATGTATTTAGCTTAAAATATGCCCTTGTACATGTTGCATATCTAAAAATTATTTTTTTTTTTATTTCTGTCAACTAATTCAAAAAGGAGTTAAGTTTATTTTATAGAAAAAAGAGAGAGAAAGAGCAGACGAGATCTAAAGATCATAAACCTCTGTCTGATAAATACGTCATTAGGCGTCTCTTGAGCGCGTGATCTGTCTGGATGCGTATTCTATATCGTCTGCAATTTCAAAATCGATCACATTGATAAATTATTGCTTTTTTATAATAATATTTAAAATATCTTTATCTTTTTCCGATAATTCATTCATTTTTTTTAAAAAATAACAATCAGTTCAGTTGTAGGTTGTCGGTATTTATAAGGATGACATTTTTTGTAAACACTTGTACTTACGACTTCCTTTTAAGTTATTTTAATCCGAGATTTTTTTGAAGGACTGTCAAATATAACATCCCTCACCTGTGCAATAGTTATCTGTCCTTGCACCAATTAAAACTATACAAACAAACGGACAAAAGTGAAACAACGATATTATTTAATCCATTGATATTCAATTAATCTTCTTCCCGAGAAGGAATTACGCCATTAAAATGTAAGGCTTGCACATATTATGCAACTGTGTGCAGTGTGCAGTAATTTGCATATAACATGCACTAATTCTTGATATTCACTATTGCGTAATATCTTTAACAGACTGTATTAATATAAAATGACATTTGATGTTTTAAAATGTCTTTTCACGTGTTGTTTGGATATTCCTACTTTAAAACCTTCTTGCATTTTTCCAGTTGCCGGATATAGGTGGTTTTTTAGAACGCTCTGGTTTCCTCAGCTTAAAAGAACCCAGATTGCTTCGAACTAAGGTAAATTATCTTTACTTGGGCGTAACACTAGATCTAACTTCTTTAATTTTTTCAATTTACAAAATGTTGATATTGTTCCGCCATCCTTTTATCATAAAACTTGGGCTAGAACCCTGCTGATTGCCTTATTTTGTATAAAATACACTACTATCGATAACGTAAATAACATTGAATAAATTAAAGTCAAGGTCGTTTGCTATTAAACTTCTGTAGCAGTTTTTATACTGTGTTCCGTGTCGGTTCTACGGATCAAATTTTACTTCTCTTTAAAAAGAGTTCGTTTTTGAAAGAGCGTGGCGATCGCGAGCGACAACGATCGACTCGATGTCGCAATTGTATGTTTGGCAACGAAAATGTAAATGACAACATTGGCTCAAATTCGTAAATGCAAGTTCGGCAATGATCCATCCAGGGTAAACGGCAACATTGATTCAAATTCAGCAAACGCATGTTTGGCAAGTGTTTAGTATAAGAGAAAGCATTGACTCAGAGTAGCAAACCCTTATTTTGAACTGAATATTTTTCTGTTTGGACGGCGATATCGACTCAAAGTTATAGTAACAAAATTAGCAAGGATGCTCCACTGGTCAAAAATTCAAACGCGTATTTTGTAAAAAGTATGCATCAGTTAGGACGTAGTCAACGACTGAAACTTATGGACGCATATTTTGAGCCTATCGGAGTGGGCGTCAACGTCGACTCAAACGCATAATTAAAAATTATATACAAAAAAAAAAAAAGAACACATCAAAATAACTTAAACAAAAGCTAATGAACACGTATTAAAAACATTTATAAAAAATTCCAATTTTTCAACAACAATGTATATAACTTCATGTATTACAGCACCTCTCTCTCTCTCTCTCTCTCTCTCTCTCTCTCTCTCTCTCTCTCTCCTTGTCACCACGGTAGCTCAGTTGGTACAGTGCTCGCTCCGTAAGTGGAAGGTCGTGGGTTCGAACCCCGGTCAGGTCTGACCCAAGACTTTAAAGTTAGTAGTGGCTGTTCTTTCGCCAAGCACTCGGCATTACGAAATGAAAGTCACGGTTCTTTCGGATGGGAACTTAAAATAAACGAGGTCCCGTGTCATGGCAGGCGTGGCACGATAAAGAACCCTGCTGTATAATGCCATCAGTGCAACGCACAGGCAAAATTTCTGCACTTTCGCCAATAGCTGGCGTTGTCTCTATATAAGTGAAATATTCTTGACTGGGACGTTAAACAACATTACTCAACTCAACTCAACTCAACTCTCTCACTACTTATGTTCGGCGTCCAAAATTTTGCAGGCAATACAAGTTAGAAAAAATTGTCGAAAAGTCCGTGTAATTCAGTTTTCTTAATCATCCTTGATATAAAATACGGTTTTTTTCTGTCTAGGTAGTTTTCTTTACCATTCTTGAAATTGCCCTATCGATAATTATAATTATAATTATAGAATAATGTTAACGTCTTCAGTTTAATGTAAAATACTTATAAAATCGTTCTTATTAAACTTTAAGATCGTTTCGATACATTTTGCTATTTTTCATTAACATGGCTTAAAGAATTGTTGCCGGCTATAAATTCAATTAGTTGTTGTACAATTCAAGCAGTATTATATAATATATGCATTTAAGTGATTAAAAGATGCAGCATATAAGTTTAAAATATCTAAGGTGTACCGGATACCCTTAAAACTCAATAAAAACAAAAAGAAGGTCCCTAGCTTGGCAAGTTAAGAAGGGCCAAATAAAAAGTTTTATGCGTCTAAAAGTAAAAAAAACACTTTGTTAAATTTGAAAAAAGGTGAATTGGGCGAATTAAATGTTAATGTGAAATTCTCAGTTTGGAATCAATTTTGGTATTCAATTATAACGCTAATAACAATACAAATCAATCGCATTAAACAGAAAACGTGTGTTTTAATTGTGGCTTTAATTGTTAAACCTCGATCCATATAGCGTGAAAATACAAAGTGTGACAAAGGTCTTCAAAAAGCTACAACAACACTACATTTCCTTTTTTTCGCTTCTTCTATACGAAGAAACAGTTATAGTTGCCCCCTAGTTCTGATACACCACGTATACAGATAAATACGGATTCATTTGTCCAGTCATTTTTTTTTTTTTTTTTTTTTTTTTTTTTTTTTTTTTTTGGCGATTTATTGGAGTTTGGTGATTAACCGAGAGAGAGGGGCTAATAAACAAAAACGTAAAGGATTTCTGAATACTATGGCAATAACCGAGGCGGAAAAGTTATTTATGAACATAAAGACAAGATTGTTTTGTTTGTGGACATCGGCTAAGATGAAGATCTATGGAAATATTTAGACTGTGTAATCATTTAAATGATATGATGTTGTTCTCATATTAACCACACAATCTCTTTGCGGTAGCTAGTCAAAAATTACCATTGCAGATTTTTTTTATAATTTGATAGATCCGATTCGATAAGGGATATTCTAATCATTTGTGGTTTCCACACGTTATCATTTAAACCAGATATCTCTAATTTTGCTGTGGTTTTTCACATGTTATCTTTCGATCCAAATATTCAAGCGATATCTCAACTGACGTTTTTCCATTATGATTTTGATCAGAGTCGGCAAGATTTTATCTACAAGTATATCATCAGTGGTTTTTTACAAGTTATTGTTTAAATCTGAGTCGGTAAGGTGATATCCTAATTACCAGTGGTTTTCTACAAGAAGTTGTTTTTGTATCAGAGTCGATAAGGTGACATCTGTATCAACTGTGGTTTTTCACAAGTTATGATTTTGTATCAGAGTCGGTAATGTGACATCTGTATCAGCTGTGGTTTTCCACAAGTTATCATTTTGTATCAGAGTCGGTTAGGTGATGTATAAATCAGCTGTGGTTTTTAACAAATAAGTTATCATTTGTATCAGAGTCGGTTAGGTGATGTATATATCAGCTGTGGTTTTTAACAAATAAGTTATCATTTTGTATCAGAGTTGGTTAGATAATATCTTAAGTCGGTAATGTGACATCTGTATCAGCTGTGGTTTTCCACAAGTTATCATTTTGTATCAGAGTCGGTTAGGTGATGAATAAATCAGCTGTCGTTTTTAACAAATAAGTTATCATTTGTATCAGAGTCGCTTAGGTGATTTATCAATCAGCTGTGGTTTTTAACAAATAAGTTATCATTTGTATCAGAGTCGCTTAGGTGATGTATAAATCAGCTGTGGTTTTTAACAAATAAGTTTTCATATTGTATCAGAGTTGGTTAGATTATATCTTAAGTCGGTAAGGTGCCATCTGTATCAGCTGTGGTTTTCCACAAATAATTATCTTATCAGAGTCGCTTAGGTGATGTATGAATAGCTGTGGTTTTTAACAAATAAGTTATCATTTTGTTTCAGAGAATAGATTATATCTAAAGTCGGTAAGGTGACATCTGTAACAGCTGTGGTTTTCCACATGTTGTTATTTTGTATCAGAGTCGGTAAGGTGACATCTGTATCAGCTGTGGTTTTCCACAAGTTATCATTTTGTATCAGAGTCGGTTAGGTGATGTATAAATCAGCTGTGGTTTTTAACAAATAAGTTATCATTTGTATCAGAGTCGGTTAGGTGATGTATATATCAGCTGTGGTTTTTAACAAATAAGTTATCATTTTGTATCAGAGTTGGTTAGATAATATCTTAAGTCGGTAATGTGACATCTGTATCAGCTGTGGTTTTCCACAAGTTATCATTTTGTATCAGAGTCGGTTAGGTGATGAATAAATCAGCTGTCGTTTTTAACAAATAAGTTATCATTTGTATCAGAGTCGCTTAGGTGATTTATCAATCAGCTGTGGTTTTTAACAAATAAGTTATCATTTGTATCAGAGTCGCTTAGGTGATGTATAAATCAGCTGTGGTTTTTAACAAATAAGTTTTCATATTGTATCAGAGTTGGTTAGATTATATCTTAAGTCGGTAAGGTGCCATCTGTATCAGCTGTGGTTTTCCACAAATAATTATCTTATCAGAGTCGCTTAGGTGATGTATGAATAGCTGTGGTTTTTAACAAATAAGTTATCATTTTGTTTCAGAGAATAGATTATATCTAAAGTCGGTAAGGTGACATCTGTAACAGCTGTGGTTTTCCACATGTTGTTATTTTGTATCAGAGTCGGTAAGGTGACATCTGTATCAGCTGTGGTTTTCCACAAGTTGTTATTTTGTATTAGAGTCGGTAAGGTGACATCTGTATCAGCTGTGGTTTTCCACAAGTTGTTATTTTGTATCAGAGTCGGTAATGTGACATCTGTATCAGCTGTGGTTTTCCACAAGTAATTATTTTGTATCAGAGTCGGTAATGTGACATCTGTATCAGCTGTGGTTTTTCCACAAGTTATTATTTTGTATCAGAGTCTGTACTGTGACATCTGTATCAGCTGTGGTTTTCCACAAGTAATTATTTTGTATCAGAGTCGGTAATGTGACATCTGTATCAGATGTGGCTTTCCACAAGTTGTTATTTTGTATCAGAGTGGTAAGGTGACATCTGTATCAGCTGTGGTTTTTCCACAAGTTGTTATTTTGTATCAGAGTCTGTACTGTGACATCTGTATCAGCTGTGGTTTTCCACAAGTAATTATTTTGTATCAGAGTCGGTAATGTGACATCTGTATCAGATGTGGCTTTCCACAAGTTGTTATTTTGTATCAGAGTCGGTTATGTGACATCTGTATCAGCTGTCGGTTTTCCACAAGTGATTATTTTTTATCGGGGTCGAAAAGGTTATATATAAATTACCTGTGGTTTTTCGTAATAGTTTGTGGTTGCAGAACGATTCGCGATTTTTGAAAAGAATTTGACATTAAAAAAAACCCTTCAACCAACCAAGTTTTTTAAACAAGATGCTTTTAAATCATCACCAATAAAGCTTATAAATAACTGTCAATCAGATGTAAGCCAAAACCGGATGACTTCAAGAAAATACTTATAAGCTTTAAGCAGAATTACATGTAGAAAATTTCAACCTGAACAAACTTGGCCTTTTAGAAGAATTAAAAAAATAACACGTCTTCTTGTTCACGCACGAGTGATCACTTTAATTATAAATAATAACCTTTGACAATCACGATGTATAACTGTCTTGTTTTATGTTTTATGAAGTTAAATCACGGTAAATAATCGTTGTTTATGTATCACCGTGTTGATATGATGTTTGTAAAAAAAAATGATATATGTTTTTATTATAAATCTTCTTTTTACCATAATAATACAAGCATTATAAAAAGATTTTTTTTTAAATATGAGTTAACTAGACCTTAATTATCTTACTGAGTATTAAGGATATTTTTAGCACTTTCAGAAAAAGGTGTTCTTGAAATAAAAATAAATACAAAAAATAAATAAATAAATAAATAAGAAAGAAAAAGATAGAGGCAACTTGTATTCAAATTTTTGCCAGTGATAACATGGAAATTTTAAACTGAATTATTATTATTATTATTATTATTATTATTATTATTATTATTATTGTTGTTGATGTTGTTTAAATTTCTATTATTATTATTATTATTATTATTATTATTATTATTATTATTGTTGTTGTTGTTGTTGTTGTTGTTGTTGATGATGTTGTTCAAATTTCTATTATTATTATTATTGTTGTTATTGTTGTTGTTGTTGTTGTTGTTGATGATGTTGTTCAAATTTCTATTATTATTATTATTATTATTATTATTTTTATTATTATTATTGATTAAGAATTAAATAGACTTTTTAAAAAAATCTATTTTACCAACGTCCTCAATATTATTGAATTTTTCATGTTTTTCTAACGTTTTTGGTCAGAAATAGCATAGTAGTGTTTGTGTTTGCTTATTTGTGATGTCTGACCGATGCATAGAAGGTGAACAGATAAAATCGGTAGCTCTTTAAGATGCATACACTTTGTCTTCGCATTACGAACATTACTCAGACGAAATATTGTACTCATATTGCAAGGTCAAGAACAGAATACTGATCAAAACAATGGCGTTAATGATGTTGTGACTAGACGAATATCAGACTACAAAATACGTGACTCATCAAAACGGATTTAGTTAATGAAGACATATATTATTAGACCGTAGTATCATTGGTGTTCCAAAAATAGCAACACAAATGACAACTATTTACAACTTTTCTTGACTTTTGTTACTTTGAAATGTCCCTACAGGCTTGTTAAACGTATAAAAGCTACCAGCTTAAATTAGAAGTAATTTTGATTTATGCTGCAAAGTTCTTTGAGTTCGGTCTTAATTAATCCTCGGTTGGTTAAAATCTTTTAACGTCAAATAATTTTTTTTTGCGAAATTTTTATCGATCAATCACAAGGGAAAATCTGTTCTCGGGTTCATGTGGTGCAAGATTTGCTCTGATACCACCGCCTACGTAGAATACAGCTACTAAACAACCTGTTTCTGATACTACCGTTTACGGGGAATACTGCTACGAAGCGACCTGTTTCTGATGCCAGCGCCGCTTACGTAGAATACAGCTACTAAACAGCCTGTTTCTGATACTACAGCTTACGTAGAATACAGCTACAAAGCGACCTGTTTCTGATGCCACCGCCGCCTACGTAGAATACAACTACTAAACAACCTGTTTCTGATACTACCGCTTCCATTGAATAATGCTACAAAGTGACCTGTTTCGGATGCTACCGCCGCCTACGTAGAATACAGCTACTAAACAATCTGTTTCTGATACTACCGCTACAGGGAATACTGCTACAAAGCGACCTGTTATTGTTGCCACCACCGCCTACGTAGAATACAGCTACTAAAAAACCTATTTCTGATTCTACCGCTTACGTGGAATACTGCTACAAAGCGACCTGTTATTGTTGCCACCACCGCCTACGTAGAATACAGCTACTAAAAAACCTATTTCTGATTGTACCGCTTACGTGGAATACTGCTACAAAGTGACCTGTTTCTGATACTACCAGTTACGTGGAATACAGCTTCAAAGCGACCTGTTTCTGATGCCACCGCCGTCTACGTAGAATACAGCTACTAAACAATCTGTTTCTGATACTATCGCTTACGGAGAATCCAGTTACAAAGCGACCTGTTTCTGATGCCGCCGCCGCCGCCTACGTGGAAAACAACTACTAAACAACTCGTTTCTGATACTACCTCTTACGGGGAATACAGCTACCAAGCGACCTGTTCTGAAACCAAGGCAAACGTTAAATACAACTATCAGCGACACGTTGTGATACTATCGCCTACGAGAAATACAGCTACCAAAGCGACCTGTTTCTGATACCACTGCCTACGTGAAATACAGCTACCAAGCGACCTGTTTCTGATACCACCGCCTACGTGAAATACAGCTACCAAGCGACCTGTATCTGATACCACCGCCTACGTTAAATACAGCTACCAAGCGACCTGTTTCTGATATCATCGCAGACGTGAAATACAGCTACCAAGCGACCTGTTTCTGATACCATCGCAGACGTGAAATACAGCTACCAAGCGACCTGTGTCTGATACCACCGCCTACGTGAAATACAGCTACCAAGCGACCTGTTTCTGATACCACCGCCTACGTGAAATACAGCTACTAAGCGACCTGTTTCTGATACCACCGCCTACGTAAAATACATCTACCAAGCGACATGTTTCTGATACCACCGCCTACGTAAAATACAGCTACCAAGCGACCCGTTTCTGATACCACCGCCTACGTGAAATACATCTACCAAGCGACCTGTTTCTGATACCACCGCCTACGTAAAATACAGCTACCAAGCGACCTGTTTCTGATACCACCGCCTACGTAAAATACAGCTACCAAGCGACCTGTTTCTGATACCACCGCCTACGTGAAATACATCTACCAAGCGACCTGTGTCTGATACCACCGCCTTAGTAAAATACAGCTACCAAGCGACCTGTTTCTGATACCACCGCCTTAGTAAAATACAGCTACCAAGCGACCTGTTTCTGATACCACTTCATACGTGGTATGCGGCTTCCAATTGTAAGCAAGACAATTTATGTTCAACGAAATGAATTTTCATGTTTTTAGATACGTGAATGGACTAATAAATGTAGTATTATTCCCCTGGTCTGCTTCTAATTAAAACCTTGTATTTTCTTCTCATTAATTTTCATGTGTGTAAAATTTAATTGAAGTTTTGTTATTTTTAACATACAGGATGTTGGGTTCAAGAAGTTTATGGTACGTTTGTCAACCATTGTGTTAAAACCTATCCATTGTATAATGAATCCCTATTAAAATGTCACATTTATGACCAAAGTGCTCTAGTAACTGTTAATTTCTCAAGACAGGTGGTATGCCATTACAAGATTGATTATGTAACCTACCTGAAACAGGTAAATTAGAACCAACACCTTTTTAAAAACAATAACACAGGGGTTCATTCAGTCCAATTTTTAAAAAAAAATTTATCGTCTTAGAATAAGATATAGAAGAAATACTTGTTAATTAAAATAGCACTTCACTTTAACAGATTTTATGTACGGAAAACCATTTATTACCGAATAACCTCTTCCTTAAATTAAACTCTAAAAGTAACAAATAATGAAACAAGTATAAATCCAGAGCTGATAGTCACGCATGTAAACGCTGATCTACAAGTTGGTACGCTTTTTACCCGTATGTAAAAAAACTGTTTCCCCAAACATTTGTCTTAGTCGGGTCACTTGCGTCCGTTACCCGTATGTAAAAGAAATGCCTCTCCAAACTATTGTTTTGTTCGGTCAAGTGACCTCTTAACCCGTATCAGTATGTAAAATAATTGTCTTTTCCAGCGCTCTCCTTGGTCGGGTCACGTGTCATCCGTTACCCGTATATATAAGAACTGTCTCTCCAAAAATTGTTCTCTCAACTCTAGTTTTGGTCGGGACACGTGCCCTCCACTACCTAAAAAGAAACTAAGAAAAAAACTGTCTCTCCCTAATCTTGTCCTTGTTGGGACACGTGGCAATTGTTGCCCGTGTGTAAAAGAACTTTCTTTCCCAACTCTCGTCTTGGTCGAGTCACGTGGCCTCCGTTACCCGTATATAAAAGAACTGTCTCTCCCTAAGCTATTTTTGAATCGCACCAGGTAATATATCTTTCTTTTTATATCGAATACACCTTTTCAAAAACAACATGTTAAAAGTTGAATGATTTAGTTTTTTAATTGTGATTAAAATTGGTGTAATGATAGCTTAAAATGGCTTGTATAAGCTTAAACATTTCATTGCTGCCACAACACAACCTTTAAACATATTTAAGTTGCTCAAAACTTTACAAATATTTAACCACATATATGTCCGTCTAAAAGCTATATCATGAAAGATGCATTTTTTTTAAAGATCAAGATTTTTCTAATTTTTTACGTGAATAATATATTTGTTTGAATATATTTTGAGATGCTGTTTACTTACCACATCATGACCTTATGACCTTTTAAAAGATGCAACCATTTTTCCATCATAATGTTGTTGTTGCATGTAAAAATGTAATACTGCGTTATTCTTATTTTTCCAAAATATTATTTAAATTGTACTCAGGTTTAATTTGTTGAATTCAGTTTTTCAGTGTGTGTGTGTGTGTGTGTGTGTGTGTGTGTGTGTGTGTGTGTTTTGTTGTTGTTGTTGTTTTAGCTATTTGCTAACACATTCTCAGCCTACACGTTTTCGTGACTCATTCATTAATTATAGCCATTTGTGTCATTTAAATGCCAAGTAGTCATTAATCCTACTTGTCCGTTACTATCTACTATATTTGTCATTCGCAGAATACATTTTCATATATACATGCAAAATAGTAGCAAAACCCAAAATGTGTATAAATACAATTGAGATCCATTAAGTGCTAACTAAGAGGAAAAATAGGTTACGTAATTGGATGATGATTTCCGTCAAATCATTAATTTTTTTTTTTTTTTTTTTTTTGCGAATTGCGAATAGACATTTTTTATGCATTCTTTCTCCAATTTTGTTTTGTTTTTGCTTTTTTGTAATGCTGTATATAAACATTCTGTACTATTTAAGCGATCAGACTGGTACTAAGCCAATCAGTAAAGAACCTTGACAAAAAAAAAACCTTATTTCTTGTGTGAGGCACTGAGACGCCTTGGGGTTGGCAGGCTAACACCTTAACCACACGAACATTTTGAGCCTTTAAAAATTAACAGAAATTCACAGTTTATGTCTGCAACTAGACATTAGAATGTCTAATGGTGAAATGGCAGACCGTATGAATAAATTATCAACAGTCCATACATGTATCCGAAGGATCGATACTTCGTAACGTAATAACAGTCAGCGCCTATCGTTGTAATTTATGAAAGTAAAATAATATGTTGACTCTTTTTGCTTAATACATAACCTTGCGACTAAGACCACTCGCCCGAACCCCCCTGACTCTTTTGTAATATGCATATATCCTTTACTACATAATTTTTGGAATGACACAGGCAGTACTATTTTGTCGTTATAATAAGCATTCTCTGGGCTACATTAATCTGATATGATTAAGTGTGAAACCCTTTGACGAAAGGATATATCAGTTTCGATAAAAACTCTGAATATATCAATAAGATAATGCATTGCAAAACAAAAGGGAAATGGTTTATTGGAATGTTTAAATCAGCAGAAATTGATATTCTGCAGCAGTTGTTAATCAGTAAATGCATTTGCATAATTTTTTTTTTTTTTTTTTTTTTTTTTTTTTTTAGAGTTATTATTTTGTTATTCGGATGCTTGCGCAGGGCGTTGCGCATATTTGGGAATGTCTTCTTATTATCACTTTCATATATTTCACTGTTTGCGCATGTGTTGCGCATGCTCAAAACAATCTCTGACCAAACCCTTCAACGCCAATTAACATAATATAATTTCTCATAACCTTTTTTCTGTTCTTTTCGTTTCTATGGGGATTATTCTTCGACCAATCGCTTCTTAGCCGTTCCGTTTCCATCACGTAAATTATCATGCTTCTAGTCGTTTCCATTATGACATTAATTAAAACATTTCAGCGTCTGAAATACTGCTATGTAATTTTTTTGCCTAACACGCGCATGTTTTAATTATGTTGAAATTGACAGAAAGCTCGGTTAGCTTAATTAGCGATGAAATATTTTTCAGATACTTAGTTAGGGTTGAAATCTGTAATGTTTTACATATATTATTAAATTAATAATTGTTCATATAAAAAAAAACAAACTTATTTGCAAATTTAAAGATAATTTAATTCATGCAAATGAGTTCCTAGGTAATTTTAAATCAAATAATCTGGAAACAAATACCCTTGAGTAAAAAGCTAAATTACAGAAAAGAAACAAAATTAAATAAACATGTATTGGGTGTTTCAAAAACATGTCACGACTGTCCGTTATCAACATATTAACAAACTTTTTTAAAATGTATTGAAAAAACGGGGTAGTCATTTGTAAAAAAGCCAAACTCATTTGAAAAATCAGTTGTATGTTTTAAAACCAATTTTAACCATGATTCCTGGTCCATTGTTTTAATTTTTAAATGAAGCGATGTTATTGACGTTTTATAGTTAGAACATGTTTTTCATTCACCGTGTACTTGTTTCATAACAAAATGAAAACACTACAGGAAGAACGTGTGGTATGGTGCAATTTAAATTTATAAG
The DNA here is from genome assembly GCA_029721355.1 of Tegillarca granosa. Classification (NCBI taxonomy): domain Eukaryota; kingdom Metazoa; phylum Mollusca; class Bivalvia; order Arcoida; family Arcidae; genus Tegillarca; species Tegillarca granosa. Next base: position 9,375,790 of record CM056611.1, on the reverse strand, counting down.
GCAAAGCAAAGAAAATAAATCCGTTTGAGCAACAACAACAACAAAAAATTAATTAAATAAATGAATAAATAAAAGATAGATAGATAGATAGATAGATAGATAGATAGATAGATAGATAGATAGATAGATAGATAAGATATATTTAACCTTGGAAAAAACCTAATTAGTGATAACTTATACTGATTAAAAAAACGTCATTAAAGTGCAAGATATCGCGTTGACTTCGCGGATTGGACGCTTTCTTTTGGGCAGAACTTATGGTTTTTGAGTAGGCCACATTTTAGAAATTTGGCAGTAACGTAACGAAGTTCAGTAATTAAAACCAGTCATTGATAACGCTTTAGAGAATTATTTTAAATTTTTGTCTGACATTGACCAGCCCTCGTGTATAGTATCACGTGATTAAAATAGTAAAAAAAAGAGAACTTTTTATCAGAAAGTTATCAAGATGCATTAATCATTGTTACTAAAATAGCCCTTTTGTCCTGATAATTAGTTTCCTTTGCGCTGTCTGTGGTTCCTTGAGAACAATGATTTCCTTCTCAATTCAAATTCATGTCAGACAGAGGTTAATTGTAAAGGTTCAAGAGAAAAACCTGTCTGATTGATTGATGGGTGTTGCTGTTTAAAAAGTTTTAACAATTTTATTTTTTACAATATAAATAACATTTTATGTTAATATAATTCATAAAATTGATTACTAATTACATTTTAATTTTTTAATTGTCTTTTTTTTGTTAAAATAATATTAGTTTAATTTAAAGCTGCATTAAGTTTTCCAAAGAAAAAATTAAAACGGTGCTAATCTAATTAATGATGTTCCTAATGAACAATATTACATTTGGTTCAACGATAAAAGCTCGAATAAATACAGAAATTACAGTATTTACCCAGCGAGATGCAGCATTTGGGATCTAATATTAGAACATGGTTACGTCATCAAAACCCGGGTCATTTAAACACAACTTTCAAAACGGTGAAATACGATAAATTAAACACAGAACTTCGTTGAATTTGTCATCTGTTACTTAGTAAGGGATACATAACACCATTTCAAATACATCTGGATATTAATGAAAGACAATTAATTCAATCTATCATGTTTCACCTTCGATTCTAGGGTTTACGTACATCCGTGCGCATGCTCCAAGCTCATAATTACCATCGTAAAACACTGACCAACCGGTCAGAGGATTCCGTTTATTTACAGCTAAAAGAAATGAAATTTTAGAAAATGAATATCACGGATCGTGGTTGGAAAATATATAATTTTAGAAAATCAAAAAAAAATTCAGAAAATTGAAAAACTTAATGCAGCTTTAACCTCGAACAATCCATTGTTGACTGAGCGGTCTGGAAAAAAAAACAGTTTGCAGTTTACAGCGCCCTCTAACGCCTATGTTCGATTTTCATTCTTAACTAAGAAAGTCTGAAAGTTTGCCATCGTAAATGATAAAGGTTTTCGGTCGATATTAGCACTCTAAAAATCGCCGTAAGTGCGCACTAGTTAAATGCAGACCTTTTGCGAACGATACTTGCACTCTGAAGATCGCCGTGAGTGTGCACTATACAATGCCGATCACATACACTTGCACACTCACGCACCAAGTGATATGTTACGATTACCTCTCAGAGTCTGCGTTCAAACCCAACTCCGACAGATCCCAGAGTGAGAAAGTTTGTCCGTTCGATGGCTCTCCGGGTGTTCCGGTTTTCTCAAACATTCCTGTACTGGCGTCATCGATATAAGTAAAAGATAATTTAAAACCATTAATTAGAAATATTCACATAAGGATTTTATTTTTATTTTTAAAAACATTCTCTCTTATATGAAGAATTGTTAATTAAATAAAGTTAATTGTGACCACAAAATGCATTGAGTAGGAAGTCAATCACCATTTATTTAAACTAATCCAATCCTATCCAATCCAAAAGAAGATGACATTTCTAGAAGTATTTTTGTCTTGCATGCAATTTATCAATTGAGGGTGTTGAAAAGTTTCTAGAAATAGCGTAAAATTATTTCATTTATTCGCTTGTTGGGAAAAGAAAAAGAGATCCATATTTTTATTTATTTATTTATTTATTTATTTATTTATTTATTTATTTATTTATTTATTTATAACAAAGATTGCAATTAGTCCTATTTGTTTAAGAAGGAAATAATGAATTGTCTTCTTGTCCTTTTTGTCATTTGCTATACCAATCTATTGTACACTAATTTCTCTCTACGTGCTGAGTTTATGTTTCTGATAGCAGATGCAAAACTGTTCTTCGTTGTGGTGTCACAGATAAGTCATCATAGCAACGGAATGTTTACGTCCTTAACTTAACTAAAACTAAACATTTCTAAAACAACCACTGAGCCCATATCTGTCTAGCAAAAGTAACGACCTAGTGTTACATGTGTAACAATTTTATAAACAAAATAACATGATAGCTTTTCTAAACATCTTTGTATAATAAACTTCACGCACAACACATTCATACGTAACAGTAGCGGTATGGTGCCACTTAAAATGTAAAACCTGACGGGGTAAATGATAGTCCCGAATCTAGCATTGCCATCTTTTTAAAGGTGATCAGTAGACCTGTTTGGAATACTCATCCAATGTGCATAGCTGGTGTAGTAGGGTACTATAGGAACTCAGCAGCGTACCACGTGATAAAATAAAAAAGAAATGAATAATGTCAAAATCGTCTCTTTACCGGAAAACTTCAACCTTTTCGACTTTATTGCCAATCAAACATTTGTTCCACACAAGCATTATCAAGTAACACGTGTTGCGCTGGGGGAATTCCATTTCTACTATAAATAATTATTTTTCTAGAATCTTGTATTTATTATTTATGAACTATTACTTAACAACAGCAGATATTATTGTTTTTGACTGCTTTCGTAGATAACTTTTGACATTCTTTAAGGGTCAATATTTTGTCTATTATATATATTTTTCTAGTGATCAAGCTGTTTGCGGTATTTAAGAGATAATTATAAGATTGGCTTTTATGACAAAAATCGAAAGTTAGTACTAAAATGCCAATGTTAATTTCATAAAAAGATAGTCGGTTTTTTTAAAATTTAAATTCCGTTCTTTAAAAACATTTGCGTAAAACTACTTGTGACGTCATTCATTTGTGTTTGAAGGGAGAGATTTTTTTCAAGAAGCAAAAAACAAAATAAGTTAAATAAAAAAGTAATTAATAAATAAGTAAATAAATAGATGAATTATCTATTTACTTACTATTTGCATTTCATAGTCATGTTTTGCATAATAATCAAGTTTTCTTTAATAAATTAAAATGAAGAATTAAATCTAATTATTATTCTGAAGCTTAAGCCAGCAATTACATAACATCGAGCTGAATATAAGACAAATTGTGAAAAAATATATCTATATACATCTAGACCCAAAGAAATCCTAACCTTCACACACATTTTCAAAATATGCAATTAACCCTTATTTTTACGTTTTTTCTGCTTTCATGTTTGACTTTTATTTTCAAATTTTGATATTTAAAATCAAACAAAGAGATAAGCATGATTTAATTACATTTCAACTTTAATTTCAATGTCAGTGTCAAAGAGTATGCTACATTTTTATGATTTGGACGTGAAAAAAAATGAAAACCTTCACAAATTTGAACAAAAATTAAAGCAGGCATTTAAAAAAATTATATACATGTATATAAAATCTCTTTCTTAACGTTCTCTAATATTTGTCGAATGTTGTTTAGTGAATACCATGGTATTCTGTATACTCGGGATTGCCAAGGGTGTTCAATACAGATTTAATTTAAGTATTGGCGCCTTAATTGTTATGACGTAAGCAGATTATGCCAAAACAGTATTGAAGGTAAATATTGTCTTATTTAATATGACACATAATCTTCCATATAGTTTGTTAAGACAAATTTCTTCTCATTTGCCCTATTCAATCGGCATTGATCTTTACATAAAAGCATCAAAGACTTTAAATCATAGGCAGGCCATGTGCGAATAATAGGGTCAGAAAGTCTCGTCACGTGACCAACGGGAATTTGCGATTTCCGGTTACAGAACAGTCACTTGATGTGAGAAGAAAACTCGTTTAATGAATCACTGAACAATTTATCTTTTAATATCACCAACGACAACGTCAATATGCGCGAAAAATTTGATATCAAAACATTGCAATTGGACTCATTAGCCGCAAGAATAATATTATGCCGCTATCGACATCTGTATAAGGAGGCAATAAATAAATTGTATAGAGTGTTTTATATTTCATTTTTTATTGTTAATATTATTATTTTTGGTAATTATTTGGAAAATAATCAAGAAACATTTTATGGATTTTATCTCTTAAATTCATTCTTTGAAAAATAGTTAAAGGAAAAATTAATTCATCTATATGTGATGACATGGTACCCCCCCCCCCCCCTAAAAAAAATAAAAAATAAAAAAACCGCGCTGCTTGCGCGGAAATATATTACAGCACATAATGCACTATCGCGCATCTCAAGGCTTAAAGCCAATGAGGTCCAATTCAGCTGTTTGAACACCGTTGCTACTTGAATAAGCCTTCTATAAAGTCAATTCCAGAACAAATTGTTAACAATTTCCAAGCTGATTTAAAAACCACTTGCACAACTCTCTAAACCTTGTAAAAATATATTTAACTGTGAAAAATTAATGAAATTATTTCTAGTCAAAATAGTTACCACCTGCTAATGTAAAGTCTTAAAAGCATAACATCGAATATTTAATAAATATTTCATGGGGTTGCGGGTTTTATCTCAGTTTATGGACCGCAGTTTTTCAGTTTCTTGAATTAATTACTTACTTTAAGAAGATTATGCATTACAGTTGAAGTTCCTGACTGTATTTGTATTAATTAACTGAATAAACTATTCGGGTTAAGATGTATTTTTTGTTAATGTTATATTACGTCATCAAGAACAATCATGTGACGTAAGCAAACATGATATCGCCCGGAGTAAAATCAATGCATATATTAGAAAAACAAATTTATGAGGTATGATATTATTTTATGTTTGATGTAAAATGCTTAGGTTCAAAGTATTCTCGCACCGTTTGATATTTCGGCTCATTACGTCGATTATTTGTTCGAAGATAGATTTGTTTTTATTTCGTGTCTCAAAATATGTTTATAAAAAACCATTGGCCTTCGACAAAGGAAACTTACACATTTTCTCATAATAGGATCTTCCCGACTGAGACTCAAAAATAAGCTGTGGGAAATTGCATGATGCATTAGCGCGCTTTTAAGTCCACTCGGCCATCAAGGCCCGGGCATTTTAAGTTTGACAAACAGGAACAGATAGAACTGAAATATCTGTTGTAATGTTCGGCATACCATATGACATTAAACTATTTATTTTAAGTCATATTTTATTCAATGCTTTTGTCATAATGCATTTTTTTTAATTATCGTGAAATACATTCAAAAAATGATTATTTCACGATAAAATTAAAAAAATGAATTATGACACTTTGAACAAATCCGACGGGTTTTTTTTTCGAAGATTAATTCCTAACAACACATGATGCTTCCTATCTGTTAAAAACAAAATCATTAATTCCAAAGCTGCAATACGTCGGATGACCATGCAAATCTTTCTGGGACTTAGCATCGAAAAAAATGTTTAGATGCATATGTATAAACGATTTTATAAACAAAAAAGTTTTGTAAAATATGCAACAAGTCATAACTATTGTTTATTATGTAAATCATAAAGCTTACAATATTCGCTAGATTGAAGATATAAATTGAAAGATTGATAAATATTCTTTACACCATAGTGCATTATAAGCGACGATGTTGTAAGCGGTCTATAGCATTTAATAACTGTCGTAAAGATGTTATTGATTCGTAGAACTTGCATTGCTTATTGTTGACATGGTATTTTTGGTGTTAACTTGTGGTTTAACCGACGCAACTCGGGTTAGACTTCTGTCGTAAGCTGGGAATTTATGAGGTGACTTGCTTGAGTACAGGATCTCTGTTTTTTCCTCTTTAAGATTTCTTAAGCAATTATGTTTTATGGTTGTAGTAAACCCAGTCTGAAATCTGCTCAGACATGCTTAGTCACACTGTGCTTGATTAAAAGATATACTTGTATTTGAAAATATTCGACTATATTTAAAGAAAACCGCACCATACATTGAACATATCACAATTCAAAAAGCAAATTAAATCGTGCAGAAATAAGGCCGGGTGCTCCGGAAAGTCAAGTACTTCCTGTTCAGCTAGATACAAAAATGTTGCGTGGGTTTTTTTCCCGTTTCAATTGTTTTCATGTAGTCTGTTCCCTTCTGATCATTGCTCTTAACTAACGCTATTGCTTTTGATATAAGTATTTTCCGGGGAATTATTTTGGCTTTTTACGAGCAAACTAATAAAATATCTTACTCAAATGAGATCTAGAATGGTACAAAGTCGGTTTCGGTTACGCAAGTGACGACGAAAATCAACTTTGAAGACATAGTGATTCATCGCTTAAGCCGCTTATCTTCTGGGGTCAATTTGTTGTTGTATTCTTTAACTCCACAGTCAGACGCTTTTGCCAATTTATATTTCGTGGTTTTTTGAAACAGCGTTTTGTTTGAAGCTGTAGTAATCGGTATTTCAAATTCCTTTAAACAGCAAGTTGATATTTTGCCTCTTGTACAATCATTTCTGTCCCGCTTGAGACTAATCTATGCCCTTACAAATAAAAGAGTTAGTTGTCTGGCACTTTGGATTGATTATATAATATACAGAAAGCCTTTTGTATTATCTGCCTGAAACTGAAAATTATAGCATACGTCTCTATAATCCGCATAGGAAGAGAGTATGATTAATCACATTATGTAGCAAGAAAATGGGTATGTCAGAAAACATGGACTTGGGTCATGAAAATGGATAGTTTTCAAAAAAAGAGGACTCTCTCTCTCTCTCTCTCTCTCTCTGCTGAAATTTGTATTAATGCATGTTAGTGCTGAGGTCGTGTGTATATGATCAGAAACGAGATAAAATTCATTTTAAATAGTTCTAAAATTCCTGTTCAAAATGGACAAAATGATCACAATGAGGTGAAAGTTGGTTTAAGTTTGACTTCTAATATCGTTTCCAATATCAAGTCTGAGTCATAAATCTGAGTAAAGAGTCTGGAATTGGCATCAATCAATTGGCAACAATCAAACTAACACGAAACAATAAGAGTTCATAAAAGAAACACACTAACAAGACCAGATAACATAAATATTGGATCCATACCCGGAAATATCCGGACATTCGATGGACACTGGATAAATAAGAAACTATGCTTATATACTTATTGATCAAATAAACAAAATTGATTGGCAAATAGATGAACTAGATTGTGTTGCAATTACATGAATTCCTGTTTGCTACAATTATCTATTTTTTTTTTTTTTTTTTTTTTTTTTTTTGAATTTGCAAGGTGTTTAACTCTCAAGAAAGATAGTTCTTTCAAAGGAAAACGAACTAAAATTGTATCGTATCATAACAAAGATACATATCCAGATATCACATTAATATCTTAGCTACATGTATAACATAAAAATGCAGAAAGCTAAATATGACGGAATGACAGCAAATGGTAACGCTAAATGTCTCGTACATTTTTCATGGCGGCGATATGAAAAGAAACAAAACCGAAATTGACAGAACATCATAACACATTTAAAGAAAAATGAAATATAAGTCCATGTCTTATCCAGGATTTACAATATGCCTGTAGATGACTTGAAGGTTTGTTTCTGCAGTCTAAACAAATAAAGAAAAGACACTTCACAACAAGATGGATGAGAAAACAAAAACCATAAATTCGAATGTTTTCATTAAGATAAGACTTGAAATCAAGCAGATTCAACTTATTTTACGTTAAAAAAATACTTACAATACACATGCGCTCGTGAGGTTTGCACATGCTTTTTCTTCTCGCAGGATTTCGGGAAACCCAAAACCACTATATTCTCTTACGTTCAGCTATACATGAAACAATCATCTATATTTTAGTAACAAGTTACTCAACTTTAATTTTCATCTGTTCTTGGTGCATATATATATATAATTTTTTATTGTCACAGTTCACTCCTTAAATTTAAATCTTTAAATCTTTAAAGTTTTCAATCTAGTGGTGCCTTTTTATGGTCTTGAAAAATAAAAATAAATAGTCTTACGTGTTTCGTGTGCAAAATTTTGAATTTTTACAAAAAGAAATATAAAAAAATTGTCATATGCAAAAATTTAATATTTATTTTTGTAAAAAATGGCATCTGCATCACATTTTCTGATATGATTTATTTCAGACTTTTTGCATAATAAATTGTCTTTTTTGCACTGGTTAATGCAATTGTTTTTAACAAAAGGAGAATTTGAAAAAATAAAATAAAATAAAATTTTAAAATTTCAGATATTCTTTTTGCGATTTGTTGTTTTGATCTTGTAACGGTTTTGTCTCTTCAAATATTTTTTTAGTAATTTCAGATACGTTTTAGAATTACTAATTTTAGTTTTATATTAAATTAGAATTAAATAAAATTTTAAAGTTAAATAGGAACTGCCGTTTTTGTAAAAATGTAATTGTGTTTTATCCCAACAAAATTTTGTGGTCAACACAATGATAATTAATCCTCTTGAAAATGATATTTTTTTTATAAGTCCTTGGATTTTAAAAAAGTAATTTTCAGTCTTAATTATGAAATTTTATTTAAAACTAAGGTTTGTTCCCTCATGCAAAGCATTCCTTAGCTGGATTTTGGAACTTTGAACTCATTAATTTCAAAAAAGTTTTGATTATCTTTTTTTGATCTATCAACTTTTCGGTTCCTAGTGTCACTGATGAGGAATGAATTTCCGGAATTTGCACATATGGCACAGCAAAATTAAACAGGTATTTTTTTAAATATTTACATTTAACTTTTAAATGAATATTGAAAATATCAAAACTGTCTTTTCTTTGACACTTGATTAGACATAATTTTAATTTGAAAAATAATCCAAACACCGTACATAACGTTTTGGTATTATTCATTTATTCAGCCTCGTTGTTTTTCAAACTCAAAATGCGCATGCACAATTCTTTAGAATTTAAATACGATAATGGAACAAGATCCAAGTAAGTGAAAATAACAAATATAATTAAATTTAATTAAAGTTCACACCGGATTTTCTGAAATTAAGCAAATGAAATTTGATAGAAATGAAATTAAAAGAATTGTTATCCTTCATGAATCCTTAGAGTCAACACCAATTTAGTTGGTTATTTTGTCATATTGTATTTTTTTGAATTTTCTGGAATGAAATATTCAAAAATTTGTAATATTATAAATTTTAGAAAATTCAAAAATTTATAATATGACAGTTTCTTAAAGAAAAATTTTTGGTCGAAGATATTTGATCATATAAAGTATGTCATTCTCTTTGATTTGGTCTAGGAGGTCACAAATTGAAATAGTTTGCGGTAGACATAATTGGTTGTAAGGTTAAAGTTTAAGGACAAATCAAAAAGTATCTGAATGTTATCACTAGATATAGTGATTATTATTAGACTATTATGTTCAGTTTCCATCCAAAGACAGGGATTTTTTAATCACAAAATGTGCGTATATTTATGTTCAAGTGTTCTTTGTCATTCTGCTAATTGCGGAAAAGTGTAAGTCCATGCCAAATCATAATGTTCAGTTTCCATGCAAAGTCAAGGGTTTCATATCACGAAATATGCGTTAAATTTTAAATTATCATTCTGCATCCTGAATACTGCAAATAACATGTATTACGTTGTAAGTTTCAATTTCTATTTTTGCATTTTAAACATATATCATTTTGAATCCATTTTCAATTTGTTGCTATTGGTATACCTGTAATCTCATTTTTTTATCACCTATTTGTTTATTTATTTATTTATTTATTCATTTATTATTTTTATTTATTTATTTTATATTTTTTTTAATTTTAAAAAATTTTGCACCAGGCACACAATATTTCTTATCTTTTATTTCGTTTCAGCGATTTTCAGCGACTAAGAATTATATTTAAATTATGTAAAGATCCTTCGGAAGATTTTATGCTCATTTTTAATTTTATTAATTTTTTAAATGCAGAGTCATAGCATTACATAGTTTTCAGCTTATATTTTAAATGTGTGTGTTTAAACACGTGATAGTTAAACAAACAGTACCTTATCCGGCGCGGTGTAATCGTTTTCGGTTTTCTAATATCAATTTATTTTGATCTAGAAAATTATCGCTTTCATCACGATTTGTTAACATTTGATCATATCTTTCAGTTCATTTTGAATATATTTAATTAAAATTTAATTACATTTTAACTTTTTACCATTTGTCCTAGTCTGTGTTTGATGATATTTTAACGAAATTTTAGGAATGTTCTGAATAAATATAATTTTTATTAATGACGGTTAATGAGATTTTATTAACATTACGCAAAAACAAAATATTAACAAAGATTGACAAAATATTACAAATGAACATGCTCTTATCATGATGTTTATCCATAAATGACAATCTGTTATTACGATTTTTTCCGGTTTATACAAATTCCATTGTGATAAACAAAGTTTTAAAGCTAGTTGGGGCAATTGTACTTTAGCCCCCTCAGATTCCTTCACTTGTATTGAGGCGGTCAGCTAGACAGTGATCCATACCCTTCCGGTGCAGTGCCCGGCTTCATTAAAGACAATTCTTGTACAAAGATACCCAGAGAAAACCAACTACTATTACTTCACAAGACTTATATTCAACATAACGTTACTATACCAACACGTATGCTTACAGTGTTTCTCAAAATAGGTACATGGTTGGTATTGCTAGCTAGACAGAGAACCATACACTTCCGTTGCAGTGCCCGCCTTTATTTCCCTGTTCAACGTTCATGTTTTTAACTGATTTATCAAGGTTTTTACTTTGCTTTTGGGATTGTTCTTTGGGCTTGTTTGTTCTTGATTTTTCTATGTGAGTAAGGATTTAAACTTTTTCTTTTAAAATAAGTCTATATCATTTTAATAGAAAAAAGTGCACGTAGTATAATTTCAATACAGTTACACAACGATGGCGTGTTTAGCAAGAAAGTAGATCAAGAAAAATGAAAATTAATTTCATGCTATAAGGTTATTACCTGCCAAATGTCGATGATAAATATAAAGTTTATTAATGAAATATCACCAATAAAGTAAGACTTAATTATCTCCACTGAAATACGAGATAGTTCTGTTTTGTATTATGATTTTAAAAAAAAATTTAAAAAAATATTTTGAATCAAAAGACATTATGACATGAATAACCAACTCTTTTATGCCTGAAATCTCAAAAATACATAAAGGATATATGTTTATATTTTTAATTTTGTTCTCTTCTCTTTATAAAATAAATTAAATAAAAACACAACTGCTGTATTTTGCATATTGCTGATTTTGGAAAATTGTACTGAATAAACAAATTTTGTTATTATTTTTTTTTTTTTTAAAAAAAAGGACTTTTCCAATAAATATTTCAGGAAAAAAATTAAAATTCAAACAGATAAAATACTATTCTAATATTAAATGAGTCGTTATAAGAAAAAATTGTCCTTCTTCCCTTCACATTCCATTTGTTTCTATCCCTAACCCTTATTTCTCACTTTTCCTCTGTATGGTTTCATGATATCTAAATGTTCCTTGCATCGATTGTGTTTTGTTTTCGATATGAACATGTATATGGAAGTGTTTCGAAAAATGTCTTCAATTTTTTTAATTTTAAAATTTTTTTACAAAGATACCCAGAGAAAACCAACTACTATTACTTCACAAGACTGATATTCAACATAACGTTACTATACCAACACGTATGCTTACAGTGTTTCTCAAAATAGGTACATGGTTGGTATTGCTAGCTAGACAGAGAACCATACACTTCCATTGCAGTGCCCGGCTTCATTTCCCTGTTCAACGTTCATGTTTTTAACTGATTTATCAAAGTTTTTACTTTGCTTTTGGGATTGTTCTTTGGGCTTGTTTGTTCTTGATTTTTCTATGTGAGTAAGGATTTACACTTTTTCTTTTAAAATAAGTCTATAACATTTTAATAGAAAAAAGTGCACGTAGTATAATTTTCAATACAGTTACACAACGATGGCGTGTTTAGCAAGAAAGTAGATCAAGAAAAATGAAAATTAATTTCATGCTATAAGGTTATTACCTGCCAAATGTCGATGATAAATATAAAGTTTATTAATGCAATATCACCAATAAAGTAAGACTTAATTATCTCTACTGAAATACGAGATAGTTCTGTTTTGTATTATGATTTTAAAAAAAAAATTTAAAAAAATATTTTAAATCAAAAGACATTATGACATGAATAACCAACTCTTTTATGCCTAAAATCTCAAAAATACATAAAGGATATATGTTTATATTTTTAATTTTGTTCTCTTTCTCTTTATAAAATAAATTAAATAAAAACACAACTGCTGTTTTTTGCATATTGCTGATTTTTGGAACATTGTACTGAATAAACAAATTTTGTTATTTTTAAAAAAAAAAAAAAAACAAAAAAAACCGGACTTTTCCAATAAATATTTCAGGAAAAAAATAAAATTCAAACAGATAAAATACTATTCTAATATTTAATGAGTGGTTATAAGAAAAAATTGTCCTTCTTCCCTTTACATTCCATTTGTCTCTATCCTAACCCATATTTGTCACTTTTCCTCTTTATGGTTTCATGATATCTAAATGTTTCTTGCATCGATTGTGTTTTGTTTTTGATATGAACATGTATATGGAAGTGTTTCGAAAAACGTCTTCAATTTTTTTTTTAATTTTTAAAAAAAAATCTTGAAAATTTTAAAGACCTTACAAAACATAGAGTTATTTGACGATTCTGTTCTTAATTTCTAATGCCCGTACCTTCATATCACACTTCACATGTCTTACAGCCTGTACATTTTTATTTGTCCTAAAAAACCTTATTAGCCTATCGCTTTTTCTTGAAATGTTTCTTTATTTTGCATTTCTATTTTTTTGTATTTTTAGCACATAAGCTCGTGTTATAAATTCATTTTATTGAAAATGTTGGTTAATATTTTACTGTGCAGATATTCGAGAAAAAAAAATTCCCATAATGCAAGTTGTTTGCTTTATTCTTTATACGTCTTTGCTGTTACTCATCAAAATAAAATTATTCTAAAATTAATAATAATCTAAAATAAATTAAATAATGAAAATTTCAATATTTTTTTTTCTATTTCATGTATTAACATAAATATTTATGTAGGATCCTCCGTCTGTTGTTTGAAAAATGTACTAATTTTAGATTTTCAAATAGCGCCTTTAAGGACCACTAGTTGCTAAAAAGTAAGATGGCGGTGGTTGGTGGATTCTATTGTAACACTCTGAAAATTATTTTTCATTCAGCAATTCAGTTTCTTGTTTTTTGTTCCATTGGCTGCTTTTTGCTTGTAACTCCTGAAATGGAACTCATTTCATTATAGAAAATATGTAATTACCTAATGAAATTTATTTGGTTGGAGTTTTTTTTAATTAAACTATCAAATGTAACAATTTTAAATGTATAAATCAAAGTGAAAAATTGCTAACATTTTTAAGTAAGAAAAATTAAAATCAAATTTAAACTATTAAATTTGTGACTCAAAATAAAAAAAGAATTCCGAATATTTTTGAGTAAAACTTAACTATGAACTTATTTAAAGAAAAAATATTTTGGGTTTAGAAAATTGCGAACTTACAACAACCAAAAAACATAATCATCAACATCATTGCCATAAAACTGCAAATTCTTTGCTCATAAACCATTATAAAATATTTCTTATGATGTGGTTTATCCAAAATTATCTGTTGGTTTACCGCAAATTATTTGTTTGAATAAGAGTCGCATTTATGTCAATAAGGCAATTATTTCCCTTTTCATAGCTTGCAAATTTGTGGTTGAAATATACAAAACAAAATTATACCGAACAAAATCATAAAGGATTCTGATTTGTGGTTGAAATATACCGAACAAAATCATAAGGGATTCTGATTTGTGGTTGAAATATACCAAAACAAAATTATAAAGGGTTCTGATTTGTGGTTGAAATAAACCAAACAAAATCATAAAGGATTCTGATTTGTGGTTGAAATATACCGAACAAAATCATAAAGGGTTCTGATTTGTGGTTGAAATATACCAAAACAAAATCATAAAGGATTCTGATTTGTGGTTGAAATATACCAAACAAAATCATAAAGGATTCTGATTTGTGGTTGAAATATACCAAAACAAAATCATAAAGGATTCTGATTTGTGGTTGAAATATACCAAACAAAATCATAAAGGATTCTGATTTGTGGTTGAAATATACAAAACAAAATTATAAAGGATTCTGATTTGTGGTTGAAATATTCCAAACAAAATCATAAAGAGTTTTGATTTTAAGTCATATTTTGAAAAAATTGAAACAATCGTGTTGAAGATTTTTTTTAAAAAAAATTGTCCAATTTATAGACAATTTCTATTTTAAAACTTTAACATGAAAAAAATAGATTTAAAACTAAATTTATTTAATATTGAAATACAAGGAAAAGCCCGTTATAAATGCATGGTACTTTTTACAGGTAATTATAGATTAAAATTTATCTTCCTACATGCAAATGACCAAAAGTTTCGTTTTTGTTTGGCAACAAAAGGGGTTTTTGACTCAGCATATCCTTGATATGAAGCTCCTTTATGGGTCAAGCCAACCCAGAACAAGCGATGGCAACAACAGAAAGAAAAAAAAACAAAAACAAATTAAAACAGCAAAAACACACACAACGAAACTAGATATAAATTCCAAAAGAGGTCCCTTGTAACGACAATTTTCATGCAAAAAATTAAATTATTTGTAAAATTTTAAACATTCACTATGACATATATTAAAAATTCTATGAGCCTAAATCTTCAGCATAAATTAATGTGTTTGTTAAAATATGTGATGTGCAGAATTTTAAATATTTCTTTTTGAAAAAACTTAAAAATACTACATATGACATATGTTTTAATTTTGTTGCAATGTAAACTTTTCTTCAATTTTGTGTACTTTTAATTTTGTTAGCTGTTCTTAATCAATCATCCCAGCATGTTCTTATCTCGGTTGTTTTGGTTCATCCATTAGTTGTTTCGTGTCCCGTTGTCATTTGCCTATAACGAAGCACGTGGTCTCTAACAACGAACTGCTGTATTTCATTGTAAGGACTCTCGTAAACTTATTTTTATTAACTTCTATACTAAAATACTAAAAGAGTTCAACAACTTTCAACCACTTATAAATTCCTTTATGATATCTTAGTTTAAGGTTTAAAAGAAATAAATGAATCAAAGAGTCGTGTCATGTGAAGAATTTTAAATATTCAACAACTTTCAACCACTTATAAATTCCTTTATGATATCTTAGTTTAAGATTTAAAAGAAATAAATGAATAAAAGAGTTGTGTCATGTGAAGAATTTTAAATAATTCTTTAGATAATACAAGAATTCTGTTCATGGCAGAGCCTTAAATCATATTTAGTCATATCTACATGTATAAGAGTTATTGATGATAAAAGCCCATGTCTATCGAGGGACCTTAATTTGAGCGCTTTGTTGTGATGTTGATATTAATTCGTATGCCACCGTCATTATCAAAGTCTAATTTTTATCAGAGTCTTAAAATGAATATTACCTAGGATGCTCTCTTTGAAATTTATTAATTTTTATAAGATTTATCAAACTTTTCGGTCTTAGTGTCACTGATGAGGAATTAATTTTCCGAGATGTGCACATCTGGCACATCAAAATTTAACTGGTATGTGTATTATATATTTACTACCCCTCAGCGGGTACCGCTGCCTGTGGAGTAAAACTCCCCGAGGATATCAATAACTCAGTAGGCAGTACTTTGTGCTGCCAGAAAATGTACCATTTCGCAAAATTTTCAGCCGTCTAATATTTGAAATTAATTTAAAACTAAGCTTTGTTTCCTCATGCAAAGCATTCCTTAGCTGGATTTGGATTTATATAATTTTGGAACTTTAGATTCATTATTTTCAACTGTTTGGCTTATGCTTTTTGTGCAATTTTTCGGTCTTAGAGTCACTGATGAGGAATGAATTTCCGAAATGTGCACATCTGGCACATCAAAATTTAACTGGTATTTGTGTTATATATTTTATCAGAATGAATGGTAATTAAACTTAATCTTCAACTGAAAACATTTCGATTCTTCAAAAGCTTCAGATAAAAGACAATATTAAGCTTAATTATGAATGGTTTAAATATTACATTAAAAAGGAAATGAAACAAAATTGATTGGCAGGATATTATGTACATATAATAATGATTAATAATATTCAATAATAATGATTTGCAGATAAAACTTCCATGCAGTCTAATTCTAATAAAGATTATTTAATTTCTTTTCGATTTTTGTGTGAAACATTCAATTCAAAATTCATCTCTTTTTTAATGTTTTCAATAAAACATTTTTTGCTAGTCATATCTGCAGTTCACATATTTGGTTGTTGCAGAAATATAAAGAAATGGCCGTTTTATCGTCCATCTCAATAAAAAAAAATGAGCACCTGCAAATTAAGACAAGTATTTTAATGGTGTCTTAGCATCAAATTGCAACAACAAAGAACCTGTTTATCGATATAATATTTTAGACCCCTTGAATCAACTTTAAAAACAGCATTTACTTATTTTTCTGTCATTTTTTATTCTTTGATAAAATATTATCCCGTTTTTTACATTGGTCAAACATACTGTATTTTAAAAAAAAATTACTTAACCAAAATCTCTACATGTACATGTATGTCAAATGATGTTTTACACTTTAACTGCACATAAAAGTTTCAGTTTCCACTAGATACTAGACCTACATACATTTGATGTCCCTGATCGCTCAGTACTTTCAGTTCTTTAATTTTTTTTTTTTTTTAAAAAAAGGCGGTTAGTTCTGAGGACACCGGTGTAACTGTAAAAAACCAACGACCTTCGGCAAACGAAATAATAAACCTTTTAACATCTTAGTTCTTCTCGAGTGGAATTCGAACCTTAATTAAACTATTGGTAAGGCCACACCAAATTAATTTTTAGTTCTAAGTTTTTTTAGAAAAAAATAGAGACGACTGAGCGATGAAAAAATTAAATGTATTTTTTTTCTAAAACACTTTTCTTCAGGCGAACAAAATTTGAACCAGGCGAGCGAGTAAAAAATGCACAAAAATATAATTATTTCAGGGAAAGGCAAAAAAAAAAAAAAGAAGTTAAAATATTACTGATTAAAGCAACGAACATGCTGTTCTGGCAAACCCCTATTCAATATAGCATAAAATAAATCAACCAAGCTGTTTAATTGTAAAAGACTGGACTATGTTGCTCTGATATTGTAAATTTACACTGAAAGCATCCAAAGATTTTTCAGAAAAATGAATGCAGGATTTTACCAGAAATTTTAGACAAGCGGAAAACGATTTAAAATGAAATTAATTTTATTTTTAATTCTTAATTTTAGAGGCAGGCGGGTCTAACAAACTACAAATTAATTATGCATGGCCTAATGGTGTCAAATGTTACTATTGTTTAGTTTTAACTCTTTACGACTTATTTGCAAACCAACATTTGTAGAATTTTCTCATTTGTAGAATCTGCTTTCCTTTCAATGAGTTTTCTCATAAAGCTAGTCTACCGAGCTTCAGCTCCCCGAGGATATCCATAACTCAGTAGGCAGTACTTTGTGCTGTCAGAAATTGTACCATTTAGCAAAATTTTCAGTCGTCTTAATTTTGAAATATATTTAAAACTAAGGTTTGCTCCCTCGTGCAAAGCACTCCCTTAGCTGGATTTTGATTTAATAATTTAATATAATTTTAGAACTTTAGATTTATTTATTTTCAACCTTCGGCTTATGTTTTTTATCTAACTTTTCGGCATCTAGTGTCACTGATGAGGAATATTAATCATTTTCCGAAATTTGCACATCTGGCACATTAAAATTTAACAAGTATTTGTGTTATATGTTTTGAAAGCCTGAATATTTCTTTTGTTTCCATTAAAATATTGAAAAAAAATGTTTTGAAAAGCAAATGATTACCATCTTTAGTTCCATTTGAGATGTCAATCTTGTGTCCCATACGGCAAAAAGATTTTAAAAAAAAAAAAAAAAAAAAAAAAAAAAAAAAAAAAAAAAAAACGGTTTTATGGTTTTAATGTTTAATTTTCTGAAGTCAATGTTGTCGCGGAAGACGAAAAAAGAAAATTAAGTTTTGATGGTTTAATTATGCTTGAAGCATTAAATTTCAAATTTTATCATTTATATTCTTTTGCGTTTGAAATGATCAAAATCGATGATGATCGATACATTCATCTATTATTTTCATATCCAATTTTTTTATAAAATTTGAAGATAATCTCTCGCAAAAATTAAAAAATATAAATAAACTAGCTGAAGTTTTAGTTTTTTTATGAAAATAATTTTAAGATATATCTAAAAATTAAAATAATATAAAGTAACTAATTGCTTAAAATAATGAACTATGCAATAACCATGGTAATCAAAATTTAAAAAAAACAAGCACAAACGAAATAATGAAATAGAGTGGATTGGAGTGGAATAATGGTGTTTTACGTCCCAGTCAAGATTCTTTCACTTATTTCGAGGCGGTCAGTTCTGTGATGGTGGAGGAAACCGGAGTACCTGGAGAAAACCACCGACCTTTGGCAAACGAACTGAGAAACTTTCTCACACTTGGATCTGTCCCCGTGGGATTCGAACGTAAGCGAAGAGAGGCACCTTGATCCGTAAGCACGCGCTTTAGACCACCGAGGCCCCTCAAAGTAATGAAATAGAGAAAAAATTAATAAAATAATTAGGGTGAAAATTAATTAAAAGAAAATTAATTGAAATACTTGGGTCATTATTTGTGTTACTCTGTGAAAATTGGCAATGTAAAAAAGTTTATTAAAGTACAAAATGGCAAACATAAACCTTTATTCTGTTTATTATTATTATTATTATTATAATTATTATCATCATCATCATCATCATTATCATTATTATTATTATTATTATCATCATCATTTTCATCATCATCATCATCATCATCATCATTATAATTATCATCATCATCATCATCATTATTATTATTATTATCATTATTATTATTATTATTATTATTATTATTATTATTATTATTATTATTATTATTATTATTATTATTATTATTATTATTATTATATATTCAATTGTTTTTGTAAAGTTGCCCGACATTGTAAATAAGTTGGGGTTTTTTTGCATATTTGCACAACTGTCTGACTACAAAAACGAACTTAATACAAAGTTCGTGAATTTAATAATAATGGAACAGGTTTTTGTATGCACATCTATCTGTTACGAAGCTAATTAAAAAAGTATTTAAATTTCTTCACTTGATATTTTTATACATAAAATAAAATTTGATGAAATTTTACCGTCGCTTGTTAGAAACGCCCGGATTTGTAAAACACAGATTACGAGCTCGTCACATTTATACCCCTTTTAAACAAGATACCTGAATTTAAATTCATTTTTTTTTTATATAAAAATAAATTCATTCTTGAAGTTTTATCAACGCTTGTAAAAACGCAGGGTTTTGTACAACGCAGATTTCTAGCTCAACACAATATTCCCCTTTTAAACAAGATTCATGAATTAAAGAAGTAGATATGATAAGGGTAATATTTTACCCCCCTTTGGCCCTTACCATACCAACTCCTTTCCCCCTTATGTTTTAA
This sequence comes from Tegillarca granosa, assembly GCA_029721355.1. Taxonomy (NCBI): domain Eukaryota; kingdom Metazoa; phylum Mollusca; class Bivalvia; order Arcoida; family Arcidae; genus Tegillarca; species Tegillarca granosa. The sequence continues at coordinate 9,355,988 of CM056611.1, read as the reverse complement.
GATTTCTGGTTCATTGATGAAAAGATATGGTTCAATTCTCCATTCATTTATTTATTTTCTACGGGCACAACTAAACAGTGTAACTAAATATCTCCGGTTTGCTTGGAAGTTTCATCTAGCCGGATACTTTGAAATAAACATTACATCTTTCCAAGTGCATTCTAAAGCAGGTGTCTAGGCGCTCTCTTAGACTTTCGACTATATATATATATATATATATATATATATATATATATATATATATATATATATATATATATATAGCCAGCGAATAGCTGCAATATTGCTGATAGCGGCTTTAAACAATATTTCTCTCCCTCACACTTCTTATAATATATTTTTGACAAGACGGAACGGAAGTAGTACGTTTACAACCATTGTAAATTAAAAAGCCCGAAAAACTTTGATGCCTATTTCAGGAACAAATTAAAGCTGTATTCAGTTTATTGCCATGCACAGAATTTTGAATTTTTACCAACAGAAATACCCAAAATTCTTGACATGTGCAGTATTTGAACATTTCTTTTTGGTAACAATTCAAAGTTCTGCACACAACATTATAAATTACATTTTCTCCGTTCCTTTCTATTTATCAATCATACTGGTCTCTCCTTTACTCCTAAAAGTGACAATCTTTCTGACATAAAAGCTTCAGAACTTGAACCCGGGTATGAGACGCTGTAATGACAAGTAGTTCCACACTTTGCTCTTTTTAGAGGAACAAAGTTTGGAAGATACTAGAATTTGTTTAAGTAAATACCTTCTGATTGAGGTTTCGATGAAAGACTGATATAGCTCTGATACAAACTATGAAAGTTTTATTTAAGATTTGTTAGGAATCAGTTTCGATAACGGAAGAACCATCACGATTCTTCATCAAAAAAAAATTAACACAAAAATGATAAAATAAATACATTTAAGTCACTGAATCCAACAAACTAATCTCAAAAACAGAAAATAACTTGCACATTTTGTCAATGATATGATATGATATGATATGATATGATATGATATGATATGATATGATATGATATGATATGACATGATATGATATGAAATGATATGATATGATATGATATAGTGTAACATGATATGGTGTAACAATGATATGATATGATATGGTGTGATTATGATTTGATATGATATGTTGTAACATGATCTGGTGTAACAATGTTATGATATGATATGATATATGATACGATATATGATATGATATTGATATGATATATGATATATGATATATGATATGATATGATATGATATGATATGATATGATATGATAGCTTTAGACTTTTTAGGTCTTGCAATAATGAACAAATTCTACACTACTATATATATGTTTAAGGTGAGATAACTCTTGTGATCCTCAGAAAAAGCATAATGATTTCGGAAAGTTTAACGTTTGTGAGAATCAACGGACGGAGATTCATACATGATATTGTGAAGACAAAAAAAAAGAAAAAAAGTCACACAACAACGCTCATGATGTATACCTTAAATATAAAACGGGTCAATATACATTTTTAAAAAGTCTGTTAAAGATTTAATCTTGTTTCACTATAAATCCAAATTGTTTCGCCCTTGCAAAAAAGTGTTAAATTTGACAGATGATATAATGAAATATGAAAAAAGTAATTATAAATTTTATAGCAAAACATATTGAATATCATTTATAATATCAAAAAAGAACATTCACAGACACGAAGGTGTGACAGTACATGTACTTGTAACTAAATACGGTGATAAACACGTAAGTGTGCACAGCATAACAGCATAGATTATTGAAAATTTAAAACCAGCTGTGTTGAATCGATTTAGCACACATAGACACAATCGTATTAAACACTGATTAATGATAAATATCTATTTTACAGCCTGGATTATTGAAAATTAAAAAACAGATGTTTTTAATATTTTTTTACAAAGTAAAAAAGCAAAATGACAATTATTTTAACGCATCTGTTTAAAAAATAAATAGGTAAACTATATTTTGTAACCTTTATCGTGCATGTAAATAGTAAATCTGTATTGTATATCACTGAAACAAAAACGGGAAATAGGTACATGCAACAAAAACACTATTTCTCACTACCTGTATGTTGTATGCATATTAAGTACTCAGCAACATGCAACAAATGCATATATATTAAAGTTATGTAATAACAAACATTGCTATGATGATAAGGAAAAAAAACAGGCAGACGCATAAATTACAAAACATGCTTAATAAATATGTATATATAAGTATCGAATTAAAATATGTCGAGTCACGAAAATGTTTTTGGATTTAGGTAGAATAACCTCTTTACACTGTTTTGTTGTTCTCTGTTGTTCATTTAAAAGCGTTTCATTGCAAGTCAGAATGGTTTTCCTTTGTGGTAGGCATTTACTGACTGGCTTAGTACCAAGATAATGGACTAGGTGGACTGCAATGTTTATCTGTGACATTGCGGACAATTGTGCTAGCACTTTAAAGGTCGTCATTAGTACACATTAATGCAATGTAGATATGTATATTAAATTTTTTGTTCTGATAATAAGGCAAAAAACCAGACAGACGCATAAATTACAAAAACACGATTAATATATAAGTTTATATAAGTATCGAATTAAAATATGCAAAGTCAAGAACAGTTTTTTGGTATTTAGTAAAGATAACCTCTTTACACTGTTTTGTTCATTTCAAAGCGGTTCATCGGCAGGCCTTAATTCTCCAGCTAAGTACCAATATATACTACTGAGCACTGTGACATTGAGGACAAGTGTGATAGCAATTTAAAGGTTGCCATTAGTACACGTTAGTACAATGTATATCAGATACTCTTACACTCACGTTAGTACAAAGTAGATCAGTTACTCTTACACTCACGTTAGTACAATGTAGATCAGATACTCTTACACTCACGTTAGTACAAAGTAGATCAGTTACTGTTACACTCACGTTAGTACAATGTAGATCAGATACTCTTACACTCACGTTAGTACAAAGTAGATCAGTTACTGTTACACTCACGTTAGTACAATGTAGATGAGTTACTCTTACACTCACGATGGTACAATGTAGATCAGGTACTCTTACACTCGCGTGTACAATGTAGATCAGATACTTTAACACTTACGTAAGTACGATGTAGACCAGATACTCTTACACTCACGTTAGTACAATGTAGATCAGATACTCTTACACTCACGTTAGTACAATGTAGATCAGATACTCTTACACTCACGTTAGTACAATGTAGATCAGATACTCTTACACTCACGTTAGTACAATGTTGATGAGTTACTCTTACACTCACGTTAGTACAATGTAGATGAGTCACTCTTACACTCACGTTAGTACAATGTAGATCAGATACTCTTACACTCACGTTAGTACAATGTTGATGAGTTACTCTTACACTCACGTTAGTACAATGTAGATGAGTCACTCTTACACTCACGTTAGTACAATGTAGATCAGATACTCTTACACTCACGTTAGTACAATGTAGATCAGATACCCTTACACTCACGTTAGTACGATGTAGACCAGATACTCTTACACTCACGTTAGTACAAAGTAGATCAGTTACTCTTACACTCACGTTAGTACAATGTAGATCAGATACTCTTACACTCACGTTAGTACAATGTTGATGAGTTACTCTTACACTCATGTTAGTACAATGTAGATCAGATACTCTTACACTCACGTTAGTACAATGTAGATCAGATACCCTTACACTCACGTTAGTACAATGTAGATCAGATACTCTTACACTCACGTTAGTACAATGTAGATCAGATACCCTTACACTCACGTTAGTACAATGTAGATGAGTTACTCTTACACTCATGTTAGTACAATGTAGATCCGATACTCTTACACTGACGTCAGTACAATGTAGATCAGGTACTCGTACACTCGCGTGTACAAAGTAGATCAGATACGCTTAAACTCACTTTAGTACAATGTAGATCAGATACTTTTACACTTACGTAAGTACGATGTAGACCAGATACTCTTACACTCACGTTAGTACAATGTAGATCAGATACTCTTACACTCACGTTAGTACAATGTAGATCAGATACTCTTACACTCACGCATCACAGATCATGCGTTAAACTTAATTAGTTAAAAATGAATAAAATTTCTCGACATGTTTTCCTGAAAAATGTTGTTGTGATGTAAAACAACATTCAACCAATCGTTTTTGTTTTTTTTAGATCTCTATAGCGGATATTTTTTTCCCTCCCATTGTATTGTTTTGGTTGTTGACTCGTATTGTGTAGTTAACGAGCCTGGCATCGCCATAAGGCGAGACTTAGGTATAAATTTTCGGTTGTTGTCGGCGGCGATGGCGGTGGCGGCGGCGGTGTGTAAAAATGTGAAAGTTGATGTTAAAGTAATGAATTTTCTAATTGATCAAAAACTATCCAAGCGAGACTTTTAAATCCGTGGAATTCTGGTTTTCTTAGATGCGCTTGTTTTCTCCAAGTACTTTTCTCAGCATCACATTTATTCTTTTACATAACTCTGCATTTTGCATCATCTCCAAGTATACAGCATTCGGAGTAAACCATCCATTTTGTAATTTTTGCATTTTCCCCTGAACTTGATTTTTAAATACACTTATAAAATTACGCATGGAGATTTAATTAAATGTCTGAATGCCTCTATCCTATCCATAAATTGTCTTTGAAATACATGTATACTTTACATACTGTACATATGATGTCTTAAACATACATGTATACTTTACATACTGTACATATGATGTCTTAACCATACATGTATACTTTACATACAGTACATATGTTGTCATAAACATACATGTATACTTTACATACTGTACATATGATGTCTTAAACATACATGTATACTTTACATACTGTACATATGATGTCTTAAACATACATGTATACTTTACATACAGTACATATAATGTCATAAACATACATGTATACTTTACATACTGTAGATATGATGTCTTAAACATACATGTATACTTTACATACTGTACATATGATGTCTTAAACATACATGTATACTTTACATACAGTACATATGATGTCATAAACATACATGTATACTTTACATACTGTATATATGATGTCTTAAACATACATGTATACTTTACATACTGTACATATGATGTCATAAACATACATGTATACTTTACATACAGTACATATGATGTCATAAACATACATGTATACTTTACATACTGTATATATGATGTCTTAAACATACATGTATACTTTACATACAGTACATATGATGTGTTAAACATACATATATACTTTACATACTATACATATGATGTCATAAACATACATGTATACTTTACATACTGTATATATGATGTCTTAAACATACATGTATACTTTACATACTGTACATATGATGTCTTAAACATACATGTATACTTTACATACTGTACATATGATGTCTTAAACAAACATGTATACTTTACATACTGTACATATGATGTCTTAAACATACATGTATACTTTACATACAGTACATATGATGTCTTAAACATACATGTATACTTTGCATACTGTATATATGTGTCTTAAACATACATGTATACTTTACATACTGTACATATGATGTCTTAAACATACATGTATACTTTACATACTGTATATATGATGTCTTAAACATACATGTATACTTTACATACAGTACATATGATGTCTTAAACATACATGTATACTTTACATACAGTACATATGATGTCTTAAACATACATGTATACTTTACATACTGTACATATGATGTCTTAAACATACATGTATACTTTACATACTGTACATATGATGTCTTAAACATACATGTATACTTTACATACTGTACATATGATGTCTTAAACATACATGTATACTTACATACTGTAAATGTCTAACATACATGTATACTTTACATACTGTACATATGATGTCTTAAACATACATGTATACTTTACATACTGTACATATGATGTCTTAAACATACATGTATACTTTACATACAGTACATATGATGTCTTAAACATACATGTATACTTTACATACAGTACATATGATGTCTTAAACATACATGTATACTTTACATACAGTACATATGATGTCTTAAACATACATGTATACTTTACATACAGTACATATGATGTCTTAAACATACATGTATACTTTACATACTGTACATATGATGTCTTAAACATACATGTATACTTTACATACTGTACATATGATGTCTTAAACATACATGTATACTTTACATACTGTACATATGATGTCTTAACATACATGTATACTTTACATACAGTACATATGATGTCTTAAACATACATGTATACTTTACATACTGTATATATGGTGTCTTAAACATACATGTATACTTTACATACAGTACATATGATGTCTTAAACATACATGTATACTTTACATACTGTATATATGATGTCTTAAACATACATGTATACTTTACATACAGTACATATGATGTCTTAAACATACATGTATACTTTACATAAAGTACATATGATGTCTTAAACATACATGTATACTTTACATACTGTACATATGATGTCTTAAACATACATGTATACTTTACATACAGTACATATGATGTCATAAACATACATGTATACTTTACATACTGTATATATGATGTCTTAAACATACATGTATACTTTACATACTGTACATATGATGTCTTAAACATACATGTATACTTTACATACTGTACATATGATGTCTTAAACAAACATGTATACTTTACATACTGTACATATGATGTCTTAAACATACATGTATACTTTACATACAGTACATATGATGTCTTAAACATACATGTATACTTTGCATACTGTATATATGTGTCTTAAACATACATGTATACTTTACATACTGTACATATGATGTCTTAAACATACATGTATACTTTACATACTGTATATATGATGTCTTAAACATACATGTATACTTTACATACAGTACATATGATGTCTTAAACATACATGTATACTTTACATACAGTACATATGATGTCTTAAACATACATGTATACTTTACATAAAGTACATATGATGTCTTAAACATACATGTATACTTTACATACTGTACATATGATGTCTTAAACATACATGTATACTTTACATACAGTACATATGATGTCTTAAACATACATGTATACTTTACATACTGTATATATGGTGTCTTAAACATACATGTATACTTTACATACAGTACATATGATGTCTTAAACATACATGTATACTTTACATACTGTATATATGATGTCTTAAACATACATGTATACTTTACATACAGTACATATGATGTGTTAAACATACATGTATACTTTACATACTGTACATATGATGTCATAAACAAACATGTATACTTTACATACAGTACATATGATGTCATAAACATACATGTATACTTTACATACTGTATATATGATGTCTTAAACATACATGTATACTTTACATACAGTGCATATGATGTCTTAAACATACATGTATACTTTACATACAGTACATATGATGTCTTAAACATACATGTATACTTTACATACTGTACATATGATGTCTTAAACATACATGTTTACTTTACATACAGTACATATGATGTCTTAAACATACATGTATACTTTACATACAGTACATTTGATGTCTTAAACATACATGTATACTTTACATACAGTACATATGATGTCTTAAACATACATGTATACTTTACATACAGTACATATGATGTCTTAAACATACATGTATACTTTACATACAGTTCATATGTTGTCTTAAACATACATGTATACTTTACATACTGTACATATGATGTCTTAATCATACATGTATACTTAACATACAGTACATATGATGTCTTAAACATACATGTATACTTTACATACTGTACATATGATGTCTTAAAACATACATGTATACTTTACATACTGTACATATGATGTCTTAAAACATACATGTATACTTTACATACTGTACATATGATGTCTTAAAACATACATGTATACTTTACATACTGTACATATGATGTCTTAAAACATACATGTATACTTTACATACTGTACATATGATGTCTTAAAACATACATGTATACTTTACATACAGTACATATGATGTCTCAAAAAATACATGTATACTTTACATACTGTATATATGATGTCTTAAACATACATGTATACTTTACATACTGCACATATGATGTCTTGAACATACATGTATACTTTACATACTATACATATGATGTCTTAAAACATACATGTATACTTTACATACTGCACATATGATGTCTTAAACATACATGTATACTTTACATACGGCACATATGATATCTTAAACATACATGTATACTTAACATACTGTACATATGATGTCTTAAACATACATGTATACTTAACATACTGCACATATGACGTCTTAAACATACATGTATACTTTACATACTGTATATATGATGTCTTAAACATACATGTATACTTTATATACTGTACATATGATGTGTTAAACATACATGTATACTTTACATACTGTATATATGATGTCTTAAACATACATGTATACTTTACATACTGTATATATGATGTCTTAAACATACATGTATACTTTACATACAGTACATATGATGTCTTAAACATACATGTATACTTTACATACTGCACATATGATTTCATAAACATACATGTATACTTTTGACACTGTACATATGATGTCTTAAACATACATGTATACTTTACATACAGTACATATGATGTGTTAAACATACATGTATACTTTACAAACTGTATATATGATGTCTTAAACATACATGTATACTTTACATACTATACATATGATGTCTTAAACATACATGTATACTTTACAAACTGTACATATGATGTCTTAAACATACATGTATACTTTACAGACTGTACATATGATGTGTTAAACATACATGTATACTTTACATACAGTACATATGATGTCTTAAACATACATGTATACTTTACATACTGTACATATGATGTCTTAAAACATACATGTATACTTTACATACGGCACATATGATGTCTTAAAACATACATGTATACTTTACATACTGTACATATGATGTCTTAAAACATACATGTATACTTTACATACTGTACATATGATGTCTAAAAACATACATGTATACTTTACATACTGTACATATGATGTCTTAAAACATACATGTATACTTTACATACTGTACATATGATGTCTTAAAACATACATGTATACTTTACATACAGTACATATGATGTCTTAAAACATACATGTATACTTTACATACTGTATATATGATGTCTTAAACATACATGTATACTTTACATACTGCACATATGATATCTTAAACATACATGTATACTTAACATACTGTACATATGATGTCTTAAACATACATGTATACTTAACATACTGCACATATGACGTCTTAAACATACATGTATACTTTACATACTGTATATATGATGTCTTAAACATACATGTATACTTTATATACTGTACATATGATGTGTTAAACATACATGTATACTTTACATACTGTATATATGATGTCTTAAACATACATGTATACTTTACATACTGTATATATGATGTCTTAAACATACATGTATACTTTACATACAGTACATATGATGTCTTAAACATACATGTATACTTTACATACTGCACATATGATTTCATAAAAATACATGTATACTTTCGACACTGTACATATGATGTCTTAAACATACATGTATACTTTACATACAGTACATATGATGTGTTAAACATACATGTATACTTTACAAACTGTATATATGATGTCTTAAACATACATGTATACTTTACATACTATACATATGATGTCTTAAACATACATGTATACTTTACAAACTGTATATATGATGTCTTAAACATACATGTATACTTTACAGACTGTACATATGATGTGTTAAACATACATGTATACTTTACATACAGTAAATATGATGTCATAAACATACATGTATACTTTACAAACTGTATATATGATGTCTTAAACATACATGTATACTTTACATACAGTACATATGATGTGTAAAAACATACATGTATACTTTACATACTGTACATATGATGTCTTAAACATACATGTATACTTTACATACTGTACATATGATGTCTTAATCATACATGTATACTTTACATACTGTAAATATGATGTCTTAAACATACATGTATACTTTACATACTGTACATATGATGTGTTAAACATACATGTATACTTTACATACTGTACATATGTTGTCTTAAACATACATGTATACTTTACATACTGTACATATGATGTCTTAAACATACATGTATACTTTACATACAGTACATATGATGTGTTAAACATACATGTATACTTTACATACAGTACATATGATGTCTTAAACATACATGTATACTTTACATACTGTACATATGATGTCTTAACCATACATGTATACTTTACATACTGTACATATGATGTCTTAAACATACATGTATACTTTACATACTGTACATATGATGTTTTAAACATACATGTATACTTTACATACTGTACATACGATTTGTTAAACATACAAGTATACTTTACATACTGTACATATGATGTCTTAAACATACATGTATACTTTACATACTTTACATACGATTTGTTAAACATACAAGTATACTTTACATACTGTACATATGATGTCTTAAACATACATGTATACTTTACATACTTTACATATGATGTCTTAAACATACATGTATTCTTAACATACTGTACATATGATGTCTTAAACATACATGTATACTTTACAGACTGTACATGTGATGTCTTAAACATACAGGTATACTTTACATACTGTACAGACGATTTCTTAAACATACATGTATACTTTACATACTGTACATATGATGTCTTAAACATACATGTATACTTTACATACAGTACATATGATGTCTTAAACATACATGTATACTTTACATACAGTACATATGATGTCTTAAACATACATGTATACTTTACATACTGTATATATGACGTGTTAAAACATACATGTATACTTTACATACTGTATATATGACGTGTTAAAAACATACATGTATACTTTACATACTGTAAATATGATGTGTTAAAAACATACATGTATACTTTACATACTGTATATATGACGTGTTAAAAACATACATGTATACTTTACATACTGTATATATGACGTGTTAAAACATACATGTATACTTTACATACTGTATATATGACGTGTTAAAAACATACATGTATACTTTACATACTGTATATATGACGTGTTAAAACATACATGTATACTTTACATACTGTATATATGACGTGTTAAAACATACGTGTATACTTTACATACTGTATATATGACGTGTTAAAACATACATGTATACTTTACATACTGTATATATGACGTGTTAAAAACATACATGTATACTTTACATACTGTATATATGACGTGTTAAAACATACATGTATACTTTACATACTGTATATATGACGTGTTAAAAACATACATGTATACTTTACATACTGTATATATGACGTGTTAAAACATACATGTATACTTTACATACTGTATATATGACGTGTTAAAAACATACATGTATACTTTACATACTGTATATATGACGTGTTAAAACATACATGTATACTTTACATACTGTATATATGACGTGTTAAAAACATACATGTATACTTTACATACTGTATATATGATGTCTTAAACATACATGTATACTTTACATACTGTACATACGATTTGTTAAACATACATGTATACTTTACATACTGTACATACGATTTGTTAAACATACATGTATACTTTACATACTGAACATATGATTTGTTAAACATAAATGTATACTTTACATACTGTACATATGATATGTTAAAACATACATGTATGCTTTACATACTGTACATATGATGTCTTAAACATACATGTATACTTTACATACTGTACATATGATGTCTTAAACATACATGTATACTTTACATACTGTATATATGATGTCTTAAACATACATGTATACTTTACATACTGTATATATGATGTGTTAAAAACATACATGTATACTTTACATACTGTACATATGATGTCTTAAACATACATGTATACTTTACATACTGTACATATGATGTCTTATACATACATGTATACTTTACATACTGTATATATGATGTGTTAAAAACATACATGTATACTTTACATACTGTATATATGATGTCTTAAACATACATGTATACTTTACATACTGTATATATGATGTGTTAAAAACATACATTTATACTTTACATACAGTACATATGATGTGTTAAACATACATGTATACTTTACATACTGTACATATGATGTCTCAAACATACATGTATACTTTACATACTGTACATATGATGTCTTAAACATACATGTATACTTTACATACTGTATATATGATGTGTTAAAAACATACATGTATACTTTACATACTGTACATATGATGTGTTAAACATACATGTATACTTTACATACTGTACATATGCTGTGTTAAAACATACATGTATACTTTACATACTGTACATATGATGTGTTAAAACATACATGTATACTTTACATACTGTACATATGATGTCTTAAAACATACATCTATACTTTACATACTGTATATATGATGTCTTAAACATACATGTATACTTTACATACTGTACATATGATGTCTTAAACATACCTGTATACTTTACATACTGTACATATGATGTCTTAAACATACATGTATACTTTACATACTGTACATATAATGTGTTAAAACATACATGTATACTTTACATACTGTACATATGATGTTTTAAACATACATGTATACTTTACATACTGTACATATGATGTGTTAAAACACACATGTATACTTTACATACTGTACATATGATGTGTTAAACATACATGTATACTTTACATACTGTACATATGATGTGTTATAACATACATGTATACTTTACATACTGTACATATGATGTCTTAAACATACATGTATACTTTACAGACTGTACATATGATGTGTTAAACATACATGTATACTTTACATACTGTACATATGATGTCTTAAACATACAAGTATACTTTACATACTGTATATATGATGTGTTAAAAACATACATGTATACTTTATATACTATACATATGTTGTCTTAAACATACATGTATACTTTACATACTGTACATATGATGTCTTAAACATACATGTATACTTTACATACTGTACATATGATGTCTTAAAACATACATGTATACTTTACATACTGCACATATGATGTCTTAAACATACATGTATACTTTACATACTGTGTATATGATGTCTTAAACATACATGTATACTTTACATACTGCACATATGATGTCTTAAACATACATGTATACTTTACATACTGTGTATATGATGTGTTAAACATACATGTATACTTTACATACTGTACATATGATGTCTTAAACATACATGTATACTTACTGCACATATGATGTCTTAAACATACATGTATACTTTACACACTGTACTTATGATGTCTTAAACATACATGTATACTTTACATACTGTACATACGATTTGTTCAACATACATGTATACTTTACATACTGTACATATGATGTCTTTAACATACATGTATACTTTATATACTGTACATATGATGTCTTAAACATACATGTATACTTTACATACTGTATATATGATGTGTTAAACATACATGTATACTTTACATACAGTACATATGATGTGTTAAACATACATGTATACTTTACATACTGTATATATGATGTCATAAACATACATGTATACTTTACATACTGTACATATGATGTGTTAAAAACATACATGTATACTTTACATACTGTACATATGATGTCTTAAACATACATGTATACTTTACATACTGTATATATGTCATAAACATACATGTATACTTTACATACTGTACATATGATGTGTTGAAAACATACATGTATACTTTACATACTGTACATATGATGTCTTAAACATACATGTATACTTTACATACTGCATATATAATGTCTTAAACATACATGTATACTTTACATACTGTACATATGATGTCTTAAACATACATGTATACTTACTGCACATATGATGTCTTAAACATACATGTATACTTTACACACTGTACTTATGATGTCTTAAACATACATGTATACTTACTGCACATATGATGTCTTAAACATACATGTATACTTTACAGACTGTACATATGATGTCTTAAACATACATGTATACTTTACATACTGTACATACGATTTGTTAAACATACATGTATACTTTACATACTGTACATATGATGTCTTAAACATACATGTATACTTTACATACTGTAAATATGATGTCTTTAACATACATGTATACTTTACACACTGTACTTATGATGTCTTAAACATATATATATACTTTTAACACTTTACAGTTGATGTTTTAAACATACCTCTATACTTTCGATTTTGTAATTTAATATCCATTTTTAGATTTTTTTTATTTAGAGTTCAAAAATTTGTTAAACTCGTCATTCATGATTTCACTTTTTATGGGGTCATTTCTTTGATGGAAAGGGAAACCAGAGTTCCCTAAAAATCACTAATTTTATGTTATTTTTAATCCATTGTTGAGAGTTATTGTTTCACTTACTAGTATATCGAAGAGTTGTGTTGAGTAATGGTTTTGAAAGTCCCAGTCAAGAATATTTCACTCATATCGAGACGTCGCCAGCTGTTGGCGAAAGTGTAGAGAATTTGCCTGTAAGCTGCGCTGATGGCAATATACAGCAGGGTTCTTTATCGTGCCAGCCCTACCGTGACACCGGACCTCGTTTATTTTATGTTCCTATCCGAAAGAACCGTAACTTTTATTTCGTAATGCCGAGTGCTTTGCGAAAAAAATAGTCACTACCCACTTTCAAGCCTTTGGTCAGGCTCTGTCGGGGTTCGAACCCACGACCTTTCACTTACGGAGCGAGCACTCTACCAACTGAGCTATTGCAGTGGGTGTATATCGAAGAAGGTCAGTTCTGGAATGGTAAAGCTAACTGGAATACCCGGAGAAAATCACCCACCTTCATTAAGCAAACTAGAAGACTTTCTTATACAAGGAACTGCTCGAGTGGGATTCGAACCGAGTAAGTATGGGGCACTGTGGTTTGTACATAATTAGATTACTCGACTACCGAGTCAACCTCTTTTGATCTAGAATTGTGGTGCACAATTATAGATCCATCGCCA
>CM056611.1:9243229-9335729 GCA_029721355.1 Tegillarca granosa | reverse complement strand
TTTTTCAGATTATGAATATTATTGGACGATACCCTAACATGATTTGGAAGAACATATTTTGAATCGAAAATGGCGTGAAAGAAAAAATTATCAGGATAGCAACGATCGTAAGTGATATTTAAAATTTTTAAAATGAACGAATTTTTTTAAAATTCACAAAATTCTGAATTTTTTAAATCTGTTATCTTTTATTTTTAACGAACTATGATATTCAATAGATAGGTCATAATGCTTTTTTTTTTAAATTTTATCGTGAAATACATTCAAAAAATTATTGTCATGATGTATTTTTTTTAATGTATTTCACGATAAAATTTTTAAAAATGCATGAAAATAGATACATTAAATGCATTTTCACTTTCATTTCAAAGGAACAATTTGTTAAAACTTTATAGTTCTCTCATTTGCTGATTTTGAATTTCTATTGAAATAATGCATTCAAGATCAGCACATGACAACTAGTTGCCATGTTCTGATTTTGAATGCATTATTTTAATAGAAATTCAAAATCAGCACATAACAGTTCTGTCTACATCCCTTAAAAGGATACCATTACCTTATTTGAATCGGTTACTTTTATTTCAAATTTCAAGTAAGGCAATCATGATGAAAGACAATCTAGCTCTATAGCACTGAGAGAGAGAGAGAGAGAGAGAAAGAAAGAGAGAGAGAAAGAAAGAAAGAGAGAGATGTTTTTGGTTTTAGTTGTTGATTATTATTATTATTTTTTTTTTTTTTTTGCTCAAAAAAGTAGGATTTCCGCCTTGATACAGTTTGTACAAAATTTGTCACTCAAAATTACAAACATGGATAATATATGTTTAAAAATTCATTGTGTTTCCATTTTTGTCAGATTCACTTCAATTAAAAAATTCTCAAAAACCTGAAAACTCGAAAAGTTGAGAATTTTCCAACATATCTAGAAAAAAGAGTTATTATTATTATTATTATTATTATTATTATTATTATTATTATTATTATTATTATTATTATTATTATTATTATTATTATTATTATTATTATATCCATGCAACGTAATTTACTGTATTTAAAATGAACGTTAAATTCACCTTAAATAAAAATATTTTTTTTAATTTAAAAACTTTCT
This sequence comes from Tegillarca granosa, assembly GCA_029721355.1. Lineage (NCBI taxonomy): Eukaryota > Metazoa > Mollusca > Bivalvia > Arcoida > Arcidae > Tegillarca > Tegillarca granosa. The sequence goes on along the minus strand of CM056611.1, from coordinate 9,334,621 downwards.
GACAAATTAGATATTTTTATTTGACAAAAACAAAAATAATAAATTATAATCATAGTGTTTTGAAGGGAAAAAATAGAAAATTATTTCCATCTACAATATGAATAATTTTCCTTCGTCAGATATCTTTTATTTTAAAATAAATCAAAACCGTTACAGTTGTCAATTTTTCAATGTTATCTTGAAAAATGAAAAAACTTTCTTGAAAATTTTGAAGCATAATTTTAATGTTGTATCATTTTAAATTATTTAGCTGTTTGTAATAATTTGAGGTAAAAAGAAATTACAAAATTCCCAAGTTTCATCATACAGTGAAAATGGAATAAAAATAGCTCTGTTAAAAATAAAGTTGTTTTATTAATTAAAAAATCGATTTATTTTGAATTAGAAATAGAAAATTATTTTGATGGGAAAGATAAAAAAAAAAAATGTCTTTACATAATGTATGCTATTGATGTCAATCATGTATTGCGCATGCGTGTTTTGCTTTCGTCCATTTTCGGAGTGTCTGGGTCATTATTAATCGATTCAGATGGATACTTTGGGGACCAGATGGGGCATAAATTGTCTATATTGTGGATATAATTAATATGATGGTCGAAATTTAGAAATTTCTCTTATTATCAAACGATGGACAAATTGTCAGCCTGTGTCGCCTCGGTTTCGAGAATAATTTGGTAAGTTTTCCCGCGGAAAGCTGTTTCGAATTCAGTCAATCTATCAACTGATTTGAATATGTTAATGTTGGCGTTTTGTAAACTGAAAGCAAGCCAATACGGCCAAATCTGATGTCACATCCTGAACTAACATATTTCAATATTTCAATTAAAATTATTAAATTAAAATGTTGAAATTATATCAATCAAAATTAAGAAAACTCAAATTTAAATATATTTGTTAAAATGAATAAATGAACGAATAACTTTCAACGATAAATAAGATGAGAGAAATCACGAAATACATTTTAAAACTGTTTTTTAAAATAAATAAATAAATAAATAAATAAATAAATAAATAAATAAATAATAAATAAATAAATTTACACTCGGAAATGTTTTGTGTTGCCCTCAATTCTTAATAATATTAATGTCATATGCGAAATTTTGAATTTTTATTAAATAAAATGTTCAAATTTCGGATATGCATGACAATTTGATTTAATAAAAATTGAAAAATTTTGCATATAATAATAAACCTTACATAACCAAAAGTAAAGTAATACTGTCAAAGTAAAGTTAATATTTGAAATAATAATTTTCAATTATTTCTTGAATTGCGAATTTTGAAATTTATTTCCTATATTTAAAAGTTTGAAATTAAGTAAGAAAGCGAAAACGGAGATATGAATATTATTCTTTTTTTTTTTTAAACAAATTATTTTGTTTCATACTTCGTTAAAATTCGTTTTTATGTAAATATATATCACTCTTATGTAATTATTTTGATTTATTTAATAGAGTTTTTCGTCCCAAACCAGAATATATATGGGAGCCAACCACCAATCCCCACCCCGTGAGTTTCATTTCTAAATACTAGTAAGAACAATCACTCTCTATTTTCAAGTTTTGGTCAGAGCTGACTGGGGGTTGAACCCCGACCTTCCCCATACGAAGCGAGCACTCTACCAACTGAGATACAATAGTAGTCATGTAATAATAATAACAATAAATGGTGATTTTTCACGTTCCTTATAAGCGACAGTAAGCATTTGCCTTTCGCCAAAATATTCCTTATTATTATTTTCGACATTTTTATTTCGAGTATATGGAATTAAATAAGCCTGCTCTTAATATTTCAAAAATAATTACAAAATGTCTAAAAATTATTATTTTTTATTGAAATAGTTTCGACTTGGATAGATAAATTTTTTTAAAAAAATGCACAACAATATAATTATCCTGCTTTCAAATATTATTAGTATTGAATATTTTCAATTATGTGAAAATATTACTTTTTTCTAGATTTTTCTGAAAAAAAATGGCGTTGCTTAGAGCGATGACTGACAAAGAAAATCAATATAAAGAAAGGTTATTATTATCTTTTTTAAATTTTATTTATTTATTATTATTATTTATTTTACAAAATCCAATCAAATTTAATTTTGTTCTTTCTTTGAAATATGAATAAATGTAATTTGCCATGTGCTACATTTGAATTTTTTTTTTTTTTTTTTGTAATAATATTATTCAAACGCATATGCTATTTTGAATTGTACTGTTTCATAAATAAATTTTCAAAAGTAGCACATGACAATTTTAATATAATTTGATTCCAATATTGTAACGAAAATCTGGCGTTTATGCAAATTTATAACCGATTTTTCAAGATATTATATGTGTGTTCTTGTTATAAAGGGCAGACATTAACAAATAATTTTCTTTCCAACATTTGAATTTTTGAAAGCAGACAAATAGTTCGTCTGATACAAATGTCAATCAAACTTTGCGCATGCGTATTGATTTTATCACGCTTTTCAGACTGTCTGGGTCATTTTTAATCGATTGTCGTGAAAGCGGTGGGGAACAGAAAGGACAAATTTTTGTTCACAAAATATCTGATTTTTCATTTTAAAATCAAATTAAAGAAATAAGCAATATTAATTAAATTTCAGACATTTTTATATGATTCAAAAATACCATGTAATGTCACACACACACACACACAACACACACACACACACACAACACACACACACACACACACCGTGTACCCGTCTTTGCATAGTGTAAAGTTTTTTATCCGTCCCTTTTTTACATATGAAGCAGAAAAAGAATTTATCAAAATGATATTCTCACGTGTATTTATTTAATAAAAATCCTCAAAATTTGAGAGAGAGAGAGAGAGAGAGAGAGAGAGAGAGAGAGAGAGAGAGTACATTTCTCAAATATGACAGACAATATAACCGTTAGTATCGTCTGTCATATTTGAGAAACAATTCCACGTATTTCTCTTAGCTTGCAATTTTTAAAAAACCACAAATAAATAATTCTCAGCGGTGCACAAAATACATAATTTGTTGTTTTTTATTTAAATCCACGATAAGTTATCTGAAAGGATTAAAAGGTGAGCCGTTTGTGGTTTTTCCCGCCAGTTTCTAATTGTTACAGATTTGGGATATTGATATGTTTATTATTGTAAGCTATTATCCACAAACCGCAAACAAATATTTTTTGTGGTATATCGTTTATAAAACGATTAGTTTCCTTTTGACAGTGGAATTTTAGATCAAAATATTTTTTTTTTTTTTGCGTGTTTTAAATGTTTGTAAGTTATTTTAAATATGAGATTAAATGTGGTTTATCAGTGTGGTTTTTTAGCAGATCTAGATGCATTGTAAATTTAAATTTAACAGAGGAATTTGCAAAATTAAAAAAAAATCTTAAATACGGATAAATTAAAGCTGTATTTTATATACGAATTTTATATATATATTGGAGGGCTCTAGTTGTTACATGTGGATAAAAAGCTGTAGTTGTTTCTTATTTTTAAAGTTTTTATCAATTTTTAAGGAGAATTTGTCAAATTTTAATGTTTTCCATATTGACTAAGGAAAATATGTGTGGTTTACTGTAGCTGGAATTAAAAAAAAAGAAAGGAAAAACCATAGCAAAGAGTTCATTTCACTCATCTCGAGATTTCTGCTGAGTGAAATAAATTTGACTTATCGTAAATTTCAATTCGTTATATAGATTTTCTTCAGCACCACTGATCAACAAAATTCTCTAACGACACCCAAACCCGACCCCAACCCTAGAAGATTGAAAACCCCAAACCCGGAAGATTGGAAATGTGACAGGGACTATCCTGTCGTATCATTAACGTTTGGCTAGTAACCGATAGGAGTCTATAAGCAGATAGGTAAAGTTAGATACTAGTAATTGGCTACTAGTAGCTTACTTTTCCCCACAAGTAACAGACTACTAGTAGCTTACTTTCCCCCGAAGTAAGCTGCTACCAGTTGCTTATTTTTCCCCCAAAAGTTACCGGATTCAGTGCCTATTTTCCCCAGAAGTATTTTGTTAATTAAAGCTTACTTCAGCCCACAAGTAACCGGCTAATAGTTGTTTATTTTTTCCATACTAGTAACTGGCTACTAGTAGCTTACTTTTCCCCGCAAGTAACCGAATACCAGTGGCTAATTTTCCCAAAAAAGTAACTAGTTACCGGTAGCTTACTTTTCCCATAAGTAACTGGCTAGCTGCTAGTAGCTAACTTTTTTCATACAAGAAACTGGTTACTAGTATCTAACTCTTTTCTTTCACAAGTAACTTGCTACTAGTAGCTAACTTTTCTTTCACAAGTAGAAGGCTACTTTCCCCAACAAGTACGTTGCTACTAGTGGCTAACTTTCTTTTACAAGTAGCCCGCTAGTAGTAGTAACTTTCTTTCTAAAGTAACTTGCTAGCTACGTGTAGCTAACATTTCTGCTACAAGTAACTGGTTACTAGTACGAACTTTACCCGTACAAGTAGCTTACTTTTTCCTTCAAGTAGCCAGGTATCGGTAACTAACCTTTCTCCCACAAGTAAGTGGCAAGCTACTATAAGCTAACTTTTTGGCAAGCAAACGTACCAAACGTTGAAAAAGTGCAAGCAATGGTGAGTGAAGCAAATCATAAATACTTTCATGAAACGCACGCACCATATTTTTATGCACAGATTAATCCTTGAGGTTATAAGAAAAAGTCTCCGCTCGGAAGCTGAAAATTTGCTGATACAACGTTAAACAGCATCCATCCCATCAATATACATTCAATATTTACTAACTTTATGCCCGTATTGCAAATCTGAAACAATCTGTTTCAGATATTTGAAAAAGTGACTTTCTAAAATTAAGTTAAGCAGACGATGAAACCAACAAACCTGTCAATCAAGCTAGTTTAAATCAGGGGGTATATACATGTATATCCGTAATTAAATTTGTAGATAGGGAACGCATTTATTTAAAAATTAAATTTGATCAGTCTGAAAACGCTTAGAAAGTTAAAAAGCAAAGATTTGGTTCTACAAATTGACTTGATTTTTACTACTGATTCAAATACTGTAAAAAAAAAAAGTTGTGCCTTTTATTTCCGCGTAATTTGCGAGAGTAACGAACACAAAAATAAAAATTTCGCGAGTACGTTATTTTGGTATATTTCTCTTTTATTTTACTCACCATCATTCCACGACGCAAAAATAAATATACTCGAAATTACTATATTCGCAAAAATTAACAGACACGAAAATTTTCCTATATTTCACTTTGTTAAAACTACCTTGAAATTAAGCTTACATCATCTTTATAATGTCATAAATTAATTTACCGTTAATATTTATCGCAAACCAAGTTCAGTGACGCCACACCCTTGATACTTGACTGAGTAAATAGTCAGAACCTATCATCGAATGCACCTAGAGTAATAATTCCTTTCACCTGTCAGTCTGAAGTATTTCTGGAAACAACTTCCGTAGCAGACGATGTAACTCATCAAAATGTTTTGCGAATCTCTCTAACTCTTCATTTTGTAGAAACCTTAAACGATTTTTACTGCCTTCTCAATTTAATATTTTTCCTTTTCTTAATTATTTTAGATATATTTTATCAAAGTACATACTAATTTTTTTTAAAAGCTTTCGATCAATAGAATTCGGTCGGTCGCTGAGTTCAGGATAATTCAATTTATTTAAAAAAATCGTTGTAATTTATATTGAAAAGTACAACATTGGAAAAAAAATCCGGGATTGTTCTTGTTTCTTGTTTTAAAAATATTAATCTAAAAGAACGTAGGAATCTTTATAAATTCATAAATAGCATCTTTATGAAATGCATATAAAACCATTTCACTTGTCAATAGTCAATAGTTTGAGCAACTAAGGACACCTTTGCAATAACTGAAATATAATAAACGCATGCTCAGTCTGTACTTCCGTAGGAGTTCAGCAAGAAGCTCTGAGACAAAGTGATAATCTTAAATTACTTTTATTACAGAATGGCTCATATTTTGAGTCTGAGCAGCCAAGAAAACATTGCTTTGCAATAAAGGAAATAGAATTTTTAAACGCATGCTCATACTTATGTATGAGTTGAAACAAAAAGCTTTGCGACAAAGTATTAACCTGCAATTACCTTTAATACAGACATGGTTCAGATTTTGAGTCTTCAATAAAAATTAAAAATGATAAATAAATAAATAAATAAATAAATAAAGCTTTTGCACACATGTTCTAAAGGAAGCATCACTATTTATTATTTAGGGATTTTTCCCGAGGGAACAGTTCTCACTATTCTCAGAGAGGTATAGTGACCAAAACGATAGGCTTTATGAAACTCATCTAAAATAATTTAATCGAGTATTTTAAAGACTTTCGTTTTTTACTTGGTAAAAAGTCACCCAAGTTTTAAATTTTGAATATGCATTCGAAGAAGACCATTTTGTATCGCATTACAACAATAAAAAGCGCCACCTGAACGAAGGGGAGAAACTTGATTTCGTTGGAAAGGGGTCAAGGGACTATTTTTAGATGTTGGCGGGTCTGTAACTAGTATAGCCCTGTTGTTATGCATTGTCAAAAACAGGTGATTTCTACACAAAAAAGTATTCATGTAGTTACCCAATGTTTATCTAACAAATTAACTTGTGATGTACTAAACAATTGTCTTGATGAATTCCGTTTTTACAATTTACAAATCCGTATTTTAGAGAGCGACTTTTCAGTTCTGCATTGTTGTAATAATTTTTGTGGGGTCTTGCATTAACAATCGTAATTGCCCCAGGTCTAGCCTACAACTTTTGTTTCTACTCTGTTTCATTTTAGCTAAAATCTAGCCCCAACTCTTTCTATTAATGTTATCATTCTAAAATTTGACATTCATTTAAAACTAAGGTTTGTTCCCTCATGCAAAGCATTCCTTAACTGGATTTGGATTTATATAATTTTGGAACTTTAGATTAATTATTTTCAACTGTTTGGCTTATGTTTTTTATCTATTAAACTTTTCGGTCTTTGTGCCACTGATGAGGAATGAATTTCCGAAATGTGCACATCTGGCACATCAAAATTTAACTGGTATTTGTTTTATATATTCTATTCTTTCAAGTATGTTATAGAGGCTAAAAAGGGTTTCTGTAGTCAAATGGTCTAAACATAGTCCAAATTCTTTTTTCTGGCCTTAACACACTCTATCTCTAAAGGTTTTGTGTAGGTCCAGAACAAATTCTATATCAAAAACACGGGATTTCCCGATTCCAATTGGCGTCGGAAGGCGGAAGGGGTGCCTAAAAAATCAGACTAGTCCAAAAATTGTGTTTTTCATAACCTTTGTTGGATTCCCCTCACGCTGTTACTAGTGTTTGTAGAGGGTAGGAAGATTTCTCCGTGATCAGGTTTCTTTATATAGTCCAAAGCTGACCGTCTCAATTTTATGATATTGACTTTGACCTTAACACCATTCAGTTCCCTCAAACCGCCCACTTATATGTAGATATTACAATCTTCATTTCTAGATCTCTCGACTGAAGTATAATTTAATAAGAAGATTCTGAAAAAGAATTGATGGTCAAGAATTATTATTCATATATAAACCGTTTAGCTATCTTATCATATCCGGTTTGATAAGAAATGTTTATCTAGTCAGTCACTATGAAATCTATAAGATATCTAAGTTCATCCTAAAGCAAGAAACTAGACGCTCCTAGCCTTTCCAGTTGGTTAGAGTTGTATGCATTAAACAAAAAAGTTATCAATATCTGAATTTGATGTCTAATTTGGCTACAACACATTAAATTTTCTTTGAAGACAGGTGTCAAAAGTGTAGCGGGGCTGAGCTAGACATGGTGATGTTTTGTTGTACATGTATATAGTGGGTATAACAGAGTGATTTACTACCAGACTTTCTGGTCCGGGTCCCAGGCTTTCTTGTCCGGGTCCCAGTTTCACAATCAATCACTCAATTGAGTAAACACTCATTTTTTATCAAAAGAGGAAATATTTCAATTTTAATTTTTAAGACATTAATCAGTTAAAACTGAATATGTAATGTTATATTTGAATTGTGCAGTGTAATTTTTTGAACACAACAAAACAATGTTTCATAATATTGTCATGTGCTACTTTTGATTTTTTATGAAATAGTAGTGTCATGTGCTACTTTTGATTCTTTATGAAATAATACATTCAAAATTAGCACATGACACTACTATTTCATAAAAAATCAAAAGTAGCACATGACAATACTATTTCATAAAAAATCAAAAGTAGCACATGACAATACTATTTCATAAAAATTCAAAAGTAGCACATGACAATACTTTAAAAGTTTCAAAATGAGAGAAAAATGTGAATATCTAAGTTGAGTGTACACTCAATTGAGTAAATAATTGTCAAATTTGGGCCAGGGCTTTTAGTCTTGTGGTAGAGTGCTCGCTTATTACCAAGAGGTCCCGGGGTTTGATCCTTGACTTCGATTTATGACAAACAAACACATTGTAACTTTAGATCTATCTTAAAGAATGATAAATACAATTTTATAAGATATTTTAATATTTTTTTCAAGATTACATTTTTGCAATTAAATTGTAAACAAAAACCTTTGCCATTATCAAAGCGTGTCACTCCTACAATTATTCCACTAAGATGTCGGTAATGAGAGTAACTTCCGTTTTATCTTAAACAGTCCTCAATTTTGGCGCGAATATAACACAAGGTCCATTATAGTGCAGAAAGTTAACTGGTTCATCTGGCAACAAGCCACATGTCTATGGCAATGGCAGTTCTCTCTCTCTCTCTCTCTCTCTCTCTCTCTCTCTCTCTCTCTCTCTCTCTCTCTCTCTCTCTCTCTCTCTCTCTCTCACACACACACACACACACACACACACACACACATTCAATTTTTTGATAACATATTAAACGTCTTGGTTTCACACACACACACGTCCGTCCGTTAGCTTGCATTCGTTTGGCGTTTTTTCCATGAATTTACTGCTTCGATGTACATTAAAAAAAAGACTTCTGTATAAATTTAAACATACATTTGATATACTTGTAAATAATTGATTATAGAACCTTCTAAATTGCTTTTTATTTCTCAATCACAGAAAATCCAAAAACGTTTTAGCATTAATTATTAATGTCCAGACGCGTAAAAAACCTAGCTGTAAATTTGATATATATCACACATTTTATAATATCTCAGTCTACGTTTTTAATACAGATCGGCAATTTCGCTTTTTTTTTAAATTCATTTATACATTCATTCATTCATTCATTCATTCTTTTGTACTTTATTTATTTATCTATTCAATCATTCATTTATTCATTCACTCCTTCATTCATTCATCCATTTCTTCATTCATTCACTCACCGTCATTCATTCATTCATTTGTACATTTGTACATTATTCATTCATTTGTACATTATTCATTCATTCATTCATTCATTCATTTGTACATTTGTACATTATTCATTCATTCATTCATTTGTACATTGTTCATTCATTCATTCATTCATTCACTTCTTCATTCATTTATTATTTATTATTTATTTATTCATTCACTCCTTTATTCATTTATCGATTCGTTATTTATTTATTTATTTATTTATTTATCTATTTATTCATTCATTCATTCATTCATTCATTCATTCATTCATTCACTCATATATAGTATATTAACCATATTACAAGTTTCAAATAAAACTGAAGATAAAAGGATTTTTTTTTCGCCGGATTTTGCAATTTTTTACTTCTGTTCCATCTGTTCCAACACATGTATCCTTTTTCGTTTTGTTTTTTATGTTTTACTTTACCTATTTTAAAAACAATTCTTTTAACTCTTCTTTGTTGTATCGATTCTTAGCTTAATTAGGAATCTTTGATTTTGTACGTATATCCGGAAGTGTTCATCTAAGCATTTGTTCGATGACGTCATTTTATGCGCCTTCTGACCACGCCCACTATTCTTGTACTTGGTAATTGCATTGTAAATTAAAGCTATTTCGCCTTAAGAAAGCTTCAGATTCCAAAGCTAAAGAACATGCTACAACAAAACGTTCACTGTGTAAATCAACATGTTTCATTAGAATAACTAACCAGGCTCCAGTGTCACAATCATTCACTCAACTGAGTGAACACTTAACTGAAATTAGGAAATATTTTATTGCCAGTTAAATCAAATATCTAATGTTATATTTTAATTGTTTGGTGTAGGTTTTTTTAACAAAATAAAATTTTGTGTTATAAAACTTAAAATTTTAAAAATATTGATGAGGGGAAAATGGGAATATTTGAGTTGAGTTTACACTCAATTGAGTCAAGTCTGGTTGTTAAGTCTGAAATTGTTGTTGTTGTCGTCGTCGTCGTCGTCGTCGTTGTTGTTGTTGTTGTTGTTTCATGTTGTTGTTGTCATGTTGTTGTCATGTTGTTAAACGTTGTGTCATGCGCTGATTATGAATTTTATTAAAATAATGCATTCAAAATCAGCACAATACAGTTGTATCATCAGCTCAATTATTTGCGACGAGAGCTAGGTCATTAATATCTATGGATTAATCTAAGAACAAGGTCATGTATTTGTGATGTGTGTATCATGTACTAGCGAGCACTTAGGGCGACTTTTTGCTAAGGTGCTAGCTGCTAGAGTCAGTATGCCACAGAAAAGCAGATCAGCCCCCAGTCTATTATTCTGATACATTTTGAACCAGTCGGTACTTAGTCCTCTGACGACTGGCAAGGAAGCAGTATACCAAATTTTAAAGTCTTATGTATGACCCGGCCGGAGTTCGGAACCACGACTTTCCTTATCGAAGCGGACGGTCTACTACTGAGCCACCGGGGCGATGTTGAGTCTGAGAAGTTTGAGGCTAAACAGTATTTTATGCATAAAAATAAATATATTGAATTGGTTTCACTTACAATGGGGCTAAAGATGGCTACAATTTAAAAAATTTCTATCATTAAAATTTGCTATGTTTGCGCAAATTTATCCTTTTACAATGAGTTCGCTCTGGTTTGGTCAAGGAATCTTTTTTGTTGTATACTATAATAATAATAATTATAATAATAATCATAATAATGTATTATTATTATTTATTTATTTATTATTTATTTTTACATATGTATATTTTTTGTTATTGAGTTTAATCGAGCGGTTTGAAGCTTTACTGGACACCAGTTAAAACATAGATAAACCATAACCAATCTTCTCCGAAGAAATTAATCTTATCCTCATTATTGTAGCAGTATCCATGGCAACTTAAACACGCCTCATCTGAGATCAGAATTTGCTGAGAGCATGATTTTTTCAAAGAGTTACCTCCCTTTATCCGAGTCTATCTTAATTTTAAATATTTTGCATTATTCAAATGGGCTTATTATTTATCAACATTTTATTTCACATGTAAAATAGATTAATAAATTGCGATTTTAAATGAATATTGTTAATTTAATAAAACTTTTGAAATTCATTAATTTGTACCATCCGTTTAAATTTTTATTTTGACTTAAAAACTATACAATACCAAAATCGAGTCATTTTGTAGATTTTTTGTTTAAAATTTACAATTTAAAATAAATCATACAATTTTATGGAGAGGGGTGGCAAAGTATGTGTTAACCAATTTACGGTTTGATTTACCATTTCCAGACTTAGTTGAATGGGATTCTCAAAATAAATGATATCCGTTAAAATTCAGGGGAATTATATTCCATTTCAGTGTAAATCTTTTTTCTGTAACACTAAATATATTTGGATATTATAGATTTATAATTCTGTCACTTTAAACTCTTACTACAAACAAAACGATGTGTCTGTTTTCACATTCAAAATCAGGGATTAAAATTTGTACAACATAAATCCATATTTTTAAATTTATACCCAAAACTCGTAACAGTGTTGAAATTTGCTTCGTAAATCGAAATAATCAAATTACTAAAACTAGAATGGGCAATTCTGTTTTCAATTCAAAACGTATTGAAAATTATGTTCAGCTTAAAATTATTTAAAACTTCTACAATGTTGAAATTTAAAAAAAAAACCGCCTAAAATTACAATTTGAATCGTAAAATTAATTATCAATTTAAGTTTCAAATTTAGTTTTAAAATGGAAAATAACTCAGATTGAAGTCTCGTTATTTATATTTTTAAAATTCAAAAAAGTTTAAAAATAAAATAACTGTCCTTGAATTTAATGCTTAAGATCAAAATTTGTAAAATGTTTATGATTTTAATTTCTATGTTATACAAACTTAGAAATCAAAAACTTTCAATATAGCAATTCTCTCTTCCTGCAGAAATTAAAAAAAATTAATTAAAATGTTCAAAGTTCTATTTTTCAGTTTAAAACTTTTTTCTTATTACTTCTTGAATTCCAAAACTTTGTTTCAAAAATTCAAAAAAATTATTAAACTTATATTTGAAAATAAATCATGAGGTTGCATTTTACTATTTTTATTCTGCTTTTAAATCAAACTTTACTTTTCTTTTTATAACATAATTAAGTTAATTTATATTTTTTGAAATAAAAAAGAAATTTCTATGTATTTTACTTTATATGATAAGCTAGCAAAGTGGGAAATTGCATTAAAAATGTATTCAGAAAATTATGAAAATACATTAAAATGCAATCTATTTAACAAGATTAAAAATTTTCAATATTTAATTTTTTGCAATATTCAAATCAGAATATTAAAACGTATATAAAAAGATTATTTGAATAAAGCGAATTTTTCCAAAACTTGGCAATTATATATCTATCTAACATCAAACATCAAACACAATTGGTACGCATAAAAGTCCACAAGCTATGGATGGACACTAAATCTAATGTATCGTCTTGACCCTTGTTTCACTCATTCACTCAATTGAGTGTACACTCAACTCAAATTAGGAAATATTTCATTATCAATTTTTAAGACATAACACAGTTAAAAATTAAATATTTAATGTTATATTTAAATTGTTCAGTGTAGGTTTGTGGAACGAAAGAAAACATTGTCTCGTAAAACTTAAATTTTGTAAAATATTGATAAGAGAGAAAAAGAAATCATTTCAGTTCAGCGGGAACTCGGTTGAGTGGAATGGTTGTGAAACTTGGGCCTGTAGTGCAGTCTAGACGAGAAACAAATTCGAGTTTACATTTAGATAAAACTATTTACATATTTGGCTAAAAAGTACATTCTATTAATATATGATTTAAACTTTAAATTTTAAAACTTCGATCTTTTGTTTAATTAACCTAAATTAATATTAGATAAAATGCATTTAAGCGATCAGAATAAAACTTCAATGCCATATTAGTACCTTTGATATCTAAAAAAAAATTAGTAATTAGTTTCGTCCTTTGCAACAGTATGTTATTTTTCATTGTGTAGCATTTATTTTCCTCATTTCATAAACTTCAAAAGAAATTTTGATTGCTCTTCAAAACAATATATTTCAAAATTTCAAAGAATTTACTAAAATCAGATTTTATCATTTCGTTAAAAATTAAGCAATTTATTTGAGATTAAGAGTTTTTTATCTGTTTGATTTTCAAAACTTTAAACGAATAAATTTTAAAAATAATGAAATAAAAATCAAAAGAAATTGTCATAAATCAAGCAATTCAAATTCATAATTTAATATAGTATCGATACAAATGTAAGAAAGTAGTTGGCAATCTTTATTAGAAAATAAACACACACACACGCACACACACACACACACTATATATATATATATATATATATATATATATATATATATATATATATATATATATATATATATAAAATACCACATTCAATTCAGTTGTTCTGTTGATTTTAATTTCTTTTTGTTTTTGTTAGTTGTTAGAATTATCGAATTCCTACAGTTTTTATTTATTTATTTATTTATTTATTTATTTATTTATTTATTTATATTAAATTAACAATGCATCATTTTTTTTAATGTTTCTCTTTACTTGTTCTAAAGCAATATTTTTGTAGACTAGATTAAAATTGTCAAAACAAGTGGGTATAAGAAATCTGTCAAATTTTAATGGATGTGTGTATCAAATGTTTTATCAAAATTTACCAAAATATAATTTATATATCTATTTATTTACCTATTTAAATGATTTAAAATGATATATAAAATATTTTTAAAAGTCATGTTTGGTCCCTCATGCAGTTATCTAACGAAAATACCAGCAAACCATTCCCTAGCTGAATTTGAATTCAATTAATTTAGGAACTTTGGATTTATTAATTTTCAATAATTTGGCTTATGTTTTACGTGCCTATCATTTTTTTGGCCCCTTGTGTCACTGAAGAAGAATGACTTTCCGAAATCTATGCATATATGGCGCATAGAAATTGAACAGGTATTTTTAAAAATTAAATACATAAAATAATATAATTAATCATTGATTTAGGTAATTGCATCAAATAAAAACAGCATCGGTTGCCATTTTGAAGCACTTTAATATAATGAGAAAAATAAATTGATTGGTGAAAAAATATATATATATATATGTTTTTGAAAACAATGGACCCATTCAAGATACTGAAATATTAGGAAAGAAACAGAAACTGACAAATCAGACAAACACATGTCAATAAATATAATTTGAAAAAAAAATCTTTATAATACTATTGTATTTTCTATTTTATTTTATATCATTTTACAATCAGATCTGAAAACTTTTTAATTTTTAAATAAAATTAAAAGTAGCATATTTCTATTAAATGTTTAATTGTTTAGTTCGTTATATCTTATATTATATTTTAAATTGTTAATAAAATATAATATTTTTTAAACATTTTATATAAAATTAGAATGACGATATTAGTAACTATAAAACGTGTTATTATTTTTTGAAAATTATATATAGAAAACAATATTAGAACAAATATAACAATAATAATACCATTAATTAATGTAATTACTGATACTAACAAAATATTACGGTTAAGTTTTAATTCTATTTTATATCTAAAGGAGAAAAATATGCAAATGAAAAAAAATTGCATTGACCACAGCCAACATAATCAAAACGAAACAAATCAAGTTTATGACAAAAACAGACAAGGCAAAATATTTGGAGTACTAGTTATAGAAAAACTGACTTTTAAATACACTTGGGCTAATGTCTAGAGGAATAGTAATTTTTTTTTTTTTTTTTGGAAAAGACATTTAATCATTATTTTAAATTTGAATCTTTTATCAATGCATACAAATAATAAAATCAAACATAAACCAACTCCTTATTGTACCAAAAACTCCCCTAAATTTTTCTTTAACCTTTTCAAGCATTTCACCTATTTTAAATTCAATGTTTCAAAAATGCAAATAAAAATGATCATTATAAAGATAAAAATAAACCAATGCCCAATTTTACCAAAATTGTTTTAATTACATCTACTACATATTTTTTTGTAATTAAGTAAAGAAATTAAAAATAGTATCCCCTATTTTTATTTTTAATTAATTGTTATTCTTTGGTTGCAAAAAATCTACAAAATCACCTTTTCTTTCATGAAGCTAGTATAGGAACATTATTTCTACAATAATAAATATTCCAACATCCTAACAACATTTTTATATATATTTTTAACAGATTTCTTGTATATATATTTTAGTAGCAATACATGAATGTATAACATTACTTTAAAAATACAAATAAAAGCGTAAAATTAATGTAACTGATTTTTACTTAGTATAAATATATTACACATATACCTGTTAAATTTTGATGTGGCGGATATGCACATTTCGGAAAATCATTCCTCATCAGTGACACTAGGGGTCGAACAGTTTGGTGGATAAAAAAACATAAGCCAAACAGTTGAGATATAATAAATCTAAGTTCTAAAATTATATGAATCCAAATCCAGCTACAGAGTGCTTTGTATGAGGAAACAAATCTTAGTTTTAAATAAATTTCAAAATTAATGTTACTGATTTTTACTTAGTAGAACTATTCTCCCAAATTTATTTTTCAACACAACTTTGTCAGTTTCGATTACTTCACCTGTTTATATGCAAAAATATATTTATAAAGGTTTTTAAGAAGACGATTCTAATAGCTAAAATATGTTCCTACATAAACAAATGTAATTTGTATCGGTTGATTTTATTCAAAGAATTTTCGCTAAGTACCTCCCAGGAGACGCAACGTATCAAACTAATTTTTTCTAAAGTAAAAAAATGAGGAAAATAAAAATATTTAATTCTTTATTTTTTATGTAGCAAATAACTGTATTTGTTTATTTATTTGGTAAAACTAGGTTTATTTGTTATTTGCAAACTTTGTTTATTTATAAACCCACTAAATGTGAAAAATATAGAGGTGGTTGGGGTTCATCAATAGAACTAATACCACACCACTTGATATTAACTCCAGTACCGCATTCATCACGGATTTTTAATATCCAATGCTCCAAATATGCTTTGTAATTGTCCTATTAATCTATTTCTCTCATTATCTCCTAATAAGTTGCATTCTGGGATTACTCTGGTTGTTGCTAATTTCATGTTTCCATATTACAGTTTTACTCGATTAATTTGCAACTGATTGGCGTATGTTTTTTAATCTATCAACCTTTTCGGCCCCTAGTGTCACTGATGAGGAATGATTTTCCAAAATGTACACATCAGGCACATCAAAATTTAGCAGGTATTTGTTATATATTTACTACCCATGAGCGGGTACCGCTGCTGGTGGAGTAAATCTTCCCCAGGGTATCCATAACTCAGTAGGCAGTACTTTGTGCTGTCAGAAAATATACCATTTAGCAAAATTTTCAGTCGTCTTAATTTTTGAAATTTATTTAAAACTAAGGTCTGTTCCCTCATGCAAAACATTCCTTAGCTGGATTTTGATTCACATATTTTTGGAACTTTAGATTCATTAATTTGCAACTGTTTGGCGTATGTTTTTTAATCTATCAACTTTTTCGGCCCCTTGTGTCACTGATGAGGAATGATTTTCCGAAATGTGCACATCTGGCACATCAAAATTTAGCAGGTATTTGTTATATATTAACGTTGCGTGATACAGTAGTTAGTTGATATGAAACTGTTATTTTCTCCAAATGCGACAGATTCCATAGTAAACTTTAATTCTGATTATTCTTAAAGTTCAGACAAAAAGATAACTACTTCTTATAAAAAGCAAAACAAATCTTTTTTTTTTTTTTTTTCGTTTCCTTCTTTTTAACCTTTACCAATAAAAAACTATCTATCTTTTTTACATACATTTTTTAGCATTTTGGGTTAAATTTTTATTAATTAAAAATTAAAAATTTTAAATATGCGACGGTTACAGTAAGCAATGCTAATTTAAGGGCAATTAATTATTTTAAAAAATGGAAAGGCAAAAGAAATATTTATGTATAAATGAAATTTTTAATTTCAACATTTTAAAATTGGAAGAATTAGAAATCTGTAAATATATGTAATGAGTCTGGGTATGTCTATTTTCATTTAGAACGAAATACTTATACATGTGTAGACTGTCCTTTTTAGTATATATAGTAAATATATTCGCTTTTTTACAGATTAAATTTTATTAAAATATAAACAGATAAATGGAGCTTGATGATTTTTTAGTTTTGTCTTTTTACAAGTTTTAATTTTTAAAAATTTTCGATACATTACTACACGTCTTAATTTTTACACACACACACACACACACACACACACACATGTACAAAATTAATTGCTTACATATTCAAAATGTCGAGGTAACTTTTCTGTTTTCCGGTCTAAATTTTAATAGGAAGGACAATGTATAGGAATTCAAATTATTTTCTCTTAACCAATCAGATTAAAGCTCGAGCTTCGCTGAGGCGTGTTTGTCTGGGAAGGATGCATATTAAATCAAACGCCTGATTGTGGGTGAAAATTCAACAAATTTATGTATAAGGTAAATGAATTATTTATTTTAACCAAATTATTACATTTCATTTTTTTTTATATTTAGAATTATAGTAGCAGATGAGAAAATTGTTAAATTAAAATGGCGCTAAAATGCACGTGGTCGTCTTGTCCAGACAGATTGCGACCTAATTTTTGCAATTTCTATATCCAATCTGTTTTAATTTCATTGGCTACCTTTCATATTATTCACGATTGCTTATTACAAAAACTATAATTACTAATCTACACGGAAAAATCAAAATGAAGTAAATTGCGATATTTTTCATGTAATGTAGTAGACATGCAAATCAAGAGTACAAAGTGCAATGATATAATTTAATTTCAGGACCGTTTCTGGAATTTTTATTCTCTTTAAGGCTGAAAAAAGCAGAAATGACGTCTTTGTTGGAAAATATAAATGGAAACATGTTTGAATCATTTTGGTCAATAAATTCATTTAAAATATAAAAAGAGATATTACAAATGATTACGTCTCTTTTTCTCAGGTTTATGGATAGCGTGTTCGAACTCATAAGCAACAAAAGCAATTACAAATTTATATGATTTTGGTATGAATCCGTGAAATTAAATATATGCAAACATATAACATAATTTTGTTAAATGCATACACATCGCATGGATTTCTTCATACACATTAAACAAAGTTGGATTTTTTATGGTTGTATGTGGATGGGTATTTACAGGACGGTACAAATTGCTCCCTGCGTACAAGTTTGTAAGGCGTTCTATAACCATTTATGTATGATTTTGATATTAAAATACTTTATTTGAACGATATTATTATTGCTGAATACGCACTCAAAAAGAGATTCTTCTTAATATGTAAACCACAAAATCAAAATGGCGACTGCTTAAATAAAAAGCTAAAAGATGATCTCGTATATAACTATCAAAAAAAATTTAAAAATCGAAAAACATGACAAAAACATTTGTTTGAATGAGCTTTTTTTAAATTTTCAAAAATGTGTATTTATAGATAACTGGTTCTTACCCACTAGAAACAATTATATTGACTTGCAATATCTTCAGAACATAAGGGGGATTGGATAATCAGTAATATAATAAGGTTTATATATCGACCTGTTTTATAATTAATTGCCTTGTGTTATCTTGTACCTGGTTGCTTTGGTTATTGTAACGTCACCTATTATGGATAAAATTATCGTTTAATTTAAAGCTATCCATTAGAAATATTCACATAGCTAATTTTTATTTATTTCAAAAACATTATCCATCATCAAGAATATTATGGCAAATAAAATAAAGTAATTTGTGACCAGAAAATGCATTTGGACATGACGATTGTAACAGAAAACAACAAACAAAAAACAAGAACACAGGACATATTTTGAGAACATTTTTATAAGCTTTTGCACACTGACAAAAACTGGGTCAATTTTGCTTGCTACGTATACTAGTATTTGGAAGTGGAAGGCAAATCGTCCAATTTTCATAATGAGTTGTCTTTTTGTGGATTTAGATGTTTTGCTAATGGCCAAGCAGCATTATAGGATGTTTATATTGTACATATAACACGAATGCTACATTTAATCGACGTAAAATAGATACAAAATACAAACTTTGTTTTCCTAAGAAGAAGAATGCCTCAACAGAAAAAAATTTAAATTGATAATACATGGAATCTTAAATGAGTGTATAAGTGTTTTTGTTTAAATAAAACAGTATTCTCATGTAAATATAGGGTTGACATTTTATCATTATTTCTTAAAGTAAAAAATATGTTAGACAATTGTTTTTTTTACTTTTCTACATTTTTAAAAAAATTATATTTAAGAATTATTGACAACTGAATAAGAAATTGGACCATTTTCATAATTTGTTCCATTTGTTTATATCACATTTCTATCTTTTCATTCAACTTACTAATCTTGTGAAAACGCATTGCAAACTTTTAGTATATATAGGTCATGTAGTTTATCGATTTTAATCGTTTTCATTATCAATTAATTTCGTGGATCTAAAAATAAAAGTTCAGTGCTACTTATTTGTTTAAAAAAACACATCCAGTATTAAAGTTAGCAAGAATGGAAAATTACTGATATGCTGCAGTACACAAATAAATAAATAAATACATAGAAAGTGTTTCCATATTAATTATTCAATTAACAAAATAAACATAATTGAAACAAATTTTGCAATTAAAAATGATATAATCAAATTTTGTTTTAGATACTCTGGTTTTGGTAAAGTGTATTTCATTCACTTGAAACTGTTGTGTAATTAATTGAATTAAAGTGTGTCAAAGGTAATAGTTATTTTCGCCTGTTAATAAAAATTGAAAGATCAAATAAAAAATCATGAGTAAAAAGAAAAAGATTTTAATGAATGTTGATTTATTAGCGATATTACGGAATAAATGTTTTAATTCAAACAGATCCAATTTTAAGTTAAAATTTAACAATATGTGGTTCATAACGTGTAAATTCATTATTCAAGATTGCAGTTAAATAACTAATTGGCAATAAAACAAAGAAAACTCCCCAAAAAACTTGCAAGAAAAAAACGAAGTATACATCATATTTATTTTTTCTAGACATCGAAACTATACAATCGGCAAAACTCGACAGAATTTACCATTACTCGCAATTCTTATTCAAGATCAGCTGCACAATGAGCTTTGTTATGAACGTATAGTTAATCAAATTTTTCGCCATAGAGTATTTATAATGCCGTCAATAAACGATTTTGTTGTTTAGTTACAATAAATTATAAAATTTGTAATATATGTAAAAATATTCACAATTTTTGAAAAATATCTAATTTGATTTACATCCAATAAAAATCATGGACATGTTTCATTAGAATTAAAATGATTAAAAATAAACATCCGGAGAGAAAATACAAACTTTAATAATTAAGAATAATAATAATAATAATAATAATAGAAATAATAATAATAATAAAAATGATAAAGAAATAACATAAATATATTATATAAGTAAAGGTAAGAGTAAAGATTCAGGAATCTGAGAGTTTTAAAAATGTTTTAGCATATAGTTACAAAATTATTATCAACTGTAAATAAAATGAGTTTTAAAACACAATTATCAGTTTTTGAAAACTCTAAAACTAAAAGATACTAAAATCTTTCCAAACATTTAAATGAAAAAGAAAGCATAAACAGAAAAATTAACTTGACCACATCGATTACTAATAGGAACAAAAAAGAAATCGACGCCAAAATAAATTTTATATATATATATATATATATATATATATATATATATATATATATATATATATATATATATATATATATATATATATATATATATATAACTTTGTTTCGGTTTTGTCGGCTATTTTTTAAGATACAAACAAAGTCCTTGAACAATATTCGTAAGTGCATTTCTATTTTGTTTCAGAATACAATAAATATCTTAACTTTATTTTTTAAAAATTTAAAAAATATATATATGAATAAAATTTTGACTTAAGTTCATTTAATTATAAATGTATACAAACAATGTTTCATAATATATATATTTAGTTTTTGGCATATAATAACTGCTTTTAAATATTTTTCTGAATTTATTTGTTTTGTTGCATGTTTTTGTTTTTGTTGGCTGTGGTCAAGTACATTGTTTTAGTTGCAAACCTTTCTAATAAAGAATAAGTATATGATGCAAAATAATGTGCTTGTATAATAAAAACTAAAAAAATTATCTAAAATTAAATTATAAATGTTTCTGAACGTATTTTATTCGATATCAATATAAAAAATTTTTTATACTTCACAGCAATCTTTACCTTATTTTATTTCATTTTTTTTATTTTCATTCATTTTTTATTTATATATTATTGTTTGCTTATTGATGCCCATGTTTTAGAAAGCATTTAAAAAACTAAACATGATACCTGAAATAAACTGCCTTAGAGACACAAAACTATATCGCCCTGCAGAATCAATTCTGTTTAAAGATCACTTTATAATCAACATAAGTTTCTTTGTTCGGAATTTTCATTATAAGCCTTTTTCATTTTGTATATTAGAGATCACTCTGGTTTTTAAATCATTTTTATCAAATACTGTAATTAAACAGATTATAAAGAACTTTAAGATACTGTATATCAATTAACTTCCAATGAGTGATAACTTTTGTGACTGTTTGAGTTATAATCGAAAATCTTTATGTTGAATAACATATTATCGGTTTTCACACACATTGTTTCGTTATTTCCCATCAAAGAGTGTATTTAACATGGCGGATACACTTCCGTTCAAGGTGACGCGTTGAATCGGAAGTAGAACAACAAATGTTTAATTATGAAGTGAATTTTAAATAATCATCTTGCTTCAACCCCCTGGTTTGCTGATTCGTTAAATTGTTGCTCTTATTTCTATTTTATCAGCTAAAAACTTTTTGTCATATTAATTAAATTATGTTAAATCAAAGCAAAAATTTGTTGAGTTGTGCTACCGTGCATTAGTCTGAACAAAAGCGAACACATTTAAAGAATTATACGTAAAAGCCAAGTAAAAGTAAAAAACGAATTTGATACTTAAAGTTAGAACAGAAACGATTATTTAATTATGCCATTGGATATGGGCTGGTATGTTTGTGCTAGATTCATCAAACTAATTAGTATCTCTTAATCCTATTGGTGTTAAAAGAGTAGTTTCTATTTCTTTCATTCACTGATTTTCTTGTATGCTTCCTTATTCACACCAGTTTCATTTTAACTTTCTGATGGGTTGTAAATTTCAAAACTTTTCATTTATGCAAACCTCATATATTTATGTGTCGTTTGTTTAAGTTAAGTTTTCAAAATTTCAAGAAAGAATTTAAAAAACCAAGAAAATATCACAATTTATTCGTGTTTTAATAACATTCTATTTTATTGTTTCCAATCCACGTGCCATTTTAAATTGTAACAAACTTAACTTTTATTGACGGCGAATTTAAGTTAAATTGCTTTATATATATATATATATATATATATATATATATATATATATATATATATATATATATATATATATATATCGTTTAAATTTTATAATTTGTTAAGGGAAGATAAACTAAACATTTTGTTTAAAAAACACATGGCTTTGCAACGCATTTTGTTTTCTATCTTGTATGTTATCTTTTATATTTTTATTATTTTTATTCGAGGTTTTTGTTGCAAAATACTTATATTAATTTCTTTTATTTTAAAGATTTTTTTTGTTTGTTCAACTGTGCAGTTTTAAGCTCCACTCTAATTGGTTTTTATATGAAATGGATGGACGCAAAAATGGCTTCTAATAAAGTGCATTTTTTCCATTTTTTTCTCAATTTTCTTCACTATTAACTTCTTATTTCAACAGCAAAAAATAAATGGGTATTAACATCACTATATTTGCAATACGTCATTGATGACAGTAGATGAACATAAACCCAGTTTAGGATAAGGCAATTTTGGTGCTTTATTAAGAAGGATTGATGCTTATCTGAGGTTATTGGCTTGTTTTTTTATTTCTTACGAAACAAACATGTCATTTATGATAAAATCGATATTTTTATTTGTCTGCAACAAGTTTAATGAGAAAAGACTTACTCAGAGTAAGCAAAGAATTAAGTCTGAATAATGACCTTAGGTCAAGGCGGTAGTATTACTGTAAACTAAGTACATTGATCAACTTTTCATCACTAAAGAAACAAATTACTCAATCTTAAAATTTCTGTTTTGCTGTAGACAATAGTTACTCATGCTTTCATATTTCTGTTATTACTTTTCCACTATTTTGTCATCCAAGTTTTCCGTCGAAAATTTATATTAAAAAAGATAATAACGATCAGAGCAAAATTTTTTTAAAAAAAGATGAATCAAATAAAAAAAGGTTTAGTCATGTTTTGACCACATATTATTTATATCCTGAAATTGGACCAGCGTGATTGAAATTAAGGTACATGTTCAACAAAACAAGTAAGAAATTCGGTTCTTCATTTCAGATAAATCATAAATTGCCATTGTACGGAATGGATTTATTAAACCCTATTGAAATTTTGCGTGATATTGATAAAGTGGAATACTTTTAAAAATAAAAAAATTAGGATTTGACAATATTTGTGTTCATTTCGAACAAGGTCATGCTAGATTTAACAAATAAACTGACAAACGGTTGTCAGATAATAAACATAATTACTTGAATTTAGTAGATGTCCAATGAAACTACGCCATTCTTTAGAAGTATAAACTTAAATGTAAAAGGTTCTAGTTAGTGTTTATCTTGCTTGTTTTGCTGTGTTTTTATTTGATTAGTTATTAAAAAACACATTTTCAATTTTTTTTTTTTTTTTTTTTTTTTTTTTTTTTTTTTTTTTTTTTTTTTTTTTTTTTGCTGCGTTTATTTGATTGGTTATTAAAAAACACATTTTCCAATACATTTTTTTGCTGCGTGATAGAATTGTATGCCTTTGTAGATGTTACCTGAAACTACAAGGATGCTTTATATTTACTGAAATCTTTCTAAACTCACACTGGTATTACACGTAAAGCAGTTGACGACATTTCAAGCCGCCTAATTTAGCAATTCGTCATGTGATGTAATCGACGTGCTGTGACGTCAAATTACGCCCAAATTTTCATATCCAGTTTAAAATCAAAATGCAATAATCACTTAAGTCAGCGGGTCTAAGAAATGCAATAATAACATTGAACAACAAAAATTTATATGTTTGTTGGACATAAAATGTTCAGGATGATTTGAATCTTTTTTTCGGTCAACAAAGAAGCATTCAAACATATGATATGTTCACAGTCTATTCTATGTACTTGTGGATAATTCTAGTGCTGTGAAAAATATAAATGTTGCGGGCTGTTATGAATTTATAACTGCTAAGACATTTTTTAAGTTATTATTCAAATTTACTTTATTTTAGGTCAATTGTTATTTTTCCTAAGAGAAATATAAATAAAATCACTCTTGTATGTTTTACATTTATACATTCGTTAAAGAACTCTATTAAAATTATTTCTGAGACCGAAACAAAAATACATAGATAAAGACTATCCTAGACTATTGTCATCAATGAAACAGATTTTAACTACAAATGGATTTGTTTTTACAACTCACAAATTTATTAAATTTTTCAGAATAAAATACTTAATATACCCTCGGCATTATTATTCTTATTTAGCATATATCAGGTGACAATAAAGCAATTAAGAATTGTCGTATATTACTTGTTATGTTATTTTTGAGAGTATATATTGTGCTAGATAATAACCTGAGGAGAGAATGTTTTTCCTTCATACGCGAAATTAGCTAGACTCGAAAATAAAAAAATTAAATGCACTGACCGCTATCCGACAACGCAAGAAAAACAGATCGCAAATGTTATCAAATGACACAAAATTTGTCTTAAACATAGTATATTAATATAACTGGCGTTCTAAATCGCAGTCCGTAAATTCTATTATTTCAATATAACAATTTATCTATCGATGTGGCTTCAGAACAGTTCCATAAAGCTTGTAAACATACAATTATTGAGGTTGTTATTTTTATTAACAATAATTCTTATTCTGCTATCTGATATTTAACGCATAATTTAAAAAACCGCAGACAACTTACTGAATAAATGTAAAACGCAACAGGTTTAACATATGTTAATAATTTTATTATTATCATACGTCTTAGACGTTCTTAGTATTTTTCTGTAATTGCACTTTTATGGTTTCATATGTTGTCGTCAGAAAAAATATAAACGTATATTAAGTGCATAATAATAGCCAGATGCACCAATAACGACGTACGAGATACAGAACTAATAAGACATAAACAAGGCACTGTATCTTAAAATTAATTTACTTTGCTAAATTTTACAATTTTTTTTTGGGTCTAAATATAATTTTGATTTCAAATATGCCAGATTCAAATTTAAAAAAAATTGTTTCAGGACTGAATGCACTGGCAGAACTGGTCCCGATTTCATATTAATTCTTTTACTAAGATTTTCTGTAACTTAAAATTTGGACAATTTCGTTTGAAATTCAAATAAACCTTTGTGAAAAAATTCTATACAGATGCTTCAAGCTTTAAAATATCTTTAACATAAGACCTTAAATTAAGGAAAATGTAAGTTAAGGGACTGTTGTTAAACCTGGGTCTAAACCTACATACCTAGCCAAATAGTGCTCATCTAATAATCACATACAATATGATTTTTTCGCTTTCAGTTGGTATTTTACGACCCTTTTGTGTATTTTCCATCTTTTGGCTTTCAAACTCCGTTGTTGACCATTTCAACAAAAATTAAAATCTTGCGACTGAGAGCTTGCATCTACAAAAATACAACTGAATAAAAACCACTATAAACAAACATTTTTGTCACTTTTGCCTAAAACATATTTCTATACCGTTCTTATTAGACGCTCTATAAAACAATTAACAGTATTTGTTATATTTTTACACTTATTTTTGTGTCATATGAAGCCGCCAGACGGTTATTAATAAAACATGAAAATTGGATATTTCTTCACGGTCTGCTGAATGTTCTATTTATGACCGTGTAGCAATCACGCTTATCTAATATAAGATATTGTGTGTCTGAGCGTCATTTATACAGTTACTGAATTTATTTAGTGATTATTACAAGATTTTCAAGGCCGATAACTCTTATGATAATAATAGATGGAGTATTCGTTGTCTTAAATTTTTTCTAAATCTGTATTATTTTCTTATTGACAGCGTTGCGTATGAATTTTGTTTGATTAAGTACATTCAACGATTCTGTTTCAGCTTTTTAGATAAATGATAAACTATACATGCAATAAAGACAAATTTTGATGTACCTTTTTTGTATTCTTAATGGACAAGAATACATTTTCTTCTATAGGGTAGATACAAGATATATATATATATATATATATTGTATATATTGTTTGTTCTATTGTATTTTTATGGAGCAATAAATAAAAGTAAAAAAATGCACCCTTTCAAACTTGCAAATTCAATAAAATTGGTTTGTTTTGGTGATGTGAAATATATACTTGTATAGCGAAGCTATAAGTTTTCAAATAAACTACACCCCACACACTCACATACAATAAATCATAGACTTCACTTATAAAATTTTCTAACTTCAAATATAAGAGTTACACAAACTTCAACCACTTATAGACTTTTAAGTAAACTATTATTAGAGAAATCAATAAGTGTTTTGGTAAATAAAAAAGTTAAACACGTGGAATAATCTTAAAATGCTGAGCTAGTTTGCACTATAAATTCTGTCACTTTGGTATATTCAGAAACCACGTAACAATTCACGTTCAGGAGAAAAACAATTTGTGGTTAATAAATGTATTTAGCAATAAGACAATGCAAAAAATAAAAAACCGACAAAATTAAATGGTGCAACCAGACATGCCGTAAGAAGACATATGCATATCTCTAGGCTCTGATTAAAAATCCCTGTCTGGAAACTTAAATGTCAAGTGTTGTGGTTTATAGTAAGCGCTATTGGAGAGACCTCAACAATCCCACTTATTTCTTGATAATTATCTTTATATATCACATTTAAAACTTAATAATCAGCCTTATTTTATATTAGTCATATAAAAATTAATAGTAATCCTCATGGAATTTTTAAGATCCTCTTATTTCAATGTAGATAAAAATGCTTCTTTTTTAAATGTTTTATCCGCTTTTATGGGATTATTTGGGCACTTTTTTGTTCTATAAACAAAGCAATTGACACTTTTCAAGCGATCTTTCAAATTCGTAAATTTTGAAATAAATGTTCTGAATATGTGTATGTACTTCGGGGTTTTTACTTTTTGTGTGACTTATTTATTATTTATTTATTCATTTATTTATTTTTTTTATTTATTATGCTGTTTTATTATTTTTGTACACGTTTTTCAGTTACGCATTTTTTCCTTTTTTTTACCTTGTTCATTGATATTATACTAGATAGTGAAGAAGCTTTCAATAATAATTCAGTCACCTCCACAACGCTGTTTATAAAACTAATCCATTTGACAATTACAAATTCATAAAAAGTCAAAATATTTCAGAAAATTTGTTTTCGAGAGATAGACGCCTAACCGTAAAGAAATATTTTATAAAGAAAAGCAACTCTCATAACAGAAAATTTGAAAATTTGTGTTATAATAGTAAGACTTCTTCGGCTGTTTTGAGATTTGATGTCACAAAATTATCATTTAATTATTGATAAATGTGGTTTGTTTTCTACGAATTCTGTACAAAGTTCAAGTGTTAAGTAAAAAGTTTGAATTTCTTTTCACAGATTAACATAAAATTCCAAAACTCAAGAATGTGATTGCGGACTTATGAAAGACTGTTTCCTAAAAGTAAGTGCTATGCGAGTGCTTGTATTTCTTCTTCATTTGTGTATTCATAGATGATTTAACTATATTCTTAAACTTTCAATCGTTTCTTTAAAAAAAGTGCTACAAAATCCCATATATACTAGGAAAAAAATCCGGAGATAGCTCTTGTAAGGTCTTTTATGTCTTTTGCAAAGAATTACATCATATCTGTGTAAATGATGTATAAGTATGGAGTCACTGTATCAAAACTTATACTAGATATATTTGACATACTAATAGTTCCTTGTTCCTTTCATTCTCAAAATTCACTTTGAACGTGACGTGTGTAGCTCGCTAGACAGGATGTGCTTACCCTTCCGGAGCACCCGGCATCACCTCCTTGATGCAGGTTCACGTGTATAACGAAATTGGCCAGTTTTCAAAGTTTTTACTTTTTTGGAGGGGGTAATTTGGACATGGAGTGGTAATATTTGTGTTATTATTAAAAAACTTTTCAAATGTTTCTTAAAAAGTGGATAGAAGGACCCATGAATACTAGGGAAAAAATCCGGAAGATAGCTCTTGTAAGGTCTTTTATTTCTTTTTTAAGAATAACAACATATCCGAGTCTAAGTAAATTATTTCAATATCCGTCAGTCTGTAAGCACAGTTATTATTTCAGCTTGGGTGATGTTGAAACTCTAATCAATATACTTATACTATATTTTTATACAATGACTCAGAACTAGAATCCGTGATTGAAAACTTTGAATTTGACCCTTGAAGCAATGATTAAATTGAAGTCTCTGTAATGCTTCTTAGATCAGCTGTTAAAATGTGCATAAGATGGTGCCTGCATAAAATCTCCAAGATGTCGTATAATATAATACCGTCATCTTCACAGACTGAAGGAAAACTTCCTGATCGATAAGATCTTCAATGATGCAGGATTTGCACATCACTTCGTCTTTCCCCTTTCAGGGCTATTCAGAGCTTTCTACTAATCAGTTACCGTTGATGTAAAATTCAATTTTCATAATATAACCATATAGCATGCAATTAAATTTAAAAATTCATTTAAAAACAAAACAGTTAGTACTTAAAAATATTCAAGTTCAAAAGCTTTGTTATTATTATAATTCGGAGATACTTTTACAAATACAATGGTGAAACATTAATTGCAATACCCATTCAAAGTCGTGCGTGTTACAATTATTTCTTATATGTGTCTTTCTTGTACTATTTTGCCAGTGTCTTGTATTTTGGTAAATAAAACAAGATTATTAGGTTATACAAAAAATGAAAACGTAGTTTTTTGATATCTCGCCAAATCATGGTTGTTATTTTAATTATTGTTCTTATACGAAGAGTGTTTGTATACTTATAAAGTACAAAAAAAAAAACATAATATTCATGAGAATGAGTTTTCAGTATAGCATTGTATGACTTTGTCTTTGAGGAAGTACGCTATAAACTAGAATAAAATGAAATAGTACCAGTATAGTTGTTTACCTGTGGGACAAAAGCATTTAATAAACGTTACAATAAATCTATTCCATATTCTTTTTATCTAACAATAGTTTTGTATAAATAAAAAACCATTTAATGAATTTTTTCCTGCAACTTGCTTTATACTAAAGCACCGATATCAGGTTCGTTTTCATTTAAAAACACACCCACCAGAAAAAAATTATAGCCAACAAGTGAAGTTAAAAGTTCATTCTTTTTTTTGATAATACTATCTTTTTGTCAATTATAACATAATTTTCTTTCTAAAATATATCAATTCATTTACAAAAAGCAAACCATTTTCAATGATATTTCTAACAAAAATTTCTATCATCAATGAAACAGTGATATTAATTAATAAAAACTGTAACCTGTAACGGTTTTTTAAAGCTTCATTAGGAATTTCCTAGGAAAAATGTTAAAACGGTGCTGGTTTACATATTGTTGTTCCTAATGCACAATGTTATATTTGGTTCAACGATAACTGCTCGAAAAATACAAACAATAGCAGTAATTTCCCGGTGAGATGTAGACCTGAAGGATCTTATTTTAGAACATGGTTAAGTCATAAAAAACAGGGTCATGTAAACGGTGTAATACGATATATTCAACACAGAAATTAGTCATTTGTGACTTATGTAAGGGATAAATAACATCATTGCAAATATATTTGGATATTGATGACGCACAATTAATGTAATTTATGTCATGTGTCCCCTTTGATTCATTCAAGACTCTACATCATGCGCAGGCTCCAAGATAATGATAATGATCGTCAAACATGTGCCCCACACATTACAGGATTCCGTTTATTTCAACTTAAAGGAATAAAATTTAAAAAATGAATCCCAAGGATCGTGATAAAAAGACATTTATTTAAAATATATACATTTTAAGTAATATATATTTTTAGAAAATAATAAAAAAAAAATTCAGGAAATTGAAAAAAAATTAATGGAGCTTTAAGTGAGAACATTTAGGGAAAAACATTTGAACAAGAAATAATTTTAAAAACGCACGCTATTATATTGGTACAGGAAGGAACAGAAAAGACCCGCAAAAACAACGACAACAACAAAAAAATGAAAAGAAAAGAAAGAAAGACAAAGAAAAGAAAAAAAGAAAAAGAAAAGATAAAAACAAAACTGTTTCATGTTAAGTCGGCACAGAGTTGATTCTTCAACGTTTTGGCTGCTTAGATCTGAAGGTTAAGGCTTTACACACAATGCCACTAACATCAATATTTGATGCACATTATTCAAAATGAAACCTCATATATAATCTGATATAACTTGATTATCAGTAAAAAGACATATATAGAAACCCGCATAAAACAGATAATAAAACATTCACATATACCTAATAATAAACGTATTATCAAGCATCAAGGAGATAATGATTGAGAGGTTAAAATATAGGCAAGTATCTGCTGATTCTAAACCGAGTAATTTTGTTGTTACAGTGTTTACACATTATATATTAACTACAAATGTTAATAAGATTGTTATGGTACGGTTTAGATTCTTGTAAATTTGTTATATAAAATATAAAAGTTAGCGTTTTTAAAGTTAGTGTTTCTTCGTTGAAAAAAAACCAATGTTATTCTTTTTATTATCATTTATTTTTATTTTTTATTGCGTTTACAGGCTTAAAATCTAAATAGAGAAGTATGTGGCTCGATGAAGTAGTTGTTAATAGCAAAAGCAACAACGAATACGCCAAGAAGACATTTGTCTATTTGTGAAATCAGGAGGCAAGCACTGAATGATCAAATCAGCCTCTTGCTGCCTAGGTAAGGAACGCGTTTAGAAAGGTCCCTGATTGGAATAATTTGTCAAACTAAGGTCTTTTCCCTTATGCAAAGCATTCCTTAGCTTGATTTGGATTCATACAATTTTGGAACTTTAGATTCATTATTTTTCAACTGTTTGGCTTATGATTTTTATCTATCAAACTTTTCGGCCCCTAGTATCACTGATGAGGTATGATTTTCCGAAATGTGCACATAAGGCACATCAAAATTTAGCAGGTATTTGTATTATATATAATCTACAGCGAAAGATGGTAGTATTCTACGAAAACTTTGGTTTTCTTTTATTATCCCCGAAGTAAAATACACTTACTCTAGCGAAACTCAACATAGGCCCAAATTTTAATTGTTATTGAGTTCTTTCCATAAAATATGACTATGATATATAATATGTTTATATTATAAAAACACGAAAACAAGACAAGACGAAAACTAAACATAAAATTTCGTCCAACCTAGTCGGACATTGGGTATCGTATAATAAAGGACAATTAGATGACCCGCGGCTGCATAGCACTGATTAACATAAATATACTGGCGCCATGTCTTTATAACTTTTATATAAAATTAACAATCATTAATTTTGAAATCTAAATACAAACATTTAAAACTTGAAAAATTGAAAATTTTTAAAAGTTTGATGACCATCTCTCAGTTTATCACAGTACCGTCATTTGGCCATGGTGACGCCAAGTAATTGCTACTTTATTATGATGACACAGGAATGCACATTTGGCAAAAAGGGGAGTTTTGTCCTGTTGAAAAGATTTTTTAGTGTAACAACGAAAATAAAATTTAAGAACGGATAAAAAAATTTGAAAAAATACTTAGCAACTATTAAAAACTCAAATTACATTGACTACTGATCATTTAACTCATTTTTTATTAAACGGCGATTAAAAAAAAATTTAAAAAAAATATCTACGACCCTCCTGTGTCTATCATGGTATCGGGCTTTGTTGTAAAATGGTTTAATTGTTGTCTGAACAAAGTAAGTAACGTCTTTTTATTCTTTTTTCAGGATTCGTTTGATTGTGTTTAAAGAATAAAATTTGTTCCAACGATAAGTCATCAGAAATCCAATTACAAAGGATACCAATGAATTAACTGTTAGAATCTTTAATAGGTGAGGAATTTTCAAATTTTAGAATTTCGTTATTTATTCATTTATGTTTTTATTTATCTATATTTTATCTATCTATTTATCAAATCCCTTATAATGCAGCTTAAAATTTCATGTCTTAAAAACCAATCAGTATTTAATTGTCCATTCAGTATCATTGCATCTAAAGCATAATGTTGAAAATAGTGGATTGCGGATTCCTGAACACGAAAGCATCGTCCAAATGTACTACTGAAATGCATGTCACATGGACACAGTGCCAAAATAATATAATCATGAAGTTCTGAACACATCGGAACAACGCTAAGAAATTACCCTGATGGAGAGCAAAACTTAATAGTCAAAAATATTTCGGATAAACGGAAATATCGTCCATATGTCATCCTAAATATCTGACAAACGGACACGGTGCTAAGGTAATGTAACCATGACGTTCAGGAAACATGAAAGCAACGGTAAAAGTAAATACCAACGTCTTGATAAACGAGAAGAATTGTCAAACATATCTTTGAAAAACGAAAACATCGTTCATATGTCTTCCTAAACTATCTGACAAACAGACACAAAAGTAAGAAAGTGCGATGAACGTTTGGAGCAAAAAGACATAAAATATCTTTGAAAAACGGTTACATCGTCCATATGTCATCCTAAACTATCTGACGAAACGGACACAGTGCTTATGTGATGTAACCATGACGTTCTGGACATATGGGAACAACGGTAAAAAGTTACTACGAATGTCTAGATAAAACAGCAAATAGTGAACATTTTGACATCCTGGACGCTCGAAAACATTATCCATATGTCATCTTGAATTACTTACCACGCTGACACAATACTAAAATGCCATTCTGAGGTTTTTAAATGAACACAGTTATGAGTGTTATTTAGTTATTTCTTTGATTATATCAACATGGTTATGGTTGCTCTTAACACTCTATCCTACTTTCTCGATATACATTAACGTGTCTAACTGAATGGCCAGTTTTCAAAGTTTTGTTATTTATATTATTATTTTTATTTTGAGTTGTTATATTATCTACTCTTCGGTTCAGGCTAAGTTGTCATATTGTCGAAACCAAGATTGCAATACGTGCAAATACGAAGTCGGAAAAGTGCAACGTTTAGATCGTTAAGATATTATTTGCTTCTTTTCTATGCATTGCTTCTACGTGGAAAATATTTAAAAATGTCATAATCCGAAAACCAACATAGAAGATGTTTCACAATGATACTAAATATATATGATTCACATTTCATATACATTTTCAAATTGTTCATATACAGTTGGTAATGTAGTCGATAATTGGCTAAAACGGGTTTTATTTAATATTTTCTGGTCTAAAATATGAAAAAAGTTCTTAATATAACAAAGATCACTTTACCAATTTTAAATAGACTTAGTATTATAGTTCAAGCGGTAAAGATAAATGAGAATAAAAATTAAAGTTATTAAGAGCTTTTCATAAACTGCTGAATTGACAGAAACAATGTTACGAGAATCAATAAAATAACATAATGTAATTGAGCGCTAGATAGCTGTGAGTTGACCCTGGATACCTTGTAAAAATTATGTTAATAGTCTATGTATTTGTTACATAAACTGATGTAATTTAGAAAATTCAAGTCACTCTGCTTAAACACTAGCATTTAAGGGAACTTACACACCTTTAAATTGGAAATAATTTTACCTTCTCTAAACTGCCTAAAAAAGACGCAAAAAATGAACAGGTGTTGCCTACTTTGGAGCAGTGTTGAAAAATTTGCACTTGCTTCTTTTAACAATTATACAGGACAAGGATAAGATACATGATTAGCAATGTTCATTATCTAGATGGTCTTTTAAGAAGTCTGACATAGATTTCCTCTTTCTAAACAGCTTTTTTACTTCAAAAACTATCATTAAGGCATCGTTTTAACGGGTTATTTCAAAAGCCTTAAACAAATATCCGTTTTCTGACAATAATGACATCAAGTGGATTTTAGTTATTAACAAGAATTTACTGTTCGTAATCTTAGTCTTGTGTCGTTAACAAAATACTTGATAAATATAACAGGAAAACTGTTAATAGTGGCTCAGTTACAGTTTACCCGATTTTGTACAATCTTCAGTCTGAGTAGCCTTTTATTTATTGAAACTAATATGTGATAGTTTCAAATTTTAAAAATTTTAAACAACCGACTGGAAATAATTAATAAGTAATAAATAAAATATGTAATTTAATCTTGCTTCATCTTGCAACACTTTTGAAAAATATTTATGTTATTTTTGCATCGGTCGCACCCTGAGACATCTTTTACGTCATATATCACCTGGGCAAAAGAAAAATATAGTTTACAGGGTACTGGTAAAAACTTTTTTAAAAAATCTAAAAACAGAAATGGGCATTAGCTCAAACTTTTTTTTTGAAAAAAAGATTAAATAATAGCCTAAAATAAATTAAAAATTGATGTTAACGATACATTGTTTAATGACTATTGTACAGTCTGGTGATTAATTTTTTTAATCGCGTACTAGTATCTAGAAAGTATATGAATGCAAGATTGTGACTTCAATGCTGAAATACGTTATTAATAGTTAGAGCCATCGTGTCGTTTGTTATCTAATCTGATTATGCGCAAAAATATATGAATTGTTATAAAACAGTTTGTAAAAGATTGATAAAGAGAAAAACAATACAAAATCTTTATCCCTATCGGTGTAAGATGTTCATGCAGTCAGTTAAAATAAAGTTATTAAAACAAAACCCGTATCTTTTGTCAAAAGAAACTAGACGCCCAAGCTATTTAGAGTTAAAAATGTTTCTAAAATTCTTGGATATTATATAATATATGTATGACAAACTCATGATTTTAATTGCTTTAAACTAACTTGATTTCACTGAACATTTTATACAGAAGTGAAACATATTATTATTATGATTTCTTACACTTTGCAACATACTTTTGAAAACAGTACAAGTTTATAACAGTACTTCAAAATAAGACAGGATTACCACATTTTATGTATCTGATTATAAAACTCCTGACTTTGTACAGACACCGAAAAGTGGTTAAAGTGTTAGTTGAGGTCCTCAACCTTTTTTTGTTTTACACCACTTTGTCTTAAAATAAGTGTGATGATTTTCCTCTATCATCAGTTTCTAATGATAATATTTGGCATCTTTTTGTCCTCGTACCAGAATTAAAAAATTAGCTCTCTCTCTCTCTCTCTCTCTCTCTCTCTCTCTCTCTCTCTCTCTCTCTCTCTCTCTCTATATATATATATATATATATATATATATATATATATATATATATATATATATATATATTTGTGTGTGTGTGTGAGTGTGTGACGAAAGATGTTTTTTAAATTATCTCACTTTTTTCAATTTAAATGTACGTGGATGAATATATAAAGATATACAGATGATTTAGTAATCATTATGAAGTCTGACGCGAGTTTTATTTATTTCTCATCTACTTGCACATCTGCACAAATATAATGTTGTACTTAATAAGTTCACTTGTTGCAAATTTCCGTTACTTGGCATCCGGTTGTTATTGTTTGTGACAAGAGCGTTTCTATAAATAGATAAATATGTCTGTAACTTATTTTAATTTTTTTTTATTTACTGGCTCAACTTTTTATTGTTTACAAAATATATCCATTGCAGTTAATTGTAATATATATTTGTAATATTTACTTGGTAAACAGTAATGCAGGTATTTCACTTTACATAAAAAGTACATGCAGACAAATGGTATACTATGTTAGTGTCCTTGAACTGCCAATTTTGATTAGTTTACTCAACACACTGACCTAATTTTATTTTTTTTAAATCAATCAATGGTTTTTAATATATGTGTCTTTTCTTATTTTTTTCTTCATTAGCTGTTTCATCATTTGCATAAGTTGTTTGTTTCAATGAGTGATCAAAAGTAAATGATGTTCAATTTCTCAATCTTTTAGTTTTCTGTGTTTTCTTGTTATAATTTTGTCACACCTTAATGCTGCATTAGCAATTGTCGCACTGTTCTTGAACAGATACTGACAATTTCAGATATATACCATTGTTTTAAATATAAAACAAATACCTGCTAAGTTTTCATGTGCCGTATGTGCACATTTCGGAAAAGCATTCCTCATCAGTGACACTAAGGGCCGAAAAGTTTGATAGATGAAACTTTCTTGGTGGTAGTTCGAACTGATAAACAAAATATGGTTGATATTCACATGTTCTGAAGTAATTTTCGGCATTGAAATAACTAGGCAGATCTTTTTACCTGCGTGTATATCTACCCAAGTGAACCGTCGTTGTGCTAGAATATTTAATCTTAATGTCAAAACCCGTAACAAATTTCAATTATTTTCCATTCGGAAGTAATTAATGAGTACATTGTTAATTCAGCGTATGGTCCATCTGTACGGCTAATATGGTATGGTAGAGCTTTGTTATAAGAAGCTACTGATATTGCAATCCTGGGCTTTTAAAAAGTTTTATTGCAGTCATCACAATAGAATTGATAAAGATAAAGTCGCTGTTTTCAAATATTTTGGGCATATTTCTTTCTCTTAATTTCATGTTCCTTTCATTATTAAATTTGATTTTGCACACAACGTTTGCAGGTATTTAAACAGGAAGTGCTTACTCTTTCGGTCTCACTTCCTTGGAATTAGTACACGTTTTTAAATCAATAAGCAAGTTTTCAAAGTTTTTACTTTGATTTTTGAATTGCGATTCGGACATGGAACGGTATGTAATTTTTTTATCATTCATTTTGAATGACGTTGCCTCCCAATATATTTCTTGCCTAGCATGAAATATAGGTTGTAGACTTTTTACTTTTACAGAATAGTATATGTAAAAATATTGTCAGGTAATTTTTTTCTCCACGTAATCTTTTTATCTACTTTAACCTTTTTTTATAGAATAACAAATTACTTTATATTTTCATACTAACGTAAAAGGCAGAAGTGTTCCAAAAGGTTTCATGGCATCAGTTTTCTCCCTTGTAATTCTTTTATAAGCTTAGAGTTTAGTTCTTCTTTAAATATTTTCAGGTTTTAGTACGTTATCCTTTCATACCACGAAATAAGTTCTCAATATAATTATTTTCTTACTTTCGAAAAAAAAGTATTTTATATCTTAAAATGAGTTATAAATTTTAGAGTTTATGTATTTTCTAGTTCAGCAATACAATTAAATACTACGTGAAAAGAAATATAATGGGATTTAAACCTTCATTAGCGGAGATAGGTTCTTCAAATCTGATGTCTAATCGTTAGAATTGCTACAATAAGGACATTCAGAAGACAAAGTATATTTCAATACATTTCATAATTCTATGACTGACTTTGTCTTCGTTTTGATACTGACATGTCATTTTCTCTGACATGGCAGAAAATAATTTAATAAACAATGTGATTCTATGCAAAATGAAGTCGAATTATGTTAACCAGGAGCTATTAGTGTGTAAATTTTAATAAAATATTAAGTGCATACCGCATGAACAATTTTTTATAACAGACATCGCAGCTAAACAATTAAAAAGGAAGAAGATAGGTTTTGAATCGTCAACACATTTCTATATATAATTAGCACTTAAATTTTACAACTTTAAAAACGCATGAGAAGTAGGATTTTAAAATTCACTTTTGAACCATAACTGTATCAGCCATTGACATTGATTTTATTTTTTTATTTATTACCTGTTAATTTAAACATACTAGTTTTAAAGTTATATTTATATAATTTATACTATGGCTTTGGCTTTTGGCTATAGTTTCATATTTCTTTCATTCTCATATTTGATTTCGAATGTGGCGGGCTTACCTAGATAGACAGAGGGCGCTGTTACTTTCCTGGTTAAAGTTTACGTGTTTAACTGAATTATCCATTTTTGATGTTTGATCTTGTGATTTGGACATGGATTAGTATTTTTGTTTTTGATTTGAGAAAATAGTGAATTCTCAATGTGTTGTCAAGGAAACAAAAAAGAGTTAATATCACCTGAGAATCGCCAAAAATTTCATAACTAATAAAAAAAGAAATAAAGCAATGAATCTTCAATAAAATATGTTGTTAATACCTGGCAATTCTACACTCTATTGAGTTTATTATCAGAAAATATACCATTTAGTTAAATTTTCAGCCGTCCAATTTTTTAAATGTATTTAAAACTAAGGTCTGTCCCCTCATGCAGGTCATTTCTTAGCTGGATTTGGATTCATATTATTTTGGAACTTTAGATGAATTATTTTTCAAATGTTTGGCTTATGTTTTTTATCTATCAAATTTTTCGGCCCCTGCTGTCACTGGTGGGGAGTGATTTTCCGAAATATGCACGAATGACGCATCGGAGTTTGGCAGGTATTTGTTATATATATACATAAATTTATATAGCAACGAACTTTAGATATTTATTCAGGAAGATTGATGAAATAAGACTTTAGCAGAGGTGGAGAAAATGTTACACCTTAACATAATTTATATGCATTATCATTGTTTCTCCTTCACCAGACTTGTTTTTCTTTTTTTTATATTTTTCTAATTAAAAATTGTATAGGAATTCAAAAATATCATATTGTTTGCCATAATTTGACGCAACAAGAATAAATGTCTATTGTACTTTATGACTCAAAAGATGAGCTATTTCTATAGAGGGTACATTATCTGAGATGGATTTTTAGTTTAGAAAACAGAAAAGGCCAAGATAAGTTAACGTATTTATTGTTAATTATTTATTCAATTATTTATTGTTAGTACGAATTTTTTGAATATTGTAAATGAAACTATTATGTATGCTTGATGTACGAATTAATTATGATTAGTTAATATATTCAAAAGAAATGACTTTTTGTATTATTTTAAATTATAAAAATATGTCTTGTTGAGAAAAAATATTAGTAGGCATCACTTTGGGCTGTCGGAAAATATACCATTTTGCACAATTTTCAGCGGTCTTCATTTTTGAAATTTATTTCAAACTAAAGTTTCTTCCCTCATGCAAAGCATTCCTTAGCTGGATTGGAATCGTATAATTTTGGAATTTTAGATTCATTGATTTTCAATCGTTTGGCTTATGTTTTTTATCTATCAAACTTTTTGGCCCCTAGTGTCACCGATAAGAAAATAATTTTTCAAATCGTGCTTATATGACACATCAAAATTTATTTGTGTTATTTGTGTTATATATTTACTAAAAAGCTACAAACTGAGTAGACGCCCCTAGTCACAATCAATATTTTATGACTTTAGAAATACCTGGATTTCTTTTTCTTTAAATGAAGACAAGATATAAAAAGTGCATGGTAAATGTAGTATACGAACACGAACATAAAAAATAGATATCCCGTATAAGAACATATTGTGGATTTGATCATTAAAAATTTTGACTACATTTAATAAAGATATTAAGTCACACTACGGGGACTTTCTACAACGAAGCAAACTGCTCACAAATAAATCGTTGACTCAAGGATATTGCAAGCCTAGGCTAATCAAGGCCTTTAAAGTTTTATGGCCGCCATCACAATATTATTTATAAGTATGAAGTCGCTGTATCCAAACTTATATCGGATATACTTGACGACCCATAGTTCAATGTTTCTTTCATTCTTAAATTTGCTTTTGTACCTTGCAGATGTAGCTACCTACACAGAAGATGCTTATCTTTCTGGTGCAACTGGCCTCACTTTCTTGATTAAAATTTATGTGTGTAACTTAATTGGCAAGTTTGCAAAGTTTTAACTTTGTTTTTGAGATCGGGATTTGGACATGAACTGGTATGTTTGTGTTTTTTATTAATCATATTATTAATTATATTCAAAATTAGAAATTTTAGAAAGATTTGTTCGTAGAATACTTAGTTGTGGTATGTGTTTGCCTAACAGTAAAATGCATTTATTTGGACTATTTATCCAATTTGTTTTGTCGAAATCTTAATGATAAATGTTAAGTTTTCTTATTTTTTTCTAATTTGTTTATGTTTAAGACAGATTTGTTCAGGTTTCGTTTGGTTGTTCGCAGTGCGCTTAGAGAAGTGTGTGGGAAGGGTTCTTTAGCGTGTCTCTCCTGTCGTGACACAGGGTATCGGTTTTTAAAGTCCAATGATTTTCATTTCAAAATACCGGGTGCATTGCGAAAGAAAAGTTACTAACAATTTTCAAGTCTTCGTCACAACCGACCGGGGTAAGAACCCCACCACCTCCCACATTCGAAGCGAGCACTCTACCAACTGAGCTACTGTTAGATAATCGATCTCTTTCTATTGAGTATAAGGACAGGATAAAAGTCAACGGACTAAAGTACAAGAAACACAAGTAAACGATTAAACTGCTAAAGATAACAAGAAAAGACAAACTAATAAGGACCACTGATTTTGTAATTCAAAACTTTTGAAAAGCAATATCTTTGCTTGTGTGGTTAAAACAATATTGGTTCTGACTAATACACTTCTTAAAAACACACTTTTTAAGATTACAAATATGTCTTATAATGATATAATAAATGAACATAAAGTATTATTATATTAAATCAGGTGTAACGGTTGTTGAGTTTTTTTTACTTCTTACAACCCGTTATGACAATTCTTGATGGTTTGTTGCCCATCGAAGTATTACATCATATTGAATTCGGGAAAAAACATCCTTAAATGGGTATAACTACACCAAATGAAGAATCTTTGTTTATTTAAACTTGTAACATACATTTTTACAACGAGACTTTATTATAGTGAAACTACAAAATTTTGGGAAACATTAATTGTATCGAAAAGCAGATTATTGTATACTTAAGGATATTAATTAAAATTATTTTTAAAAAGTCTATTTTTCATACCCATCATCAAAAATATAGTTTAAAATATCAAA
Source organism: Tegillarca granosa (assembly GCA_029721355.1). Classification (NCBI taxonomy): domain Eukaryota; kingdom Metazoa; phylum Mollusca; class Bivalvia; order Arcoida; family Arcidae; genus Tegillarca; species Tegillarca granosa. The sequence goes on along the minus strand of CM056611.1, from coordinate 9,293,163 downwards.
CTCTTAAAACCGTTACTAATGTTTGTTTCAAAGGTGGTACTGAAAAAAACTTGATAAGGAGCGTCGACAACTTTTCTGTTTTAAATGAATGAAATCTCGCTTTAATTAAACGATTAAATCACTTTTCCATGAAGTAAAACCCGCGAGGATATGAATTTATTGATATGAATGACATGACGCTGACTTTTATGGTTTGTTGTGTCTAGCAAGTGTTCTATTTATAAAAATAATGACGTCATAACAGGAAGAAGTATGTAACGTTTTCTACATTTAAAATTGAACAGTCTGCATGTTTTTGTCATATTGACACAGGTGTACAGGAAAGATAGATTATTTAAATACCAATATTGCTACTAACTTCTTACATTCAAAATAAAGCACCCAGACGAAATAGTCTCAAATTGTCTTAGTTGTCAGAAAAATCAAGTTTCCTATCCATTGTTCAATTGTAGTCTACAGTCATAATATACATCTTTATTTATTTTCTCAGCTTACATAAGTTTTAATTTATACTTTTAAAGGTAAAAAAAAGTACTCATACTGCTTTAATCTGCTGTTTTAGAACTTCAAGGTTCATCTTTTGTTTTACACTTTTTTGTTAAGTTTGAGAAATTTATTCTTTATTGTGCGCATATGGCACATAAAAATTTAATAAGTATTTTTGTTAGACATTTTATACCCTTGAGCCGTTTTTGAGGGTATCCTAAACTCAGTGGTCACAAGTTATGTTTACAGAAAATGTACAAAGAAGTAAAATTTTCAATTGTCTTAATTCGTAAAAAATTTAAATGCCACTATTGCTACTTACTTCTTACAGTTAAGAAGTTAATTTGCTCTTTTTCAAAGTATTTCCTAGCTGATTTTTGGATTCAAATAAGTTTGGAACTGTAGAACTTTGGATTTATTAATTTTCAACTGTTTGGCTTATGTAAACATAGTTTTTTTTCCATCTTTTTAGGCCCCTAGTTTCACTGATTAGGAGTGTCTTTCCGAATTTAGCACATAAGACACATCAAAATTAAACAGGTATTTTTATTATATATTTACCTATAGACTATAAAAGAAAATGTAATTGTTAAACTTTACCTTCCAATAACCAAACCTAACAAAAAACGCAAGTTTATGCAAAACATTGAAGACGAAAAAGAACAAACGCATATTTAAAGTGTGTTTTTGAAATCAATTTTTTTCAATTGAAGTTATCCGTCTAGGATTGTAAAAACGCATATTTCAACTACTTGTCATAAAATTCCTGAATTTAAACGGCCTTTCGATAAAATTCTATTGTGTCATTAAAGAACTATCACACTCACTCGTACCTAAGACTTCTAACTTATTTTACAACCGGTGTTCATAAGGACTTAGTCTAAAAAAAGAGTTAAGACAATTAACTGCTGTGAAAACATGTACTTGGCAACAGAGAATGCAACTTTAAATACGTAAAACAATAATAAATTAACCAAATAAGAAAATACAAAAATGACATATATATTTGTGTTATATATATATATATATATATATATATATATATATATATATATATATATATATATATATATATATATATATATATATATATATATACCTGGTTTTTGACACGAAAGTAATGTTCAATAGTTTCAATAAAGTTTAGTTTATTTTAAAGGATACTAAACAATGCCACTAATTTTACAAATAGTAGTCCAAAAATGACTTTATAAAATTAATAAATATATAACACAAATACCAGTTAAATTTTGATGTGCTAGATGTGCACATTTCGGAAATTCATTCCTCATCAGGGACACTAAGACCGAAAAGTTTGATAGATAAAAAATATAAGCCAAACAGTTGAAAATAATAAATCTAAAGTTCCAAATTTTTATAAATCCAAATCCAGCAAAGGAATGTTTTGCATGAGGGAACAAACCTTAGTTTTAAACTAATATTAAAATTTAAGGCAGCTGAAAATTTTGTTAAATGGTACATTTTCTGACAGCACAAAGTACTGCCTCCTGAGTTAAGGATGCCCTCGGGGAATTTTACTTATGTTTATTTCACCACACTATGAACATATATTTGTTGCGTGCAAATAATTACACTTCAAAATTAATTAATTATAAACCATATTTTATCATCCAACAGCCACAACCAACACACACACACACACACACTAGGTTTTGTGTGTTTGTGTGCGTGTGCGTGCGTATTTCAAAATACATTTTGAATGCTTATTGTTATTTGTTTCCTTCCGTTTTATTGTTTGTATTTCCATAATTTGATTTACAATCCGAATAAATGTCAAAGTACTATTTTTGAACCGTATCAGAAGGTTGGTGTGCATTGTATAATTTGAAATAAGGTTCATATATACAAAGGAAGTATTTTATTGTAGCTGTCTCAAAAAGGGGGAAAAGGTTTTTTTTCTTTTTGAAAACGCACGGTAACACCCATAGGTTATAGCGGAACAATACGCTAATAACTGTATTTGTCATTTAAATATGAAGATATTGTGTTTAAAACAAAGAGTTCCTAATGCCGTTGATGTCCTTAGATTTGCCCTTTTGTGGGATGATACAAAGCTTGGTTGTCTCTTTTAGAAATTTATTTATATACAGGCATTGAGAATTTATTATGGTTTATTCCCTACACAATGACATATATGACCCAATTCACAACTGCACTTTCTCAATTGTTATCCGTCACATCTATATTATGGCATTTGAATAAACCGGTTAAAGTAGTTCAATTTGCTAAAAATTAAACATTTGCATTTGGTTTTTTATGATATTTAACATAGTTTCGGATTTTTTCTGTAAAATTCTTACAAAAATAATTAATGATGTTATCGAAATAGTAAATTTGCTTAAGTGTTTTGTTATCGACCATATAAGTTGCTAATCATAACTGCCAAAGATTTTGGCGGCTTAACAAAAAAGCTTATCATCAGATAAGCATCCAGAGGGTTGAAAGTTAGTTTTTTTTAGGAACATATGTAGCTTTTTGTGCAAATTATTTTCCAAGCTCATTGTTCAGTGTAAAAACGACGGATAATATGTCAGGTCTTGAAAAAATATGATATTTATTATTTACCAGAATAGAAAATGTTTCAAAATATCTGAAGAGAATCTCTATATCTTAAAACAATTGGTAAGTTTCGGATAAAACCAGGATAATCATTTGGTGCAGAAGAGCACCTGAGTACCCGAAAGAGCGTGTTCAAGTTCTCCACCATCTTTGAATTTTTGACATATTTAAGCTAATTATTATATACACTTACAACCAAGATGATTTCTAAACTAAAATATTTTTTTCGCACTTACTATTCTACCTCTTTTTATGTTGTGGTGTTGATTCTATTTCCATAGTATAAACAATTTAGGTTTTATTGGAATTCGTATCTAAGTAAAACTAAAACAACAATGCTGGTGGTGTTTTAGAAAATGAAAGTAATTACACATTTTTAAAGATATCTTTAACTCATAGCCCAAACGGCTGTAAATTAAGTTATAATCTTGCAATAAATATTTAAACTGTTTAATGTTCGAAAAAAATATTCAAGATAACATCAACGGCTAGTTATACATTATTGAGTTTTCTAGAGGGACCTTTGCTACTATAGTATTGTCCTGGAAGTATAGTGCCTCAGCTGCAATTGTATTTAGCACATTACATGACACTAGATTATAGTACAGATAGCCGCATTTGACAGTTAAAGGAGACAAACTATTCCAACGGAAATTAGTATCCATATCTCACTCTATCATACCTTTTTCTCATATTTGCAAAACAGGATGTCATGTCGCTTACAAAAGACAGACTTTAAAAGGGAAATAACCGTTTCTAAGGTGTCACAAGCCAGGTTTTAGTATCCGTCTGGAAATACAATAGTACTATGCTGTCAGGGACACTATTGTCAGAAAATGCCAGAAACTATACGAAATACAACTCATGTTTACGTAGGTGCCAATAAATACCGTGGAAATTGTCATGTGATGTACTAAACTTCTTTTTTTTTTCTTTTTTAGGGTTGGCATATATTTTGCTCTTAATCTTTACATCTAAATCATTAGAAATTTGTTGAGATACACGTATAATTCATTAGTTTATCATAAATCTAGGCATAAATAATTTAATATACAAATACTTTTGACGTACATTTTGGAAGGTTTATCAAGAGAATATTATTTATTTCAATTAAATTTATTCATAACGGAATATGATTTAAATGTATTTAAATTTAAACATTGTGTTTAACAAGAAGCGCGATAAATGAAAACTGACATCATTGGTTTTAGAAAAAAATGAAAGATTCTGTGCTACCCATTATTAATTTACCCGCACAATTGGAAATCAATTGATATTTAATTCAATGTTTGTTCCAATGGTGGTAGTGTAGGTAGATTTTATCGGTGTTCCAAACCTGATAAAATCGAAACAATTAAACTTTCATCTTTAGGACTTTCCACTTATTTTAAGTTTGAATGAAGATTATCACCTAATCGCAGATATAAAATGTTCAACTACATACGATAGCAACTACATACCGTAGCAACTACATACCATAGCAACTACATAGGCGGTCCAAACCTTTTAAACTTAAACTGTTTTGAGTAGGCAAAAAATTAATCAAGAATATTGTAAGCCTAGGCTAATCAAGGCCCTTAAAAAGTTTTATGACTGTCATCACAATATTTATGATAAGTATGTAGTCACTGTATCCAAACTTTTACTGGATATATTACTTACCATAGTTCTTTGAAAAATGGACCTGCACGTGACGGGTGTAGCTAGCTAGATAGGAGTTGCTTACCCTTCCGAAGCACCCGGCCTCACGTCCTTGATGGGAGTTCACGTGTATAACATATTTTGCCAGCTTTCAAAGTTTTACTTTTTTTTTTTTTTTTTTTTTTTTTTTTTTTTTTTTTTTTTTTTTTTTTTTTTTTGATTGTGGTTTGGACAAGGACTGGTATCTTTATTTTATTTCTATCACTGTATAAATATTTATTATTTGTATAATTTCTGACTTTGCGGGATCTGAAACGCCTGAAAACCATGTTTTGAAAGTTTAAGCTGAAAACTGGACAGTATTGCGATAAATAAATTAGAGAAATTGCTAGTGAACCGAAAAACAAATCTTTTCTACTGCCTTATGAATCAAAATTGCAGATTATTCAAAAATATGTTTTAACGAGTTTATGGAGGCCTATTTGTATCTTAGAATGTAATATGATATAACAGTGGTTAACGTTTACAGCAGTACCTTTTTAAAAGCCAGTTATATACGAACTATTATATCTTAACATGTATCGAGACAATATTTCAACCAATCAGAAAACTTTAATTTGGCAAAATGTAATCATTTGAACATGTACTTATGTTGAACATAAACCAAAAAGATAAGTTCATTAAGGCAACGATGAGATAGTGCTCACCAATTTGGCACTTGCCTTTTTCGTGTGGTTATTACTGCCTCCAATTGTAAAACCTCTTATGCCTTTTAATTACTTTTGTAGAACATGTTGATTATTTTTATTTGTCATTATATCATTGTACAAAACTGCAGTTTATGTTGATAAGTTTCTACCTAATTATTGATTTAATTAAGAAAAGGTCGTAAATAAAAAGAAAAAACAAGTTTTTTGAAACATTATATCTATAGATTTAAATTTCAAACTACAGAAAGATTCCTGAATCAAGATAATAAAGTATAACAAACGATCTTAAAGGTGCATCATTTTTTCTGGCAAAACATCGAAAGAATTGACAATTGATTTTTTAAAGAGATTCTTCGTAATTTTTATGAGTTAAAGAAAGTTATTATGTAGCTTTAAGACATGCACTTTGTAATAGCTGCTAAGGCTAAGACAAGGTAGCCAAATACGACTAACGAGAGGCGGTAAAAGAAAATTGTTTGAATGTCATATTGTAACATTAATGATTGGTTATTGTAATCTATAAACATGTTTTTTACATTAATGTTATTTTATTACTATTTATAAAATGTTTTGGCTGAACTAAAACTTGGCAGTGAAATCGAGATAATAGACAAGTTAAAAACACAATCCCAAAAGCAAAGTAAAACTTTCAAAACTGGATAATGCAGTTCCACAAGTGAACTTGCATAAAGGAAGTAGCTGGAAGGGTAAGCAACCCCTGTCTAGCTAAGCTACATCCACCACGTATTAAATCAATTTTAAGATTTAAAGAAACATGGAACTAGTAGACATTAAATATATCCGGTATAAGTTTGGAATCAGTGACTTCCACTTATCAACAATATTGCGATGATGGCCATAAAAATATTAGGGGCCTAAAGTAGGATTGATAAAAATGTCGTTTCCCCCCCCCACCCCCAACCCCACCCCAAAGTAACAATTAATGTTTATGGAACAAGAATACATTACAATAACACATTAAACTTTTAATCTGACGTTGGCTTCATTGACAGGAAAACTAGCCGATGTGAATTTAACACTTTTGAAAGACCGTCAAACAACATGAACAGAGACATATCGCTTGATTGTAGAAAAAGATGAGAAAAAGAGAATCCTTTGCGTTTTCTTTTTGAATGTTTAACACAAATACCTGTTAAATTTTGATGTGTCATATGTGCACATTTTTCATCAGTGATACTAGAGGCCGAAAAGTTTGAAAGATAAAACATAAGCCAAACAGTTGAAAATTTATAAATCTTAAGTTCTACAATTATATGAATCCAAATCCAGCTAAGGAAAGCTTTGCAGGCGAGAACAAAGCACAGTTGTAAATAAATTTCAAAAATGAAGACGGTTGAAAATTTTCCTGACTGGTAAATTTTAAGTCACTACATACACAATGCAAGATGTTGTTTATCGTTGCCCCAAATTAGTGCACCATCATTATAACATTTATGGTTTGTTGGTCTATTTTAAGAAGAATAACTTTTATAAAATCTCTAAATTAAAAAAAGCACTAGTTGTAAAAAAATGATTAGGGTTAGGGTTTTATGAATAGTAATATAACAATATCCCTGCAACTTTACTCAATACCCGCCCAATATATTTATACTGATATTTGTTGGTCTGTATTTGTGTTGTTGTGGTCGTTTGTTTCATTGCGTCGTTTTCAAAATTTCATTTATTGCTGTCAAGTACATGTTTCCTGTTTAAAATTTAAGGTCTTCTTTATTGTTATCAGTCAAGTAGAGGTTTCCGGTTCAAAATTTCGTCATTTTTATTTGCAAAATCGTATAAATAAATTCTTGCAATCTATAGTTGTCTGTAGTTATTGCTTCGATATGGAGTTAAACGCAAAATACAAATCGATTTTAAAAGCGTAAATAAAAAAAATTAGTTGATCAAAATTGTGTACGAAACGTGTGTCTTAATGAAACCATGTAAATTTAATAAACCCGTAGTGATATGTATGTTATATAACAAAGGCAGCCAAAAATCATTAGAGGTTGGTTATTTAAAATAAAGTCACGTATAGTCAAGCTCTGGTGTTTCAGTAACCATATGTGTCTCAACTTCCCTGATCTAATTACCGTTAAAAGTGATGTAACTTTCTTAAAATCAATTTATTTATTCCGTCTGTAAAGGAAAATGCAATGTACCTAGGCATCAGCTTCGATGTACAATGTTTAGAATTTGATGGAAAAATATTACAAGTGGGGTCTATTGCCGGTTTTACATCAGAAAGGATAAAAATCATTATTAAATCAAATATAAATTTCAACGATAAACAATCATCCAGAAATAGGTTAGAGTATTGCATCAGGAATACAGATTGTTTCTATTTATTCTTGTGTAAACCTTTTGTTCATTACTAAGCCACTCGTTATATACATCTAATAAAAATTTTAACGTGAATTAATTAAATTTACATACAGTTTCATATTAATATAGTTCGTCTATTCGTGACTTCTTATTGTAGGGAAAACCGGCAAATCTGAAAACCTTTGTCAAGAAGGATCGAATATACATCTAAATATCTCAATCATTTATGAATTCAAAATACAAGTTAATATACATATATATTTTCTCACTAAGTGATACATTTATTTCGATGTTATGTTTTTCTTTTTATTTGAATTTTGGTAAATGTCATACATATCAATGTATAAAACCATATTGTAAACCTTGCAAGACACTATTGTAATGTCACTTTTTTCTTCTTGCTAGGTAACTGACGCCATACTTTTGTTCTATCATGGATTTGCAACATTTGTCGGCTGTGTTTCTTGCATCTATATTTTTGTTTTTTCCTTCTTTCTGTCTTTATTTTTTTCTTTTCTTTTCCTTTTTTGTAGGGTTGGGACGATTTTCGCGAACACAAATTTTTTATTAACTTTTTTATTACGTTTATATAATTTTTATTATAAAAATAATTCTACATGTCATGCATCCAATTCTTTGTCTTAAGTAATTATTTCTCAAATTGATATAATTTTTCATATTCCAAAGAAAATCATGCTTCGAAGTTAATTTTTCGTTACTCAAATCATAAGACTTCTTTTTGCTAGATTATCAAACTTCTCATGTATTGCATATAAACTTTGAGTAAGTTTATGATGAACCAGACTCGTGTCAATCGGGCTGTTATCAGAAAGCCGGGAGATTTGTTATCCCATTGCGTGTTCATGTTTGCTGTACCGGCATTCTAACGATAAAAAAATAATATCTATCAACTATTCTTATATCTACATCATGCAAGGTGTTTTAAATTGAATATGATTTAGGCAGGTATTTGCAAAATATTCATTACTTACAAGAAAGAAGTTTACAATTACATGAAAGTTTTTCTGATATACAACAAAAACAAACGATCTATAATCTTAGAAAAAATTATTTATTTTAATTGAAACTTCGCATTACTTTGCTAGCGCAGTGAAGTGAGTTTTTCCTAAAAAGACTTTGGGACTTTTAACAGTCATCGGTAGCAACCGTATTGTATATTGTTGCATCAGCTATTTTCAATACAGGTTTTGAGACCGCTGCTCTTAATTCTGTTGTTTAGTGACACTGACAAATAAACAATTTCATTAGGTCCTTTAACATGATTGATCCATATTCAGATTTTAATGTTATCCAATACCTTTCAAAATAGTTCTGGGTATCTGTTTAGTGTTAAGTGATGTCAGGTAGCACTGATTAATGAACGTTTTCACTAGGACCTTTAAAATAATTGATCCATACTGAGATGTCAATTTCATCTTGTACGTTTCCAAATGCTTCCGGGTTTATGTTTCTCCCGTTTATTAGACAACATTAATGATACAACTAATTTTTATCAATTTTTGTGTTATATTTGGTGTAATTGTTTGAAATCGGTTTTTGTTTTTTTATCTATGGATTGTTCTATTCCAATATATTTAGGTTATATAGCAACCGTTCTAATTGTAGATAAACTTTCTGCACTTAAGGTTTATTAAACAGCCCCGATGTTATAGTTGCCTAGACTAAAAATTCATATAAATCAAATGTAACATTATTATTTTTATGGTTTATTCTATAGAAAAACCGAAAAATGTTAGAAACTTGCAAAATGTGCAAAAAGGAAGGAATTTTACTTGATTAACAATGAGATTATCGATATAAAGAAGTCGTGACGTCACAGCACGATCGTAAAGTGTTAAATGTCGACTTGGTTAGAACACTGGTTAACATAAGAAATTTTTCCCACAGTGTTGGATGAAAAACTTAGAATGAGCTGTATAAAACAAGTGGACTGAATTGTTTCGCAAAAATATTAACTTAGACGATCAATGATATTAGATGAACCAGGGCAAAGAACCTGCTCTCTTTCAGTTTTCCTCATCAATCAAATAGTTTGTTTAAAGGATTTGACCGGTTTGAAGTTATTTATAGACAATAAGATATATTTTTTTAAATACTATATAAATAAATAAATTAAATAATTTTCAAAAATTATATCAGATAATTTTCTTTATTTTTAATACATTATTTTCAGAGAAATGCTGAATATGGTAAACACCTGTCATTTTGGATTAATTTTGTAGAAGCTTTCTCGGCCGTTTTTGAATTTCAGTCAGAGTTTTGAAGGATTTTAACTCATTTATATCTAATGTCATATAACAGTATTCTTATGAAATCGATATTTTTTAAAACTTTACCTTATTTTTTTCTACTTATTTTAGCTTGCAGTTTATTTGAATAAACTGCATTGATCTTAAATGTATTTCAATTCAATCTGTCGCTAGAAATAGGTTGAACTCTAACTATATTAGAAAACGTGACTTTCCTAGAAAACAAATGTCGAATGAATCACAGGTTTTTAATTTTTCTTTCAAAGCAACATGATGTTTTAGTGTAGATGTTTGTTATAGCCCTGAATCAATATAGATGAAGGGACATATTACTTTTTGGGTGTTTCCTTTGTTGTGTTTTTTTCTGTCTGACTGACCTTTTTTTCGTTTTATTTTATAGTTTATTTATTCATTTATGTTTTACTTGCTGTATTTTTGTTTCTTTCTTATGTCTGTCCACAGTGTCTGCATTTGCTTCATTCTTTCTTTCTGCAAACTAAAGTGTGGCATATGCAATAATGCGACACTTTCCTGCTGTAAAATCAACACATCTGTATCTTTGTTAGTACAGGATTATTTATCTTTCTATACCTTTTTAGGTCTACTTACTATTTTTGGCTTGATGGGTAGTCTTCTTTCTGTACGAATCCTAACATTCGCTTCATCTTTTTACTCTTCAAACTGAAGTTTTGCACATGCAGTTCTCTAAGTTGATATCTTAATTACCTTTCTGTTGATAAAATAAGACATCTTTCTCAAATACAATCTTACTGCTATCTTCATTTACACCCTGTCTTACTTTCTCGGTATACATTCACGTGTATAACTGAATGGCTAGTTTTCAAAGTTTTTCTCAATACATGGTAATGCTTTTTTTTTGCTAAAAGCCTACGATACTTATGTTAGTTATATTAAATTTTACTCTAAAATCAGGTTTACTTATTGTTTGAATCTTAAATTTTGAATTTTCAAATGCCACAATTGGCTTATCTTGTTTCATCTTTTATATTAAGCGTTTAGGTATAACATGAAACTTGCTAGTACATATATATACATATATATTGTATTAATAATTAACACAAATACCTGCTAAAATTGATGTGTCATATTTGCACATTTCGGAAAATCATTCCCCTTCAGCGACACTAGGGGCCGATAAGTTTGATAGATAAAAAACATAGGCCAAACAGTTGAAAGATAATAAACGTAAAGTTCAAATGTTAATCCAAGTCCAGCTAAGTAATGCTTTGCATGAGGGAACAAACCTTAGAATTTTGATATATTTCAAAAAATTAAGACGGCTGAAAATTTGCTAAATGTCCATATTTTCTGACAGCACAAAGTACTGCCTAATGAATTATGGATACCCTCGGGAAGCTGTATAGTATGTAATCCGACTTAACTGTCTTACTCTTTATTGATTTAAATTTTTGAGTAATACTTTCGCAAATTTTCTATCCTTTGTAAATATATCTTAAAAATACCTGTTAAATTTTTAAGTGCCATATATGCACATTTTGGAAAATCATTCCTCATCAGTGCACTAAAGGCCGAAAAGTTTGATAGATAAAAAAACATAAGCCAAACTGTTGAAATTAAATGAATCCAAAGTTACAAAATTATATGAATCCAAATACAGGTAAGGAATGCTTTGTATTAGAACAAACCTTAGTTTTAAATTAAATTTTAAAAATTAAGACTGCTGAAAATTATGCTAAAAGTTACACTTTCTAAGAATACAAAGAATCTGCCTACTGAGTAAAGGATACCCTAGGGGAGTTTAGCTCCAGCAGCAACGGTACCCTAACTAAGAAAACTAAGACAGTTGTTAAAATAAAGTTAAGCGAACGTTATTTATTTTGGGTATTTTCATTTATCGTGAAATGTATTTTTATATAAACTCAGAAAACAAATCAGAGAGCAATTTTTTCAATTATAACTATCCTTAGGTTATATGGAATTATTCTTTCTGCGAATTGTCCCAAAAAGATTTAAAAACTTGTCACAACAAGTAAAAACGGTTCTTTTATAAATACTTCAGCACAATTTAGATCGTATTTTTATATAAAATTATAACAAAGGTATTTCTCATTGCTGTCTTACCATCTCAGGTTTTATTTAAGATGTTCATCAAATCGGTGTATAAAGTCTTTAATAGAGTAACTTGTATTCTAAATACGCCATAGGTTGATCATTTTTGTTAATTAAGAATAATTATTTTAATAAACTCAAGGTTATCTCAACACTTTTGTATAATTAACCGGTACCAGAATGATAAAAATCGCCGTAAGTGGTTACGCTACAACCATATTCTGCAGTTTATTTTTTTTTAATTAGCTAGGTTTTTAGATATGTTGTAGTATTTGTTTTCATACTTAAACGTATATAAATGGGAATGTGATGTGATTACAAAATGTGCTTTCCCTTTCAGAGCACTTTCCTGGTAAGTTATTTATTGAAGTTGGCAGTTTCTACTTTGCCTTTCGGTAGTGTAATTTTTTATAGGTATCGGTATGCTGGTGTTTGATATGAATGGAAAACTGAAGTGTGACTTTAATAATAAAATCAAACTCAAACATACCAGTGTTTGTCCAAATCACAATCCAAAAAACAAAGTAAAAACTTTGAAAGCTGGCAAATTTATTCATACACGCGAACTTCATCAGGGAAGTGAGGTCGGTTCTGTTACCCGTTTAGTTATTTCTTTCGATTGTACAGTTACAACCGACATCAAAAGATGTGATGTGCAAGCATCAGTTAATATCTACCTGGTCATCTATCTATGACAGGGCATTTATTATGTATTAAAAAGTAAATAACATTTAGAAGATGTAAAACATGGCGTTATTTATCACAAAAACAACAACAATAAAAAAAGGAAAATAGACAAATGCATTGATTAAAAAAACACAAACTACCGAGTCCTTGTCCTAATCACAATCCCAAAAACAAAAAAAGGTAAAAACTTTGAAAGCTGGCAAACCTAGTTATACACGTGAACTTGGATTAAATTAATCTAAAAAATTTACTAAATATTTTTATTATTAAAACCTAAATCTGCCTACATAGCTTTATTGCCTGTTTTTCTGCACAAAAAATAATTAATGAACAATATATATTCATTTCGTAAAAGATTTATCGCTTTTTCAACTGATCATTACTTAAAAAAGTCTAAATGAATAGTGAGTTAAATTCTAAGAAAACTGTATCATAAAATATGATTTTTTTGCACAAATGAAGAGAAAAAGTGCATTTAACAAAAGATTTTTTATGACCTCATTTATTTTAATTTGACAAAATTTATTGTAAATTTCCAAGAAAATCTTACATTATCTATCATATGTTTTTAAATGTATCAGAAATTAGGTTTCTGTGACCTTATAAATATTTGTAAACGTTGTGAGATATTTTATTTTGTAAAGAATAATAAATGTGAATTCAGAATTTAACTTGAAATTAAATACCAGAAGTTCTATATATTTTATAAAAATAGTTGGATTTTGATTTTTTAATGTTTTACTTTAGTGTTTTTTTAATAATCTCGTTTTTTTTTTTTTTCTTAATTTTTTTTTTAATTCGTGCAAATTTTTATAAATATTTTTATAAATATTATAAAAAATAAAAAATGAAATAAAATGAAATAACAACTTATAAATAGACAACTTATTTATTAAAAACTAAGGTTTGTTCCCTCTTGCAAAGCATTTCTTAGCTCGATTTGGATTTATATAATTTTGGAACTTTAGATTCAGTTTATTTTTATCTATCAAACTTTTCGGCCCTAGTGTCACTGATGAGGAATGGTTTTTCAAAGTGTGCACATCTGGCACAGCAAAATTTAAACTGGTATTTTTGTTAAATAAATAACAAAACAGCAAAAATATGTCATTTACGTAAGGATTTTTATAAGTTTTAACTAACGAAGTCTACATTTCATTTGCATTTTGTTCCTGTTACCCGAGCTGATATTCCATGTTACATATATAGACCTGCTGCTAGACATATCTCTTTTTTTTTTTTTTTTTTTTTTTTTTTTTGGAGTATATAAAAAACACCAAAAGGACTGCTTTAGGAACTAGGAAAAACAGATAATGTTCAGTAAAATTTGAACCGAATATAGATATATTTGACGTCTCATAGTTCCATGTTCCTTAAATTCTTTTTTTTTATATAGCCGTCCGTTGTGGGTGTAATTAGAAAGATAGGAGATGCTTTACCTTTTAATCATATAGGATCACTTTCGAAAATCTAATTGTTATTGTTCCACTGGTTTACGTAATAATACAGTTATGAAAACCTACCACTAGACTTAATTTTATCAACATAGTGCCGTCAAAAGTCGGAAATTAAAAGTTTGGTCGTAACTTGAGTTGATCTGTCGTTCCCGTGTTTCTAATTCTTGGTTGCACTTACTATAATCAAGAGTATGTAATCAAATCCAAATTACTTTTGTCTATTTTAAAGTTTTGTTATGTCTTACTTAATTACTTATAAATAAAACACAAATAAACCAGTACATGTTAAAATCATAATCCAAAAAAAAGTAAAAATATATAAAAAAAAACATATACCAGTTAATTTTGATGTGCACATTTCGGAAATTCATTCCTCATCAGTGACACTAAGACCGAAAAGATTGATAGATAAAAAACATAAGCCAAACAGTTGAAAATAATGAATCTAAAGTTTCAAAATTATATAAATCTAAATTCAGGTAAGGAATGCTTTACATGAGGGAGCAAACCTTAGTTTTAAATAAATTTGAAATTAAAAACCTTGAAAACTGGCTATTTCAGTTACACACGTAAACTTATATGAAGGAAGTGAGACTGGTTGCTCCTGAAGAGTAAGCACTTTCTGTCTTTCTAGCTACAATCGTCACGTGCAAAACCTATTTACATGCCATCTACATATTTATATCAAACTTTTGTACAGAGTTATATGATAAAGGAAGATTTACATAACATCAAAATTAATCATTAGAATCAAGAAGTTATTGTTTCAATTAACATTTTAGAACTGTTCACAGGAAATTATGATGTCAGTGTCAATAACTACATGTGACATTCTGTACGCCCTTAATAACGAAGCACCGGTTGGCCTGTATTTATTAGTACATAAAGTGCACATAACAAATAAGTTGTTTGAAAAACCACTACATTTCTCTTCATGTATTTGTCAAAAAGAAGTTCTAGAAAATGAATGAACAAATCGATTCAAAACACTTAAATAAATGTAAAGAATTTCCATTTAACATGTTAGAAGTATGAAAGATGATAAAAATAAAAATAAATGTTTTAATTTCCTCTTAAATCGGATTTAATTAAGTTATCGTCAACTTCAGAAATTTAAACATTATTCGTGCCGCTTTTCTGGATTCGCAAATTATCCAGTCCGTAAACTTTTTGACTGAACAAACTATATTTCAAGGTTGCAGTACGGAGCTTTTTTTTCTGGAACTGCTGTTCGTCAAAAGCAGGGTATATTGTTTAAGCATCATTCAGAAGGAACAGGTAAAAGCTAAACATCTGCTCTCCTTTTTTCCGAATCTATCACAAAATGCTAATAAGCTTGTTAAAGGTCAGCTTCCTTCACTATCCAAAAAAGTACAACCTCGATATATAGATGTGATAGAAAATCTTTGTCTATTTTGTTCAACACCAATAATCCACTCTAATTTAACAACCATATTAATTAAATATTTAATTATGATATCGTGTGTTGATATAAGGCTCAATTCTTTGTTCTGTGAAAATAAGGTTTACTTTGCAGGATAGGATGATTAGTCTAAGGATTTAAACTATATATATATATATATATATATATATATATATATATATATATATATATATATATATATTCACTTATTTTTTCAACTGTTTGGCTTATAGTGTAACTGATGAGGATTGATTTTTCTAAATGTGCACATATGGCACATCATAGTTTAGCAGGTATTTGTTATATATTTACTACCCCTGAGCGGGTACCGCTCCTGGTGGAGTAAAACTCCCCGAGTGTATCCATAACTCAGTAGGCAGTACTTAGTGCTGTCAGAAATTATACCATTTAGCAAAATTTTCAGCCGTCTTCATTTTTGAAATTTATCTGAAACTAAGGTCTGTTCCCTCGTGCAAAGCATTCTTTAGCTTGATTTGGATAAATATAATTTTGGAACTTTGACTTATTATTTTTCAACTGTTTGGCCTGTTTTTTTTATCTTCCAAACTTTTCGACCCCTAGTGTCACTGATGAGGAATGATTTTCCGAAATGTCCAGATATGGCACATTAAAATTTAGCAGGTATTTGTTATATATTTATTAAGGTCTCTTATGATGCTTATGGATCTTGCATTCGGAAATCGCAAATCCAAGCTGATCACATGACCAGAGTTATAGATCATGTTATATCAATACGAATGGCAGTAGTAAATAATTACCTGGATAGCCTAATTTCAGGAAGCCGGTTCATAGAATTTTTTAAGGTTTTAAGTCAAATCAGTTCCGGTTTCTTTCAACCTAATGCACACTGCTTTGAAATAATAAAAGAAGTTTTTACACCACTTCAACCATATATTTATTTTATTTCCTGTCTCTGCTTTTGTGTGTGTATGTGTGTGTGTTTGTCTATTTGTTGTTATAGCTGTTATTGCATCTGTTTTTCTTTGTTTTTTAAATACTGAGATGCTTACGATTTCATGTGAAATATAATTGCAAAAATGCAAAACACAAAATAAATAAATAAATTCTTAAAAAATGCAATAAAAATTGGGGTTCTTTTTTGTACGAGTCAGCAATATGTTCTAATTCTTTCCCTTATGGTGTTTCAATGTCTTCCCTTGAATGTTCCATACCCGAAATAAATCTATTGATATGGTATTTCTTTATTTATATACGAAAACTCCCTAGTCTCTGTGTCTAAGTTCTAGGAATAGAATTTATTTATTTATTTATCTATTTCATAGTAAATCTACTTTACCGATCTTCCGGTTAATCGCTTTGTTGACCTCGGGTTAAAATCAACTTCCTGTTTCTAATGTGAACCAAAACAAGGTCATAACTCTTGTCATTCAAAAAATCAAGATTGTAATTGATAGACATTTGATGAAATTGTCAATGAAAGCATGATAAATAAAAAATTGTAATAACACAATAGAAGATTTTAAGGCGTATTAGACAATTTGAAGGAAAAAATAGAAAATGATAGGTAAATATAAAAGAACCGACTTAATAAGAATGAGCATGCGTACGTTGAGTTTTTTGTAGTTTGAAAAATATATGTTTTAATTAGATAAACCATCGCCATATTTAATTTCTTTTCTACATATACTGGCAATAAAATTCATAAAGATTATAATTATCCTTTTCTGTTTTATGAACCTTAACTTAAATCCATAAAACAAAACCTGCGCTTGTCAATATTCAATGCTATCAAACTATGAAGAAATTAGAAATGATTTTTAATATGACATAAAAGCATTGGTGTATATGGAGACCATTAATACTCATCTGTAGGTTTTTTGTACACAGAATATTTTGTCACAATTTTATCTAGTCTTATGAAAAATATAAATAGATTTTAATGGCTTACTAATGATTGTATAACAACTAGTGAATCTCAAACAACCAAACATTCAAATCAAATTTAAATTAAAAACAAATTGGACAAGGACTAGTATGTTTGTGATTTTATGATGAGTAAACCCAAAAAACTTGATCAATAAATAAACATCTGACATGCTTTTTGCATATATATATATATATATATATATATATATATATATATATATATATATATATATATATATATATATATATATATATATATATATAGTTCACACGTTCTATTTATATTTTAGGAGTCTGAAGAAGAAAAGAATATCACATGCTAGAGGACGTAAGTACAAAATTTATGTTATTTATATTATATATGATGCGTTGCGATTGGTCTATTCCTGACCATATGATATGTACATTCAACATTATTATTTCACGGAAACATACGATGTACAATCACGGAAATTTCCGAAAAGACATCACTAAAAACACGTAGTCTTTATTTGTTACTGTTTATATACATTTAACCATTGGAATTTATTCATATCGTTAAAGTAGAGCAGAAGTTTTGGGAACAAAATATTGATATTGGATAATATTTAAAGAAATGGAAATTTACTTTCGTATGAGGTCAGCGTTTATTACAGTTCAAAGAAATTCATTGACAAATACTAAATAAAGTAAAAATCGTGAAGTTAATTGTTGATCCAGTTATTATAAATCAATGTTAATTACGGAATCTCCGACAAAAATCTTTATTTTTGTCTTAGACTATGGAAAATATTTAATTATAAATATTTACTTTTTTAATAAATTTATGACCAATTCATTTTTTTCGATCTTGATTTTATAATTCTCCATAATCAAGCCAATAATACTTTTATTTATTTGATAAGGTCAGCAAATATATAAAATATAAGTTTTGTTAGTAAATATTTTATATTTGTCATTTTTTTTTAAAAATCAAATACAATTTTAGTAACGGTCCAGATAGACAACAAGCGCAGCCAAATTTTTAATTTTTGAGAAAAAAACGTTTTTTTTACTCATGCATTAACGATGACAAATATAATCAAAAATGACACAACATATAAATCAAAATTGTAAAAAATATATAGAAACCAATATAATCCACGATTTCAAATAGCGGTTTTTAAACATCAACCTTGGTTGGTTATAAAATAAACTTAAAACCTTACATTTATCTATTTATCATGCATGCATTTATGTATGTATGTATGTATGTATGTATGTATGTATGTATGTATGTATCGTAATAGCCTTAATTAATACTTATATATTGTTTTACCTTCATTAGTCACCACAAGTATTATGAAAAGCTATCGTCTTAAAGCTTGTTATCTAAAAATACCACAGGTACTAACAAAGTATTTCAAATATTTTTTAAATTATTAATGTTGATTAAAAATCATTACAGTAGTATATTAGAGGGAAACCATAAAGGCTTTTTAAAGGCCTGTCTTTACTGTAATATTATTCTCAAGTGCCTTTTGTATATATGAAAAATGGAAGACAAAGCTATCGTTTTCAACCTTTGCCTTGATGAAAAATGAAATGTTGTCAAAAACAGACATCTAGTTTTTCTTTTCTTTACCATGTTGCACACAAATTCTTTAAATACTATACGACAATTTAAAAAAAACCCCAAAGATTCCCTATTTTAAAGATCTTTATTGATTACATAAAATAAAGAAAATTACATTAACATTCTTAGGGTGATTAATAGTTCAATTATTCCTGTATAATTTAAGTTTGTAAAATTTTTCAAAAGATTAATTTGCCCTGTTTTCTAAAAACTACAAAACAAGTTTTTGAAAAAGAAAAAAAAATAGAAAACAACTTAGATAACGAAACGAAAACAAAATAAATAAATCATGTATCATATATCCCTTTATATCTGAACATTGGAAGCATTGGACACTTTAAACAATCTGTTTAATCGAAAATAATAATAGCATATGATATTTAAAAGGTTGGGCATTTTACAAGTACAAAAAAAAGCAATTCATGAACAAGAAATATAGCTCCACAGAACATGTCGCAAAAATATTTATAATCACATTTGAATGCTTTAGAATGATTTAATAGTATAACTCATTGCATATCCTCATTTCTTTTCATGTTGAATGTAGATGCTTGGTAGGCTTTATGTTTTTTTAATTATTTATCTTCCACACCCACAAGACGTATAGCGAGTATTTAAATCTAAAAAAATCATTTACGTTGATTTTTCGATTCCCTTATTTCATAGAGAAAAAATTCGTAAAGAATGTTCTTAGTATAACGAGTTTTTCAAAACTATGGATTAAAACCTAACCTTTATTGGATTTTAAAAAAACAAACACTTTCCCATTTCACTTGTATTTCAGAAAAATATTGCAAATTAACTACAAACTATTTTGCAGTTTATTATAGAACAGTCACAATTATTCACACCCATTGTATCTGAATTAAATCAAAACGCATTTCTTTATTTCCTTAAAAACCAGTTTAAAATATTCCAAAACTTATTAGAAAACTAGATGGAAAGTTGAGTTGAATAATGTCGTTTAACATCTCAGTTTAGTAAAACAGTTTTCTACAAAGGCGGACATGAAACGATAAATAAAAAAATTATTCCTGAAATTTTGGTACGTAACTATATTTTACCAACTTTATTGCTAACGCATAAAATAAACAGCAATATCATAATCCCTCTAACATGGAAAGAAAGACAACTCTTCTATGTTTCTTGCTAAATAAAAAAAGAACAGAGTGCCTGTTAATTTTTTTTCTGTGAAATCAAAAACATAACCATTTGTTTTTTAACCAATTATTATTACTTAAAAAAAACAGCATTATACACTCATTAATTTGTTTTAAGGTGAATCAACCAAACTGAAAAATAATCATAAAAATATGTACATTTACAGTTTGAAATACTCATTCGCTACCAAAATATCAAATCAAACGCTGAGTAATTTCAATGAGTACTTACGATTGTTTAACTATTAAATTTGTTGATATTGATTTTTAGGTATAATTTTTAATAACCTCATTAAAAATTGTTTATACCTAAAGTTACTTAGTAACAAAAACACATATAACCTTCTTGAGAACAAAACCTAGAACATGTCATTTTATTCAAAAAATTATTACACCAGCATTTATTACACAATTAAAAATTAAGAATATCATAATATCAAATAGTATTGATCTATAGTTTGCTTTTAATTTCCTGAGATATAATTCATATTTCTTACAATTGCAATTATAAAAATAAAATCCGTCTGAAGTTATTGACGTATGGTGAAATTTTCACATATATATATATATATATATATATATATATATATATATATATATATATATATATATATATATATATATATATATATAACCAGTTTAAATAAATGAAATTAGCAATATCAAGAAAAAGGCAAAACATATAAACCAGAAATAAATATATATATATATATATATATATATATTGCTATTTTCATCTAATCTTTTCAGATTAATTGTTTTATATTTTGAAACTTATTTCCAGCACTCTTTTGTCTAATTGGGTAATGCATGATAACTTTTTAACCAATATGCTGATCAATTTTTTTCTTATCAGATACTAGTGACACAGTTATTCGACCGAAATTCCTTAGTACTTAATCATTAGCGTACTTTTGTATCAATTCCCTCCATTTGGCGCCCTTATCTACTTTTGGCATAAATCTGATAATTAGTACTTTAACAGGTTAGAAAGACAATATCTCAGTTTGAAATTTGTGAAATCGCAAATGTTCGTAGGGAAAATAAATTTCGCTATTTTCGTAGTTTAGCAAAATCAGGAAATTTAATGTCAATAAAAAATTTAATTACCAAGGCCTCCTATATGATTTATTTATTCTAGTGCACCATATTTTTTTTCTTTAAAGTTTCAAATCACGTAACTATAACCTCACGAATATAGGTGATTCTTCAGTTTTTATATAATTTTGGAACTTTAGATTCATTATTTTCAACTGTTTGCTTATGTTTTTTTATCTATCAAACTTTTCGGTCTTAGTGTCACTGATAAGGAATGAATTTCCAAAATGTGCACATCTGGCACATCAAAATTTAACTGGTATTTGTGTTATATATTTATTACCCCTGAGCGGGTACCGCTGCTGCTAGAGTAAAACTCCCGAAAGGTATTCATAGCTCAGTAGGCAGTATTTTGTACTGTCAGAAAATGTACCATTTAGCAAAATTTTTAGCCGTCTAAAATTTGAAATTTTTTTAAAACTAAGCTTTGTTTCCTCATGCAAAGCATTCCTTAGCCGGATTTGGATTTATATAATTATTGAACTTTAGATTCATTATTTTCAACTCTTTGGCTTTTGTTTTTTATCTATCAAATTTTTCGTTCTTAGTTTCATTGATGAGAAATGAATTTCCGAAATGTGCACATCTGGCACATCAAAATTTAACTTGTATTTGTGTTATATATTTACAGAATATTTATAAATATTAGATTATAAACAAGACAAGTTATGCCGATAATATAAAGCAAACAGCAGTTGAATTCCCTTGATATTTCTGTTCAAAATTCGAAATTTTGAAATATGCGCTTTAATACTTGTTTTTATAAATACGCCAAGACATAATTTTAGATTTGTTTAAAAAATGGAAATAAAAATAATTAAAAAAAGTTTTTTGCAGTTTACATTCAAATCAAAATACATATGAAGAACAACCTCAATAAAACAGTTGAATTTAAAATTAAATGCAATATTTAACCTTCCGATTATTGAATTTTGTTGCATTATAAATTGTAATACATATAATGATTGGATATATATTGGTTTTAAATACGTTTTAGAAAAAATAATAAAATTTGATTAAACGTTACATGTCATTTTAAAAATTAGGACTAAACTTTAGTTCACATGAGTATCTTATGACATTTGATTTTTGAGATCCATTATTATGAGTTTTTTTTCGACTTTTCCTTTTTTATTCAGGAATAAATGCTGCATGGAATCAAAAATGTGTTCGACTAAAAATGAAATGTTATTATTCTGTTGTAGTGTTTTTATTGAATAGATAAATGTTGCTTAAAAATAATAAGCACCTAAAATCAAAATAATTTTGGTTGTATGACACTTAATATTTAGTAATAAATGAGCCTTGTTAAAAATAAGCAGATAGGATTCCCAAGAATCTTTATATCACAGAACAAATTATCGTTTTAAAAATTATGTGTGTGGTCAGAGTTGTTCGGGCACCGCATATTACTTAATTTTTCAATTTTATTCCTTTATTAGCATTTTTAAATTTTTGAATGCAAAATGAGCAGAACAATTAAAATTCAGTTTAAGAAAAAACCGTAAAAATATACACTTGAATAAGTAGGCAATGCTGTCAACATGATTGAATAAATATGTTATTCAGCTGAAAGTTTTGATGCTATATTTAAAAATCTTATATTATTTAGAATATGCATTTTATACTTATAGAGTATCAAGTAGAGTTTGATGCATGCACAAATTTTAAAAGAAAAATCAATTGATAGGCGTGCTATGTGCTGATTAAGATTTATACATTTTAATACATAATCTAAAATTAAATGAATTATTTTAATTTTAAGTACAAAATGTCAGTTACAATCAGGTGTAGAGAAATTTTAACTGAAAAGCTAAATTTGTAACAGCGCATGCAACCAAAAACAGGACAAAAAATATTTAAAAGAGAAACGGTGAAACAAGATAAGAAAGGACAAACGCATTGTTGAATCACTGACCATATGAAAATTTCTAATTGTGGACAATAGCTGAGATCCAATAATTTTATAACTCTATTATAAAAAGTCTCCAAAAATCGTATTCCGTACCCTGTTTTCTACTAATGCTAAATCTTTTCTTCGTCAAATTTATTTTTGGTCCCTTATATCTATGGTTTCTCATCCTTTGTTAGATGTTCTGACAGTCCTTTAAAATTTGTAATTCAGAATTACTAAAACTAAAATAATGAAATACCTTATCTAATCATATTTCTTTATTTTTGTTTATATTTGTGCCAAGATATATATATATATATATATATATATATATATATATATATATATATATATATATATATATATATATATATATATATTAAAATTGAAAATTGTAGTTTTAACTATTTAACTAAAGAGTTATAATATATTTAAAAAATTTTTAATATTCAGTATTAGAAATTGGTTAAATCGGTCTTTTATACAACAGCAAATAAATATTTCAAAATAAAATGCATTTTTCAATATTATTTTATTCAAACATTAAAGAAAATACTATTTCAATTAAATACGCTTTGATCGTTGATCCTTTCGTAATTTACGTAACCCTAAGCTAAACTTATTACATTATTTCGTACAAAGTAAAATCTAAAATTCCAAAAAAAATTCAATTCACTTTAACAATATTCTCTTAAACAATGGAAGATGGGTTGAACGAATGAAAAGTAAAATATTACAATTTTAACGAAAAACTTGGCAAAAATAATTATACTTTTCACACACACACACACACACACACACACACACACACATATATATATTACATTATATTCTTATTTTTTTATACTTTCATGTTATGTAACCTGTTTTAAATTTTACTTTTTAACAGACAGTATACTAAATTTCATTTTTGAAATAAAATATTATTTTTATAATTAACATATTTTCTTATTTTTACGTTAATTATATCTTGTATTGATTTTGGCATTAGATTTTGATTCAAAAATAATATATACAGAAAAAATTAGATGTCATACATTAGTCTGCTGACAAGTTTTAAATTTTTTATCTTTTTTTAATGTGCTAGTATTTCTCTTTTTAAAAAGTTTTTTTTACTTTGTTTATTTCAAATAGCAAGCAATTAAAATGATTACGATATAATATAAAAGATGTAAAACCAGTTCTAATTCTAGTAAGTAAATGTACTTTTGATTGTAGAATATTAGAAATTTGTTTCATATTAATGTTCCACATATCAAAATGACTAAAAATTAAGTGATTTTTGCAAATAAAAATTAAAGATAAAAATTTTAATATAGTTTAAAATATAATTTCAGTAAAATATCTTTATTATTCTTTTTTTAATTTTACTGTTTCAAAAATCAAAGATATTTGGTAGTATTGTGCCAAGTGTACCATTTGATATTTGATATTATGTTCAGAAGAATGCAAATAGTGTGATGTATGACTAAATTATTAATAGGAGAACAATTTTAAATTCATAATCTTAGTTTTCTTATATAAAATGTTAAAAAACCTGTAATGAACTTTAGTAAAATCGGTTTTAAAATGAATTTTCATAACAGAAAAAACAAAAGAATCAAATATTTGAACAATTAAAATATCTTTATATTTCTCCTAAATTTTTGTAAGCAACAATAGGATTGATACATGACTTGGTGCAATTTATTTCATCTTTTATATCTCATTCTTGCAATAAAAATATATTTGGATTTATTACTGAATATATCTAAAAGTTTTCCCGTTTTAAGCTATATTGAACATAAAAGTTAAATTGTACCAAATATTGGTGCCGTAGAAATCACGTTAGTATATGCTTTTCAGAATATACAAATTTATTTTATTTAATATCTCATATTGCTATCCCAGAAATAGCTAAATGAACTAGACTTTACATATAGTAGCACGTTTATGACATATATAATGTACTAAATATTGCCTAAAGTGCAATCAACATCTATTTTTATATATCTAAAACTTATTTTTATTTACTTTAAAAGACGTCAGTCAATTCGACTCTTTTGGGGATGGCAATCAAATCAAATCTATTATATCCATAATGCTAGATAAAAAATAACCTTTTTTCTTCCAATATTCTTTCAGTTCCAAATTCAACTTACAGTTTTTTCCTTTTTTAAAAAAATTATACGAGTTAAGATTTTTTATTACCCTGATATTACCAATTTAAACATTTTAACAGAATTTTGTAAACTTTATCAATTAAAATTCATTTGAATTTTAGCCTTTTACATTGAAAGCACGGATGTGCGAAAACTCTCTCTCTCTCTCTCTCTCTCTCTCTCTCTCTCTCTCTCTCTCTCTCTCTCTCTCTCTCTCTCTGTGTGTGTGTATGTGTGTGTGTTATTTTTTAATATTATATAAAAATAACTACTAGCAACATGCATTTCAAACTGATAAGTAACACAAAATGAGATCCAATTTAAAATGTCTTTTTAATTATTTATATAACTATTTATGATTTAATTTTTTAAAAATTATTTATCCTTTGTTTCATTTATATTTAGTCATATTTAATTAGAATTAAATCTGAATTTGGCACGTTCTTTTTAAACTTTATTTATTTATTACAAATATAAATTCAAAGAAATATGCAATAAGTTATTATCAGTATTTTTACTTATATCTATAGTAAAGTACTTCATGTCAAAAAAAGAGTTTACTCGGTATAGAATTTTATCTCAATGAATTATTTAATACATCAAACATGGTCTTGTCTAACATTTTATTTTCATGAACATTTTTGTCAGCTTTTAAAATATTACAGGTAACTGTGAATTAATTATTATAACGATCACAATTTACATTGTTACACAATTAAATTCATTGTTCCACATGTTCCAAAACATTTCCTGTGCAAAAATAATCTGATTTTTGATGAGTGAACTCAGACACAATTTGGTGTTAATTCAATATTGCAAAGAAATAATTATTAATTTTTCAAAATAACATATTTATTCCAAATATTTTTTAAATTTTTATTTATTTATTTATTTATTTTATTTTTTTATTTTTTTTTTTTGTTTGTTAATTTTAACAAATTTTATATACTCATGTTATATATGAAATATAAAACAAACTTCACCAAATTACAGATTTCTATCTTAATTACCACACACACACACACACATACACACACACACACACACACACACGTATTATCTGTGTAATAAAAACCCTTCGACACTTATAAATCTTTTATATAAAAAAAACAAATTTAGAAATCAATTTCATCACCTGCACAAGGACAACTACTTCAAAACAAAATGATGAAAATTAAAAGCTTTTGTAAAATTTCATATTGTCTAATGTTTTATGACATATTACATTAAAACAATATAAAAGTTGAGTTACAAGGTGTTAATTCACTGTATATATTAAATTCAGGTGCACAGTTTTGACACGATAAGATCATTATCCATAAATTTACCTACAGCCGAGTTTTATGTAAATGCATGCCGTTTAGAACATAATACAGAAACCCACATTTAATATGCATAAAATTGTCCCGCTTATTTACACCTTTCAGAATTTAAAAATACACATGTAGTTCATTTTTACTTGTAGATGATTTAAATCTATGAAAAATTGATTAATTTACAATGATGTAATGTAATAATGATAATAATAATAATGTAATGTTTTTCACGTTTGGGGGCATCGCCTTTACAAAACTTTCGATCGTTGTAGACGTGCCATCATTTCATTTGCCTGACCAAGGCTATATAGATATTTTTAATGTCATTTTATCCATTCTTTTCAGTATTCAAGTGAGTATTTTCTGTTTAGACAAACTAGACATTTTCTTTGGATTTGAAAAAAATTATTCATTTCTGAACTTCCAATTTGTTTCAATTGGACCTTTTAATTTAAAAATGTCAAAATTCAGAAAGAGAATTACAGTGATTAATAACAATATTTTAAAAGTTTTATGAAATGTTTAAACATGTCATTTAAAAAAGACCTTTCACTTTAAAAATGTCAAAAAAATTTCTCTTTCAAGGTTTAAATAAATTGCAAATAAATTAAACTACTAAAAGTATAAAGTGAATTGCGTTTTTTTTTTTTTTTTTTTTTTTTTTTTTTTTTTTTTTTTTTTTGGTTTTTTTTTTAAAAGATTGATTTTTGATTTGAAAGGCGAGGAAAATAATCATACATCGCCATTTACCATCTCGACTAAATTTATTTACTAATGACAATGACAATTTGTATCACTATTATTATTATTATAGTATTAATTCATTTAAAACTTAATATATTTTAAGACAAAAAAATCTTTGAATATATCCTTGTTTTGCTTGAAACAACAAAAACTTGAACAGTACCCATTCAAATTTTGAAATTAACATTTCAGTTATTTCTTAGTTTTTAAGGAACACACACATTAGATTACATATAACCAGGCTAAAACACTTAACAAAAATAGGATAAGTATCAACAAAATCCGATTATTAAAAAAAATCAAAATTCTGTATTTAACATCAGGCTTTGGTAAGCCACTAGATGTCCCATATAACTTTATATTTTATTATATCTGCTCCCTGATGTTTTATAATCAGTTTTAAAAAAAATTAATGGGTTTTCCAACCACAAAAGTACCAGTATTTTGCTGACTCCTAATACATATTGCAATACCTACTATTCGGTTAACATTCATTTGCTTCAACCTTGATTGACTGCTTTGTTCAATCAAAAGTGTGTGTGTGTGTGTGTGTGCGTGTGCGTGTGTGTGTTTCATTCATTGATTGTTTATAAATTATTCAAAACAGAGAGACTTTTATTTAAATTAAAACAAATTTATTTATTTAAATAAATTATTGAAATATATTTATATTTATTTAAATTTAGACTTCAAAACGTTATTGCATACAACGTTTATTAAATTCAAAAAAATAGTTTAATAAATGAAATAATTAATAATTGTGCAATTTCAGAAAAAACAGCAAAAATCAAAACTACAAATTATCTTTATAAGGAAAATGAACTTTTATCTGAAAAAACGTCCTTGACAAACCAAAAATGTAGACGTTTACACACACACACACACACACACTTTTATCAAAAGTATATCATCCGAATCAATTAAATGAAATCACATCTTGTCGCCCAAACATAATATTGAGTAAAACAAATATCTCTATTTTAGACTTCAAAAATCAAGTTTACTAAAGAATAAACAAGAAAATGAAAATAAGCAAAAAAAATAAATAAATAAACAAAAATAAATAAAATTTAAAAATAATAATGATAAAAAACTCTATCAGTGTTAAATGCACCATGACTGTTTTTAAATATTCTAGATATTCGTTTTGTTTTAAAGAATATGAAATGTTTAAGAATGATAAAGTACTGTGGGTATTTTTTTACTTTAAAATTTTCAGTTCCATAATAAACTGTCTACGGTTTAAAATATTAAATATTCGGTAAAGCATTTTTATATTCAAACTTAAAAGTTTGTATTTTAATTTAATTTAAATTAAAGTTTGTATGAGCTGGAATAGCCTTTACAATTCAGGTTTAAAATTTGAATGTATGTTTATCGGGTCCTTGGTAGTAAATTATAACAGATGTTTGGTACCACTCGCTGTAAATTAACGAAGACTGTTAGTGCCACTGGTTATAAATCATGACAGATGGTTTTAGTGGCATTGGTAGTAAATAAAAGCAGATGGTTTAGGAGCCACTGGTTGTAAATTATGGTTGGGCAACACATGTTGTAAATTATGGCCAATGGTTAAGGTCAAATGTAAATTATGGCCGAAAGTTGGCGTCACCTGTTGTAAATTATGACCGATGGTTACGACCATTGGCTGTAAATTAGGGCAGGTGTTTGGAACCACCGAGAGTAAAATAAGGAATTTGTTTTGGGTCCTCAAAAGTCACATGACTCTTTACACAAGATACCGTTTCATCACTATATAAATTATATACAAAGCAAATTCTTCCATATTTGGAAGTTGGATAACCATTTTCTTTAATAGATGTTAAAATTGTTCAAATAAGTAACAATTCCGTTTGTGTGCTTTGTTATTCTTTATTGCTCCAACTAAAAACTTAAAAGTTTTTATAAGCTTATAATTTAATAATCTAAGATTCCAATGCTTGGTTTTTTTTCTTGTTTTGCTGTTTTGTCTTTTACTTGTATTGCTTTGTGATTTGGTTGCATTGGTTGTTTCTAACTACATTTTTTTCAGTTGTAAATTTCTTTAGACTATTGACATAATTGATTTTTTTTATGTCTTAATTTCATTAAAATGAACACCTAAGTATTTACTATCAATTCATTGTTTTAATCGTTTACTGAATAAGACACCAAGACCACCAACATTTAAAACTGTCAAGTCATTGAAAGTTTACTAAATTTGTTGGTTTCTAAAATGCATGTGAAAAGCTAATATACATATATTGTGTTTTAAGATTTTTAAATCATTATACCAAATATTATACTGCTTGAAACTTGGCAATCTAGATGATTTTAGCCCTTTTTGAATATATAGCCTATGTATAACCTGAGTAATTTGTTCGTACTAGCTGACAAAATGAGAACACTTCACAAAATACAATACCAAATTAAACATAATAAGACATTCATACATAACACTCCCCCCCCCCCCAAAAAAAAAAAAAAAAACCATATACCTTTGATTGACTTCCCAAAAAGGTATCAAATGGAGTGGTTCAATATGTCTTAATCAATAGCTCCAAAATGGCATTTAATAATAATGAATTAACCCTTTCTAAAACTAAATTCACGCTTATTGTTCCAAATGTTTTAAATGGCCTTAAAATAAAAATGATGAGCTTACAATCCTGCATATATATATATATATATATATATATATATATATATATATATATATATATATATATATATATATATATATATATATTACTATTTGCACATAATTTAAAGTTTTTGGAGTGATTTATAAAAGTATATGCTAGTTGTTTAGTAGCATTAATTAAAAAAAATACAAACTACGAAACGTCCAATTAATTTGCAGTGTTACTATAGCACAACAAAAAATCAACCAATCAATATGTTGTGTTCAGATTTAAAACACAGAATCAACTTAGTAATTCAAAACTCGTTGTAATTTAGTATTAATGTGCCACAAACTCAAAGAAGGCATAATAATGGTAAATACACGTTTCACGGAATTTTTCATACATTAAAAGTAATAACACGTATCGTTATAAGCATTTAGATAAATATTACATAGACTTCAATGTTAACAGTCCTAATTAAATGCTTTAATTTTTTAATCATAATCAAATCAGTAATAACGCACTTCATTGAGTCATGTCTCATTGTTGTGCAGAGTATATGAAAAGTGTTTCTAGCTTATTTAAATACAGTTTTAAAATCGGTCATTGGCTTATTTAAATATTCAGTTTGATGCAACAGATAAATAGTTTAAACTAAGC
This sequence comes from Tegillarca granosa, assembly GCA_029721355.1. Lineage (NCBI taxonomy): Eukaryota > Metazoa > Mollusca > Bivalvia > Arcoida > Arcidae > Tegillarca > Tegillarca granosa. Next base: position 9,262,375 of record CM056611.1, on the reverse strand, counting down.
AAGAACCAGAAAAAAAAATATGTTCTCACTCAACCGGACAAACCTAAAATTATTTGGAACATTCACAAATATAAGGCGAGACGTCGACTGACCTTTACATTGATCTTAACACGTCGTTAACAATGAATGCAAGGAATATTGAATTATTACACATAATGTACCTGAACACTTCTCGAACGACGTGGGAATATTACAGGAGGTTTCAATACAGGCAGTGCAAAATGTGTTAATGTCAATCACAAAAATACTAGTCCATGTCAAATCACAGTATATACCAACCCATGTCCAATCACAATACCAAAAACACAAACATACCAGTCCATGTCTAAACCACAATCCTAAACGCACAAAAATACCGGTCTATGTTCAAACCACAATCCCAAACACAAACGTACCAGTCCATGTCCAAACTACAATCCCAAACACAAACATACCAATCCATGTTCAAACCACAATTCCAAACACAAACCTACCAGTACATGTCAAAACCACAATCCTAAAAGTACAAACATACCGGTCCATGCCCAAACCACAATCCTAAAAGCACAAACATACCGGTCTAAGCCCAAACCAAAATCCCAAACACAAACATACCGGTCTATGTCCAAACCAAAATCCCAAACACAAACATACCGGTCTATGTCCAAACCACAATCCTTAAAGCAAAGTGAAAACTTTGAAAACTGGCTTTTTCCGTTAAACGCATGAACTTGCATCAGAAAATAAATTCAATATTTTGGCATTGATAAACATTTAAACCTCAAAATTTCTTGTGTCAATTTTTTTCCATATAAAATGATTTTTGCACGATAAAAATAAAGGTCTTACAAATTAAAACATAAAAAATAGTTCAATGGACTTTAAAATACTGCCGCTGGCGATAAGGAAGGTGACGAAAACTGCCGAGGGGCATCGAAATGAGTTTAGAGGCGGATCCAAGATTTTACAAGACGGGGTTAGAAACGCTGAGAGCCGAAGGCTCAAACTTCCAATGCTCCCCGGAAAGTTTTTTTTTTAAAGGCGCAAAATCTTGCATTCTGGTGCAATATAAGGTGCATTAAAGAAACACATTTTTCATTCAAAGTGCTGGGCTTTTTGGTATATAAGAAAAATGCACAAAAATGTATTATCAGCGACTTAAAGGTGGGGGTACGCCCACTTCGCCCCCACTTTAACCGCCAATGGAATTCGTACTTTACATTGTCTGGATCTTGTTTGGTTATACAGAACCTTATTTGACAGAACTGGCATAAATCATAAAATCACTTATGAGTATAAAGAGTGGGGATGCACGTGATGCATGAGGAAGTACAACCACCAACAGAAGAGAGTGACTAATGATATTCCAGTTGAAATAATCGGTCCATATTTTTGAATGGTTATCTTTTTAAAAGAATGCAGTGCACAATTATATTTTTCAGTGCATAATTTTAAAAAAAAATGTATTATTCGAACATTGGATTTCTTAAAAAAAAGAAATTAATTTTATGATAAAGTTTGTAATTATTTGCTTTAAAAAGTAAAATTGCATTTTTTTTACTTTTTCCTTTTTAAATGCAAACATTCTGTGCCACATATCTGAATTAGAACATAGCACGTTACATTCTTGCTTATACTAAAATCTGTATCCTACACATGTAGAATCTGCGTTTATTGATATCTATTTATAGCAAGTTTATTAGGTTCATTTAAATGTTCCTGGTAGGAATATGTTGCTAGATAAATTTTAGAGAATACTGTCATAACTTCGATAGCTAACATATCCTAAAAATATTTTCATCTATTTTATAATCAAATAGCAACATAATTGTGAGCTATATTGAGATCTAATACTATGAAATCGATATATTATTATTATTATTATTATTATTATTATTATTATGCATGTTTATCTTACCAATAGTTTTTTTAAAGAGAGATATAAATGAATTTAAGAAGAGGAGGGAAATTTGCAATTTAAACAAAATGTATCAGAAGCATGAAATCGTTTGACAAATTTTCAGGAATTGACAAATTGCAACAGAACAATACAGAGGGAGATGTATTCCCTGATTTTCGCATAAAATAAAAAAAAATTGTGAATTATTGCGCCGGTGAACCTTTGCGACTTGTTATAACAATAGATTCATATAGACGACCCCAAAATAAATAAAAAGGGTTTAGGTGACCGAACGGGTCTAAAGCGCGCTTACGCTGGGTGACTTATTCCGCTAAGATTTTAATCATGCGCGGACAGATTCTATGACGTGAAAGTTTGTCAGTTCGCTTACCGAAAATCGGTGATGTTCTCCGGACATCCCAGAAATGACCTCCTCGATATAAGTGAAAGAATCCTGGATTCGGCGTAAAAACATCATTACTCAACTCCAAATGGGTGAACGCTTTTAAATATTTTGTTAAAAATTATTTTTGAAGCCTTAACAACAAGTAAATAGAATTAGGACCACCGAAAGATATAGATAACAAATCAAGTGTCATTATGTCACGTGACTGAAGAAAAGATCAAGATAGACTTCACAGGTAGTAAGGAGAAAACGTGACCAGTTTGTTATTGTTATCTCCGCGAAGAAAGCAAAAAGTCAGTTAGTAGTTAACACAGACGAATAGTTCCAGCAAGGCCAAAGTTATTAAATTTTGACATTAACATTGACATACATGTTGTAAAAATGTAGATGTTAGAATTTTTAAGTGACTTTTAACGCGTCTAAAACAATAAAATGGGAGAGAGTTGAGTCATTGCACATAATGGCCTTACATGAGGTGTGAAGAGTGCATGAGCAAGGGGGATATAAATGCCCGTTATGACTGTAATAAGGCGACATTAAAAGTGTTTTTTGGTATTATTTAATGAAAATAGACATTTAAATCAGAATTGGGAACACCTCAGACGGGGCATAAGAATTACTTTATTTTAGCATCAAAACTGATGAAATATATAATATAACTAGTGGTGGTGGCCTACTTTGCATAATTACAATTCTCAAAAAATATATTAATAATTGCATAAATTAATTCGTATTTTCACAAAATTTCTTAGAATTCTTTATTATTACCTTTTTCAAAAATCAATAAGATTACTTGTTTGGCTGTAATGTTGTTTAACGTCGCTTCATCAATTTTACATCTATTCGCGACGATAGTAATGTCGTGTGCTACTTTTGAATATTTCTTGTCATGTGCTTCTTTTGAATATATATTTCATAAAAATTCAAATGTAGCACGCGACAGTACGTTTATTAATCCAAGAAAAATGTTCTTGCGTTAGTGTGTTATACGGTTTTGGCTTATGCTATCACGCTCTCTGTGTGACTTTTTGTTAAGGTGCTAGCTTATCAAATCAGTGAGCTGCAAAAAAGCATACCACTACCCAATTCACATAATTATGGTGAACAGTTCATAACGTTTCCTCTAAATGCCAAGCGTCAAACGAGGAAGCAATGCCTCGAAGCCCGGAAGGGTCATACATAAGTCTTACAAATTTGAGATACTGCTTCCTTGCTTATCACTCGGCATTAAGAAGACGGAGAATCGGATGGTTTGCTTGGTGCCAAGATAAATGACTGGGGGAAAGGTATGCTTGTCTGTGGGATACTGACTCAGTGGGCTAGCATCGTACCAAAATGTCGCCCTGACTGCACAGTAGTACACGGCAGGCCAAAAAACACACTCGCACATCACACGCATACATGACCTTGTTCTTAGATTAATCCATAGAGATTAATACCCTAGCTCTCTTCGAGAATAGGTTAAATATTGCTGATGCGACGTTAAACAACACTACAACAACAGCAGTATCTCCAAGAAATTCTCTGACTTCTGTCTCAGTTTAGATTTATTGAATAAATCATAAGTCAGTTTTATTACAAAGAACTATAGTGACTTGGCCACAGGCAATAACTATTTTCAGCAAATCGTGTTTTGCACAATCCTGAATTCCCTTGTGGGTATCAGTGTACTTTTTACGTTTGAAGATAATTTGGAAAATGTTTTAAGATAAAGATATTAAAATGCATAAAAAAATATAAAAAATAGATAATACGTAGTTAAGTATATTTTAATTATTTTATGTTAAAATCTATAATAAATTTGGAGTAATTTAATGTTGATTAAGATTTAGCTATTTTTATTTATTTATTTATTTATTTATTTATTTATTTATTTATTTATTTATTTATTATTTTTTATATATTTTTACTTATTTATTTATTTATTTGTTTATTTTTTTATATATATATTTTTACTTCTCTATTTATTTATTTATTTATTTATTTATTTATTTATTTATTTATTTATTTATTTATTTATTTATATTTTTGTATTCAGATCTACCTTTTACTGAAATTTATTAAATAATGCTCGATCTGAAAACAACAACATACACATCTTTCGCCTAAACCCTTGATAAATTATTTTTCAGAAATGCCAGACTTAAAATCTTACCAAAGCTATTCCAAAGACAATGTTCACGAATAGTTGTACAAGGTCAATATAATTAAACTAATTTAAAAAAAAAAAAAAAAAAAAAAAAAAAAAAACATGCAAGACCAGACAACTTCATGGATTTAAAAGCATCTAAAACAATTAAACCTTTGATAATTGATTTATTTCATATCACGTGACCCTGTACAACATGTCGTGCTTTTTAAATGAATGTCAATTCTGATAGCAGACATGTAAATATCTTCTAATGAATTTAATTTTTTTTTCCATTTCTAGCCATTAATTACTCAGATCAGATTTGCATTTCTTTTTTTCTATAGATCGATACCGTCGCGTTTTTTTTTTGTTTTTGTTTTTGTTTTTGTTTTTGTTTTTTTTTTTGGCGTGTAAATACTGTGACATGACTTTTAAATCTTCTGGTTTAGCTGCCTTCGGTATTTTTCGTGCTCAAAAAATATAGAGTTTGACAGCGCTTTGTTGTTTGCTATGTGAAATGTGATGTGCTTTATTGTGACAAATACCGTATCCCATGATCCTTTATTATCCGTATCCCATAAACCTCCTTGTGGGTATGTCACGTGATCATGGATACAAAGTAAAACGTGATATGTCGCTTATACACAGATATATACGTGATGTTTGCTTATCACAGACAATCTTGTCACTAAATCTTGCAGATTTAAATTATTGCACATAACATGTCACGTATGACGTGTGAAAATTACAAAGTGGTTCTTAAGTGTCAGTCAAAGCTGGTAGCAGACGACAGATATATATCCTCAGTTGAGTTATTTTTTAACCCGAGACATTAACAATTTAGATGTACATTTCTATTCTTTCATATATCGATATTGATGCAACAAATTTTATCGTCCGTCCATTTTTGTTGACATGATTTTTATATCCGCTTTGGTGAGTGACACATCAGATAATTAAGATTTTCATGGCCGAAATGCCCAGACATTAGCCTCTTGTAAATTTTTCATTTTATGTCCCCGTTATTTCCTGTTGAGCTATATCCATTGTTTTTTTTATAATAAACTGTAAGATATCTAAAGTATTTGATCCTGGTCATTGAAAGTGACATGTGATATGTGATATGCTTTATAGTGACAAATATCCCGTGATCCTTTTTTTGTTGCTTTGTCACGTGACAGTGATATTATGTCTTAACGTATTTGATCCTGGCCATGGAAAGTGGCACGCGATATGTGATATGCTTTATTGTGACAAATATACCGTGATCCTTTTTTGTTGCTATGTCACGTGACAGTGATATTATGTCTTAACGTATTTGATTATGGCCATGGAAAGTGACATGCGATATGTGATATGCTTTATTGTGACAAATATACCGTGATCCTTTTTTGTTGCTATGTCACGTGACAGTGATATTATGTCTTAACGTATTTGATTATGGCCATGGAAAGTGACACGCGATATGTGAAATGCTTTATTGTGACAAATATACCGTGATCCTTTTTTGTTGCTATGTCACGTGACAGTGATATTATGTCTTAACGTATTTGATTATGGCCATGGAAAGTGACACGCGATATGTGAAATGTTTTATTGTGACAAATATACCGTGAACCTTTTTTGTTGCAATGTCACGTGACAGTGATATTATGTCTTAACGTATTTGATTATGGCCATGGAAAGTGACACGCGATATGTGAAATGCTTTATTGTGACAAATATCCCGTGATCCTTTTTTGTTGCAATGTCACGTGACAGTGATATTATGTCTTAACGTATTTGATTATGGCCATGGAAAGTGACACGCGATATGTGAAATGCTTTATTGTGACAAATATCCCGTGAACCTTTTTTGTTGCTATGTCACGTGACAGTGATATTATCTCTTAACGTATTTGATCCTGGCCATGGAAAGTGACACGCAATATGTGATATGCTTTATTGTGACAAATATCCCGTGAACTTTTTGTTGCTATGTCACTTGACTGCGATATTATGTAGACCGTGATATATCTTGCATCAGATACATCCGTTGTGATGTTGGCTAATTTGTCAATAAATCCGGGATTTTTTTAAAAAGCATATCTGCTTTACTCGGCAGATGCTTAGGGTGTGATGTTGGCTTATATCACTTACAAACTTGTCAATAAATCAGGTATCTTCAAAGCCTTGAACATAACATGTCACTTATTGCGTTTGAAGATTACGGACCGGTCTGGAAGCAGACGATAAATATCCTCCTCAGCTAATAGTGTTTTTTTTCAAATTCTAATACATTTACAACTAAGCTGTACTCTTTGATATATTGATATTGTCGAGAATTTTTTCCAACTAATTATTACCTACTCACCATTTTCTATTTGCATGGTTTATTGACTATGTGCTAAAAATAACCAGACGTTTTGAACTTATATGTTCACATTCTTTGACGTTTCAACATAGTCGGAATTTTTAAAAAAATAAAAAAAGAGTATTTTTCTTTTTTCTTTCGTTTTTCTTATTCATTTATTTATTTATTCATTTATTTATTTATTTATTTATTATTATTATTATTATTATTATTATTATATGCTCCTTTTAAATGTATTATTTCATAAAAATTCAAAAGCACCATATGAAATTATTATTATTATTATTATTATTATTATTATTATTATTATTATTATTATTATTATTATTGTTGTTGTTGTTGTTGTATTTTTATTATTTTTAACGAATAAAGCGGTGTTCCAAATGCAATTAAAGGCGGTTAGAACATTTTGGACAACCTTTTGAACTTTAAAAGTCCACCAAACCTATGAAACAGATACTTTATGTCTTATTTTACAATATCTGTACAACAGATGAAAACCCTCGTGTAGTCGGCAAAAACCATCACAACCAAAAACACATCAAAAAACAAATAACCAAGTAGAAACAGCCAAACAGAGAAGACAACAAGGTTCAAAGACGTGTTGGAACTATTGATTGTGAAATTCCTGAATTGGACGGAAATCTGTGTAAAAATAGCGTTCAGTGGTACAGTAACCATTACAGCAATGTAACAGGACCTTAAGTTATCTAACTTATTTTAAATCAGTTCATATGTACGCATATTTAAAAATAAAAAATAATGTAAAACGTGTTTCTTCATTCAAGTACAAGCTAGTGGCTATTTTAGTACCTTACCTGACACGAATATAATGTTATTTTTATAAAATAACTTAAATTACAAATTGACTATATAATGTGTGACAGGTACTAGATGTTTGGTATCATAAGTCACGGATATCTTATTTTAGTTATAATATTTGACTATATTTAATGTTGATTCTGATCTATTTCTTTAAACTATTCATCTGATCTACTTATTCATTGTACATGTACTATTCATCTGATCTACTTAACCGTTGTACATGTACTATAAATCTGATCTTCTATTTCATTGTACATGTACTATTTATCTGATCTAATAAATCATTGTACATGTACTATTCATCTGATCTTCTAATTCATTGTATATGTACTATTCATTTGATCTACTTATCCATTGTACATGTACTATTAATCTGATCTTCTAATCCATTGTACATGTACTATTCATCTGATCTTCTAATCCATTGTACATATACTATTCATATGATCTACTTATCCATTGTACATGTACTATTCAACTGATTTACTTATCCATTGTACATGTACTATTCATCTGATCTTCTAATTCATTGTACATGCACTATTCATCTGATCTACTTATCCATTGTACATGTACTATGAATCCGATCTTCCAATCCATTGTACATGTACTATTCATATGATCTACTTATCCATTGTACATGTACTATTCAACTGATTTACTTATCCATTGTACATATACTGTTAATCTGATCTTCTAATCCATTGCACATGTACTTTTCATCTGATCTATGTATCCATTGTACATGTACTATTAATCCGATCTTCTAATTCATTGTACATGTACTATTCATCTGATCTTCTAATTCATTGTACACGTACTATACATCTGATCTTCTAATTCATTGTACATGTACTATTCATCTGGTCTACGTATCCATTGTACATGTACTATTAATCTGATATTCTAATTCATTGTACATGTACTATTTATCTGATCTTCTAATCCATTGTACATATACTTTTCATCTGATCTTCTAATCCATTGTACATATACTATTCATCTGATCTTCTAATCCATTGTACAAGTACTATTCATCTGATCTACTAACTTTTAAATTAACCATTGGATCTAACAATTGCTTCAAACTACAAATCCGATTCGTTTATTTTCTAGAGTTATCCTTCTGGCCGACTTATGCTTTGAACCACGCATTTGATCCACTTATTTTTTGTACCATCAATATGATGTATTGTATTCTTAGAACTATTCTTCTGATCTATCATTTCCTTATAAGCAATCGTCTAATCTATAAGCTCTTCAGAACTATCCATCTGATCTACCGAATCCTTAGAATTATCCATCTGATCTACCGAATCCTTAGAACTATCCATCTGATCTATCGAATCCTTAGAACTATCCATCTGATCTACCGAATCCTTAGAACTATCCATCTGATCTATCGAATCCTTAGAATTATCCATCTGATCTACCGAATCCTTAGAACTATCCATCTGATCTACCGAATCCTTAGAACTATCTATCTGATCTACCGAACCCTTAGAACTTTCCATCTGATCTACCGAATCCTTAGAATTATCCATCTGATCTACCGAACCCTAAGAACTACCAATTTGGCCTACTTATTTCTTGGAATCCTTTGAGATATCGTCTGATCTAGTCACTCATTGTGACTATCCGTCTGAACTACTAATTTTGGAACCCTTGGAACTATCCATCTGATCTATTCCTTGGAAACAATAGAGTTATCCATCTGGCCTGATCTAGTGATTTCTAAGAACTACCCATCTGAATTGATTATTTCTTGGAACTATACATTTTTTTGCTGTTTTGTTTCATGTAGGGAAAAAATTGATTGGTATTTTACACTACATAAACGATGTTAGGTATTCGAGACGAGTGGAGTGGAGTGGAGTAATGTTGTTTTACGCCCCAGTCAAGAATCTTTCACTTATTTCGAGGCGGTCAGTTCTGGGATGGTGGAGGAAACCGGAGTGCCCGGAGAAAACCAACGACCTTCGGCAAGCGAACTGACAAACTTTCTCACACTAGGATCTGTCCCGAATGGAATTCGAACCCAGGCGGTGAGAGGCACTGTGATCCGTAAGCGCGCGCTTTAGATCACTCGGCCACCGAGGCCCCTTATTCGAGACGAGAGTGAATTATAATCAGGTTCTATACTCTCATTAAGTATGTTCTTACTTATTCCAGTTCTGGCGACTAAAAGAACAGAATCGGATACTAATGGCACGCCAGTCCTTTGGAATGCTATACCGAGCACATTTGCCTTAAACTGGTTGGCTGACTAGGGTCGAAATCTCTTTCACAGCCTGGCTGGGGTTCAGACTAATTACCTTTGAACCATGAGACATGCCACTAAGTCACTTCTCTGGATTTAAAGATTTGTGTCCTTTGTTCGTTTTGAAAGTACGTATTTTGAGGTTTGGGGGGAAGTCGGTTTTTAATAACCATTAAATGCATACCGAACTTTATTTATTGTAAAAATATTAATTGTTATTGAGAGATAGAGAGAGAGAGAGAGAGAGAGAGAGAGAGAGAGAGAGAGAGAGAGAGAGAGAGAGAGAGAGAGAGAGAGAGAGAGAGAGAATTTACATCTTCTATGGGAAATTGTGTGTGTGTGTGTGAGAGAGAGAGAGAGAGAGAGAGAGAGAGAGAGAGAGAGAGAGAGAGAGAGAGAGAATTTACATCTTCTATGGGAAATTGTGTGTGAGAGAGAGAGGGGGGGAGAGAGATCTATGGAAAATGAGAGAGAGAGAGAGAGAGAGAGAGAGAGAGAGAGAGAGAGAGATTTACATCTATGTTAAAATGAGAGAGAGAGAGAGAGAGAGAGAGAGAGAGAGAGAACAATTTTCCGCCTGGTAGAGCCAAAAAAACTTTAAGACGTTATCAATCGTGAGGTATGATAAATCATATTAGATCATCTAAAATACTTGTTATGTGGTTGTTTTATATCGCCATAAAGTAATTCTTATGTTAACCGCAAACATGAATTCCACAAGATAAAACTCATAAATTAACTAAAATATATACTCCAAATATCAAGTCATATTACCACTAGTAATCATATGACTACATTTTGACTAATTACATATGTCAGTTTGGAGATATTTGTTATTCGTTTATTTATTTCTTCCTTCCTTTCATTTTTTTCCTCTTTCAATTCTAATCAAAATGTCAATGAATTGGTCGTTTCTATTCCCTGAGGGTCAAGTACTCATTATTTAAATTTATCAAAAATAAGCACGTGACAGCTTTTTAATACTGAATTTGAAATATGTATATTCAAATCCATTTTGTAATGAAGAAAGGTCGTTCGGAACACGTTTCGTGAACGTCTGACTCGGCTGAACTCAAAATGAGTTTTACACTGCCATTCATATGACTATAGATTTTTAAGCATGATAAAGGGAGAGTTAATTCATTGTAGATATATTCAGTTATAAATTGTATGGAGTTTTGTGTTACCATGGTAATGGATAATCAATTTGAAACGATTGAATTATTGTTTTCTTGACAACAGGTTGCTCTAAATTACGAATTAATACACAATTCATATCTTTACCGAGTTCCGGATTCTTTGGTTGATTTGACATTCTATATCTGCAGTATGATAGAAGAAATCAACACAAAGGCGGTGGAGTTATCTCCCATTAGTATGAAAAAATAAACTACAGGAAAAAAACACAGGTAGTACAGAGTTGCCATATACCATTTTTGAATGTATTCTATGATTAAATTCAAAAATGGTATATGAAAGTGTCATTAAGCTTTTTAAAAATTTTATCGTTAAAAATTTTAATATATTTAACGATAAAATTTTTAAAAAATGTTTTATGACTATTATTTTTGTAACAAATTTTGTATTTATTTGCATCAGTTTTAACGTTTTATTTTTTAATATAAATATAATTCAAGAGGAACACAGAAATCAACAAAAATGGGGAAAAAATCATTTAAGAAGCTTAGGTCTTGAAATAATAAGAAACAATATACAATCTTCCACTGAAAGGAATAGTGTACTGGGTACGAGGTTGGAATGGTGAAAATAAAAGGGAAAAAAATTTAACGACATGTACACGAATTAACATTCCAAAATTCCAGTGTGTGTGTGTGTGTGTGTGTGTGTGTGTGTTGGCGGACAGTGAATACCAAAAAATCGGTCTGGTTGAATAAACTGAATAATTATCGACAAATCAGAGAGAGAGAGAGATTTCAACATGATAAAAAATTGAGTTTGTGGTTTTTCCGGTGCGGTGGTCGCGTATAATATGCTCGATACGGGTGAATGAATTAAATTAAATTTCCGTGAAATATGATTTTTAAATGTACCTTATAATCGCATAAATTAAAATTACATGCTACAATGGAACTGAGTGGTTTTACAAAAAATTATCACCTTGTTAGCAATATCTGGATGAAAAGAAAATTTGTTGTTACTGATTGAGAGAATGAACAACTGGTGTGATCGATCAGTTATGTTATGGTTTGTTAAATATGATGGATTTTTCTTTCTGTCTTGGTTTTTTTTTTTTTTTTTTTCCCACTTGAACGTATATTTTTAAAAATCATATATATTTTTAAATGTGCATTTTGTTTGGTCTCACTTGAACGTTTATTTTTAATTTGAAAAAAATCACAAATATTTTTAAATGTGATTTTTTTTTTTTTTCGATTTTTAATATAAAATTATTTATTTTCGGGGGTGGGTGTGTGAAAGACGGATTCATCAGAAACTGAAATTTGATGTAATTTCATTAAAAATGTGTTTTTATAATTTTAATGGTACTTGTGTTGTTAAATGATAGAAAAACATAACGTTTTAATATTTTTTTTTTAAAACAAAGATTTTGAAAATATCAATTTTAATTAATATTTTAGGTCTTCCACGGCAGTTTTCGATGTAAAAGTTGCACAAATATCAAATTAAATTGTATTTATGTAGGTTTATAAAGTTTAATAATCAACGAAGAAAAATTGTTCTTGTACATTGGCCCCTAATTTTTCGATTTAGGAAAATTTTTGGTCGAAATCTTTAACGCTTTTTCTGCCTTTTAAAATGCGTTCACCAGGTGTGATACTCCGAATTCCGAGGTCAAGAACGGCCCAAGCATAGAGAAGAATTTTTTTTTTTTTTTTTTTTTTTTGCGAAAAAAATGTTACTTTTTTCCTTAGTTTTGTCATATACCATTTTTTTAATATTATCATTCAATACATTCAAAAAATTGTATAGTCATATACATGTACCATTTTTAATGTATTGAATGATTAAATTTTAAAAAAAGGTATATGAAACTTCAATTATATTCGTTTTATTTACTACGGAACCATTTGTCACAGAATCTAAAAGTTAGGCTAACAAATTGTCATGTGCAGAATTTAGAAAAAAAATTAAGTGGCATGTTAAGAATTTTGAATATTTCTTTTGGTAAAAATTCAAAATTCTGCACGACTATATTTTTAGCGGGCAGATAAATTTCAGAAGAGATTTATTGAATCTCTATAACCCCACATACTTGTGTCATGTGCTGAATTTTTAAATTTTTACCAAAAGAAATATACAAAATTCTGCACATGACACTTACAAAATTAAAAATTCACATGACACATGACACTTGATTGACAAAACCTTGCTCCTTTACACTACAATGATAATTTATTAATTAAACAGTAAGCTTTACTTTAATTTTAATCTAGCTTTCAAAAATGTAAGGTCGTGGAGTGGTGGTTAGTGTTAATGCCTATCACAATGAGTCCCGGGTTCGAAGGGCACCTGCTTATGCACGTGGATTTTTATCGAGTTTTCGAGTTTTCCAACCACATTAGAATCTCACGTGCGCTAAAATTTGGGCTAACGAGCTATTTTGTGCAAGTATTTTATCAATTACTAGATAGCAACAAGGCGCGTCCTTAGAAACTATAACAGATTTCTACAACTTATCTTATTTTTCAAAAAAAAAATTAGATCTCGAATTTTTTGATCAGGTATTTGTAAATACGTATTAGGTCAAAACTGATGCTGATTACGTAAGGTTTTATTTTAAGGAAGTTTTCTTTCGTCAAATAAAAATTCAGCAACAGAAGTTGTCTACTTTTGAATGTTGTTATTTAAAAAAATTAAAAAAGGCAATTATCAACATATTTATTTATTTTTTTATAAGAACATAGATAGATAGATAGATAGATAGATAGATAGATAGATGTCCATTATATATTTAAAAGCAAATAAATAAATAAATAATTATATTTATTTATTTATTTATTTATTTATTTATTTATTTATTTATTTAGAGAAATTTTGGGTTTCGTGAGCTCTGTATACTGAATGTTTATCACTGTTCTACACCAACCAAAGAAATTAAATTATTTTTTATTCAAGTTTGTTGAATTTCAAGAATAACATTTTATTTATTTTTAAAATCTTTAAAAGAAAATAACAAAACCATTTATGATGATAAGTGCCTTGAAATTCATTGTTTAATTCAGTTGGTATGACTAAATAAAAAGCGACAGCTGTTTGTTTTAAAATTTTAAAAATTTAAATATTGCTTATACAAAATACAAAACAATACAAGATGCCACATTGATTTATGTCTACGTTTTCATTGATTGCATTTTTGAATTTTTATTTTTCAAATTAGAATTTATTCATAGTTTTCATACAATTCCTACTTAAAACATTTTTAAGATCATGTTCACCTCTTTCTCTACGCTCTTGTTATTTTGTCATAATCTACTTTTTAAATGTATTTCACGATAAAATTTTTAAAAATGCATTATGACAATGTACAGAATTTTGAATTTTTACAAAAAGAAATATTAAAAATTCTTCAAATCACATGACACTTTGCATATATAGTTGGTCGGCTTGTTGTTTAGTGTCTCATGCGAAATTTTGAATATTTTATTTCATATAAACTCAAATTTCGTATATGACACCAGTATTCAAAGACAAACCGATATATATATATATATGTGCAACAAACACTTAGATTGAAGACAATTTAAAAGATTTTGAAATTAATTTCAGCATTGTCTTTTAAATTCAAAAATATATTCAAAATTGACCTTTTCCATTCATCAATCTTTAATTCTACATTTTTTTTTCCAAATCTGAATTTTCAGAAAAAAATAAATGCACTGCATCATTCTTTTGGGACTTTTTTTCCTTTACAAAGAATTCTTTTAGCACTTCAGGACTTTTTAACTTGACACAGTTTTTTGCATTAAAAAATCTAAAGGCTGTTCGTCAAGAAAACAGAATGGTTATTTTCCATTGAAGTGAGTCTGATCAATTTTTTTCTTTGAAATATCTAAATATTTTAAATTATTTATTTTTTATTCCCCTTGAAAAATATTCTACTTGAATTTTTGATCAAGTATAATATTATCTTGACCAATTTAAAACATAAAATTTGAAACACAAAATTCAAATACTTTTATTATTTTGAATTATGTTAATGGAACAAATTTTGAATGAATGAATGAATGAATGAATGAATTTTAAAAAATAGAAAAAGTACAATATACAAAATTGTCAACTGCAGAATATCTGAAAATTTTTCATTACAAAATTTTACAAATATGCTTTAAAAAGTTTGAACATTAAATTTTCCCTAAATTTTTATTTTTGAAAATGTATTTTATGCAGAATTATTACATTTTTACTAATAAAAAACTCTAGAAAATCAACATCTTGTGATCAAGACCTGTATTTTGAAGGCAGCATTTCTTATCCCACGATCTTATCATGATAAAAAATTTCAGCAGTTATTTTTTTCTTTTTAAATTTTTTCTTTTCTTAAGAAATAAAATAAATAAAATTAATTAAATAAAATATTATTTAGATCAATTTTTACACCTTAAAAAACCCTGATTTTGTTTTTAATTTTCAAATAAAATTAAGAATTTCATTAACTTATGTAAAATGTCATGTGTTTTGAAATTTTAACAAAAGAAATATTAAAAATTTTGAAGCAAAAATGATGATGATGATGATGATGATGATGATGATGATGATGATGATGATGATATCTATTATTTAATCAATGATAATTATCTCTGTTAATTAGTCATCCTCCTCAGAAAACTTAAACTTCATACTCAAAGCGGAGAAAAATTCTGAAGTTATGAAAATTAATTATCAGGGCTTCAGTTTAGAAAAAAATTGATTTGGAGAATTTGTTTTACATTTCTAAGACACAAATAGATACTGTTTATAACCTATATTTGTAAATATATATTTTAGATTATCATTAACTCGCCCAATTAATTTTTTCTTTAATTAATATTACGTTTGAATTGCAGACTTGATATACATATAAGTGGTAACTATACCACTTTTCGAATTTCTATAAAATATACATTCAAAACGTGGTTTATGACAAATTTAAAACAATCATATTCTTTATAGGAATGTATTTATTTTTTTTAATATCAATATGGGAAAATAAAAATCCCAATCCTGAAATAAGGAAATTCATCAAAATTATTATATTTTTATTATTATTTTTTTTTTTTTTAAATCTTTTTTCGCTAAAATTGCTCATGTGATAAGAAGAAGAATTTTCTTTCTTTCAGTCATTTTTCTTTTTCATTTCTTTCTATCTTTAATTAAGAAATATACAACTAGTATAAAAATCTCAGAAAAAAGACACTAATTTAAAAAAATATATATATAGAAAAAAATTGCAGTGTGGGCGTTACAATTTTTCTTCAAAAGCTTCTGTAACAATAAATTAACTTCAAGATGTAAAAGAAAAATTTATCTATAAACATATTTGATTTTTGCAATCATTTTAAAATTCTCTCATGAATACGAAACTAACCTAAACGTTATTGATAAAACAACTGCATTGTGTGGGTGTTACAATTTTTCTCCTTAGTTGCTGCAACTAGTCAATAAAAGAAATGTTTATTCATATTTTTTGTTTTCTTGAAATTGTTTTTTTACAATAAAAATAAATTGCTTTTTTTTCCTTTAGTTTTAACAAATTTCATACAACATATTTTCCTGTAGGGAATTACATCAAAAGATATCTTAAAAAATCGATCAAGCATCGTGATTTTATTTATATTTTAATTATTATTTTTAATTAAGTAATAAAAAAATAACAACTACAAAAATTCACTTATTTATGCAAAATAAAAATGTTTATTAATTATTTTATTTTATTTTAATTTATTTATTTATTTATTTATTTATTTATTTATTTATTTATTTATTTATTTATTTATTTTATTTATTTTTTTATTTCATTTTATTTCATTTCATTTTTTATTTTTTGGCACTCCAAAAATGAAACATTTGGTTTCGCAATTTCAGAGAGAAGTCTATGCTAAAATTTACCTGTAAATAAATAAATAAATAAATAAATAAATAAATAAATAAATAAATAAATAAAATGCTAGATACTCTTTTTTTAATTTTACAAAGCATTGCATTTCGATTTTGATAATTGCTGTGGACAAATGTATAATTTCAAAAATTTTAACCCAATAATTTTTGAAAGATGCAGAAAAAATTTAATGATCAGTTTACAAAAGTAATATATATTTGCCAATTTTTGTAAGGAAATCTATAAGTAACTTAATAAAAATACTTTGAGAACGTCAAGTAATTTAGTTTTAGTCATTTTGTTATTTAACAAGTACCATGATTTTTCTTTTTTAATTCAAATGTATCAAAATATTTCTTAAAAAATATTTTTTATATCTAATCATTTACTCAAAATAATTAGTCTATGTGAAAAATTTTCGCGGTTCAAATGTGCTTTTATGTTTGCGTATATTTTTAATCTCTAAAAATAGGAATTTAAGATTGGTTGAAATTCACGTGGTCTAGAAATCAATGACGATTGGTGCTATAAACAATATCAGGAAATACAAGAAAGAATGTAGAATATGTTTTTTTCTGTAAACTGACAATCTTTTTTTATTATTAATATTCGTATTTCCTAGTTCGTATATTTTAAAATTAATCTTTAGATTTCAAAATTTGTAAAACTGAAAAAACAACATAGAACTGAAATTTAAAAAAAAAGTACTACACATAAAGATATACATTCCAATTAATTATGAAATTGATTTGTTCCAAAATTTTGATTGCAACAAGTTAATGATATATAAAAACAGATATTCATTCATTCATTCATTCATTCACTCATTCATTTATCTATCTATCTATCTATCTATTTATCTATTTATCTATTTATTTATTTATTTATTTATTTATTAGGCAATCATATCTTTTGGAAACAATTCGTGAAGTAACATGGAAATGTCTATACAGTATTTTAACAGCCAAATTTTACATTCTATATAGACATGAAAATTAAAAAATGAATAACAATGTACAAGTTGCATGCGTGTTACTTTTGAATTTTTATAAAATAATACAATTCAAAAGTAGCACATAACACAAGTATAAAACTAATCATTTAGTTAATCGTTATTTCTAGTTATTTCTTCAGCCTTATATTCTTAGCTATATCTGAGTATACTTTGTAAAAATATAGGGGCATCATCATTGTCTGATTTAGTTTTCATCCTCCCCCATGGTTTTACAAGAATAAGCTCCATAAAGAATGAAAAAGAACTGATGCACTCTTATAAATTTATGACTTATTTTTTTTAATTTTTATCTGCATTTAAAAAGAATCTATGAAACTAATAAATCAAAAAATTTTTGATATAAATCTTTTTTTTAACAAGTAATCTTCAACAATATGATTTAAAAAGAAA
The DNA here is from genome assembly GCA_029721355.1 of Tegillarca granosa. Taxonomy (NCBI): domain Eukaryota; kingdom Metazoa; phylum Mollusca; class Bivalvia; order Arcoida; family Arcidae; genus Tegillarca; species Tegillarca granosa. The sequence goes on along the minus strand of CM056611.1, from coordinate 9,244,059 downwards.
AATCAGTCTAGCCGTGTTCTTCAAATAATAAAATGACGTAGATCGCCACAAAAATAGAAAAAATAAATCAAAATTGTAGACAAATTTATTTTATTTTTTAAATTGACGTTTTGAGAAATGGTGTCAAATTTAGGCGTTTTTGTGCAAAAAAAAAAAAAAATATTGACCGAAAAAGAGTGCTGCCAAATCATTTTTAAATGAATTGAAAAAATAACATCAGTGAAAAAAAAATTATTAGTGGTATATAATCTTAAATTTAAAGAAAAATTAAAATTTAGAAATCGAATTTTGAAAAATTGTGACAAGTGAAATGTTGTCCATTGAAAAAATTTTGATGGTATGGTATGAAATTATTCTTACGTTAGATCAGGTAAGATTAAATATTTTTTTATTCAAAATGATCTTTTATGGAAGATTGTCTTGCAACTAGAAAGAATTAATTTGAATTATTGTGAATTTCTTATCTTTAAATCAACAATTTTATTTTTAATTTATTTTATTTTAAGTCTGATAAGCCATGTTGCATAAAATGTACAATTGCAGAAATTTTTTATTACATAAAACAAGTTTGCATTTTTCTTTTGCAAAATGCAACTTCAGCCTATTGTTATGTGTTACTATTCAATTGTAATATTTTATAAAAATTCAAAAGTAGCACATGGCAGTATTTTGACTTAAACTTGACAAAAATAATAATTAATAAATAAATAAATAATTAGAAATTCTTTTATTTTGTTAGTATTAATTTTGTTTTTTATTAGTTTTTTGTATGAAATCTACTCTTGCGGAAGATTTTTATTATTTTTTTTTTATGCCAGATTAATGTATGC
>CM056611.1:9210382-9243129 GCA_029721355.1 Tegillarca granosa | reverse complement strand
GATTTATCGCTTTTTCAACTGATCTTACTTAAAAAAGTCTAAATGAATAGTGAGTTAAATTCTAAGAAAACTGTATCATAAAATATGATTTTTTTGCACAAATGAAGAGAAAAAGTGCATTTAACAAAAGATTTTTATGACCTCATTATTTTAATTTGACAAAATTTATTGTAAATTTCCAAGAAAATCTTACATTATCTATCATATGTTTTTAAATGTATCAGAAATTAGGTTTCTGTGACCTTATAAATATTTGTAAACGTTGCGATATTTTATTTTGTAAAGAATAATAAATGTGAATTCAGAATTTAACTTGAAATTAAATACCAGAAGTTCTATATTTTATAAAAATCGTTGGATTTTGATTTTTAATGTTTACTTTAGTGTTTTTTTAAAATCTCGTTTTTTTTTTTTTCTTAATTTTTTTTTAATTCGTGCAAATTTTTATAATATTTTTATAAATATTATAAAAAATAAAAAATGAAATAAAATGAAATAACAACTTATAATAGACAACTTATTTATTAAAACTAAGGTTGTTCCCTCTTGCAAAGCATTCCTTAGCTCGATTTGGATTTATATAATTTTGGAACTTTAGATTCAGTTTATTTTTATCTATCAAACTTTTCGGCCACTGATGAGGAATGTTTTTCAAAGTGTGCACATCTGGCACAGCAAAATTTAAACTGGTATTTTTGTAAATAAATAACTAAACAGCAAAAATATGTCATTTACGTAAGGATTTTTATAAGTTTTAACTACGAAGTCTACATTTCATTTGCATTTTGTTCTGTTACCCGAGCTGATATTCCATGTTACATATATAGACCTGCTGCTAGACATATCTCTTTTTTTTTTTTTTTTTTTTTTTGGAGTATAAAAAACACCAAAAGGACTGCTTTAGGAACTAGGAAAAACAGATAATGTTCAGTAAAATTTGAACCGAATATAGATATATTTGACGTCTCATAGTTCCATGTTCCTTAAATTCTTTTTTTTATATAGCCGTCCGTTGTGGGTGTAATTAGAAAGATAGGAGATGCTTACCTTTTAATCATATAGGATCACTTTCGGAAAATCTAATTTTATTGTTCCACTGGTTTACGTAATAATACAGTTATGAAAACCTACCACTAGACTTAATTTTATCAACATAGTGCCGTCAAAATTCGGAAATTAAAAGTTGGTCGTAACTTGAGTTGATCTGTCGTTCCCGTGTTTCTATTCTTGGTTGCACTTACTATAATCAAGAGTATGTAATCAAATCCAAATTACTTTTGTCTATTTTAAAGTTTTGTTATGTCTTACTTAATTACTTATAAATAAAACACAAATAAACCAGTACATGTTAAAATCATAATCCAAAAAAAGTAAAAATATATAAAAAAACATATACCAGTTAATTTTGATGTGCACATTTCAGAAATTCATTCCTCATCAGTGACACTAAGACCGAAAAGTTTGATGGATAAAAAACATAAGCCAACAGTTGAAAATAATGAATCTAAAGTTTCAAAATTATATAAATCAAATTCAGTAAGGAATGCTTTACATGAGGGAACAAACCTTAGTTTTAAATAAATTTGAAATTAAAAACCTTGAAAACTGGCTATTTCAGTTACACGTAAACTTATATCAAGGAAGTGGACTGGTGCTCCTGAAGAGTAAGCACTTTCTGTCTTTCTTGCTACAATCGTCACGTGCAAAACCTATTTACATGCCATCTACATATTTATATCAAACTTTGGTACAGAGTTATATGATAAAGGAAGATTTTACATAACATCAAAATTAATCATTAGAATCAAGAAGTTATTGTTTCAATTAACATTTTAGAACTGTTCACAGGAAATTATGATGTCAGTTGTCAATAACTACATGTGACATTCTGTACGCCCTTATAACGAAGCACCGGTTGGCCTGTATTAGTCATAAAGTGCACATAACAAATAAGTTGTTTGAAAAACCACTACATTTCTCTTCATGTATTGGTCAAAAAGAAGTTCTAGAAAATGAATGAACAAATCGATTCAAAACATTAAATAAATGTAAAGAATTTCCATTAACATGTTAGAAGTATGAAAGATGATAAAAATAAAAAAAATTTTAATTTCCTCTTAAATCGATTTAATTAAGTTATCGTCAACTTCAGAAATTTAAACATTTTCGTGCCGCTTTTCTGGATTCGCAATTATCCAGTCCGTAAACTTTTTGACTGAAAAACTATCTTTCAAGGTTGCAGAACGGAGCTTTTTTTCTAACAGCTGTTTGTCGAAAGCAGGGTTTATTGTTTAAGCATCATTCAGAAGGAACAGGTAAAAGCTAAACATCTGCTCTCCTTTTTTCCGAATTATCACAAAATGCTAATAAGCTTGTTAAAGGTCAGCTTCCTTCACTATCCAAAAAAGTACAACCTCGATATAGATGTGATAGAAAATCTTTGTCTATTTTGTTCAACACCAATAATCCACTCTAATTTAACACCATATTAATTAAATATTTAATTATGATATCGTGTGTTGATATAAGGCTCAATTCTTTGTTCTGTGAAAATAAGGTTTACTTTGCAGGATAGGATGATTAGTCTAAGGATTTAAACTATATATCTATATAATATATATATATATATATATATATATTATATATATATAATTCACTTATTTTTTCAACTGTTTGGCTTATAGTGTAACTGATGAGGATTGATTTTTCTAAATGTGCACATATGGCACATCATAGTTTAGCAGGTATTTGTTATATATTTACTACCCCTGAGCGGGTACCGCTCCTGGTGGAGTAAAACCCCCGAGTGTATCCATAACTCAGTAGGCAGTACTTAGTGCTGTCAGAAATTATACCATTTAGCAAAATTTTCAGCCGTCTTCATTTTTGAAATTTATCTGAAACTAAGGTCTGTTCCCTCGTGCAAAGCATTCTTTAGCTTGATTGGATAAATATAATTTTGGAACTTTGACTTATTATTTTTCAACTGTTTGGCCTGTTTTTTTTTATCTTCCAAACTTTCGACCCCTAGTGTCACTGATGAGGAATGATTTTCCGAAATGTCCAGATATGGCACATTAAAATTTAGCAGGTATTTGTTATATATTTATTAAGGTCTCTTATGATGCTTATGGATCTTGCATTCGGAAATCGCAAATCCAAGCTGATCACATGACCAGAGTTATAGATCATGTTATATCAATACGAATGGCAGTAGTAAATAATTACCTGGATAGCCTAATTTCAGGAAGCCGGTTCATAGAATTTTTTAAGGTTTTAAGTCAAATCAGTTCCGGTTTCTTTCAACCTAATGCACACTGCTTTGAAATAATAAAAGAAGTTTTTACACCACTTCAACCATATATTTATTTTATTTCCTGTCTCTGCTTTTGTGTGTGTATGTGTGTTTGTCTTTGTTGTTATAGCTGTTATTGCATCTGTTTTTCTTTGTTTTTTAAATACTGAGATGCTTACGATTCATTGAAATATAATTGCAAAATGCAAAAACACAAAATAAATAAATAAATTCTTAAAAAATGGAATAAAAATTGGGGTTTTTTTTTGTACGAGTCAGCAATATGTTCTAATTCTTTCCCTTATGGTGTTTCAATGTCTTCCCTTGAATGTTCCATACCCGAAATAATCTATTGATTTTGTTATTCTTTATTTATATACGAAAACTCTCCCTAGTCTCCGTGTCTAAGTTCTAGGAATAGAATTATATAATACGGCTTCAGTAGAATTTCTATTTCATAGTAAATCTACTTTACCGATCTTCCGGTGTAATCGCTTTGTTGACCTCGGGTTGAATTCAACTTCCTGTTTCTAATGTGAACCACAAACAAGGTCATAACTCTGTCATTCAAAAAATCAAGATTGTAATTGATAGACATTTGATGAAATTGTCAATGAAAGCATGATAAATAAAAAATTGTAATAACACAATAGAAGATTTTAAGGCGTATTAGACAATTTGAAGGAAAAAATAGAAAATGATAGGTAAATATAAAAGAACCGACTTAATAAGAATGAGCATGCGTACGTTGAGTTTTGTAGTTTGAAAAATATGTTTTAATTAGATAAACCATCGCCATATTTCATTTCTTTTCTACATATACTGGCAATAAAATTCATAAAGATTATAATTTCCTTTTCTGTTTTATGAACCTTAACTTAAATCCATGAAACAAAACCTGCGCTTGTCAATATTCAATGCTATCAAACTATGAAGAAATTAGAAATGATTTTTAATATGACATAAAAGCATTGGTGTATATGGAGACCATTAATACTCTCTGTAGGTTTTTGTACACAGAATATTTTGTCACAATTTTATCTAGTCTTATGAAAAATATAAATAGATTTTAATGGCTTACTAATGATTGTATAACAACTAGTGAATCTCAAACAACCAAACATTCAAATCAAATTTAAATTAAAAACAAATTGGACAAGGACTAGTATGTTTGTGATTTTATGATGAGTAAACCCAAAAAACTTGATCAATAAATAAACATCTGACATGCTTTTGGCATATATATATATATATAATAGATATATATATATATAATATATATATATATATATATATATATATATATATATATATATATAATATAGTTCACACGTTCTATTTATATTTTAGGAGTCCTGAAGAAGAAAAGAATATCACATGCTAGAGAACGTAAGTACAAAATTTATGTTATTTATATTATATATGAGTGCGTTGCGATTGGTCTATTCCTGACCATATGATATGTACATTCAACATTATTATTTCACGGAAACATACGATGTACAATCACGGAAATTTCCGAAAAAACATCACTTAAAACACGTAGTCTTTATTAGTTCCTGTTTATATACATTTAACCATTGGGAATTTATTCATATCGTTAAAGTAGAGCAGAAGTTTTTGGAACAAAATATTGATATTTGGATAATATTTAAAGAAATGGAAATTTACTTTCGTATGAGGTCAGCGTTTTATTACAGTTCAAAGAAAATTCATTGACAAATACTAAATAAAGTAAAAATCGTGAAGTTATTTGTTGATCCAGTTATTATAAATTCAATGTTAATTACGGAATCTCCGACAAAAATCTTTATTTTTGTCTAAGACTATGGAAAATATTTAATTATAAATATTTACTTTTTAATAAATTTATGACCAATTCATTTTTTTCGATCTTGATTTTATAATTCTCCAATAATCAAGCCAATAATACTTTTATTTATTTGATAAGGTCAGCAAATATATAAAATATAAGTTTTGTTAGTAAATATTTTATATTTGTCATTTTTTTTAAAAAATCAAATACAATTTAGTAACGGTCCAGATAGACAACAAGCGCAGCCAAATTTTTAATTTTTGAGAAAAAAACGTTGTTTTTTTTACACATGCATTAACGATGACAAATATAATCAAAAATGACACAACATATAAAACAAAATTGTAAAAAATATATAGAAACCAATATAATCCACGATTTCAAATAGCGGTTTTTAAACATCAACCTTGGTTGGTAATAAAATAAACTTAAAAACCTTACATTTATCTATTTATCATGCATTTATGTATGTATGTATGTATGTATGTATGTATGTATGTATATGTATGTATGTATGTATGTTTGTATGTATGTATCGTAATAGCCTAAATGAATACTTTTGTTTTACCTACATTAGTCACAACAAGTATTATGAAAAGCTAACGTCCTTAAAGCTTGTTATCTTAAAATACCACAGGTACTAACAAAGTATTTCAAATAATTTTTAAATTATTAGTTGATTAAAAAATCATTAAAGTAGTATATTAGAGGGAAACCATAAAGGCTTTTTAAAGGCCTGTCTTCACTGTAATATTATTCTCAAGTTGCCTTTTGTATATATGAAAATGGAAGACAAAGCTATCGTTTTCAACCTTTGCCTTGATGAAAAATGAAATGTTGTCAAAAACAGACATCTAGTTTTCTTTTCTTTACCATGTTGCACACAAATTCCTTTAAATACTATACGACAATTAAAAAAAACCCCAAAGATTCCCTATTTTAAAGATCTTTATTGATTACATAAAAATAAAGAAAATTACATTAACATTCTTAGGGTGATTTATAGTTCAATTATTCCTGTATAATTTAAGTTTGTAAAATTTTTCAAAAGATTAATTTGCCCTGTTTTCTAAAAACTACAAAACAAGTTTTTGAAAAAGAAAAAAAAATAGAAAACAACTTAGATAACGAAACGAAAACAAAATAAATAAATCATGTATCATATATCCCTTTATATCTGAACATGGGAAGCATTTGACACTTTAAACAATCTGTTTAATCGAAAAAAATAATAGCATATGATATTTAAAAGGTTGGGCATTTTACAAGTACAAAAAAAAAGCAATTCATGAACAAGAAATATAGCTCCACAGAACATGTCGCAAAAATATTTATAATCACATTTGAATGCTTGAGATTGATTTAATAGTATAACTCATTGCATATCCTCATTTCTTTTCATGTTGAATGTAGATGCATGGTAGGCTTTATGTTTTTTTTAATTATTTATCTTCCACACCCACAAGACGTATAGCGAGTATCTAAATCTAAAAAAAATCATTTACGTTGATTTTTCGATTCCCTTATTTCATAGAAAAAAAAATTCGTTAAAGAATGTTCTTAGTATAACGAGTTTTTCAAAACTATGGATTAAAACCTAAACTTTATTGGATTTAAAAAAAAACAAACATTTTCCATTTCACTTGTATTTCAGAAAAATATTGCAAATTAACTACAAACTATTATGCAGTTATTATAGAACAGTCACAATTATTCACATCCATTGTATCTGAATTAAATCAAAACGCATTTCTTTATTTCCTTAAAAACCAGTTTAAAATATTCCAAAACTTATTAGAAAACTAGATGGAAAGTTGAGTTGAATAATGTCGTTTAACATCTCAGTTTAGTAAAACAGTTTTCTACAAAGGCGGACATGAAACCGCTAAATAAAAAAATTATTCCTGAAATTTTGGTACGTAACTATATTTTACCAACTTTATTGCTAACGCATAAAATAAACAGCAATATCATAACCCTCTAACATGGAAAGAAAGACAACTCTTCTATGTTTCTTGCTAAATAAAAAAGAACAGAGTGCCTGTTAATTTTTTTTTCTGTGAAATCAAAAACATAACCATTTGTTGTTTTTTTAACCATTTATTATTACTTAAAAAAACAGCATTATACACTCATTAATTTGTTTTTAAGGTGAAATCAACCAAACTGAAAAATAATCATAAAAATATGTACATTTACATTTTGAAATACTCATTCGCTACCAAAATATCAAATCAAACGCTGAGTAATTTCAATGAGTACTTACGATTGTTTACTATTAAATTTGTTGATATTGATTTTTAGGTATAATTTTAATAACCTCATTAAAATTGATTATACCTAAAGTTACTTAGTAACAAAAACACATATAACCTTCTTGAGAACAAACCTAGAACATGTCATTTTATTCGAAAAATTATTACACCAGCATTTATTACACAATTAAAAATTAAGAATATCATAATATCAAATAGTATTGATCTATAGTTTGCTTTTAATTTCCTGAGATATAATTCATATTTCTTACAATTGCAATTATAAAAATAAAATCCGTCTGAAGTTATTGACGTATGGTGAAATATATATATATAACCAGTTGAAATAAATGAAATTAGCAATATCAAGAAAAAAGAGCAAAACATATAAACCAGAAATATATATATATATATATATATATATATATATATATATATATATATATATATATATATATATATATATGCTATTTTCATCTAATCTTTCAGATTAATTGTTTTATATTTTGAAACTTATTTCCAGAACTCTTTTGTCTAATTGGGTAATGCATGATAACTTTTAACCAATATGCTGATCAATTTTTTTTTCTTATCAGATACTAGTGACACAGTTATTCGACCGAAATTCCTAAGTACTTAATCATTAGCATACTTTTGTATCAATTCCCTTCCATTTGGCGCCCTTATCTACTTTGGCATAAATCTGATAATTAGTACTTTAACAGGTTAGAAAGACAATATCTCAGTTGAAATTTGTGAAATCGCAAATGTTCGTAGGGGAAAATAATTCGCTATTTTTCGTATTTTAGCAAAATCAGGAAATTTAATGTCAATAAAAAATTTAATTACCAAGGCCTCCTATATGATTTATTTTTCTAGTGCACTATATTTTTTCTTTAAAGTTTCAAATCACGTAACTATAACCTCACGAATATAGCGATTCTTCAGTTTTTATATAATTTTGGAACTTTAGATTCATTATTTCAACTGTTTACTTATGTTTTTTATCTATCAAACTTTTCGGTCTTAGTGTCACTGATAAGGAATGAATTTCCGAAATGTGCACATCTGGCACATCAAAATTTAACTGGTATTTGTGTTATATATTTATTACCCCTGAGCGGGTACCGCTGCTGCTGAGTAAAACTCCCGAAAGGTATTCATAGCGCAGTAGGCAGTATTTTGTACTGTCAGAAAATGTACCATTTAGCAAAATTTTCAGCCGTCTGAAATTTGAAATTATTTAAAACTAAGCTTTTTTCCTCATGCAAAGCATTCCTTAGCCGGATTTGGATTTATATAATTATTGAACTTTAGATTCATTATTTTCAACTCTTTGGCTTTTGTTTTTTTATCTATCAAATTTTTCGGTCTTAGTTTCATTGATGAGAAATGAATTTCCGAAATGTGCACATCTGGCACATCAAAATTTAACTTGTATTTGTGTTTATATATTTACAGATATTTATAAATATTAGATTATAAACAAGACAAGTTATGCCGATAATATAAAGCAAACAGCAGTTGAATTCCCTTGATATTTCTGTTCAAAATTCGAAATTTTGAAATATGCGCTTTAATACTTGTTTTTATAAATAAAGATAATTTTATAATAAATTGTTTTTATAAGACATATGATTTGTTTAAAAAATGAAATAAAAATAATTAAAAAAAGTTTTTTGCAGTTTACATTCAAATCAAAATACATATGAAGAACAACCTCAATAAAACATTAAATTTAAAATTAATGCATATTTAACCTTCCGATTATTGAATTTTGTTGCATTATAAATTGTATACATATAATGGATTGGATATATATTGGTTTTAATACGTTTTTAGAAAAATATTAAAATTTGATTCAACGTTACAGGTCATTTTGAAAAATTAGGACTAAACTTTAGTTCACATGAGTATCTGATGACATTTGATTTTGAGATCCGTTATAATGAGGTTTTTTTCGACTTTTCTCTTTTCTTCGGAATAAAATGCTGCATGGAATCAAAAATGTGTTCGGCTAACAAATGAAATGTTATTATTCTGTTTGTAGTGTTTTTATTGACTAGATAAATGTTGCTTTAAAATAATAAGCACCTAAAATCAAATAATTTTTGGTTGTATGCACTAATATTTAGTAATAAATGAGCCTTGTTAAAATAAGCAGATAGGATCCCAAGAATCTTTATATCACAAAACAAATCATCGTTTTAAAAAATTAGTGTGTGGTCAGAGTTGTTCGGGTACCGCATATTACTTATTTTTCAATTTTATTCCTTTATTAGCATTTTTGAATTTTTGGTATGCAAAATGAGCAGAACAATATAAAATTCAGATTAAGAAAAAACCGTTGAAAATATACATTTAATAAGTAAGCAATGCTATCAACATGATTGAATAAATATGTTATTCAGCTGAAAGTTTTTAATGCTATATTCTTATTTAAAAATCTAATATTATTTAGAATATGCATTTTATACTTATAGAGTAACAAAGCAGAGTTGATGCATGCACAAATTTTAGAAGAAAAATCAATTGATAGGCGTGCTATGTGCCTGATTAAGATTTATACATTTTTAATACATAATCTAAAATTAACTGAATTTATTTTAATTTAAATACAAAATGTCAGTTACAACAGGTTTAGAAAAATTTAAACTGAAAAACTAATTTGTTACAGCACATGCAACCAAAACAGGACAAAAAATATTTAAAAGAGAAACGGTGAACAAGATAAGAATGGACAAACACATTGTTGAATCACTGACCATATGAAAATTTCTAATTGTGGACAATAGCTGAGATCGAATAATTTTATAACTCTATTAAAAAAAGTCTCCAAAAATCGTATTCCGTACCTGTTTTCTACTAATGCTTAATCTTTCTTTGTCAAATTTATTTTTTGGTCCCTTATATCTATGGTTTCTCATCCTTTGTTAGATGTTCTGACAGTCCTTTAAAATTTGTAATTCAGAATTACTAAAACTAAAATAATGAAATACCTAATCTAATCATATTTCTTTATTTTTGTTTATATTTGTGCTAAGATATATATATATATATTAAAATTGAAAATTATAGTTTTAACTATTTAACTTAAGAGTTATAATATATTTAAAAAATTTTTAATATTCAGTATTAGAATTGGTTAAATCGGTCTTTTATACAACAGCAAATAAATATTTCAAAATAAAATGCATTTTTCAATATTATTTTATTCAAACATTAAAGAAAATACTATTTCAATTAAATACGCTTTGATCGTTGATCCTTTCGTAATTTACGTAACCCCTAAGCTAAACTTATTACATTATTTCGTACAAAGTAAAATCTAAAATTCCCAAAAAAAAATTCAATTCACTTTAACAATATTCTCTTAAACAATGGATGATGGGTTGAACGAATGAAAAGTAAAATATTACAATTTAACGAAAAAACTTGGCAAAAATAATTATACTTTTCACACACACACACACACACACACACACACACACACACATATATATATATATTACATTATATTCTTATTTTTTTATACTTTCATGTTATGTAACCTGGTTTTAAATTTTACTTTTTAGCAGACAGTATACTAAATTCATTTTGAAATAAAATATTATTTTTATAATTAACATATTTTCTTATTTTTACGTTAATTATATCTTGTATTGATTTTGGCATTAGATTTTGATTCAAAAATAATATATACAGAAAAAATTAGATGTCATACATTAGTCTGCTGACAAGTTTTAAATTTTTTATCTTTTTTTAATGTGCTAGTATTTCTCTTTTTAAAAAGTTTTTTTTACTTTGTTTATTTCAAATAGCAAGCAATTAAAATGATTACGATATAATATAAAAGATGTAAAACCAGTTCTAATTCTAGTAAGTAAATGTACTTTTGATTGTAGAATATTAGAAAATTTGTTTCATATTAATGTTCCACATATCAAAATGACCTAAAAATTAAGTGATTTTTTGCAAATAAAAATTAAAGATAAAAATTTTAATATAGTTTAAAATATAATTTCAGTAAAATATCTTTATTATTCTTTTTTTAATTTTACTGTTTCAAAAATCAAAGATATTTGGTAGTATTGTGCCAAGTGTACCATTTGATATTTGATATTATGTTCAGAAGAATGCAAATAGTGTGATGTATGACTAAATTATTAATAGGAGAACAATTTTAAATTCATAATCTTAGTTTTCTTATATAAAATGTTAAAAAACCTGTAATGAACTTTAGTAAAATCGGTTTTAAATTGAATTTTCATAACAGAAAAAACAAAAGAATCAAATATTTGAACAATTAAAATATCTTTATATTTCTCCTAAATTTTTGTAAGCAACAATAGGATTGATACATGACTTGGTGCAATTTATTTCATCTTTTATATCTCATTCTTGCAATAAAAATATATTTGGATTTATTACTGAATATATCTAAAAGTTTTCCCGTTTTAAGCTATATTGAACATAAAAGTTAAATTGTACCAAATATTGGTGCCTTAGAAATCACGTTAGTATATGCTTTTCAGAATATACAAATTTATTTTATTTTAATATCTCATATTGCTATCCCAGAAATAGCTAAATGAACTAGATTTTACATATAGTAGCACGTTTATGACATAATAATGTACTAAATATTGCCTAAAGTGCAATCAACATCTATTTTTATATATCTAAAACTTATTTTTATTTACTTTAAAAGACGTCAGTCAATTCGACTCTTTTGGGGATGGCAATACAAATCAAATCTATTATATCCATAATGCTAGATAAAAAATAACCTTTTTCTTCCAATATTCTTTCAGTTCCAAATTCAACATTTACAGTTGTTTTCCTTTTTAAAAAAAATTATAACGAGTTAAGATTTTTTTATTACCCGATATGACCAATTTAAAACATTTTAAAAGAATTTTGTAAACTTTAATCATTAAAATTCATTTGAATTTTAGCCTTTATATTGAAAGCACGGATGTGCGAAAACTCTCCTCTCATCTTCTCTCTCTCTCTGCATCTCTCCATCTCTAGTCTCCTCTCTCTCTGTGTGTGTGTATGTGTGTGTGTATTTTTTAATATTATATAAAAATAACTACTAGCAACATGCATTTCAAACTGATAAGTAACACAAAATGAGATCCAATTTAAAATGTCTTTTTAATTATTTATATAACTATTTATGATTTAATTTTTTAAAAATTATTTATCCTTTGTTTCATTTATATTTAGTCATATTTAATTAGAATTAAATCTGATTTGGCACGTTCTTTTTAAACTTTATTTATTTATTACAAATATAAATTCAAAGAAATATGCAATAAGTTATTATCAGTATTTTTACTTATATCTATAGTAAAGTACTTCATGTCAAAAAAAGAGTTTACTCGGTATAGAATTTTATCTCAATGAATTATTTAATACATCAAACATGGTCTTGTCTAACATTTTATTTTCATGAACATTTTTGTCAGCTTTTAAAATATTACAGGTAACTGTGAATTAATTATTATTACGATCACAATTTACATTGTTACACAATTAAATTCATTGTTCCACATGTTCCAAGACATTTCCTGTGCAAAAATAATCTGATTTTTGATGAGTGAACTCAGACACAATTTGGTGTTAATTCAATATTGCAAAGAAATAATCATTAATTTTTCAAAATAACATATTTATTCCAAATATTTTTTAAATTTTTATTCATTTATTTATTTATTTATTTATTTTTTTTTTTTTTTTTTTTTTTTTTTTTTGTTTGTTAATTTTAACAAATTTTATATACTTATGTTATATATGAAATATAAAACAAACTTCACCAAATTACAGATTTCTATCTTAATTACCACACACACACACATACACACACACACGTATTATCTGTGTAATAAAAACCCTTCGACACTTATAAATCTTTTATATAAAAAACAAATTTAGAAATCAATTTCATCACCTGCATAAGGACAACTACTTCAAAACAAAAATGATGAAAATTAAAAGCTTTTGTAAAATTTCATATTGTCTAATGTTTTATGACATATTACATTAAAACAATATAAAAGTTGAGTTACAAGGTGTTAATTCACTGTATATATTAAATTCAGGTGCACAGTTTTGACACGATAAGATCATTATCCATAAATTTACCTACAGCCGAGTTTTATGTAAATGCATGCCGTTTAGAACATAATACAGAAACCCACATTTAATATGCATAAAATTGTCCCGCTTATTTACACCTTTCAGAATTTAAAAATACACATGTAGTTCATTTTTACTTGTAGATGATTTAAATCTATGAAAAATTGATTAATTTACAATGATGTAATGTAATAATGATAATAATAATAATGTAATGTTTTCCACGTTTGGGGGCATCGCCTTTACAAAACTTTCGATCGTTGTAGACGTGCCATCATTTCATTTGCCTGACCAAGGCTATATAGATATTTTTAATGTCATTTTATCCATTCTTTTCAGTATTCAAGTGAGTATTTTCTGTTTAGACAAACTAGACATTTTCTTTGGATTTGAAAAAAATTATTCATTTCTGAACTTCCAATTTGTTTCAATTGGACCTTTTAATTTAAAAATGTCAAAATTCAAAAAGAGAATTACAGTGATTAATAACAATATTTTAAAAGTTTTATGAAATGTTTAAACATGTCATTTAAAAAAGACCTTTCACTTTAAAAATGTCAAAAAAATTTCTCTTTCAAGGTTTAAATAAATTGCAAATAAATTAAACTACTAAAAGTATAAAGTGAATTGCGTTTTTTTTTTTTTGTTTTTTTTTTTTTGTTTTTTTTTTTTTTTTTTTTTTGTTTTTTTTTTTTTTGTTTTTTTTTTTTTTTTTTTTTTTTTTTTTTTTTTTTTTTTTTTTTTTTTTTTTTTTTGAAAAGATTGAATTTGTTTTTTTTTTTTTTGAAAAGATTGATTTTTGATTTGAAAGGCGAGGAAAATAATCATACATCGCCATTTACCATCTCGACTAAATTTATTTACTAATGACAATGACAATTTGTATCACTATTATTATTATTATAGTATTAATTCATTTAAAACTTAATATATTTTAAGACAAAAAAATCTTTGAATATATCCTTGTTTTGCTTGAAACAACAAAAACTTTAACAGTACCCATTCAAATTTTGAAATTAACATTTCAGTTATTTCTTAGTTTTTAAGGAACACACACATTAGATTACATATATACCACGCTAAAACACTTAACAAAAATAGGATAAGTATCAACAAAATCCGATTATTAAAAAAAAATCAAAATTCTGTATTTAACATCAGGCTTTGGTAAGCCACTAGATGTCCCATATAACTTTATATTTTATTATATCTGCTCCCTGATGTTTTATAATCAGTTTAAAAAAAAATTAATGGGTTTTCCAACCACAAAAGTACCAGTATTTTGCTGACTCCTAATACATATTGCAATACCTACTATTCGGTTAACATTCATTTGCTTCAACCTTGATTGACTGCTTTGTTCAATCAAAAGTGTGTGTGTGTGTGTGTGTGTGTGTGCGTGTGCGTGTGTGTGTTTCATTCATTGATTGTTTATAAATTATTCAAAACAGAGAGACTTTTATTTAAATTCAAACAAATTTATTTATGTAAATAAATTATTGAAATATATTTATATTTATTTAAATTTAGACTTCAAAACGATATTGCATACAACGTTTATTAAATTCGAAAAAATAGTTTAATAAATGAAATAATTAATAATTGTGCAATTTCAGAAAAAACAGCAAAAATCAAAACTACAAATTATCTTTATAAGGAAAATGAACTTTTATCTGAAAAAACGTCCTTGACAAACCAAAAATGTAGACGTTTACACACACACACACACACACACACACACACACACACACACTTTTATCAAAAGTATATCATCCGAATCAATTAAATGAAATCACATCTTGTCGCCCAAACATAATATTGAGTAAAACAAATATCTCTATTTTAGACTTCAAAAATCAAGTTTACTAAAGAATAAACAAGAAAATGAAAATAAGCAAAAAAAATAAATAAATAAACAAAATAAATAAAATTTAAAAATAATAATAATAAAAAACTCTATCAGTGTTAAATGCACCATGACTGTTTTTACATATTCTAGATATTCGTTTTGTTTTAAAGAATATGAAATGTTTAAGAATGATAAAGTACTGTGGGTATTTTTTACTTTAAAATTTTCAGTTCCATAATAAACTGTCTACAGTTTAAAATATTAAATATTCGGTAAAGCATTTTTATATTCAAACTTAAAAGTTTGTATTTTAATTTAATTTAAATTAAAGTTTGTATGAGCTGGAATAGCCTTTACAATTCAGGTTTAAAATTTGAATGTATGTTTGTCGGGTCCTTGGTAGTAAATTATAACAGATGTTTGGTACCACTCGCTGTAAATTAACGAAGACTGTTAGTGCCACTGGTTATAAATCATGACAGATGGTTTTAGTGGCATTGGTAGTAAATAAAAGCAGATGGTTTAGGAGCCACTGGTTGTAAATTATGGTTGGGCAACACATGTTGTAAATTATGGCCAATGGTTAAGGTCAAATGTAAATTATGGCCGAAAGTTGGCGTCACATGTTGTAAATTATGACCGATGGTTACGACCATTGGCTGTAAATTAAGGCAGGTGTTTGGAACCACCGAGAGTAAAATAAGGAATTTGTTTTGGGTCCTCAAAAGTCACATGACTCTTTACACAAGATACCATTTCATCACTATATAAATTATATACAAAGCAAATTCTTCCATATTTGGAAGTTGGATAACCATTTTCTTTAATAGATGTTAAAATTGTTCAAATAAGTAACAATTCCGTTTGTGTGCTTTGTTATTCTTTATTGCTCCAACTAAAAACTTAAAAGTTTTTATAAGCTTATAATTTAATAATCTAAGATTCCAATGCTTGTTTTTTTTTTTCTTGTTTTGCTGTTTTGTCTTTTACTTGTATTGCTTTGTGATTTGGTTGCATTGGTTGTTTCTAACTACATTTTTTTTCAGTTGTAAATATCTTTAGACTATTGACATAATTGATTTTTTATGTCTTAATTTCATTAAAATGAACACCTAAGTATTTACTATCAATTCATTGTTTTAAATCGTTTACTGAATAAGACACCAAGACCACCAACATTTAAAACTGTCAAGTCATTGAAAGTTTACTAAATTTGTTGGTTTCTAAAATGCATGTGAAAAGCTAATATACATATATTGTGTTTTAAGATTTTTAAATCATTATACCAAATATTATACTGCTTGAAACTTGGCAATCTAGATGATTTTAGCCCTTTTTGAATATATAGCCTATGTATAACCTGAGTAATTTGTTCGTACTAGCTGACAAAATGAGAACACTTCACAAAATACAATACCAAATTAAACATAATAAGAAATTCATACATAACACTCCCCCCCCCCCCCAAAAAAAAAAAATTATCATATACCTTTGATTGACTTCCCAAAAAGGTATCAAATGGAGTGGTTCAATATGTCTTAATCAATAGCTCCAAAATGGCATTTAATATAATGAATTAACCCTTTCTAAAACTAAATTCACGCTTATTGTTCCAAATGTTTTAAATGGCCTTAAAATAAAAAATGATGAGCTTACAATCCTGCACATATATATATATATATATATATATATATATATATATATATATATATATATATATATATATATATATATATATATATATATATTACTATTTGCACATATTTTAAAGTTTTTGGAGTGATTTATAAAAGTATATGCTAGTTGTTTAGTAGCATTAATTAAAAAAAATACAAACTACGAAACGTCCAATTAATTTGCAGTGTTACTATAGCACAACAAAAAATCAACCAATCAGTATGTTGTGTTCAGATTTAAAACACAGAATCAACTTAGTAATTCAAAACTCGTTGTAATTTAGTATTAATGTGCCACAAACTCAAAGAAGGCATAATAATGGTAAATACACGTTTCACGGAATTTTTCATACATTAAAAGTAATAACACGTATCGTTATAAGCATTTAGATAAATATTACATAGACTTCAATGTTAACAGTCCTAATTAAATGCTTTAATTTTTTAATCATAATCAAATCAGTAATAACGCACTTCATTGAGTCATGTCTCATTGTTGTGCAGAGTATATGAAAAGTGTTTCTAGCTTATTTAAATACAGTTTTAAAATCGGTCATTGGCTTATTTAAATATTCAGTTTGATGCAACAGATAAATAGTTTAAACTAAGCAAGAACCAGAAAAAAAATATGTTCTCACTCAACCGGACAAACCTAAAATT
The DNA here is from genome assembly GCA_029721355.1 of Tegillarca granosa. Taxonomy (NCBI): domain Eukaryota; kingdom Metazoa; phylum Mollusca; class Bivalvia; order Arcoida; family Arcidae; genus Tegillarca; species Tegillarca granosa. The sequence continues at coordinate 9,225,434 of CM056611.1, read as the reverse complement.
ATTTGGAACATTCACAAATATAAGGCGAGACGTCAGCCTGACCTTTACATTGATCTTAACACGTCGTTAACAATGAATGCAAGGAATATTGAATTATTACACATAATGTACCTGAACACTTCTCGAACGACGTGGGAATATTACAGGAGGTTTCAATACAGGCAGTGCAAAATGTGTTAATGTCAATCACAAAAATACTAGTCCATGTCAAATCACAGTATATACCAACCCATGTCCAATCACAATACCAAAAACACAAACATACCAGTCCATGTCTAAACCACAATCCTAAACGCACAAAAATACCGGTCCATGTTCAAACCACAATCCCAAACACAAACGAACCAGTCCATGTCCAAACTACAATCCCAAACACAAACATACCAATCCATGTTCAAACCACAATTCCAAACACAAACCTACCAGTATATGTCAAACCACAATCCTAAAAGTACAAACATACCGGTCCATGCCCAAACCACAATCCTAAAAGCACAAACATACCGGTCTATGCCCAAACCACAATCCCAAACACAAACATACCGGTCTATGTCCAAACCAAAATCCCAAACACAAACATACCGGTCTATGTCCAAACCACAATCCCAAACACAGACATACCGGTCTATGTCCAAACCACAATCCTTAAAGCAAAGTGAAAACTTTGAAAACTGGCTTTTTCCGTTAAACGCATGAACTTGCATCAGAAAATAAATTCAATATTTTGGCATTGATAAACATTTAAACCTCAAAATTTCTTGTGTCAATTTTTTTCCATATAAAATGATTTTTGCACGAAAAAAATAAAGGTCTTACAAATTAAAACATAAAAAATAGTTCATTGGACTTTAAAATACTGCCGCTGGCGATAAGGAAGGTGAAAAAAACTGCCGAAGGGCATCGAAATGAGTTTAGAGGCGGATCCAAGATTTTACAAGACGGGGTTAGAAACGCTGAGAGCCGAAGGCTCAAACTTCCAATGCTCCCCGGAAAGTTTTTTTTTTAAAGGCGCAAAATCTTGCATTCTGGTGCAATATAAGGTGCATTAAAGAAACACATTTTTCATTCAAAGTGCTGGGCTTTTTGGTATATAAGAAAAATGCACAAAAATGTATTATCAGCGACTTAAAGGTGGGGGTACGCCCACTTCGCCCCCTCTTTAACCGCCAATGGAATTCGTACTTTACATTGTCTGGATCTTGTTTGGTTATACAGAACCTTATTTGACAGAACTGGCATAAATCATAAAATCACTTATGAGTATAAAGAGTGGGGATGCACGTGATGCATGAGGAAGTACAACCACCAACAGAAGAGAGTGACTAATGATATTCCAGTTGAAATAATCGGTCCATATTTTTGAATGGTTATCTTTTTAAAAGAATGCAGTGCACAATTATATTTTTTCAGTGCATAATTTTAAAAAAAATGTATTATTCGAACATTGGATTTCTTAAAAAAAGAAATTAATTTAATGATAAAGTTTGTAATTATTTGCTTTAAAAAGTAAAATTGCATTTTTTTAGTTTTCCCTTTTTAAATGCAAACATTCTGTGCCACATATCTGAATTAGAACATAGCACGTTACATTCTTGCTTATACTAAAATCTGTATCATACACATGTAGAATCTGCGTTTATTGATATCTATTTATAGCAAGTTTATTAGGTTCATTTAAATGTTCCCGGTAGGAATATGTTGCTAGATAAATTTTAGAGAATACTGTCATAACTTCGATAGCTAACATATCCTAAAAATATTTTCATCTATTTTATAATCAAATAGCAACATAATTGTGAGCTATATTGAGATCTAATACTATGAAATCGATATATTATTATTATTATTATTATTATTATTATTATTATGCATGTTTATCTTACCAATAGTTTTTTTTTAAAGAGAGATATAAATGAATTTAAGTTAGGAGGAGGGAAATTTGCAATTTAAACAAAATGTATCAGAAGCATGAAATCGTTTGACAAATTTTCAGGAATTGACAAATTGCAACACAACAATACAGAGGGAGATGTATTCCCTGATTTTCGCATAAAATTAAAAAAAAAATTGTGAATTATTGCGCCGGTGAACCTTTGCGACTTGTTATAACAATAGATTCATATAGACGACCCCAAAATGAATAAAAAGGGTTTAGGTGACCGAACGGGTCTAAAGCGCGCTTACGCTGGGTGACTTATTCCGCTAAGATTTTAATCATGCGCGGACAGATTCTATGACGTGAAAGTTTGTCAGTTCGCTTACCGAAAATCGGTGATGTTCTCCAGACATCCCAGAAATGACCTCCTCGATATAAGTGAAAGAATCCTGGATTCGGCGTAAAAACATCATTACTCCACTCCGAATGGGTGAACGCTTTTAAATATTTTATTAAAAATTATTTTTGAAGCCTTAACAACAAGTAAATAGAATTAGGACCACCGAAAGATATAGATAACAAATCAAGTGTCATTATGTCACGTGACTGAAGAAAAGATCAAGATAGACTTCATGGGTAGTAAGGAGAAAACGTGACCAGTTTGTTATTGTTATCTCCGCGAAGAAAGCAAAAAGTCAGTTAGTAGTAAACACAGACGAATAGTTCCAGCAAGGCCAAAGTTATTAAATTTTGACATTAGCATTGACATACATGTTGCAAAAATGTAGATGTTAGAATTTTTAAGTGACTTTTAACGCGTCTAAAACAATAAAATAGGAGAGAGTTGAGTCATTGCACATAATGGCCTTACATGAGGTGTGAAGAGTGCATGAGCAAGGGGGGTATAAATGCCCGTTATGACTGTAATAAGGCGACATTAAAAGTGTTTTTTGGTATTATTTAATGAAAATAGACATTTAAATCAGAATTGGGAACACCTCAGACGGGGCATAAGAATTACTTTATTTTAGCATCAAAACTGATGAAATATATAATATAACTAGTGGTGGTGGCCTACTTTGCATAATTACAATTCTCAAAAAATATATTAATAATTGCATAAATTAATTCGTATTTTCAAAAAATTTCTTAAAATTCTTTATTATTACCTTTTTCAAAAATGAATAAGATTACTTGTTTGGCTGTAATGTTGTTTAACGTCGCTTCATCAATTTTACATCTATTCCCGACGATAGTAATGTCGTGTGCTACTTTTGAATATTTCTTGTCATGTGCTTCTTTTGAATTCATAATTTCATAAAAATTCAAATGTAGCACGTGACAGTACGTTTATTAATCCAAGAAAAATGTTCTTGCGTTAGTGTGTTATACGGTTTTGGCTTATGCTAGCACGCTCTCTGGGTGACTTTTTACTGAGGTGCTACCTTATCAAATCAGTGAGCTGCAAATAAGCATACCACTACCCAATTCACATAATTATGATGAACAGTTCATAATGTGTCCTCTAAATGCCCAGCGTCAAACGAGGAAGCAATGCCTCGAAGCCCGGAAGGGTCATACATAAGTCTTACAAATTTGAGATACTGCTTCCTTGCTTATCACCCGGTATTAAGAAGACGAAGAATCGGCTGGTTTGCTTGGTGCCAAGATAAAGGACTGGGGGGAAAGGTATGCTTGTCTGTGGGATACTGACTCAGTGGGCTAGCATCGTACCAAAATGTCGCCCTGACTGCACAGTAGTACACGGCAGGCCAAAAAACACACTCGCACATCACACGCATACATGACCTTGTTCTTAGATTAATCCATAGAGATTAATACCCTAGCTCTCTTCCAGAATAGCTTAAATATTGCTGATGCGACGTTAAACAACATTACAACAACAGCAGTATCTCCAAGAAATTCTCTGACTTCTATCTCAGTTTAGTTTTATTGAATAAAACATAAGTCAGTTTTATTACAAAGAACTATAGTGACTTGGCCACAGGCAATAACTATTTTCAGCAAATCGTGTTTTGCACAATCCTGAATTTCCTTGTGGGTATCAGTGTACTTTTTTACGTTTGAAGATAATTTAGAAAATGTTTTAAGATAAAGATATTAAAATGCATAAAAAAATATAAAAATTAGATAATACGTAGTTAAGTATATTTTAATTATTTTATGTTAAAATCTATAATAACTTTGGTGTAATTTAATGTTGATTAAGATTTAGCTATTTTTATTTATTTATTTATTTATTTATTTATTAATTATTTTTTATATATTTTTACTTATTTATTTATTTATTTATGTATTTATTTATTTTTTTATATATATTTTTACTTCTCTATTTATTTATTTATCTATTTATTTATGTATTTATTTATTTATATTTTTGTATTCAGATCTACCTTTTACTGAAATTTATTAAATAATGCTCGATCTGAAAACAACAAAATACACATCTTTCGCCTAAACCCTTGATGAATCTTTTTTCAGAAATGCCAGACTTAAAATCTTACCAAAGCTATTCCAAAGACAATGTTCGCGAATAGTTGTACAAGGTCAATATAATTAAACTAATTTAAAAAAAAAAAAAAAACAAAAAAAAAAAAAAAAAAAAAAAAAAAAACATGAAAGACCAGACAACTTCATGGATTTAAAAGCATCTAAAACAATTAAACCTTTGATAATTGATTTATTTCATATCACGTGACCCTGTACAACATGTCGTGCTTTTTAAATGAATGTCAATTCTGATAGCAGACGACATGTAAATATCTTCTAATGAATTTAATTTTTTTTCCCATTTCTAGCCATTAATTACTCATTTCAGATTTGCATTTCTTTTTTCCTATAGATCGATACCGTCGGGTTTTTTTTTTTTTTTTTTTTTTTTTTTTTTTTTTTTGTTGTTGTTGTTTTTTGCGTGTAAATACTGTGACAAGACTTTTAAATCTTCTGGTTTAGTCGCCTTCGGTATTTCTCATGCTCTAAAAATATAGCGTTTGACAGCGCTTTGTTGTTTCCTATGTGAAATGTGATGTGCTTTATTGTGACAAATACCGTATTCCATGATCCTTTATCACCGTATCCCATAAACCTCCTTGTGGGTATGTCACGTGATCGTGGATATAAAGTAAAACGTGATATGTCGCTTATACACAGATATATACGTGATGTTTGCTTATCACAGACAATCTTGTCACTAAATCTTGCAGATTTAAATTATTGCACATAATATGTCACGTATGACGTGTGAAAATTACAAAGTGGTTCTTAAGTGTCAGTCAAAGCTGGTAGCAGACGACAGATATATATCCTTAGTAGAGTTATTTTTTAACCCGAGACATTAACAATTTAGATGTACATTTCTATTCTTTCATATATCGATATTGATGCAACAAATTTTATCGTCCGTCCATTTTTGTTGACATGATTTTTATATCCGCTTTGGTGAGTGACACATCAGATAATTAAGATTTTCATGGCTGAAATGCCCAGACATTAGCCTCTTGTAAATTTTTCATTTTATGTCCCGGTTATTTCCTGGTGAGCTATATCCATTGTTTTTTTATAGTAAACTGTAAGATATCTAAACGCATTTGATCCCGGTCATGGAAAGTGACATGTGATATGCTTTATAGTGACAAATATCCCGTGATCCTTTTTTGTTGCTATGACACGTGACAGTGATATTATGTCTTAACGTATTTGATCCTGGCCATGGAAAGTGGCACGCGATATGTGATATGCTTTATAGTGACAAATATCCCGTGATCCTTTTTTGTTGCTAGGTCACGTGACAGTGATATTATGTCTTAACGTATTTGATCCTGGCCATGGAAAGTGACACGTGACATGTGATATGCTTTATTGTGACAAATATACCGTGAACCTTTTTTGTTGCTATGTCACGTGACAGTGATATTATGTCTTAACGTATTTGATTCTGGCCATGGAAAGTGACACGCGATACGAGATATGCTTTATTGTGACAAATATACCGTGAACCTTTTTTGTTGCTATGTCACGTGACAGTGATATTGTTTCTTAACGTATTTGATTTTGGCCATGGAAAGTGACACGCGATATGTGATATGCTTTATTGTGACAAATATCCCGTGAACCTTTTTGTTGCTATGTCACGTGACAGTGATATTATGTCTTAACGTATTTGATTATGGCCATGGAAAGTGACACGCAATATGTGATATGCTTTATTGTGACAAATATCCCGTGAACTTTTTGTTGCTATGTCACTTGACTGCGATATTATGTAGACCGTGATATCTTGCATCAGATACATCCGGTGTGATGTTGGCTAATTTGTCAATAAATCCGGGATTTTTTTAAAAAGCATATCTGCTTTACTCGGCAGATGCTTAGGGTGTGATGTTGGCTTATATCACTTACAAACTTGTCAATAAATCAGGGATCTTCAAAGCCTTGAACATAACATGTCACTTATTGCGTTTGAAGATTACGGACCGGTCTGGAAGCAGACGATAAATATCCTCCTCAGCTAATAGTGTTTTTTTTCAAATTCTAATACATTTACAACTAAGCTGTACTCTTTGATATATTGATATTGTCGAGAATTTTTTCCAACTAATTATTACCTACTCACCATTTTCTATTTGCATGGTTTATTGACTATGTGCTAAAAATAACCAGACGTTTTGAACTTATATGTTTACATTCTTTGATGGTTCAACATAGTCGGAATTTAAAAAAAAAATAAAAAAAGAGTATTTTTCTTTTTTTTTTCGTTTTTCTTATTCATTTATTTATTTATTCATTCATTTATTTATTTATTTATTTATTTATTATTATTATTATTATTATTATTATTATTATTATTATTATTATTATTATTATATGCTCCTTTTAAAAGTATTATTTCATAAAAATTCAAAAGCAGCATATGACATTATTATTATTATTATTATTATTATTATTACATGTTGTGTGTATTATTATTATTATTATTATTATTATTACATGTTGTGTGTATTATTATTATTATTATTTTTTTGTTGTTGTTGTTGTTGTGTTTTTATTACTTTTAAAAAATAAAGCAGTGTTTCAAATGCATTTAATGGCTACTAGAACATTTTGGACAACCTTTGAACTTTAAAAGTCAACAAAACCTATGAAACAAACTTTACGTCTTATTTTACAATATCTGTACAACAAATGAAAACCCTCGTGTACTCGGCAAAAACCATCACAACCAAAAACACATCAAAAAATAAATAACCAAGTAGAAACAGCCAAACAGAGAAGACAACAAGGTTCAAACACGTGTTGGAACTATTGATTGTGAAATTCCTGAATTGGACGGAAATCTGTGTAAAAATTGCGTTCAGTGGTACAGTGACCATTACAGCAATGTAACAGGACCTTAAGTTATCCAACTTATTTTAAATCAGTTCATATGTACGCATATTTAAAAATTAAAAAATAATGTAAAACGTGTTTCTTCATTCAAGTACAAGCTAGTGGCTATTTTAGTACCTTACCTGACACGAATATAATGTTATTTTTATAAAATAACTTAAATTACAAATTGACTATACAATGTGTGACAGGTACTAGATGTTTGGTATCATAAGTCACGGATATCTTATTTTAGTTATAATATTTGACTATATTTAATGTTGATTCTAATCTATTTCTTCAAACTATTCATCTGATCTACTTATTCATTGTACATGTACTATTGATCTGTTCTATTTAATCGTTGTACATGTACTATTCATCTGATCTTCTAATTCATTGTACATGTACTATTCATCTGATCTACTAAATCATTGTACATGAACTATTTATCTGATCTTCTAATTCATTGTACATGTACTATTCATCTGATCTACTAAATCATTGTACATGTACTATTCATTTGATCTACTTATCCATTGTACATGTACTATTAATCTGATCTACGTATCCATTGTACATGCACTATTCACCTGATCTACGTATCCATTGTACATGTACTATTCCTCTGATCTATTGAATTCTTAGAACTATTCTTCTGATGTATCATTTCCTTATTAGTAATTGTCTAATCTATAAGCTCTTCAGAACTTTCCATCTGATCTACCTCTATCGATTCCTTAGAACTATCCATCTGATCTACCGAATCCTTAGAACTATCCATCTGATCTACCGAATCCTTAGAACTATCCATCTGATCTATCGAATCCTTAGAACTATCCATCTGATCTACCAAATCCTTATAACTATCCATCTGATCTACCGAATCCTTAGAACTATCCATCTGATCTACCGAATCCTTAGAACTATCCATCTGATCAACCGAATCCTTAGAACTATCCATCTGATCTATCCATCTGATCAACCGAATCCTTAGAACTATCCATCTGATCTATCGAATCCTTAGAACTATCCATCTGGTCAACCGAATCCTTAGAACTATCCATCTGATCTACCGAATCCTTAGAACTATCCATCTGATCAACCGAATCCTTAGAACTATCCATCTGATCTACCGAATCCTTAGAACCATCCATCTGATCTATCCATCTAATCAACCGAATCCTTAGAACTATCCATCTGATCAACCGAATCCTTAGAACTATCCATCTGATCTACCGAATCCTTAGAACCATCCATCTGATCTATCCATCTAATCAACCGAATCCTTAGAACTATCCATCTGATCTACCGAATCCTAAGAACTACCGATTTGGCCTACTTATTTCTTGGAATCCTTTGAGATATCGTCTGATCTAGTCACTCATTGTGACTATCCGTCTGAACTACTAATTTTGGAACCCTTGGAACTATCCATCTGATCTATTCCTTGGAAAAAAAAAGATTTATCCATCTGGCCTGATCTAGTGATTTCTAAGAACTACCTATCTGAATTACTTATTTCTTAGAACTATACATCTTTTTACTGTTTTGTTTGATGTAGGGAAAAGATTGATTGTTTATTTTACACTACATAAACGATGTTAGGTATTCGAGACGAGTGGAGTGGAGTGGCGTAATGGTGTTTTACACCCCAGTCAAGAATCTTTCACTTATTTCGAGGCGGTCAGTTCTGGGATAGTGGAGGAAACCAGAGTGACCGAAGAAAACTAACGGAGCAAGCGAACTGACAAACTTTCTCACACTAGGATCTGTCCCGAGTTGGATTCGAACCCAGGCGGTGAGAGGCACTGTGATCCGTTAGCACGCGCTTTAGACCACTCGGCCACCGAGGTCCCTTATTCGAGACGAGAGTGAATTATAATCAGGTTCTATACTCTCATTAAGTATGTTCTTACTTATCCCAGTTCTGGCGACTGAAAGAACAGAATCGGATACTAATGGCACGCCAGTCCTTTGGAATGCTATACCGAGCACATTTGCCTTAAACTGGTTGGCTGACTAGGGTCGAAATCTCTCTCACAGCCTGGCTGGGGTTCAGACTAATTACCTTTGAACCATGAGACATGCCACTAAGTCACTTCTCTGGATTTAAAAAATTTGTGTCCTTTGTTCGGTTTGAAAGTACGTATTTTGAGGTTTGGGGGGAAGTCGGTTTTTAATAACCATTTAATGCATACCGAACTGTATTAATTGTAAAAATATTAATTGTTTAACCAAATACAGAGAGAGAGAGAGAGAGAGAGAGAGAGAGAGAGAGAGAGAGAGAGAGAGAGAGAGAGATCCTCTATGAAAATTTGAGAGAGAGATCTATGGAAAATGAGAGAGAGAGAGAGAGAGAGAGAGAGAGAGAGAGAGAGAGAGATTTACATCATCTATGGAAAATTGTGTGTGTGTGAGAGAGAGAGAGAGAGAGAGAGAGAGAGAGAGAGAGAGAGAGAGAGAGAGAGAGAGAGAGAGAGAGATTTACATCTATGGAAAAATGAGAGAGATTTACATCTATGGAAAAATGAGAGAGAGAGAGAGAGAGAGAGAGAGAGAGAGAGAGAGAGAGAGAGAGAGAGAGAGAGCAATTTTCCGACTAGTAGAGCCAAACAAACTTTTAAGACGTTATCAATCGTGAGGTATGATAAATCATATTAGATCATCTAAAATACTTATTATGTGGTTGTTTTATATCGCCATAAAGTAATTCTTATGTTAACCGCAAACATGAATCCCACAAGATAAAACTCATAAATTAACTAAAATATATACTCCAAATATCAAGTCATATTACCACTAGTAATCACATGACTACATTTTGACTAATTACATATGTCAGTTTGGAGATATTTGTTATTCGTTTATTTATTTCTTCCTTCCTTTCATTTTTTTTCCTCTTTCAATTCTAATCAAAATGTCAATGAATTGGTCGTTTCTATTCCCTGAGGGTCAAGTACTCATTATTTAAATTTATCAAAAATAAGCACGTGACAGCTTTTTAATACTGAATTTGAAATATGTATATTCAAATCCATTTTGTAATGAAGAAAGGTCGTTCGGAACACGTTTCGTGAACGTCTGACTCGGCTGAACTCAAAATGAGTTTTACACTGCCATTCATATGACTATAGATTTTTAAGCATGATAAAGGGAGAGTTAATTCATTGTAGATATATTCAGTTATAAATTGTATAAAGTTTTGTGTTACCATGGTAATGGATAATCAATTTGAAACGATTGAATTATTGTTTTCTTGACAACATGTTGCTCTAAATTACGAATTTATACACAATTCATATCTTTACCGAGTTCCTGATTCTTTGGTTGATTTGACATTCTATATCTGCAGTATGATAGAAGAAATCAACACAAAGGCGGTGGAGTTATCTCCCATTAGTATGAAAAAATAAACTACAGGAAAAAAACACAAGTAGTACAGAGTTGCCATATACCATTTTTGAATGTATTCTGTGATTAAATTCAAAAATGGTATATGAAAGTGTCATTGAGCTTTTTTAAAATTTTATCGTTAAAAATTTGAATATATTTAACGATAAAATTTTTAAAAAATGTTTTATGACTATTGTTTTTGTAACAAATTTTGTATTTATTTGCATCAGTTTTAACGTTTTATTTTTTAATATAAATATAATTCAAGAGGAACACAGAAATCAACAAAAATGAGAAAAAATCATGTAAGAAGCTTAGGTCTTGAAATAATAAGAAACAATATACAATCTTCCACTGAGATGAATAGTGTACTGGGTACGAGGTTGGAATGGTGAAAATTAAAGGGAAAAAATTTAACGACATGTACACGAATTAACATTCCAAAATTCCAGTGTGTGTGTGTGTGTGCGTGTGTGTGTGTGTGTGTGTGTGTGTGTGTGTGTTGGCGGACAGTGAATACCAAAAAATCGGTCTGGTTGAATAAACTGAATAATTATCGACAAATCAGAGAGAGAGAGAGAGAGAGAGAGAGAGAGAGAGAGAGAGAGAGAGAGAGAGATTTCAACATGATAAAAAATTGAGTTTGTGGTTTTTCCGGTGCGGTGGTCGCGTATAATATGCTCGATACGGGTGAATGAATTAAATTAAATTTCCATAAAATATGATTTTTAAATGTACCTTATAATCGCATAAATTAAAATTACATGCTACAATGGAACTGAGTGGTTTTACAAAAAATTATCACCTTGTTAGCAATATCTGGATGAAAAGAAAATTTGTTGTTACTGATTGAGAGAATGAACAACTGGTGTGATCGATCAGTTATGTTATGGTTTGTTAAATGTGATGGATTTTTCTTTCTGTCTTGGTTTTTTTTTTTCCACTTGAACGTATATTTTTAAAAATCATATATATCTTTAAATGTGCATTTTGTTTGGTCTCACTTGAACGTTTATTTTTAATTTGAAAAAAATCACAAATATTTTTAAATGTGATTTTTTTTTCGATTTTTAATATAAAATTATTAATTTTCGGGGGTGGGTGTGTGAGAGATGGATTCATCAGAAACTGAAATTTGATTTAATTTCATTAAAAATGTGTTTTTATAATTTTAATGGTACTTGTGTTGTTAAATGATAGAAAAACATAACGTTTTAATAATTTTTTTTAAAACAAAGATTTTGAAAATATCAATTTTAATTAACATTTTAGGTCTTCCACGACAGTTTTTCGATGTAAAAGTTGCACAAATATCAAATTAAATTGTATTTATGTAGTTTTATAAAGTTTAATAATCAACGAAGAAAAATTGTTCTTGTACATTGGCCCCTAGTTTTTCGATTTAGGAAAAATATTTTGTCGAAATCTTTAAAGCTTTTTCTGCCTTTTAAAATGCGTTCACCAGGTGTGATACTCCGAATTCCGAGGTCAAGAACGGCCCAAGCATAGAGAAGATTTTTTTTTTTTTTTTTTTTTTTTTTTGCGAAAAAAATGTAACTTTTTTCCTTAGTTTTGTCATATACCATTTTTTGAATATTATCATTCAATACATTCAAAAAATTGTATAGTCATATACATGTACCATTTTTAATGTATTGAATGATAAATTTTTTTTTAAAAAAAAGGGTATATGAAACTCCAATTATATTCGTTTTATTTACTACGGAACAATTAAGTCTAATCATTTGTCACAGAATCTAAAAGTTAGGCTAACAAATTGTCATGTGCAGAATTTAGAAAAAAAAATTAAGTGGCATGTTAAGAATTTTGAATATTTCTTTTGGTAAAAATTCAAATTCTGCACGACTATATTTTTAGCGGGCAGATAAATCGCAGAAGAGATTTATTGAATCTCTATAACCCCACATACTTGTGTCATGTGCTGAATTTTTAAATTTTTTACCAAAGAAATATACAAAATTCTGCACATGACACTTACAAAATGAAAAATTCACATGACACATGACACTTGATTGACAAAACCTTGCTCCTTTACACTACAATGATAATTTATTAATTAAACAGTAAGCTTTACTTTAATTTTAATCTAGCTTTCAAAAATGTAAGGTCGTGGAGTGGTGGGTTAGTGTTAATGCCTATCACAATGAGTCCCGGGTTCGAAGGGCACCTGCTTATGCACGTGGATTTTTATCGAGTTTTCGAGTTTTCCAACCACATTCAGAATCTCACGTGCGCTAAAATTTGGGCTAACGAGCTATTTTGTGCAAGTATTTATCAATTGACTAGATAGCAACAAGGCGCGTCCTTAGAAACTATAACAGATTTCTACAACTTTATCTTATTTTTCAAAAAAAAAAATTAGATCTCGAATTTTTTGATCAGGTATTTGTAAATACGTATTAGGTCAAAACTGATGCTGATTACGTAAGGTTTTATTTTAAGGAAGTTTTCTTTCGTCAATAAAAATTCAGCAACAGAAGTTGTCTACTTTTGAATGTTGTTATTTTAAAAATTAAAAAAGGCAATTATCAACCTATTTATTTATTTATTTATTTATAAGAACATAGATAGATAGATAGATGTCCATTATTTATTAAAGCAAATAAATAAATAATTTTATTTATTTATTTATTTATTTATTTATTTATTTATTATTTATTTATTTATTTATAGAACTTATGGGTTTCGTGAGCTCTGTATACTGAATGTTTATCACTGTTTCTACACCAACCAAAGAATTAAATTATTTTTATTCAAGTTTGTTGGAATTTCAAGAATAACATTTTATTTATTTTTCAAATATTTAAGAGAAAATAATAAAACCATTTATATGGATAAGTGCCTTGAAATTCCATTGTTTAATTCAGTTGGTATGGCTAAATAAAAGCGACAGTTGTTTGTTTCAAAATTTTAAAAATTTAAATATTGCTTATACAAAATACAAAACAATACAAGATGCCACATTGATTTATGTCTACGTTTCATTGATTGGATTTTAATTTTTATTTTTCAAACTAGAATTTATTCATAGTTTTCATACAATTCCTACTAAAACATTTTTAAGATCATGTTCACCTCTTTCTCTACGCTCTTGTTATTTTGTCATAATCTACTTTTTAAATGTATTTCACGTTAAATTTAAAAAAATGCATTATGACAATGTGCAGAATTTTGAATTTTTACAAAAAGAAATATTAATAATTCTTCAAATCACATGACACTTTGCATATATAGTTGGTCGGCTTGTTGTTTAGTGTCTCATGCGAAATTTTGAATATTTTATTTCATATAAACTCAAAATTTCGTATATGCACCAGTATTCAAAGACAAACCGATATATATATGTGCAACAAACACTTAGATTGAAGACAATTTAAAAGATTTTGAAATTAATTTCAGCATTGTCTTTTAAATTCAAAAATATTCAAAATTGACCTTTTCCATTCATCAATCTTTAATTCTACATTTTTTTTTCCAAATCTGAATTTTCAGAAAAAAATAAATGCACTGCATCATTCTTTTGGGACTTTTTTCCTTTACAAAGAATTCTTTTAGCACTTCAGGACTTTTTAACTTGACACAGTTTTTTGCATTAAAAAATCTAAAGGCTGTTCGTCAAGAAAACAGAATGGTTATTTTCCATTGAAGTGAGTCTGATCAATTTTTTTCTTTGAAATATCTAAATATTTTAAATTATTTATTTTTATTCCCCTTGAAAATATTCTACTTGAATTTTTGATCAAGTATAATATTATCTTGACCAATTTAAAACATAAAATTTGAAACACAAAATTCAAATACTTTTATTATTTTGAATTATGTTAATGGAACAAATTTTGAATGAATGAATGAATGAATGAATTTTAAAAATAGAAAAAGTACAATATACAAAATTGTCAACTGCAGAATATCTGAAAATTTTTCATTACAAAATTTTACAAATATGCTTTAAAAAGTTTGAACATTAAATTTTCCCTAAATTTTTATTTTTGAAAATGTATTTTATGCAGAATTATTACATTTTTACTAATAAAAAACTCTAGAAAATCAACATCTTGTGATCAAGACCTGTATTTTGAAGGCAGCATTTCTTATCCCACGATCTTATCATGATAAAAAATTTCAGCAGTTATTTTTTCTTTTTAAATTTTTTTCTTTTCTTAAGAAATAAAATAAATAAAATTAATTAAATAAAATATTATTTAGATCAATTTTTACACCTTAAAAAACCCTGATTTTGTTTTTAATTTTCAAATAAAATTAAGAATTTCATTACTTATGTAAAATGTCATGTGTTTTGAAATTTTAACAAAAGAAATATTAAAAAATTTGAAGCAAAAATGATGATGATGATGATGATGATGATGATGATGA
>CM056611.1:9172953-9210282 GCA_029721355.1 Tegillarca granosa | reverse complement strand
AATGACTTTGATATTTATGATTACCTGCTTGTTTTTGAATTTTTATAAAATAAAATATTCTAAAATTAAAAAAAGTGGTACATGGCTTATGCATAAAAAACCTAAATTATGATCCCGAACATATGCTAACAATAAACAAAATATGTTGATTAATGTTTATTTGCAACACATGTGTAATTAAATTAATAAAAATTATTAAATTTATTTATCCTATAATTTATAATTATGCTAATAATTAATTTGAGTCAGACATCAAACACAGATTTTTGGTGGCAAGATAAAATAGGTTAGCCAGTGTTTCAATATATCAACTTTCGGCTTGTGTCATGGAATTTGAAATATTTTGAAACACGACAGCAGTTGGGTTATGAACATTTTTAATTACAATTACAAGACACGTATAAATGGTATGGAATTTTGTTGGGCTAAATGTTGTGAATTATTATTATTAATTTACATGCTCTCATATTCTCACTTTTGACTGACTAAAATTGAATGAATAATAATAATAATAATAATCATAATTATTATTATTATTACCAGAAGATCTTATTTAAGAATTTATATCAATAAAAAAAGGTGATGTCATGTGTAGAATTTTGAATTTATACAAAAAGAAATATTCAAAATTCTGGACATAACAAATGCAGAATATTTTTGTAAAAATGCAATTTTCTGCACCTGACAATACTTTAAGAAAATTAAATACATAGTTTTGAGTGCAACCTATGCATGATTATGCAACATCATCATCATCATCAACAACATCATCATCATCATCATCGTCGTCATTATTTATTTCTTTATCTGATAACTTATGCAAATTTTTATTTTTATTTTATTTTTTTATTTATCTATTTATTTTAATATTATTTATTTTAATATTCATCATAATTTTACTTTTACTTTTAAATCTATTTTAATTATTTATTTATTTATTTACTTATTTATTTACAAAGAAATTCACAATTCTAGCAATTGAAACTGTGCAGGGTTGCAGAAAATTATTGCAACTTTAGCCTTATAGAAATGAAATATATTATTTAGTACCTTTTTAAAAATAAATGATGCGTTACCTTAACTAACCACAGATATGGCTATATGTCAGGTGTTAGTTTTCAAGATTATTAATTTTCTATTATTTATTTATTATGTATTTATTTTTAGTAAAATCAAAGACTCAAGTAGATGAGAAAAAATACATTTTATTAGGTCTTATTGTCACGTGAAAATTAATTACTGTAAAATTGGGTTATAATTTAAATTAATATTCTATATTCCATTTTCTATTCTGTACTGTCATGTGCTGTTTTTTTGAAAACAAATTTATCATCATCATCATCATCATCATTATCATCATCATCATCATCATCATTATAACTGTCAGGTGCAGAGTTTTGAATTTTTACATAAGGAATATTCCAAATTCTGCACATGACAATTACTACATAATTATTATTGTTATCATCATCATCATCATCATTATTATTATTATTATTATTATTATTATTATTATTATTATGTTCAAAACAACATAGGACAAATACGAATCATCTATTATTACTGTTATATGTGCTAAATTTTGAGAATTTTTAAAATAATTTTGAAATAATACAATTAAAAAATTGTCACGTGCTACTTCTGAATTTGTACTGTTTTA
The DNA here is from genome assembly GCA_029721355.1 of Tegillarca granosa. Classification (NCBI taxonomy): domain Eukaryota; kingdom Metazoa; phylum Mollusca; class Bivalvia; order Arcoida; family Arcidae; genus Tegillarca; species Tegillarca granosa. The sequence continues at coordinate 9,208,622 of CM056611.1, read as the reverse complement.
TAAAAATTCAAAAGTAGCACATGGCGTAACTACATGGTGCACACATGAAGAAGAAGGTGTGTGGGTCTGATATGATTCGTACTCGACAGTAAGAGTTTTATCTCGCTAATTACCCCCCCCCCCCCCCCCCCAATTCTAAAAATCTGATATGGCAAGGTACCATGTACTTATTTTTGAATTCTTTATTTCATAAAAAATCAAAATTTAGCACGTGACATATTTTTGCCATACACCATTATACATCCGTGCCGCCACCTAACTTTTTACATATTTTAAAAAATCCTACGAGTGTATTGTTATGAATGCTATGCTTTAAATAAGTATCTAAAATTATGTATTTAGAATAAAAAGTACTCAGAAATCTCATACAGAACATCTCAAATTCACGTATACTAGTATCTTTAAATTGTGTCATTTGCAGAATTTTGAATATTTCTTTTTGTAAAAATTCAAAATTCTACACATGACAATTGTATTGCAAGTCTTGGATATCACGTCTCTTTGCAAATCCCGATTCAAGCTGGATTTGGAAATGTGACTATGGCATTGTCCGATTTCTGCACATGACAATTGTATTGCAAGCAATGGATTTCACGTCTCTTTGCAAACCCTGATTCAAGCTGGATTTGGAAATGTATGACATTGTCCGATTGTATTGCAAGCAATGGTTTTCACGTCTCTTTGCAAACCCTGATTCAATCTGGATTTGGAAATGTGACTATGAAATTGTCCGATTTCTGCAAATGACAATTGTATTGCAAGCAATGGTTTTCACGTCTCTTTGCAAACCCTGATTCAAGCTGAATTTGGAAATGTGACTATGGCATTGTCCGATTTCTGCACATGACAATTTTATTGCAAGCAATGGATTTCACGTCTCTTTGCAAACCCTGATTCAATCTGTAAATTTGGAAATGTGACTATGAAATTGTCAGATTTTAAATCCAAATTCATTTATTTCATGTGCTGATGATTGAAATAAATAATAGATGAAGAGATTAAAGATAAAATAAAATACTTGAAATTAAATAATTATAGCATAATTAATGCATGTGTTATTCTTATCATAATTTAAAAATTAACACACGTCATTGCATGTCTGACCTGCATTACACGTGATTATTTATTTTAAGAATTTAAAGCAAGAAGAAGAGAAAGAATTTTGTAACTGGAAAACTGAAAAAAAAACCATGTACTTGACTACACGACAACACAATACAGGTCAATGAAAAATACTCGATTAATCTTTGCTAGTTAGGAACCTCTCTCTCTCTCTCTCTCTCTCTCTTTATATATATATATATATATATATATATATATATATATATATATATATATATATATATATATTCAGAAATTACAGTTTGAAACAGCAAAACGTGTACACAGCATAATAGCATCGTATGATCACTTCATAGTATTGTCATGTGCAAAATTTGAACTTTTACAAAAAGAAATATTCAAAATTTTGCGCATGACAATATCATTATATCACGTCAGTGTATTGGCACTATAGTAGTGAAAGTTTGAATTGAATTGAATTGAATTTCTTAAATTCAAATTACAATTTCAGAGCTTTATACCAAAAAACCTTCCCAAAGTCATCAAAAGTAACCATTAATAATTCTGACACTTTATTATTTATTTATTTATTTTATTTTTTTCTCACTATTATATATAAATCCATATCTATATATTTCTTGTTTATTAACTCATTATTGTTACACACACACACACACACACACACACACACACACACACACACACACAGTCTCTCTCTTTCTCTGTGTCTACCTAAAAAAAATAAATTAAAATTGGTGCATCAGCGTTTTTAATTTGACATCTGAGTCAAAAATAGATATTTCAGTAAATTATTCAATTTTAAATATTTATTTATGTTGACAAGAAATGATAAAAAAGGCGATTTTATAATCATCTAACCAAAATATTATCAAAAGTCCAGAAAAATATTTACCGACCGTATCACAAGAAATAGTACTTCTGGTGCCAAACCTAATTTATGTACATAAACTCTAGTCCAAACAAAGCAAAAATTACAGTGTATTCCGAATGCCAAATTTATTAGAAATTTCAACTAAATGACTTGACTTCGGATCCAAAACAATATCAACCATTCATACACTATTTGGCGCCAAATATATTGGAGATGATATTAAAAAATATCTTAAAAACCACACCCAAGAGTCTATGAAAATAAAGGGCATATTATTAATTCAATGCATTAAAAATATTAAAATTTGGATAAATATTCCAGAGTATTATTGCTTAATCATCAAAAACTCAGGATATGCATTTTTAAAAATTTATTTTGTACATGTATCTTCCAATGAATATCAATTCTCTCATGTTAGGTATTCACTTTTCCTTTACTATTTTACAAAAAAATTTAACCCTAAAAACTGATTTATGTTTTTTTAATATATATATATATATATATATATATATATATATATATATATATATATATATATATATATATATGGAGGATGTATTTCATGTTTATTTATTTATTTATTTTTTATTTTTATTTTAAAGAATCCTTCTAAATATTAGTAGTTGTCATGTTCTAAATTTTTGATTGAAAAACCCCAAATCATTACTCAATTTCTAGTATCAAAAATGTTTGAAAATAATAATAATAAAAAAAAAAAAAAAAAAAAACCCAACTTCTTCATAGTTCTGAATTTTGTGTGTAATATATTTAACAAAAATACCAGTTAAATTTTGATGTGCCATATGTGCACAAATCAGAAATTCATTCCTCATCAGTGACACTAGGGGTCGAAAAAGTTGATGGATAGAAAAAAGATAATCCAAACATTTTAAAAATTAATGAATCCAAATTTCCAAAATTATATGAATCCAAATATCCTTATTATTATCCTTATTATTATTATTTAAAAATAAAGCAGACCAGACTTAAACATTTTTTGTATTGAGAAAATAAAAATTTACAATCAGTGAGGATAATTATTTTTTAAAAATTCAATAAATATATATATAGATATAAATATGCATCTAGGTCGTTTTGTTGATGTTTAAAAAATATATATATATCTTAGCACTTATTTTATTTATTGATATTGAAGAAGCATTTTGAGGATTTTTTACTGGCTAGCATATGACCAAAAAAAAAAAAAAAAAATAATAAATAAATAACATACGTTTTGTGCACATCAATCTCATATACAATAACATCATTTTTATTAAAATTCTAAATTCTTTGGTGATCTTTTCAGTTGCATTTAATTTTGCTTATATGACTATTTTTCCTCCCTCCCTCTCTCTCTCTCTCTCTTCCAGTATTTAGAAATATATATTTAGTATGGTAAAATTCAAATCCTTCATTAAAGAACATATCTATATAATAAAAACATTATTATAAGGTAACAGACCCTTTAGCTTTATAGAAAATAAATAAATATTATCCACTGCAGAAATTGCAGAAATATTTCGGATTTTGTTTTTTTTTAATCAAATCGAGAACAGAATATGATAAAAGTGACACTTTGTAATGAAGTCCCCGGGACGAGAGCCATTTCCTTATGTTAATCAATTTCCTTTGCATTTTACAAATAAAAAAAAACAAAACAGTTTATATTGTAAGGTAAACCAGATATTGAAAAAAAAAAATAAACATCAACAACAAACGTTAAATATATCCTAATTTAAATGCAAATTTAACACACTTAGACTTATATATTCAAATATAATTCTATTTTAAATATTTTATATTTTCTAAGGATCTACTCTATGTATTATTAATTGAAAAATACAGTTATGGAAGTTCATTAATACTCAGTTTATCTGCCACGTGCTTATTATTTATTTATTTCAAATCAAATTAGCACATGACATATGTATTCATATTTTAATCGAAAGAGTTGTCACATGATAAATTGTTGAATATATCATTTAGTTGTCATATTATAAATTTTTGAATATTTCATTCACTGTTCTGAATCATCCTAATTGCAGAAACCAAAATGAATAACCCAAAATGTATATTTCAAAATATTATAAATCTGCTTTATCAAGCAATTACTTCCAAATTTCGAAGAAATATTTAATTTTTTAAAGTAGTAATATTGACAAATTATTAAGTGATTTAGAGTGAAATACAGGTAAAAAATGAGGAGAATGTGATATAGAAGTTCTGCACAGGTGAAAAAAAAAAAACTGACAAAAAATTTGATTTAGAAATTCTCATTTTCGTATGTTTATTTTTACTTTTAAGAAGCTGGAAATTGCTATATTTCAACCCATTTTGTAATCAAAATCAATAAAAATATTTCATGAATCATCATTAGTTTTCGTTAAGTTCATTATGTAACCACGTATGTCATATTTTCCCCTAAATATTCTTCATCATTTTAAAAGCCATCTATCGCCTAACAACACGTGCATTTTCCCTCCAAATTTTGTAAGTATTCAAAATATGTCTTCACATTAAAAATTACATATTATGAAACATATATGTACGTGACATTATACGTAAATTATGATACACAATTGAAATGCACTTTATTTATTTGACGGTTTTCCATGAAAAATAAACAACGGAAATTGCCGCCATGATTTAAGAATTTGATATAAATTTTGTACTATACGAAAATTCAACATTTTTCCCTAAAAGCGCTCTTTTTACAGAACTTGGAAGGTGTAAGAAAAATCATCGTTACTGGTTTTCCTTTTAAATGGGTACTCATAGAAAAATACACAATTTGGACATTTTAAAAAAATCATACATAGGACCATTTTAATCACATTTTTCACCACGTGCTGTCGGAAAATTATGTGAATCCATCTTGCACAAACAAATATTTTTCCATTGATTTGAAAACCTTTTATGAGGAATGCAATAATTTAAACATATCCCATGAATTCGGATTTTTTATTCACAAAAAAAACTTTACTTCCATGGCGTGAATTTTACATCAAAATCCATTTTACTTGCACAAGGTCATTCGTTACAGGTAGAATCAATGCATGTTGATTTGTGAGGTAATTTTGCTCAATTTTGGCGAGCAACTGTTTTTCATACTCGTGACTTGGAAAAAATGTTTATTCGATAAATTTTACAATAAATGACGAAACAAATCTCATTTGTATTTGAAAACCTCTTAATTAGATTGCATATCAGGAGTATGGCGCCATCTTGCATGCCTACATTCCCCTTTCAGAAGCAGCAATTACGCGGGAAAACAGCTCTTTCGCCCAAAAAGTAATAATTGAAAATTGTCGACTATCGTTTTAATGCGATGTTCTCAATGTACTTTGTATGAAATCCAAAGAAACAGTATATAAAATTTTCAGTTGATTTATATGATAGTTCTTGGTAAATAAAATTTGCAATATTCATTGTGTTTAAAATATTTTTCTTGTGTGATTATATAATAATTTATTTGAAAAAATATCATGGCCGTAAATAGCCGTTTCAGCAAGGTGAGAGAATGATTGACAAGATTAGAAACGATTCATCCAATGAAGATTCTTATTTTACATCACGCGGAAACATTTTAATAATTTGAACCAATCAAATCAATCTTGCTTGCATCAGCAACGCCCAACTTGACACCGTCACAGAGTAGGTTGGGAGAATTTGTAATTCGTCTGCGTTTTAGACTAAGGGGTCGATACACCATATAGTTCTTTCGTGGTTTTTGTGCTTGTTGTATTTCATATGAAAATGTGCAGATTCAGAAATAATCAATTCAACCATGTGCATACTATTGTGTAAAGTTAGATTTAGAAAAATTCATCGTTTTAACACTAAATATGGATGTTCTAACGCTGATATTCTTGTTACAACAGGGGCGAATAAGACCAACGTCTTTGGCGGGTCACAGTGACTACTTACACTGGTGTCAGTTGGTGAGGGCATTTGAGGTCGAGGTAACTTTGCCACGGACCAGCTGACCGGCGCCCAGTGCACGTGGACCGACAAACTGACCACTTAAAAGGTGAGTAATTTGATGACTTTAATGGGTTATTTAAGGCCACACTTGTGTCGATTATCTTTTTAACAACTTAACGGACATGTCTTCTGACACGCGTCTCAATAGGAGCGTGCCGAATCGAAGAGATTTTTTTTTCTCCTTGGAGAAAAAAAAGAATTCATGTTTAATATATATATCATAAAAGACCTTAAAAACTTTACTGACAGAATATGGTAGAAATTTAATCTGTAAATCGCCCATGATAATGTTAAAAAGAACTTGACAACTTGATAAAATGCAGCTGTGTATTAATATATTCTTACAACAAACCCGCTTACCCATCGTTACACAACATCCATTCTGTTTGGGTATCTATTTATAATCCAAAAACGGAAATATGCACAAGGCTATAATCATATTTCACTAACAATAACTTTTGAAAACATAACTTTCACAATCCGATGACATAGATCTAACCGCTTATTATTATAGAATAAAATCCAAACTAGAATTTTGAATTCATGTAGATCCATTCCTTGAAGTTTGAAAAACATAAATATCCTTTCCGACATGCATTGACGCGCATTTTACTTGTTGCATGGGATTAGGAAAATTGCAAATAGCACACGAAAATGCACGTAACAACTGTTTATATTATTACGTAATGGCCCAATAGTCGATTGCAGATCGGAGCCGGGATTTTGTATTCTTGCTCGGTATAGGTCAAAATCGACAAGCGCACTCGGTAATCGTCAACACAGATGCATCTATTGCACACCAATGCGCAATTTCAAATGCATTGCATAACGTACTAGATTTAAACAACCCCGATCACGTCATAGCTAGCTATTCAAACTACAGGCTGGCGTGATTTAATTATTGAAAGTGCATTTTGTTACATCATGATGGGAAAAAGTCAAATCGACTTTAATGATTTGAAAATTTTTAAAATAGATTTAAAAAAAAAAATATACTGTTATGGATATTTTTAAAAATTGATTTTTTAACACATGGATTTCATTATGTATATATACAGGTTCAAGGGACTTGTTTATATTGGCGGACGATTTTGTTGGGTTTGTTCACTGACTTAATTTCCATACACACAATCATATTGACCTACATAACTTCAAAATTATGCATTTTCCATTAAGGCATGTCACATTTTATGTCACCTGCATAACCGTCTGTGTCGGTGTATAGTGTAATAAAGGACAACGACTTTTAAATAGATCCATTTCTGGTCATGTTGACCTTGAAGTAAATATCAACTTGAATAGTATCGTAGATTTTGAACTTGTAGTAGAGTTTTGTCTTGAAAATAAAGTTTTATTGAATTATAAATTATTTTTAAAACTTGCTTGTATTTTTTAGGGGGAATGGGGTGGGGTGAGGTGGGGGATTAAAATGAAAATATTTTTAAACTTTTATTTTTAAAATAAATTTTATGTGAAAGTGTTGATTTTTAAAAATTAATTCAATATTTTTTAAAAATAATTTTGAGTTTTTATGTAACATTGAACAAGGAACTTGTAAAAATGACTCCAATGTACTCTTTCTGTACTTGATACTTTGTTTATTTTGTAATTTTTGTGGTTTAAATAAGTGGATTTTTGTGGTCAAAACTTCAGCACTGTGTCCTTAAATTGTTTTGGTTATTTATTTATTATTTTTTTTTAGCTTTGCATTAAGACAGGGTTATAAAAATGTCCTCAGTGCTAACAATATGTTTTTTGTTTACTTTATTTCTCTCTCTATTTCTTTCCTTTTTTTTTTTTAGAGAAATAGAAATTCAAGAAAACATAATTTGCTCCTTAGTTTTTTAAATGTCTTAATTTTTCTGTTCTCAATAATATTTCTGATGTGCACTTTGTTTTTTTTCAAATGTCAACACATAGCAAGGAGCTTTTCACAAGGAGCTTTTCACGATGCTGTCATTGGGGTTTGGATAAACAAAACAACAAGCCCTTCTGATCAGTGTTTGTTGCTGTGTCTCTCTGCTCACTTTTCATTGTTATACATTTTATAGGAACAAAGCAAGTTGCTGTCATTGGTTTTAAAAGAACATAGCAAGGTGTCATTTTGATGCTGTCATTTGTTTTTTTGTCATCTATTTGCTGTCATTGAGTATAGATAAACACAGCAAGGTGTGATTCTGATGCTGTCATTTGTTTTTTGTCATCTATTTGCTGTCATTGAGTATAGATAAACACAGCAAGGTGTCATTTTGATGCTGTCATTTGTTTTTTGTCATCTATTTGCTGTCATTGAGTATAGATAAACACAGCAAGGTGTCATTTTGATGCTGTCATTTGTTTTTTGTCATCTATTTGCTGTCATTGAGTATAGATAAACACAGCAAGGTGTGATTCTGATGCTGTCATTTGTTTTTTGTTATCTTTTGATGCTGTCATTGAGTATAGATAAACACAGCAAGGTGTGATTCTGATGCTGTCATTTGTTTTTTGTCATCTCTTGATGCTGTCAATGAGTAAAGATAAACACAGCAAGGTGTGATTCTGATGCTGTCATGTGTTTTTTGTCATCTCTTGATGCTGTCATTGAGTATAGATAAACACAGCAAGGTGTGATTCTGATGCTGTCATGTGTTTTTTGTCATCTCTTGATGCTGTCATTGAGTATAGATAAACACAGCAAGGTGTGATTCTGATGCTGTCATGCGTTTTTTGTCATCTCTTGATGCTGTCATTGAGTATAGATAAACACAGCAAGGTGTGATTCTGATGCTGTCATGCGTTTTTTGTCATCTCTTGATGCTGTCATTGAGTATAGATAAACACAGCAAGGTGTGATTCTGATGCTGTCATGTGTTTTTTGTCATCTCTTGATGCTGTCATTGAGTATAGATAAACACAGCAAGGTGTCATTCTGATGCTGTCATGTGTTTTTGTCATCTCGATGTTGTCAATGAGTATAGACAAACATAGCAAGGTGTCATTCTGATGCTGTCATTAGGTGTTTTTTGTCATCTCTTGATGCTGTCATTGAGTATAGATAAACACATCAAGGTGTCATTCTGATGCTGTCATTTGTTTTTTGTCATCTCTTGATGCTGTCATTGAGTATAGATAAACACAGCAAGGTGTCATTCAGATGCTGTCATGTGTTTTTTGTCATCTCTCGATGCTGTCATTGAGTATGGATAAATTCAGGAAGGTGTCATTCTGATGTTGTCATTTGATTTTTTCACCCCTTATTGCTGTCATTTAGTATGGATAAACACAGCAAAGTGACATTCTGATGCTTTCTTTTTGTTTTTGTCATCTATTTGCTGTCATTAGGTGTGGATAAACACAGCTAGGTGTCACTGATGCTGTCTTTTGTATTTTGTCGTGTCTTTGAGCACTGTCATTGAGTATGGATAAACACAGCAAAGTGACATTCTGATGCTGTCATTTGGTTTTTGGCCATCTCTTGCTGTCATTGAGTATGCAAAACACAGAAAGATGTAATTCCAATGCTGCCATCTATTTTCTGTCATTAGGTATGGATAAACACAGTAAAGTGTCATTCCCATGCTGTAGTTTGTTTTCTTGTCATCTTTGCTGTCATTGAGTATGGATACAAACAGCAAGGTTGCATTCTAATGCTATCATTTGACTTTTTGTCATTTCCTTTTGTTGCTGCCATTGAATATATGTATAAACATACTCAGGTGTCAGTTTTATGCTGTCTTTGGGGTTTTATCATCTCTTTGTTGTCATTGGGTATCAGCAAACATAGGTATGACTTTTTGTCATTTCCTTTTGTTGCTGCCATTGAATATATGTATAAACATACTCAGGTGTCATTTTTATGCTGTCTTTGGGGTTTTATCATCTCTTTGTTGTCATTGGGTATCAGCAAACATAGGTATGTGTCCTATTATTCCATGTTGCTGATGAGGTTATATTCTAATAAAACTGTGTTGCTGCCATTGAAATTGGACAAAATTACCAGGTGATATTCTTTAATTCTTTGTTGCTGTTATTTGGTTTGGACAAAAATAGCAAGGTGCCATTCTTTAAATTTTTTTTGTTGTCATTTGATTTGGACAAACATAGCAAGGTGCAATTTTTTAATCCTTGTTGCTGTCATAAGGTTTAGACAAACATAGCAAAGTGCCATTCTTTAATCCTTGTTGGTGTCATTAGGTTTAGACAAACATAGCATGGTGTCTTTCTTTAATCTCTGTTGCTGTCATTAGGATTGGACAAACATAGCAAGGGGCCATTCTTTAATTCTTTGTTGGTGTCATTAGGTTTAGACAAACATAGAAAAGTGCCATTCTTTAATCTTTGTTGCTGTCATTAGGATTGGACAAACAATGCAAGGTGCCATTCTGTAATTCTTTGTTGCTGTCATTAGGGTTGGACAAACATAGCAAGGTGCCATTCTGTAATTCTTTGTTGCTGTTATTAGGGTTGGACAAACATAGCAAGGTGCCATTTTTTTAATTCTTTGTTGCTGTCATTAGGATTGGACAAACATAGCAAGGTATTTTTCTGATCGTTCTTTATTTCTATTGCTCCATTTGAATATATAAGCTTGGTCCCCATTGCATTTGGAAAGTTGCATAAAGTTTCGGAAAACATAGCAAGGTTTACAAAATCATAATTTCATATTTTTTTACACCATGTGTTGAAGATTGCAAGATTGTTTTCTAAAACAAAGTACCAGTAGTTTCCCCATTGTGAAAGCATGTAACAACCCAGTAAAGGATACTATTTATTACTACTATTTTGACTGCCTCTGTGGCTCAGAAGTAGAGCGACCATCTGCCTTAAGAGCAGGAGGTTATGGGTTCAGACCCTAAACACAAGACTTTGTAATCTGATACTGTATTAGGCATTAAGAAGACAGAGTGCAGTGTGTGAAATTACTGCGGGCCCAATGGCCCGAGGCTATTAATTTTTTACTCAGGTCACCAACTTGATAGAGTTGCAAGTCTGGTTGGCTCTTTCATTTAACCAGCGGTTCTCCTATAGCAGGCGGAAGTTTCCTCACGACGCCTAAATTCGTGGTATTTTGTTTTAGTATTTATAATAAGAAATCTACATTAATGAACAATACTTTACACTAGTACAACAGACAATAAAGCAAATACACAACAATACATACAGTATAGTTAATATGAGGTTTAATTGGCAAAATTAAAGAGACACGCAAACTTCCATATTTCAGGACCATTAACTTTCATTTGGGCTACCAACTTTAAAAAAGTAAGAGCCCTGTTGACCATCAAGTCTTTCTAGCTAAGTTCATACACTGACAGAGTGTTGATTGGTTCACCTGGTGTTAGGATAATTTGACTACAAGAATGGTATGATAGACTAACTCTTTGTACTTAGCACGTTAAATGCTAGTACAAGACAGACGGTAAAATACACTTGCACAATCTCATGCTTGTATTTAGAATAATCCTTTACCAAAAAACTGCTGATCAATGCAAGTTTAACCACATTACGATAACATTTCACTTTTATTCTATTTTATTTAGTAAAGTTTTCCGATCAGTCATACAATTCCATTTTTTCTTTCTGTTTTGCTTGCACACACACACACACACACACACACACACACACACGTTATATAGAATAATTCCAAGTCTCAAGTTACAAAAGCATTTGTAACAATTTCAAAATATCATGAGATGATTGTGAACTTGTGAACAAAATTATTACTTGTCAGTGTGATATCATTATACTCTACTGTATCAGGACAAGAGAAAGCTAAAAAAAAAAAAAAAATCAGGAACAACACTTTTAATTACGGTAGGAACAACTCCTCTAAAATCAATAGCATTGTCAGATCATGCTATGCTTTATCAAACCTCGATTTTATATATTGAGTCTTATCTTATGTCGTATAATTAGCGAGAATGGTTGATATGATTTGGAAGTTTATCATGTACGAGAACAATGCCTTCCTCTACTCAAGGAGCCATTAAAATTTCTAGAATAGATATGTTATTGTGTCTCTATAATAATTTTCTGAAAAGGTTTCAATTTGTAATTAATTTTCTTTATGTTTGTTGGGGTATAGTATGTAATTTAAGAGAGAGAGAGAGAGAGAGAGAGAGAGAGAGGGAACAAATCAATAATAGAGGAAGAGAAGCCACTGAGGCCCCTGTGATGAGAAGTAATGTGATCTGTAAGTGCTTGTATTAGACCGCTCGGCCACCGATGCCCCTGTGATGAGAAGTAGTGTGATCTGTAAGTGCTTGTATTAGACCGCTCGGCCACCGAGGCCCCTGTGATGAGAAGTAGTGTGATCTGTAAGTGCTTGTTTTAGACCTCTTGGCCACTGAGGCCCCTGTGATGAGAAGTAGTGTGATCTGTAAGTGCTTGTATTAGACCGCTCGGCCACCGAGGCCCCTGTGATGAGAAGTAGTGTGATCTGCAAGTGCTTGTTTTAGACCTCTTGGCCACTGAGGCCCCTGTGATGAGAAGTAGTGTGATCTGTAAGTGCTTGTATTAGACCGCTCGGCCACCGATGCCCCTGTGATGAGAAGTAGTGTGATCTGTAAGTGCTTGTATTAGACCGCTCGGCCACCGAGGCCCCTGTGATGAGAAGTAGTGTGATCTGTAAGTGCTTGTTTTAGACCTCTTGGCCACTGAGGCCCCTGTGATGAGAAGTAGTGTGTTCTGTAAGTGCTTGTATTAGACCGCTCGGCCACCGAGGCCCCTGTGATGAGAAGTAGTGTGTTCTGTAAGTGCTTGTATTAGACCGCTCGGCCACCGAGGCCCCTGTGATGAGAAGTAGTGTGATCTGTAAGTGCTTGTATTAGACCGCTCGGCCACTGAGGCCCCTGTGATGAGAAGTAGTGTGATCCGTAAGTGCTTGCTTTAGACTGCTGGTCCACTGAGGCCCCCGTGATGAGAAGTACTGTGATCTGTAAGTGCTCCCTTTAGACCTCTTGGCCACTGAGACCCCTGTGATGAGAAGTACTGTGATCTGTAAGTGCTTGTATTAGACCGCTCGGCCACTAGGCCCCTGTGTTGAGAAGTAGTGTGATCTGTAATTGCTTGTATAGACTGCTCGGCCACCGAGGCCCCTGTGATGAGAAGTACTGTGATCTGTAAGTGCTTGTTTTAGACCGCTGGTCCACTGAGGCCCCCGTGATGAGAAGTACTGTGATCTGTTAGTGCTTGCTTTAGACCTCAAAGGTTCTCAAATGATTAACAAAAAGTTAACATAACTGATCATTTCATTATGCACTGGAGAGATTTATTTAGAGCTGGTTTTCTTTTCCTTTTCTAAATTTGTCCGTTTTCGTAAAAGATGTTTTTCAGACACAAAATGTAATCCTTTTGGAACCTTGTTTGTTCGTCTGAAAAAAAAAAAAAAAAAAAAAAAAAAAAAAAAAAAAGTTATTAAAAAAATTGCCAGTTAATTAATTTCAATTGACAAAAAACTTTTGAATTTTGGTTGTCAATGAAGAAATCAATGTCAGTTGATTGTTTTAAAAATATCTCTCTTTGTAAACACTTTAGGAAATCTCTGCTCATCCGGATATGATCTCAAAAGGAAAGAAACACGAACAGTAAATGAAAACTTATTGACTTGCCGTAGTTAGTAAAATGGTATTCAGTTGTTTTCCACAAATTGATCGGGTTTGAGTTGGATGAGCTGTTTGAAATTGATATGTTGTGCAAGAAAGGTTTCTTGGTTGACTTGTTTTTTTTTTTGTAAGTCTTTACTGCAACCATTGCAACTACAATGTTACGTGTGATGTTTAGAAGTTTACTGAAAGCTAATATGCCATATTATAGAATTATGTGACTGTATTAGTCATAACAGGTCTATGTCGAAGAAAAATATGATTTGGTCGCAAGAAGCTGTCGAAATTATATTTGGATGACATTTTAAGGTTATCCACCCTATAAGACTGTGGAATAGCCCAAAAAGTGGGTCAATGAAAATTTAAGGGGAACATGTATATAAATTTGAAAGACTGACATTTTGTCATTGATTGTGCATTTTCAACAAGCATTTTTTCAGAGCTCTATTTAATTCAGTTTTTAATGCACTGTGTTCCATAATCTGACATTTTGAACCACTCTACCACTCTTGCCTCTGTCAAGTAGATGCTTTGCTCTCATGATGACATAGAAGGCAGCCTCATTGACTATGGTTAAGCCTTTCACCTTCAAAATATGAGCTCTCTCACTGCTCTCTGTTGGATTCTATTCAGCTGCAAGTGAGAAAGGGTTTTGTGTGCCCTATAGTGTTTGGCTGAGTACCAGAATAATGGACTTAGTGGTCTACAAGGTTGTCTTCAATTGCACTCTAAAGGCTTCCATATTCATACACTAGTACAAAGCAGATCAGAAATACTACCAAAAACCATGTATGCGATATACAAGTATACAAATTTGCAATTATTTCCAGGGCTAAGTAAAAATGTGAAGATTTAGAAATGAAATTGATTTTTTTTTATAATTCTTGAATTTCCTCCATCTAAAATTAGTGTATGATCGCCCATTTCAGAGTGATTATTCCTAAACAGTTCATTTTAAGTGTTAGTTTCTAATTCAATTCACATTAATGTATATTTTTGTTTTCAGTTAGAGCTGAATTGTTGGGTATTTGGTTACAAATTTGTTTTTTATGCTGTTCAAATGTCAAAAAGTAGAATGCCATTCTTATTGTTCTTTATACAAAATAGTGGATGACAAAGTCTGATTTCACTAACTCGTCTTCAGATCCATAACTATTTCAAAGTTTGATTTACATCAACCAGATAAAAAACAAATAAATAAATGTTTTGCCAGAAACCTAATCAGCGGAATTAGTCAAAGTCTTATGAATGCCTTATTTCCACCAAATTACAAGGATATTGATGAAAGTTGGTTTTAACATATTGTTATTGCCGCTAGAGTTTGTGTTTCTAATATATTTTAGTTTATTGAAATGATTATTGGGGTCAAAGTCCTGTCAGAGATGTCACTAAATGACATTTTCTTGATACCTCTAAAATATTAAGTTTCCAATTTTGGCCAAAGTAGTTAAAGAAATGATGTTCGGGTGATTAAGGAGATCGGTATCGTTCATTCTCATTATAATCCTCATTTGATTACATTATCAATTTACTTACTTTCTAAGGCATTAGTAGCTGAGTGGCTTAAAGTGCCGGCTTACAGACCACAACTGTTCATACTGCATAAGTTTGAATCCCACTGGTCCAGGGGACTTGCTGACCAATTGGTCTAAAGGCTTGTTTATGGATGTGATGATAAGACCCTTTTATTGAAAAAAATTCAAATTTTGACATTGTTCACCATCTCTTTAATTTTGACAAAATTCAAAAAAAAAAAATTAAATTTTTTTTAGCTATTAGAAGCTCTCCTGGTTAGATACAGCTATTGTAGCTTGATTTGTTCTTCCAGACCAGTACTAGACTCCCCCTGACTTCAGATGCCAATCCCTAGTAAGATCATCCCATTCGAGTGGAGATATTTAATTACTTGTTCATGGACAAATCACTAGGCTCCAATGAAAATTAAGGAGTTTGTATTCTTGGAAATGTCTAATTGCAGGTGGTCTTTTTTAGAAAGAATTCACTGCAAGAATCAACCAATATGTGTCAAAATGATCCAGTTTTTAACATGGAAGAATTTATGTGAAATTTTATGAATTAAAAAAAATTATTATTCATACTTTTTCAACTGCAATAATTAAACTAAAAAACATATTATTGGATTAAATGTCCAAAGAATCTCTTATCTTGTATTGTGATTTATTATTAATGAAACAGGATAATTAACTAAAAAGTCAGACAGAATTAAATTAGAGACGATTTTCCCACAATAACAATTTCTCATGGATGTTCACAATATTCTCCAGGCAGGTGCCTAGAACGTTAATATAATTTAATGCCAATGGACAAAGAACGATTGACTTATTTGGTAGTAACGTGAATACAGAAAAATCAATAAGAACCATCACAAATATCGGAAGATCTGAAGTGTTATGATGAGAAAGTGTCGAGTCTATAATACCGACATCTCATAAACTAAACCAAGTAAGCTGTAAAGTAAGGCCTTGACAACTATGTTTATCGTTACCGTGGCATCAATATCTCGTTTCTGAAAATGGCAAGGAAAATTATAAAAAATAACAATTAGACTGTTTTTTCAGCATATAAATACCTCTTTTCGGAACTGACAAGTAAATAACCGAGTGATGTGTAAAATTTTGTTCCCTCGAGACCGATAGTCCATCTTTTATTTTCACACCTTTACATAATTTATATATAGATCTTGCATACACATTTGAAAACCCCATTGTGTTTAATAAAGATGGATTCGTCTTTGAGAGATTCTGATGTTAGGTGTTGTATAGATTTTAGATAAATCCCTTTTATTATATCTGTTGTGATTCATGCTATTTTGAAAATTCAGAAAATTTATAAAAGTCTGAATTTTAGAGTATTATTTTAAAATCTTTTAATACCAGTATATTCATAAAATTTTTAAGATTAAAAAAAAATTCTGAATCTAAAAAAAAATTTTTTTTTCAAGACACTCTGATTTTTTTTACCATCCCAGAACTGACCACCTCAAAATCAGTGAAAAAAAAAAAAACAAAGGGAGTGAAACACAGTTTCTTCGTCCCATTCCAATCTCGCATTACCAATAAAGTACATTTATAATCCAGTGATCTTTAATTCAGAATGATTTAACATTTTATTTTCCCATATTATCCCAGAAATCAAAATAATTGACAGGTTTGTTAGCAAATAAAAAGATTAATTAGTTTAAATAATAATGAATGAATGACTACAAATGAAACGAGCTGCTGTTAGAGGAATCAGATTTTGAGTCTATCTCTTGAAACAAACTGCCGCGAAAAAAAAAATATCAAGTTACGAGATTATTTAGCTAAACAAAAAACATCAAAAAGAATAAAAGATGGCTATTTTGCTACACAAAATTGCATCAAAAAGAATCGGGTGTGAATCTATCTAGCGAAACAAAAAAGTAGTGAAAAGAATTAAACGTTGTGAGTCTATCAACCGAAACTAACTGCAGCGGATAAAAACAAAATTATGATTCTCTCTAACGCAACAAATTTTATCAGTCGTCAACTTCTGTTGAAAGTGCTGTTAACCCACTGCTGTTGATTAGATGCAGGCTTGATGTAAACGCATGAGATCAGCACTTTAAATAGAATTTGCAATAACAGACAAAATATCTTAAAAAGACGATAGCGAATTTGTAGTTAATATTTTAATCAGTGGTGATAAAAAGAGGAAATTTGACATGTAACAGAAGCCAACGTAATAGACAAATTTTCAAATGGTTGTCAATGTAATTCATTTGAAAACACTTTGTCGTGGTGAGGAGACAATTGCAGAAAATTAATTGGTAATTAATTTGTTGATACCGGTAACAAAATTGCTCTGTGATTGTTTACACGTTTAATCCCGAAATAACTGTCATTTTATCGGTAAATTTTTCAGCATTATAAATGATGATTGTTTTAATGTTTTACATCACATCATCAATTTTTCAGCCATTTGCAACAAGAGAATTTTTTTTTATCAAGGTTATTTCAAACTGAAGTTTATGTGACAAGGGATTTTTTTTAATGTATATTTCAATCTAGTCTTGTTGCTTAAATTACTGGGTACTAAGTACATCATGTGCTATTTTTTGTTGTTTGTGATGCCTCGTGGTTGGGTACTGTCTTCACAATAATGAATTTTGTGAGAGTGGTTTTCATAGTCTCTTTGAGATCCTCTTTATCTATTTAATGCCATAGCTTTTTTTGACAGAACATCCCATTTGCAAATAATTAAAGCAGCGTACTAAATAAAATGACCGAAATTGTTTGATTGCTTTCTTTAGTTTCTTTTTTGTTGTTTTATGTCTTCTTTCACTACTGTAACTTCCTTTTTGGCAAAACACCCCATTTGCAGGTAATTGAATCGGCAGACTAATTTAATGATCAAAATTGTGTGATTGCTTTCTGTAGTTTCTTGTTTGTTTTTATGTATCTTCTTTTACTGCTGTAGCACCCCTTTTTAGTGAGAACACCCCATTGGCAGATAATTGAATCGGAATATTAAACGGATAATTAAAATTGTTATGCTTTTAGCGACGATTTTTCAATTGTTACCGATAATTGGTTTCATCACTACCCGTTACTACTATCTATGGTAGTTTCGTCCTATTAGTTAAGCTCGTAAGAGTAACTGTTAGCCAGGAACTAACATCGTCTTTGTGACATGTTAATGGCTTTCAGATTATCGTTAAGTTGTAGCGATTCCTCTTTAGCTTTTACAGAAATGTCACTTAACATTAGGTTCATACACTTAAAGTTAGTATTTAAAGTGTAAAGAAAACAACCAGAGTGATTATAGGATATGTAAATGTATATCAAGTACACTTAGAGTCGCAGCGTTTGTGGCGAGGCATTTCGGAATTTTTTTTTATATTAAATTATTTTGAATAAAATTTGTTGTCGTGTGACAGTGCATTTTGGAAAATTTTTTTACATTAAATATAAAATTAATTTGAACAAAATTTGGTGTCCTTTTTTTTTTTTTTAAAGATAAGCTTATTTACTGACGTATAATCAGCATGTGCATCCTTGACTATCATATTCAGAAAAGACAATATATCAGCTATAAGGATTGTGGTTGTGTTACACTAAAATTGATTCTTCCTTGGTGACTTATTACATTATGTGCAAAGGTGAAACCCTTATTTGCCAAATTTTCACCATCATGTAAAATTCCCTTTGTGGCATTATTGTTTTCATTGTACAGATATATGCTATAGTAATCCAGAATGTGTATAACAGATTTATATCAAGTCTAAGCTCAAGTAAATGAGAATAACTGCAAAAATGCTGATGTGGCATTAAACAATTCACTCACACTCACTCATTCACCCACCCACCCACCCACTAACTCACTAACTCGCTCACTAGCTCACTCAATTACTTGCTCACTCATTTTTACCTTGACAAAAATTTACAAGGTTGTAGAATGTCAAAAATAGCAGTGTCTTCATTATAAGAAGGGGAAATAGATTTCATTACCATCAATAAGTTTGTAAATACGAGCTCAGTGATAGTTTTTTTCTGACAAGATTTTTTCACTTATACCTAGTCATAGAATTAGAAGCTAGATATGTAATATATAGGATCCAGCACTCAGACTTTCTAACAAGACATATATTCTGAAGCGTTTACTTTTTCCACCTATTGAGCCTAAAGGGACTTAACTCCTTCATTTGTGCAAATTCAAGTGCTTGATTATGGCAAAGTTTGATCAATTTCAGCCCTCTAGTTTTAGAAAAGAAAGTTAAAATATATTAAGTGCTGGACCCTTTATATTATATGTCTAGCTTCTTTGAGGCATATAGTTTCTGTTTGTCTATCTGTAATGTATATGCAAAATAGATGGATTGAGAGAGAGAGAGAGAGAGAGAGAGAGAGAGAGAGAGAGAGAGAGAGAGAGAGAGAACAAATGCTACATACCTCTTGCAAAATATTTTACATTGGCATAATAAGATATGTAATACATCACATCACTTTACAACAACATCAGTTTGAAATCTGATAACATTGTCCTTTTGACATTTAACGGCATCCAATGTAAGATTTAAGCGTCATGTAACCTTTCAAAAAATTGCAAAAGCGTAATATAATTTTTTGGTTTTCTACGTCATTTTGATTCTAAAAATGTGACAATTTTTAAATTTTTTTCCCTACATTATGTGTTGTAGCTTGTGTAATGGCAACTTTTTTTTAAAAAAAGGAAAATGAATTCTAATGGATTTTAACAAATGTTTGGTTATGTACAAAAGTATGATGCTGTAAATTTGTTGGGATTATGTTATACAGACCACCTTAGTGGATGAAGTAGAGTCGGACCCCAAAATTGGAGAACCTGGGCTGGAACCCTGACCAGATCATACACAAGACTTTGAAAATTTTGAGATACATTTTCCTCCCTTTGTGGTCAGCATGAACAGGACAAAGTATCCACAGGTTCATCTGGTGTGAGAATAATATGACCTGGGGATTGGTATACTTGTGGCATACTGAATCTGTGAGCTAGCATGTTAGTCATTCTGAGTTGGAGCATGAACAAGGTAGATAGACCATTAAACACACTCAGAACATCTGAACATTGCGGACATACATGTATTTTTAGATTAAATAAACTTCCACTTGTCAAAAATAACTGAAAAATTGCTTATGTGAAATAAATCAAGATTACAACTGACCAACCAACTGCTGTGTTGTACAAGTGTTGGCTGAAGTTTTGAGTGGTCATTTTCTAGAGCAGTAGGCCAGCAGACAGCTAGTAATTGATTTATGTATACTAAGGATGTAGGAAAATGTCTTGAGATATTGACTGAACACTCAGAAAAATCCTTGTATGCTGTACAAAATGACCAATTAATGATTGGAGGTCACACAAGGACATTCACCCACCAATGTTAGATTGACCAATCAATATGATTTATATTAAGTTAAGTCTAGCTGTCCTGAGTTGACTGACCAATCAATAAGATCTAATTACAGATAGAGTTACTTCTAGATGGTTTTAGCCAGACAGCTGAGATATGTGACTGAGCATCTTTTATCAGTTATTTAGTTGTGTGGTTTTTGGAGATATATGTCAAGGTTAATTTCTTTTTATCCTTTCAATATAATTGTCTTATATATCTTGATTTCTTGTGTTACCATGACAACATCAATAGATATTATTTATCATCATATCAGATGTCTGTTTATTATTGAATTTTTTTTTTATAATCTGTGGTTCTAATAAGTGATAACATTTGCTTGTTGTCTTGTTTGGCCTTTTTCTTTCAAAAATGTTGACTGAATGTTCTAAAGCATGTACTTATAGATCGTAGTGTTTTTTACTGCCTTCATCTTGAATCATCCTGGTGTAAGAAAGTTTTGTCAGTTCATTGCCCAGGGTTTCAAAATTATATTTCACAATGATAGGTCCAGAACTTTTTGCTTTCATTCTATGTTGGAGGTCTATCATATAGAGTTGGCAAGTCCTTATCAACCCTAGAATTGACCAAGTAATTATAAACCCCTGTTACCAAAGTTCTTTGGTCTTCTCTGGGTACCCTGGTTTTCTTCTTCATCCCAGAACTGACCATCTGTCTGGATCTAAGTCGGTGGTTTCGTGGGTTTGTTTTTAACCCTTACTTATTAAACAATACAAAATGCTGAAGAACTTACATTGTGCCCATTGACCTCCAAACATCCAGTACTTTCAGATTCTGTTGTTTAATTGGGTGATTGATTAGAATGGTGTATTTACATTAGAATCAAAAGCATTTCGCTTGTATTGAGATGGCCACAAGTCAAAACAGGGTCACATCTTGTATGGAGAAGTTAAAACTGGGCCACATCTTGAATGGATTAGTCAAAACAGGGTCATATCTTGAATGGAGAAGTCAAAACAGGGCCACATCTTGAATAGAGAGGTCAAAACAGGGCCACATCTTGAATTGAGAAGTCAAAACAGGGCCACATCTTGAATGGAGAAGTTAAAACAGGGCCACATCTTGAATGGAGAAGTCAAACAGGGCCACATCTTAAATAAAGTCAAAACAGCGCCACATTTTGAATAGAGAAGTCAAAACAGGGCCACATCTTGAATGGAGAAGTCAAAACAGGGCCACATCTTGAATTGAGAAGTTAAAACAGCGCCACATTTTGAATAGAGAAGTCAAAACAGGGCCACATTTTAAATAGAGAAGTCAAATAAACAACAACAACAACAAAAAAAGCAAAAAAAACATGAATAGCTAAAAATTGTTGATGAGAAGATGAAACAACATGTAACCAATAGTAATGCTGTGTTAATATTACCACATTCTTTTTTATATTTTTATACACTTTACATGACATTCCTGTTTTCTCCTGCATTCCAGAACTGACTGCCTCAACATAAGTTAAAGAACTTTAGACTTGGATGTAAAACTACATGTATTAATCAAATCCAATCTAAAAAAAGTTTTACTCTAAATTCACTGAATTGTTTCTGTGTTTCAAAACTTAACAGTTCTAATGTTATATTTTATGTTTTGAAAAGTAAGGTGAAATATGAGTTTAACAATTATAAAAAATCCCAACTGATTTTTAGGTCTTGATGTATATTTTTTACACTGCTCTGGTGAGTTATAGTATTGTGATGCATAACCCTTTCATCTTCCCACCCTTGGCCTATTTCATTTCTTGTACTTAGTTGTAAGTTTAAAAAGGTTGCTTTAATTTTCCAAGCATGAATATTTTCCATTATCATAATTGTTTTGCAGAATTCAGGAAAACAGAAAATGGAAACGGTAAGCTGTAGGAGGTGTCCTTGGTGGTTAAGGTTTTAAGTTAATATCACAAATAGAAAATTAAAAATCTTTGAACTTAAATTTTAAGTTCTAATTAAAAGTTTTGAATGATTAATTTTTTTTTTTTTTTTTGCAAATTTAAAATCTTAGTGTAAAGTTTTATTTCTCTGATTCAAAGTTTTGATTTTTGAAATTTTTTGTTTACATTTATTTTCAATATACAGAAATCATGCTATTGTGAATATTTAAATTTTATAATTGTTTTCGTAATTAGCACTAATAATAGTCCTTTGGTTTCCACTTGCTTGAATACACATGTATCTCCAAAATTATATGTATACCCTCAGAGTGAAGTGGAGTGAAAAAATAATATTCCCTGTCAGATTTTTTTCTCCATTTCTATTGAAACAGTCAATTCTGGTATAATAAAGGAAACCCAGAGTGCCCCCCCCCTCCCCCCCCCCAAAAAAAAAAAAAAAAAAAAAAAACCACAGACCTTTGGCAAACAAGCCGACAAACTTTCTCATGCTAAGTGGGATTTGAACCTAGGCAGTGATAGCCACTTTGATATGTTGGTGTGCGATTTAGATCACATGGCCACTGAGACCCTTAGATACCTTTAGGGAGCCACTAAGATACCCAATAGGGTGCCACTGAGACCCTTATATACCTTAGTGGGCCACTGAGTCCCTTGCATGCCTTAGGGGGCCACTGAGACCCAAAGATACCCTAGGGGCCACTTTGACCCTTAGACTGTAGGGCCACTGAGACCCTTGCATACCTTAGCGGGCCACTGAGACCCATACATACCTTGGGGGGGGGGCACTGAGACCCTTACATACCTTGGGGGGCCACTGAGACCCTTACATACCTTGGGGGCCACTGGGACCTTTACATACCATTGAGGGCCAAGGAGACCCTCACAAACCTTAGGGTGCCAACGAGACCCTTACATACCTTAGGAATTATGTATCCTTTGATTCTTATTATTATTAAGATTTTGAAAAATCAAATAAAAAATACCAAAATGAATGCTTGGATTATTGAAAACTTTAGCCAATCAATCATGAACTTTTCCTACCTTTTTTAAAATCAAAACTTCTATAAATGGATTTTTTAGACAAAATTTAACAAAGCTAGCAACATCTTGATATAAGCATGTCATATAAAACAGTTTCAATTTTTTTAAAAAAATTATAAATAAAATTATTATTTGTCATTTTAAACATCTCGGTAAAGTCCTATTATCAAACAATTGTCATCTTTTATTCATGTAAATGACAGTGGGAGGGGAAGTCCCATCGATCATAACAATAAATCATTAGTCTCCATTTATGCCAAAAGAATTCATTTTCTCAATAGTTTGTACTTGTCTCTCAATATGATAAGCCTCAATTTGGTGAAGGTATTAATATTTTCACAGCTTTAATCACTGTTCTGTTAGGGAGAAAATCCGAGAAAATTGGTTCTGTTACAGAAAATATTGAGCTATTTAAGCCCATTTTCTGGCATTATTGTTTCCTGTTTAAGAAATATGCCAATTCTATAATTGTCTGAAGAACAAAGTAATGGAAAAGTGTGAAGGAACAGTTTTGATGGCATTGGGTATTACGTCGTCGCTGACGGCTTCAACCCTTCGATTATCGTATTCTATCATCTTGATGGTATTACACTACTGGTGACTTTAACTTTTTCATTTTATCATTGTAAAATAGTAACTGTATCACTCGGATAATAACTGAGCGGGCGAGAGAAAATACTGTGATGATGAATTATTTCAATAACACATATTGATTACCTTGTCTCTCATAAGGCCTCAGTCGACGTAAGACGACCGCAATATTTCCTAGACCAAGGCTAATCTATAGACTTCATTTATCACATAAAAATTACATTCACTGTCAATATCTATAATGTGTCCGTTTTTCATGTGTCTAATTGTGTATGAAAAGTATGCTTCTTTTATCCTTTTTTGTCTGACTGTTTCTTCGATAATTAATTTGTTATATCCATTGATTGTTTTATCATTATCTTTAATCAAAAATGCAATTTTTTTTCCTTGAGAAGAAATATTTACTTAAAATAATTTTTATACCCCAGATTAATCTTTCTAAAAAGAGACTTCTTTAAACAATGTTTTTGCTGTCTAGCAAATTTCGCTTGATTTAGACTATTCAATGTTTTTAGATTAAATCGGGATATGCAAATTTTATTTTTAATGTTTAATGTTGCTATTTTCGGACTTCTGGTAATCAGAAATGTCTAACTGTTAAAACACTACCTTGCTTTTTTTGAGTGGGGTGAGGTCATGATGTTTAATGCCCCAGTCAAGATTTTTTTCACTTTTATTGTGGCAGTCAGTTCTTGGATTAGGAAGAAAACAGGTTTGCCCTGCAAAAAACCATGAACCTTCAGCAAACAAACTGACAAACGCTATTACATTAGGATTTGTTCATATGGATTTCTACACTAGATGGATGGTTAGAGGCGGTGTGATCCTTAAGTGCTTCAGATCACTTTAGCACCAAGGCTCCACTTATGTATAAATACAAAAAATTATATGTTTGATATGCTAATGGTTTTTGGATAGTGAGGGTTCTTTTGCCATTTTGGTAGCCTTTGGAATTAGTGGCTTTTTTGTCTCTTTCTCTCTAACTGTTGATCTTTTCCATTTCTCATTTAATTGTTCCTTTCCAGGCCTCTTTAGGCTTGCCATTGGTCAGCTGCATCTCAAGCCATCAGTAAATCAAGGGACATAACTTACCTACAAAATCATCTACAAATCCTCTTGGGCAAAAATATGGACACCAATAAAACAAGGGACATAACTTACTTACAAAGTCGTAATTTTAAAAAATAAGTCATCGGGTACCTTGATTTATCTTCTTGGGCATAAATATGGACATAGATAAATCAAGGGACATAACTTAACAGAATCATTTACAAAATAAATCATATCGGAAACCTTGATTGATCTTCTTAGGCATAAATATGGACATTAATAAAACAAGGGACATAACTTAACAGAATCATATACAAAATAAGTGATATCGGAAACCTTGATTGATCTTCTTAGGCATAAATATGGACATAAATAAATCAAGGGACATAACTTAACAGAATCATTTACAAAATAAGTCATATCTGAAACCTTGATTGTTCTTCTTAGGCATAAATATGGACATTAATAAAACAAGGGACATAACTTAAAAGAATCATTTACAAAATAAGTCATATCCAAAACCTTGATTTACCTTCTTGGGTGTAAATATGGATATCAATCAATCAAGGGACATAACTTAACAGAATCATTTACAAAATCAGTCTAATTGGGAACCTTGATTTACCTTCTTGGGTGTAAATATGGATATCAATCGATCAAGGGACATAACTTAACAGAATCATTTACAAAATAAGCCATACAAAACCTTGATTCACCTTCTTGGGTGTAAATATGGACATTAATAAAACAAGGGACATAACTTAACAGAATCATTTACAAAATAAGTCATATCCAAAACCTTGATTTACCTTCTTGGGTGTAAATATGGATATCAATCAATCAAGGGACATAACTTAACAGAATCATTTACAAAATCAGTCTAATTGGGAACCTTGAATTACCTTCTTGGGCAAAAAATGAACATAAATCACTTTGAACTTGAATATAAAGATAAATTTATTTTTACTATATACAAAATGATACTTTATTTAGGATCTGTTTGAATATACATGTTATTCTATAAATTTGACAATAGAATAAATATAGAATAAATTTTTCTATCTGCATATCGCTTAGTGGCGTGATTGTATTTTCACAGTGTTTATAAGATAATTGCGCAGGTTTTTTGGTCAGTTCGGCAACACACTTGGTAGAACAAACCTCGTTTTTTTTGTATGGTTATTTATTTATTTTTGTAAAATATTTTTTTAATGGTATAATATAAAAGTAAAATTCAGTGGTTTTGTTAATAAATTTAGGCCTCAGTGCGTTGTAGAATATCGCCTCAGTGTGTTGTAGAATATTGCTTCAGTGCATTGTAGAATATGGCCTCAGTGCATTGTAGAATATCCAGTAAGTGTTATAGTTGTTGTTTTGCACCAAGCAGGTAGTAGTGTTACATAGAGAAATGCTAGATAATCATTGCTACATTGATTGTTACCATTTTTTTCAATATGATATGATTAGTAATCAGCATTAAAAAATTCTATTTTATTTGATCGATGGCACAGAATGTCGGGATAATAAACAGATAATTAAATAAATGTCCTTGGTAGGATTACAGGATTAGGCACCAAACTAGGTTGTTTACTTAATTTAATAGGCCAAGAAACGTATTTCTTTGTTTCTGGTACTTTTGTTGATATTTGGAATGTTTGGCATGATACACCATTAGAGGAGATAAGTCAATATTGGGATTAAATAAAAAAATTGATCCATTATTTAATTGCTTTATTGTGAACCAGGGAACGGATGTGAGTGAGTGTAAATGAATAAATTAATTAAAATTGACCCAGACTCCTGACTGATATAACATAAAATCTAATTCATCTGTGATGCTATTAAATGAGTGAAAGTAAGTGAATGAATGAATGAACAAACAAGCAAACCAACCAATAAACAATAAACAAACGAATGTATGAACAAGTAAATGAAGGAAAGTTGAATGAATGAATAAATTAAGTAATAAAAAATGAATTAAATAATGAGAATCGAGAAAAATTGATGAAAAAATGTTGACTTCATATTTAATTTATCAACAGAGTTTAAATGAATGAGTGACTTAGAAAATAGTAGAATGTGAGTGATTGAATGCAAGTAATTGAATTCGAGTGAGTGAGTGATAGAATGTGAGTGATTGAATGCAAGTGATTGAATGTAAGTGACTGAATGAGTGATTGAATGATTGAGAAATTGAGTTTAAGTGAGTGAGTAAATAAGTTAGTGAGTGTGAGTAAGTCATTGTGTGCGTAAGTTAGCATTAGTGAGGGAGTGAGTGACAAGACTTGTGTTTTTTTTCTCGTAGATGAAAACACATTCTTGATAATTTCCAATAAAGTTTCATTTTTGGAAAACATCACAACTCAATTTTTTCCTGGAGGTTAATATGACCAGAAGAACGGAAATTGCTTTTTTTTTTTTAAGATCTGCTGTAAGTTTTCATCGTCTGGTATCACCTGGTTTTATAGTCATTATCTTTATAAGGTTTTATGCCAGAGCTAATCAGAGAGTGTTGACAATGCTGTCATGATTGATAATATATATTGATCTTTTTCTTTTTTTGAAAAGACATGGTCTAGATGGCATCGGGAAATTTTTTTTATCCTGTATAAACGGGATAATGATTCCGAGTTAATTTTATGTTTCTTGTAAATAATATTGGTTTTCCTGATACTGTTGATTGATTGATTAATTGGGTTATAATGTCCTAGTCGAGACAATTTCACTTATATTTATAGATATCACCAATTGCAAGTAAAGTGACAGAAATTATGACCTTTGTTCAATGTTTGGGCAATGTCCAGGTAATGTTCTTAGTGCTCCATACTAATGTGTTATTAGTATCAGTTTTTAAGGTTTGTTTAAAGGGACCCATGACTTTCATTTCTAAATGCCGAGTTCTTGTTAAAAGAACAATCACTACCAGTTTTCTGTTCCTGTTTAGATTCAGCCAGGATTTTACCCCCCCAAATTCTTGTGGAACAAGCACTCTAACGATTGAACAGCCATTGTGGTTCTCCCCATAATGTTAGAAAAGCTGTATTTGCATCTAGTATCAGTTTATATTTCTGGTAAGGGGGGCTTAAAAATGCCATGTTGCCTCCAGTCTGATGAAGGGTTTAAATTGCTGGTTTGTACCAGCTGTGGGACTGCAGACCCCCTCACTATCCATGCTCAGATCCTTCTTAAGCTGATTTCACTGTTTGGTTGTTGATGAAATGTTGTAGCAATTTCTCATTTGGGCCAAAGTTTGCTCAGTGTTTCCAGTGAAAAAGCTACCTAAAATTATGAGTAGTGTTAAAAAGTTTGGTCTATATTCAGTTGTTAAACCTCATACTTGGCATACATATCCATTATATCATTATATGCATAATTTGGTGGTACATGTTTCGAGGCTTTGTGCAGAGTTATGCCCCTTTTAAAATATGAGTTTGGAACAGTATATATATATATATTTTTTATCTAAAAAGTATCGGTTATATAATAACCTCAAATGATAATTATGCAAATAAGCTCGTTAAGTAGCATTGTTTGAACAAGTAAAATCAAAATATGTCGTTATAGTCTTAATAATAGTCTACAAACTAAAGATGCATAAAATTGATGGCAGCTTAAAGACTTGAACATTGGGTCTTGTGCAATTTTGCAGTGTCATTTATCAAATTCATGGCTTGTTTAAAACCCGCCATCACATGACATTAAAATACCACATGTTAGCCTCGTTGAATCATTTTAACGGTAGCAGGTTATTTTTTAATTATAGTTCTCTGCTGTGATTAACGTTAAATGCAGAGAATAATGCATTGTGATGCAGAATTGATTTGAAGCATGTTTTAACTCGTCTGGCTGAAAGCCTGTAAAAAAAACTAAATATGAGTGGTTGAATGACATGGAAATATCATAACACATTTTTGTTTCTTCTATTTTTGTGTAGGTAGCAAGCCAATTTTTAATTTGTTTCATTGCAAATGTTATATGCAGAGAAAAGTATTGTGATGTTGTCTGTGGAATTCGAACTATTTGTAACATGTATTAGCTTATTCATCTGAAGACAGGCCTTCAGCATTGTTATAAACCCATTCAAACATTGGCATTTAGATTCTCTGGCAGTTTCAGCATTGTTATAAATTTTAAAAAATAATAAAACGTAAATATAAACATTGATTGTCATAACGATTGCAGTTATTTGATTATAAATGCCAAAACTTTTCCAGTCAAGCCAATCATTTTATGCTTATGTGCGTTATTCAGTTTGCCTTGCAAAGATATGGCATTTATAATCCAATAACTGCCACTGCTGTACTGTTCAATGCTTTATTAACCATACCTTACCATGAGTGTCACAGGAGAAGGCAGGATGGTGGGTCGATGAGAAATAATATTACCAATACTATTTATTATTGTATATTTTTTTATGTGATGATCAACTTCACAAAGGTTCTAGAATTTATCTTTCTCGGAAGTTATGAGAATTGTTTATGTATATATCTATATCTATATATTTGTGACCTTTGTAGGTCAAGGTCAGTTTTAAATTCATAGCTGTAACAATTCTACAAATAACAATAATAATAAAAAATAATAGAAAAATAAATATGAAAAATGATAAATGAAGCATGTCAAATACTGATGGAAATGAAAAACTATCGGTGAAAAATGGAATAATAATATTTTTTTTTTTTTACCTTGTACAAATTCATATAATTGAATGCTAAAGAGAATTATGACTGAGTATGAGATATGAAATAAAATCTATGATTTCAAAAAAATGAAGAATATTGGATATTTCCAGTTATAATAGGGAATAGTGAATTAGTTTTTGTATAAATTCATAGAACAAAGTACATCTGTTATGGAGGATAATTAGAGGAATGCTTATTCATAGGTAGTTTTCATTACATGTCAGATGAAACCCAGATACTGTAATCTTGTGAAGTTTTGAGAAATAATATTTCCTTGTCATGAATTGTACTGGAGTGTCTGATTTCTTGATCGCAAAATAACCTGCTTATTCCTCGTAATATTCAGTTTCATATTTTAATCATAAGATTCGCTCTCTATGAGCCAATTATATAGTGTAATTGGCAAAATTAATTACCACCGTTAAAATATAGAAGTCAAATCTCCAATAATGAAATGTCATGTTTGCAATATCATATTGTATTTTATCTAGGGTACATTGGGCAATTATTTCCATGACAATGTGATATATTGATACATGTATATATTTTTTGAAGGGCACCTGTTCTTCTAATACATGCTAAAGAAACTATATTAAATCTGTTTTAAACAATAATAAAAAAATTAGTTTGCTAATTTGCTAAAAAATCATTGCTATATAGCCATAGAGCAGGGAACCAGGTTTTTAGTCCTGAATAGTTTGCTAGTTTGCTAAAGAATCATTGCTATATATAGCCATGAAGCAGGGAACCAGGTTTTTAGTCCTGAATAGTTTGCTAGTTTGCCAAAGAATCATTGCTATAAAGCCATGGAGCAGGGAACCAGTTTTGGTCCGCATTAAAAGAAATGGTATTACTCATTTGCAGTTTTTGATAGCAACTATTTCAAGAAATGTCACCAATCACATGCAGTTTTAAGTTGCAAACAAAAAACAAAATGGTACTATTCACATGCATCATCCTGCCATTAAAACAATTTTGTTGCCCAAATTTCATGTCCAGTAACAAATTTATGATCTCTCTAAATTTTCATTACAAAAATACTTGTGGAATCCAGACAACTTGCACATGCTTACTGATTTAGATTTGTAACAGAAGGTAGCCATATTTAGATCTACCCTGTGGGAAAGCCATTGACCAGTTATGTGAATTTTTTTTTTAAATGATGGAAGTGTTATTTGTTGTTTGTCTGAATGGATACAATGTTTTTTTTGTTATTTGGTTTTTTTTTCTTCTGAAATAAGCCAAAACGAGTTGTTTACACACCTGATTGTATGTCAAAGTTGAACCTTAGTTGTCACAAAAATACTAAAAAATGAGAATGTGTCTTAACAGCATGTTACAATAATATCCAATTTTAACATTAATAATCTGATGACAAGCATTGATACAAATGCATGCAGACACGCACACAAACACACATGCACTATGTGCACAGATGCACACACACATGCACACACACACACACACACACACACACACACACACACACACACACACACACACACGTGCATCATGCAAAAAAGCACACATGCATCTACAAACACATCTACACCACATGCTCAAATGCACACTTTTGCACCATGCATGTGCACCACATGCAAACACATGCACTTTTTGCACAAATGCACACACACACATACACATGTGCACATACATGCATGCACACACCACACACACATACACAATGTTACATTAACCACAATAAGCTAAAACCCATCCTTTTAATAAGCCAACTCCTACAACAATGAAAAATCAAACCAATCTCTTTCTATCTGCTTCCAATTACAAAACAAAACAAATTCAAAAAAAAGAAAAGATTTCACATGACTTCACATTCATACAATTTACTAGCTATGTGTGTCAAATAGGCTTCCTACAAAACAAGTTCATTTTCAAAGAGAAGGAAAAAAGATATCTTGTTATATTGATTTTTGTTACTTGGTATTCTTTGTAGATTACACTGACATAGGTTTGAAATAAAACGACAAATTTCTTCCGAGGAACCTTTAGTTAACAATCGAGATAATGATAAGTCAGACGAATCTGCCATCATGACTTGTTATCGTCAATTTGTCCTTGAATTAATCCGTGTAGAATTCGGTCCTTTTTGTACTAAATCGTGAATCTTTTAAATCCATGAATTCACTTTAACGATAAAAAAAATAATAATAATAAAGCAAGTAAAATTAACACTGTTTTTGAATTCCATTAACAGTGGTAATTTCAAGAGAAAAAT
This sequence comes from Tegillarca granosa, assembly GCA_029721355.1. Taxonomy (NCBI): domain Eukaryota; kingdom Metazoa; phylum Mollusca; class Bivalvia; order Arcoida; family Arcidae; genus Tegillarca; species Tegillarca granosa. Next base: position 9,176,688 of record CM056611.1, on the reverse strand, counting down.
TCGTGAAAAAAAATTCCTTTCATCCTTTGTTCACCATATCCTTCAAGCATGTTGAAAGAATATCAGTAAACCAACATCCGGGGTTCAATTTTAAAATGACGTAATCTTGATAAAGGGAGATAATCTGTTATGCAATACTGATATGTCCAATACTAAATGTCGTTTTGGGTGCATTTCGTATATATGTATAAAATACATTGTTATCTTTATATATACATGTATGTCTAAATAAAGCGAAACTGAATTCTAGTTATATGTTTATTGATCAAAATGATATAGTTTTGATTTTATACGCTACACATGTAAAATTGGTTGTAATGTTTCTAAACTATTATATTAGTACATGTCTCCTTATCATCTAGGGATTAAGATTAGCCGAGACTGATCAACCAATGACCTCTAAAATTTTCTTGGAATTTTTACAATTTTGATGCTTTTGAATTTGACTTAGCACTTTAAGAATGTCAGGGCACCAAACTGTAACAGTTAAGATTCATTTCAGATATTTTTTAAATTTGAATTCAGAAGCATTTTTTATTGATTATAAATTGACATTGGCGTGTATTTACAGTTACTTTTTTCTGTGTATATTATATATATATATATAGTTAAGAATTAATACCAAAACAAAATGATATCCGTTGTTAACATATGTAGTATTGATATTGATATTATTGACATTTATTGTTTTAACTTCTCGTCCTTTTTGAGATAAAAGGATTCTATCACCTTGGATAACAGTTATTGACAATATGACATATGTTCAATCATTACTGCTTCCAGTACAAATTGGTCATTATGACCTAGTTTGAGACAGGGTAAAAAAACAAAATTAAAATTGCCGCATGGAATAAAAAAAACACATTACCGTACAAAGTCTTCTTGTATGTGATATGAAAGTGTCATTTCTGATCATTTTTTATATCGATAAAATGACTTTTTGTATGGCAAAGCCGTATTAATCTTTATAAGCACTTGTTTATAATTGACCTTTCCGAAGATACACTTAGACGGACATATGACTTATTTTCCTCGATTTGTAAAAATAGCTGTGACTAAGTCAATTGATTTCCCCATTTTGTAAAAATAGCCATAAGATGTGGAAGTAAGTGAGAAAAAGCCCTGGAGACTAATGGAAATTTATAACAATTATATCATGATGTCACCATCCCAGAACTTACATTACGGATCACAGCACCTCTTACAACCTGTGTTTCGAATTCCACTCAGGGACAAATCTAGTGTGAGGATTGTGACTGGGGCATAAAACACCCTTACTCCACTCAATTCCCAGAACTAAAGGATGATTAGTTCTGAGATTGTGGAGAAATCCAGAGTGTCCGGAGAAAAAACTCCTGACCTCTGACATAAGACTTGTCACACAAGGATCTTCCAAGAGTAGGTTTTTAATCAAAAGTAAACGCCACTCATTGACAGATAATTCAAACCTCCTGCTTTTAGATCAAAGTAAATTTAGCCACTTCGATCTGAAAGCAGGATCTTTGGATTAATTGTCACTGAAGACCCAATAAAATTCAGAGAAATGACATAAAAATAAGCTGATATTATTGAAAATGCTGATACTTCTAAAATTTGAAACCAAAGAAAACCAAAGGAAAAACAAAGAAATGTGATTGATGCCCAAAAAGAATTCGGGCAGTAAGAGACACTTACTGATCTGTAAAAAGTCACTTATTTTATAAAATTTATTGATCCCAATAAAACACAAAACATTCAGGTCAGACAGCATATGATTAACATATTTAATTACTGAACAATGTACTTACAAATTGATTTATTTAACATCAATATATCATTCAGTTTTATGATAGATAGATAGACAAGACATTTATTCAAATCTTTTATCTGTTTCAGGTTTAAGGAAGTTAGTCATGGTTGAGGACAAGAATTTGGGTCTCCTTATGTCATGGTAGGTTATTCAATTTTGTTTTTTTTTAGTTTATGTGATCATGGGTTGATAATTGGTGTAAAAAACGGTATCTTACAGATTGCATTGTCTCTCTCTGCCAATGTTTAAATTCCACTGTTGTGTGAGAAAGTTCAGTTTCAACAAATTGAGTTATAAAGTGTTTTTGACACAAAAATGTCCTTAAAGGGGAGGAATGTAATGTTGTTTTACGCCCCAGTTCAAATTCTTTTTGCTTATATCAAGGGGGTCAGTTCTGGACTATGGAGGAAACTGCAGTACCAGGAGAAAACCGAAGACCCTTGGCAAGAGAAACGACAAACTGTCTTATACTAGGATCTGCCAGAGTGAGATCTGACATTAGGTTCTGAGAGGCACTGTTACCAGTAAACACATGCTTTAGACCACTTGGCCACCAAGACCCCTCCTCAAAGCAGAAAAACACACTCCATCTCCTTAGACATTGCATCCCTTTCACACTCCATCTCTTTAGACCACTTGGCCACCAAGGCCCCTCCTCGAAGCAGAAAACACACTCCATCTTTTTAGACATTGCATCTCTTTCACACCATCTCTTTAGACCACTTGGCCACCAAGGCCCCTCCTCGAAGCAGAAAACACACTCCATCTTTTTAGACATTGCATCTCTTTCACACCATCTCTTTAGACCACTTGGCCACCAAGGCCCCTCCTCGAAGCAGAAAACACATTCCATCTTTTTAGACATTGCATCTCTTTCACACCATCTCTTTAGACCACTTGGCCACCAAGGCCCCTCCTCGAAGCAGAAAACACACTCCATCTTTTTAGACATTGCATCTCTTTCACACCATCTCTTTAGACCACTTGGCCACCAAGGCCCCTCCTCGAAGCAGAAAACACCCTCCATCTCCTTAGACATTGCATCTTTTTACACTCCATCTCTTTAGACCACTTGGCCGCCAAGGCCCCTCCTCAAAGCAGAAAACACATTCCATCTTCTTAGACATTGCTTCATTTAAGGGCTTGGCAAAGATCAATGTTGAATAGATTTCGTTACTGAGTTATTGCAAGCTTTGCAAAAATGAACAACCTTGGCATTAATTCACTGATTGTATCACATAATTCCACAGAATAGATCTCTCAACAAAAGTTTTTTTAGGCTACAAGTTATTTAATTTTTAGAATCTTCAGTGAATCTACAACTATGATAGTGTGTAATTTTATTTCAACGCCAGTGTTCAAGAAAGAAGGACCTTTGCCCCATTGGCAAACAAAAATAATGATTTGTCTTACAAAAAATGCTGTTTGTTGGCCAACCTGAATCCATCTTTCTATTATCAGTTCAGTTTTGAATAATTATAGTTATGTATCTTTTATATTTATTTTTTTACTTTGACTTTTGACTGATTCTTTTGAAATAAGTTATGTTGCGATGTTGACTTAAGTTTTTAAAGCCTGGGCCAGGACGACACTTTACAGCATATCTGGTAGTGATGTGGCGATTATCGTCGATGATCGATTGACGGTCGTTGTCAGGGCAGCCGATCCTAATAATCGATCACAAGATAATAATTGATCATCGCAGACGTTGGCTAGCAGTTTCCGGATTGTAGTAAAGTCTGTTTTCCTTTCGGTTATTGCTACTAAAAACAACAATGGCGGACGAGGATCAGATGCGATGCTTTGGCCCACTATCAGTCTATCAGGGCAAGCGAGCTATCTGGCCTTTAACTTACAATCACAAAGCAAGCACACTTGGCTTTTACAATTAAGTATTTCTATTCAGCCTTATTTGTTTTGATACCATATTATATTCAGCTTTATTT
>CM056611.1:9012703-9172853 GCA_029721355.1 Tegillarca granosa | reverse complement strand
AATTATGCAATAAGCTCGTTAAGTAGCATTGTTTGAACAAGTAAAATCAAAATATGTCGTTATAGTCTTATAATAGTCTACAAACTAAAGATGCATAAAATTGATGGCAGCTTAAAACTTGAACATTGGGTCTTGTGCAATTTTGCAGTGTCATTTATCAAATTCATGGCTTGTTTAAAACCCGCCATCACATGACATTAAAATACCACATGTTAGCCTCGTTGAATCATTTTAACGGTAGCAGGTTATTTTTTAATTATAGTTCTCTGCTGTGATTAACGTTAAATGCAGAGAATAATGCATTGTGATGCAGAATTGATTTGAAGCATGTTTTAACTCCGTCTGGCTGAAAGCCTGTAAAAAAACTAAATATGAGTGGTTGAATGACATGGAAATATCATAAACACATTTTTGTTTCTTCTATTTTTGTGTAGGTAGCAAGCCAATTTTTTAATTTGTTTCATTGCAAATGTTATATGCAGAGAAAAGTATTGTGATGTTGTCTGTGGAATTTGAACTTTTGTAACATGTATTAGCTTATTCATCTGAAGACAGGCCTTCAGCATTGTTATAAACCCATTCAAACATTGGCATTTAGATTCTCTGGCAGTTTCAGCATTGTTATAAATTTTAAAAAATAATAAAACGTAAATATAAACATTGATTGTCATAACGATTGCAGTTATTTGATTATAAATGCCAAAACTTTTCCAGTCAAGCCAATCATTTTATGCTTATGTGCGTTATTCAGTTTGCCTTGCAAAGATATGGCATTTATAATCCAATAACTGCCACTGCTGTACTGTTCAATGCTTTATTAACCATACCTTACCATGAGTGTCCCAGGAGAAGGCAGGATGGTGGGTCGATGAGAAATAATATTACCAATACTATTTATTATTGTATATTTTTTATGTGATGATCAACTTCACAAAGGTTCTAGAATTTATCTTTCTCGGAAGTTATGAGAATTGTTTATGTATATATCTATATCTATATATTTGTGACCTTTGTAGGTCAAGGTCAGTTTTAAATTCATAGCTGTAACAATTCTACAAATAACAATAATAATAAAAAATAATAGAAAATAAATATGAAAAATGATAAATGAAGCATGTCAAATACTGATGGAAATGAAAAACTATCGGTGAAAAATGGAATAATAATTTTTTTTTTTTTTTACCTTGTACAAATTCATATAATTGAATGCTAAAGAGAATTATGACTGAGTATGAGATATGAAATAAAATCTATGATTTCAAAAAAATGAAGAATATTGGATATTTCCAGTTATAATAGGGAATAGTGAATTAGTTTTTGTATAAATTCATAGAACAAAGTACATCTGTTATGGAGGATAATTAGAGGAATGCTTATTCATAGGTAGTTTTCATTACATGTCAGATGAAACCCAGATACTGTAATCTTGTGAAGTTTTGAGAAATAATATTTCCTTGTCATGAATTGTACTGGAGTGTCTGATTTCTTGATCGCAAAATAACCTGCTTATTCCTCGTAATATTCAGTTTCATATTTTAATCATAAGATTCGCTCTCTATGAGCCAATTATATAGTGTAATTGGCAAAATTAATTACCACCGTTAAAATATAGAAGTCAAATCTCCAATAATGAAATGTCATGTTTGCAATATCAATTGTATTTTATCTAGGGTACATTGGGCAATTATTTCCATGACAATGTGATATATTGATACATGTATATGTTTTTGAAGGGCACCTGTTCTTCTAATACATGCTAAAGAAACTATATTAAATCTGTTTTAAACAATAATAAAAAAATTAGTTTGCTAATTTGCTAAAAAATCATTGCTATATAGCCATAGAGCAGGGAACCTGGTTTTTAGTCCTGAATAGTTTGCTAGTTTGCTAAGAATCATTGCTATATATAGCCATGAAGCAGGGAACCGGTTTTTTAGTCCTGAATAGTTTGCTAGTTTGCCAAAGAATCATTGCTATAAAGCCATGGAGCAGGGAACCAGTTTTGGTCCGCATTAAAAGAAATGGTATTACTCATTTGCAGTTTTTAATAGCAACTATTTCAAGAAATGTCACCAATCACATGCAGTTTTAAGTTGCAAACAAAAAAAAAATGGTACCATTCACATGCCATCATCCTGCCATTAAAACAATTTTGTTGCCCAGATTTCATGTCCAGTAACACATTTATGATCTCTCTAAATTTTCATTACAAAAATACTTGTGGAATCCAGACAACTTGCAAATGCTTACTGATTTAGACTTGTGACAGAAGGTAGCCATATTTAGATCTACCCTGTGGGAAAGCCATTGACCAGTTATGTGAATTTTTTTTTTGAAATCATGAAAGTGTTATTTGTTGTTTGTCTGAATGGATACAAATGTTTTTTTGTTATTTGTTTTTTTTCTTCTGAAATAAGCCAAAACGAGTTGTTTACACACCTGATTGTATGTCAAAGTTGAACCATAGTTGTCACAAAAATACTGAAAAATGAAAATGTTTCTTAGCAACATGTTACAATAAATTATCCAATTTTAACATTAATAATCTGATGACAAGCAATTATACAAACTCATGCAGACACGCACACAAACACACATCCACTATGTGTACAGATGCACACACACACACACACACACACACACACACACACACACACACACACACACACATGCATCATGCAAAAAAGCACACATGCATCTACAAACACATCTACGCCACATGCTCAAATGCACACTTTTGCACCATGCATGTGCACCACATGCAAACACATGCACTTTTTGCACAAATGCACACACACACATACACATGTGCACATACATGCATGCACACACCACACACACATACACAATGTTACATTAACCACAATAAGCTAAACCCATCCTTTTAATAAGCCAACTCCTACAACAATGAAAAATCAAACCAATCTCTTTCTATCTGCTTCCAATTACAAAACAAAACAAATTCAAAAAAAAGAAAAGATTTCACATGACTTCACATTCATACAATTAACTAGCTATGTGTGTCAAATAGGCTTCCTACAAAACAAGTTCATTTTCAAAGAGAAGGAAAAAAGATATCTTGTTATATTGATTTTTGTTACTTGGTATTCTTTGTAGATTACACTGACATAGGTTTGAAATAAAACGACAAATTTCTTCCGAGGAACCTTTAGTTAACAATCGAGATAATGATAAGTCAGACGAATCTGCCATCATGACTTGTTATCGTCAATTTGTCCTTGAATTAATCCGTGTAGAATTCGGTCCTTTTTGTACTAAATCGTGAATCTTTTAAATCCATGAATTCACTTTAACGATAAAAAAAATAATAATAATAAAGCAAGTAAAATTAACACTGTTTTTGAATTCCATTAACAGTGGTAATTTCAAGAGAAAAATTCGTGAAAAAAAATTCCTTTCATCCTTTGTTCACCATATCCTTCAAGCATGTTGAAAGAATATCAGTAAACCAACATCCGGGGTTCAATTTTAAAATGACGTAATCTTGATAAAGGGAGATAATCTGTTATGCAATACTGATATGTCCAATACTAAATGTCGTTTTGGGTGCATTTCGTATATATGTATAAAATACATTGTTATCTTTATATATACATGTATGTCTAAATAAAGCGAAACTGAATTCTAGTTATATGTTTATTGATCAAAATGATATAGTTTTGATTTTATACGCTACACATGTAAAATTGGTTGTAATGTTTCTAAACTATTATATTAGTACATGTCTCCTTATCATCTAGGGATTAAGATTAGCTGAGACTGATCAACCAATGACCTCTAAAATTTTCTTGGAATTTTTACAATTTTGATGCTTTTGAATTTGACTTAGCACTTTAAGAATGTCAGGGCACCAAACTGTAACAGTTAAGATTCATTTCAGATATTTTTTAAATTTGAATTCAGAAGCATTTTTTATTGATTATAAATTGACATTGGCTTGTATTTACAGTTACTTTTTTCTGTGTATATTATATATATATATATATATATATATATATATATATATATATATATATATATATATAGTTAAGAATTAATACCAAAACAAAATGATATCCGTTGTTAACATATGTAGTATTGAGTATTGATATTTATTATTGACATTTATTGTTTTAACTTCTCGTCCTTTTTGAGATAAAAGGATTCTATCACCTTGGATAACAGTTATTGACAATATGACATATGTTCAATCATTACTGCTTCCAGTACAAATTGGTCATTATGACCTAGTTTGAGACAGGGTAAAAAAACAAAATTAAAATTGCCGCATGGAATAAAAAAAACACATTACCGTACAAAGTCTTCTTGTATGTGATATGAAAGTGTCATTTCTGATCATTTTTTATATCGATAAAATGACTTTTTGTATGGCAAAGCCGTATTAATCTTTATAAGCACTTGTTTATAATTGACCTTTCCGAAGATACACTTAGACGGACATATGACTTATTTTCCTCGATTTGTAAAAATAGCTGTGACTAAGTCAATTGATTTCCCCATTTTGTAAAAATAGCCATAAGATGTGGAAGTAAGTGAGAAAAAGCCCTGGAGACTAATGGAAATTTATAACAATTATATCATGATGTCACCATCCCAGAACTTACATTACGGATCACAGCACCTCTTACAACCTGTGTTTGAATTCCACTCGGGACAAATCTAGTGTGAGGATTGTGACTGGGGCATAAAACACCCTTACTCCACTCAATTCCCAGAACTAAAGGATGATTAGTTCTGAGATTGTGGAGAAATCCAGAGTGTCCGGAGAAAAAACTCCTGACCTCTGACATAAGACTTGTCACACTAGGATCTTCCAAGAGTAGGTTTTTAATCAAAAGTAAAACGAGCCACTCATTGACAGATAATTCAAACCTCCTGCTTTTAGATCAAAGTAAATTGAGCCACTTCGATCTGAAAGCAGGAGCTTTGGATTAATTGTCACTGAAGACCCAATTAAATTCAGAGAAATGACATAAAAATAAGCTGATATTATTGAAAATGCTGATACTTCTAAAATTTGAAACCAAAGAAAACCAAAGGAAAAACAAAGAAACGTGACTGATGCCCAAAAAGAATTTGGCAGTAAGAGACACTTACTGATCTGTAAAAAGTCACTTATTTTATAAAATTTATTGATCCCAATAAAACACAAAACATTCAGGTCAGACAGCATATGATTAACATATTTAATTACTGAACAATGTACTTACAAATTGATTTATTTAACATCAATATATCATTCAGTTTTATGATAGATAGATAGACAAGACATTTATTCAAATCTTTTATCTGTTTCAGGTTTAAGGAAGTTAGTCATGGTTGAGGACAAGAATTTGGGTCTCCTTATGTCATGGTAGGTTATTCAGTTTTGTTTTTTTTAGTTTATGTGATCATGGGTTGATAATTGGTGTAAAAAACGGTATCTTACAGATTGCATTGTCTCTCTCTGCCAATGTTTAAATTCCACTGTTGTGTGAGAAAGTTCAGTTTTTTTTTTTTTGTTCAATTGTGTTTTTCTCCAGGCACTCCATTCCTCATACATTGCAGAATTAACCATTTTGATATTAGTGAAACATTGCTACATCTCTTGCAATATACTCTGTCAATGGCTTTAATTATTATTATTATTTAAAAAAAAAAAAAAAAAAAGTTTTTCCTGCAAAATTTTATATGTTATTATAATATGTCAACAAATTGAGTTATAAAGTGTTTTTGACACAAAAATGTCCTTAAAGGGGAGGAATGTAATGTTGTTTTACGCCCCAGTTCAGCCCTTTCAGTAGATTTTGAAGTAGCAGACAGTGTTGAAAAAGTAGCCAGCATGAGGGTCCATCTTCGCGCAAAGCACGAGGCACTGTGTGAGGGGGAGGTGTGGAGGGGGATGTGTCCCCCTCTGGCGGTGGGGGTCCTCCCCCGGAAAATTTTTAAATTTTACATTGAAAATGGTGCATTCCACTGCATTTTTTGCATTAACATAGGAGAAAAATTAACCAATCATTTTTTCAAAAATTCAATGAACTCTTTTTGGTGAAAAAATAATCCATATATAGTGAGGGATGTCGCCGATTCTGTAGTATAAAATAAAAAATCAAACAAACAAAAACAACAGAAACAAAAACTCGTGTAACAGATAAATGTTTTTATTCAGTAAATTTTTAAGGATCCAATAAACGTCAACTCTACCGGCTCCCACTCGCATCTTCACCCATCCCGACTATTCATAACGTTAAGTGTAATCAAGCATTTTTAGAGGGGTGTTTGGTAATAATTATGTACCATCACTGTCTTTACTTCTTTTCCCCCAAAAGTCTAGTAACGTTGCCCGCCGTTTCATCATTCATAAATGAGACGATGTGTAGTCTAGAATGTGTAGACGTCAAAACAGGAACTAACCCGCAATTCCCATACTATAGCTTCCATTTACGCTACACTTTTTATGCATTACCAAGGACCACATCTCGATCTTTAAAACGCACATTTAAGGGCATTTTTATTATTACAGTTAAACGTCTAAATGATCATTTCAAGTAACGCATGGGAACCGATTTGGATAGTAAAGTAAAGAGGGTTAAACACTTAGTCTTTCTACCGTAACTAAAGTGAAAGTAGCCGACGTGTACTGCTCAAAACTGACAAAGTAGCCGACGCTTTTCGTCGGCCGTCGGCTTCTATTGAAACCGCTGCCAGTTCAAATTCTTTTTGCTTATATCAAGGGGGTCAGTTCTGGACTATGGAGGAAACTGCAGTACCGGGAGAAAACTGAAGACCCTCGGCAAGAGAAACGACAAACTGTCTTATACTAGGATCTGCCAGAGTGAGATCTGACGTTAGGTTCTGAGAGGCACTGTTACCAGTAAACACATGCTTTAGACCACTTGGCCACCAAGACCCCTCCTCAAAGCAGAAAACACACTCCATCTCCTTAGACATTGCATCCCTTTCACACTCCATCTCTTTAGACCACTTGGCCACCAAGGCCCCTCCTCGAAGCAGAAAACACACTCCATCTTTTTAGACATTGCATCTCTTTCACACCATCTCTTTAGACCACTTGGCCACCAAGGCCCCTCCTCGAAGCAGAAAACACACTCCATCTTTTTAGACATTGCATCTCTTTCACACCATCTCTTTAGACCACTTGGCCACCAAGGCCCCTCCTCGAAGCAGAAAACACACTCCATCTTTTTAGACATTGCATCTCTTTCACACCATCTCTTTAGACCACTTGGCCGCCAAGGCCCCTCCTCAAAGCAGAAAACACATTCCATCTTCTTAGACATTGCTTCATTTAAGGGCTTGGCAAAGATCAATGTTGAATAGATTTCGTTACTGAGTTATTGCAAGCTTTGCAAAAATGAACAACCTTGGCATTAATTCACTGATTGTATCACATAATTCCACAGAATAGATCTCTAAACAAAAGTTTTTTTAGGCTACAAGTTATTTAATTTTCAGAATCTTCAGTGAATCTACAACTATGATAGTGTGTAATTTTATTTCAACGCCAGTGTTCAAGAAAGAAGGACCTTTGCCCCATTGGCAAACAAAAATAATGATTTGTCTTACAAAAAATGCTGTTTGTTGGCCAACCTGAATCCATCTTTCTATTATCAGTTCAGTTTTGAATAATTCTAGTTATGTATCTTTTATATTTATTTTTTTACTTTGACTTTTGACTGATCTTTTGAAATAAGTTATGTTGCGATGTTGACCTAAGTTTTTAAAGCCTGGGCCAGGACGACACTTTACAGCATATCTGGTAGTGATGTGGCGATTATCGTCGATGATCGATTGACGGTCGTTGTCAGGGCAGCGATCCTAATAATCGATCACAAGATAATAATTGATCATAGCAGACGTTGGCTAGCAGTTTCCGGATTGTAGTAAAGTCTGTTTCCTTTCCGGTTATTGCTACTAAAAACAACAATGGCGGACGAGGATCAGATGCGATGCTTTGGCCACTATCAGTCTATCAGGGCAAGGAGCTATCTGGCCTTTAACTTACAATCACAAAGCAAGCACACTTGGCTTTTACAATTAAAGTATTTATATTCAGCCTTATTTGTTTTTAATACCATATTTATATTCAGCTTTATTTGTTTCTGAATACTGATGTACAGTTACTGAGCTATTTCGATTATTATCGATTAATTGATTATGCCTCTCCAATTATCAATTATGATTTTTTTGTCCGATTGGACATCACTAATATCTGGATTAAAAATTATGTACACTCCTTTAGGAAATCAGAGCTTAGGACTGTACTGTAATATGTATGCTGTTGGTGACTTTTGTATTAGTGGAAAGGTGCTTTTACCTTCACTTTGACTTTGGCCCATTCCAGATTAACCAAAATTTGGTTCTTTCCAGATCACTTTGACTTTCCTTTTTTCCAGATCACCTTAACTTTAGCTCATTCCATCTCACCTTGACTTTAGTTCATTCCAGGTCACCTTGACTTTGGCTCATTCCATCTCACCTTGACTATGGCTCATTCCAGATCACCTTGACTTTAGCTCATTCCAGATCACCTTGAGTGTAGCTCATTCCAGGTCACCTTGACTTTGGCTTTTTTCAGATCACCTTGACTTTAGCTCATTTCAGATCAACTTGACTTTAGCTCATTCCAGATCACCTTAACTTTAGCTCATTCCAGATCACCTTGAGTTTAGCTCATTCCAGATCACCTTGACTTTGTTTCATTCCAGACATTGATTTATACAATGTATAAATTATATGGACTAGCACTGACTCATAATTTTATATATTGTACTTTTTTGTTTTGTCTTTTATACAGAACAGTAGAATAGAATTGTATCCATTGTGTAGCATCTAGCCTAAACGTGGGTGTGACATATCTAGGTCAACTTTATGACTATATTTAACTTGTACATATGGGATTTTTTTTCACTTTGTATAGTTATAATTACCAACTGTGGGCTAGTAAAGAAAATTGTCAGAAAGAAAAAAAAAATAATAAAGAAAAAAAAAATTAAAATGAAATAAATAGCTATACTTACAACAAAAGTTTTAGTCAATATCATATTACTGAAGGGTGGCTAACCACTATAAGTGCCTAGATCTCAGGTCAATGAGCGTTTTAATGAATCAAGGTGTCTCTTATTGCCTACATTTCAATCCCACTCGGGTGGGACACAGTGTAAATAAATTTTTCAGTTGGCTTGTTGAGGTTTGTGCTTTTCTTCCAGAACTGGTCAATGAGCGTTTTAATGAATCAAGGTGTCTCTTATTGCCTACATTTCAATCCCACTCGGGTGGGACACAGTGTAAATAAATTTTTCAGTTGGCTTGATGAGGTTTGTGCTTTTCTTCCAGAACTGGTTACCTGAATGATAAGGAAAAATAATTCAAATTTGGTCTTAAATATCTATTACTCTTCTTCAATTCACTCAATAAATGCTCATAAGTTGCACAATAAATAAGTTCCATTATGCCATTTTCATTTTACTTAATCTATAACAAAGGAATTACATATAAGCATAAATCTCCACAAGAGTTAAAGTTAATGAAAACTGGAGACAAGGGGAGACAACATTCTGTTATTCATTTGATCTTTAATTGGCTTCGGGCTGTTCCAGCAGATAGTATATCTTGTTTGATGCACATCCACAAGTGCATATAATATTTTCCTTTGATTAAAATACAAGGGTTAGCTGCTTGGATAGTTTCTATTCCATTTTATTTCAAAGCGCAGCGCATCCTGAAGCCAATTTCAACCCCCATAACTCTTTGTTAATTCTGTGCATTCAGCTATACGCACATATCAGTGCAATATTTTTTCCCCTAAGTAATGTGAGTTTTGATGTACTTTAAGTGCACCAGAAATCTTTGTTATTTTGATAAGACAAGGAGACCAGACAATAATTAATTCAGAAAATCACGGAGTTTGTTCATTTAGGCCAAAGCAATGCAAATCCAATTACTTCACATCCCGAGGCTATGACTTCCCTTATGAGTTTTCCAATGTACGGTTGCCGACAGTTCCTCCTTTTCATTACTAATGAGAACAAAGAAATGATATTTGTATTTATTTTTGTTATTTTGTCTTCTAGAAACCTGATTTTTACATAGTTCATATTAACAGTGCAGAAATCATGATGGAAGATTCTGGACTCCCTGATTAACATTTTAGACAGAGTTTTATCTTGTTTGTCCACCTTGTAATAAATAATTTTTTTGTTAACCAATCTTACTTGGTCTTGATCATTGTTTTGAGTCATAGTTGATAATGTGATTATTGCCTACCTTTAAATAAATTTGGTCAAAGTGTATAAATTATTGTCCTGTAATTTAAAAAAAAAAAAAAAAAAAAAAAAAAAAATTGGACATTTTTTATGAAAAAAAACAAACCTAATCAGCCCTGTAACAAGTGAAAGGGAAAAAAACCACTTGCCCTAAATCTTTTTATAAGGCCTCTTAATTATTTTACCACCTACCACACAATTTTGAAGTCTCATAATCGCCCTATATTTTATCTTTATAAGACACCATTAGTTGTGCTCAAAACCCTTTTATTATGCCGTTAGCCTCAGTGGCCAAGTGGTCAGAAGCACCCACTTATTGATCACATGAAGACATTTTTTTTTGTAACAATTTCAATTCAATGCATGCCATAAAGATGATCAACATCAAAATAGTTTGTTAGCAAGTCAGTACCGCCTCTTCAATCATTTGACAAAAGGATTCATATTATTGTGTTTTTCGGTGGCCAATTGGCCAGAAGCAGCCACTTACTGATCCTAGTTCCCCTCATTGTATATTTTCAAATCCTGCTTGAGCATATCTTAAGTTGAAAATTTGTCAGTACACTTACCAAAGGTTTTCTGTTGGTACTCTGTTTTCCTCTACCATTCCAGAATGCCAGACGACCTCATTATGAAGAATCTTAACAGGGCATATAACACCTTTACTTCATTCCACTTCTTCAAGTTTTTCCAAATTTGACTAGAATGGTGGTGTTGAATCATTGACCTTTACCTGCACACAGTTATGATATTTATGTCATGGTTCACAACATTGCTATTTCCTTAAAATTTCCCTTTTGCCTTTTTAAATCTAGATGTCTCTGTATGACCCTACTTGAATGGCTCGGTTTTAACCAGTAATGATAAGGTCAAGCCTTGGGGCATCTAGATGTATTCATAGTTTGATCCTGGATGCTATTTTTCATTTTTGTAAACTGAAATTGATTATTGGTTTCCAGGAAGTAATAATTCAACTTGATATGGTTTATATCTTGAGACTTTGAAGAAGGTCAATATTTACCCACCCCCCTCCCCGAGAATGTTTAGGGTCAAAATGAAGCCCCTTATTAAATAAAGTTCTTTGGTTTGATCTTGTAACTGAAGTCAATGTTAATTTATGAAATTCCGAAGGTTTAACGAGGAACGTAATTACATGAATCCTTTTGTCAAATGATTGAAGAAGCAGTACTGACTTGCTATCAAATTATTTTGAAGTTGGATTATTTTTTATTGGCATGCATTGAATTTCGATTGTTATGAAAAAAAAATGTCTTTATGCTTTTCAACAAGGAGAGATCTGTTAAGAAAAAAAAATGTCTTCATGAAGTAGAGATAGAAATTTATTCCTGTTCACATGAAACCTGTCAACGATTTTCTATTACACTTACGGAATTTCATTAAATTTTTCTTGTATGTTAGAGAATTTGATATCACGTCATTTGTATGTTAGAGAATTTGATATGATGTCATTTGTATGTTAGAGATATTGATATGACATCATTTTTATTTTGTTGGTTTTAGACCATGTTTGCTATGACGTGTTACAAAACACGGTAAGCTGTGTTTGTTTAAAAGTAAACCTGAAATAGTTTTCCTTATTTTTTATTAAATAATGTTAATAACCGGAAAAGTTAAATTTTCGAAAAAGTTTGAAAATTTAACTTATACCATATATGCACAAACCCAATAGATGTAAGTGAAAAAAAAAACTAATTTTTGGTCATTTTTTATATGTTGAGCATTTAGCTACATTGAATCAAAGCTATTTTTGGAAACAGGGAAGGCCAAGTGGTCTTATATCATAGCTGTATATGCACAATTATGCATCACAATACCTTTCTCTCACCACCTATGTTTGAAGTCAAATCTGAAAGATCCTCATGTGAAAAGGTTGTCAGTTCACTTGCCATAAGGTTGTCATTTTTCTAGGTACTCAGATTTTCCTCAACGATTCAAGAACTACTTGCCTCAAAATAAGTAAAAGAATTTTGAATCTGGGCACAAAACACTATACTCCACGCCAGTCTCTTTTGAAAGACGAGCCTCGATGCTAGAGAGGTACTAAGGCTTCCGATTACCTATCACATTGCCTCTCAATGCCTAGGTTTAAATGTTGTCTGAGCAGATC
This sequence comes from Tegillarca granosa, assembly GCA_029721355.1. NCBI lineage: Eukaryota > Metazoa > Mollusca > Bivalvia > Arcoida > Arcidae > Tegillarca > Tegillarca granosa. The sequence continues at coordinate 9,160,439 of CM056611.1, read as the reverse complement.
CTAGCATAGGAAAGTTTGTCAGTTTGCTTGCTTTAAGGTCTGTGGTGTTTTTTTTTTTATTTTTTTTTAATTTTTTTGTTTCATACAGATACTCCATTATCCCCCACCATTCTAGAATGCACCACCTTGATATAAGTGAAAGACATCTTGACTGGGACTTAAATCACCATTACTCCATTCCACTCCACCATCCCAAAACTGGTTACCACTAATAAAATTGAAAGAACTTAGTTACTCCACTTTCCCTACCCCTTCACCCCCATTTCTCGAAAATTAGATAACAGAAATGAAGGTGTATAGACAGCTATATTTATTTTTAGATTAAATTTTAACACCAATAAACTTGAATTTGTTTTTTTTCTATTGGTTTATTTGCCTGTCTGTGTAACTAGGGGAAAAAACCTCGAATACCAGAATACACATGGTACCTTACTGCCTATTTAGATAGACATACCAACCCAGGCTGGCATGATATATAAATGAATTTGAGTATGAAGTGTCTGCAAGAAGTGTTTTATCTATTAGTTGACTAGACCATTATCAGTCTCCTCCTGCATAGACACCGACCTAAAGATTATATTCAGATGTTTTCAAGGTCAAAGTCTGGCTTTGGTTAACCAGGAATTTTCGTAGTAGACAAAGTTGTAGAAGAAAAGAATTTTTTGTGGGGGCTGAATGGGCAAACTATAAATTATAGATTTGGCTGAAAGGATTGATATATTTATTTGTTTTTGGCTTTTGTTAACTGGAAATTGTCATTGTAGACAAAGTTGTAAAAGAAAAGATTTTTTTATAGTGGATAATTGGGCAAGCTGTAAAATATAGATTTAGCTAAGAGATTATGTGCTTCTGGTTTTGATTAACGAAGAATTTTTTGTAGTTAAGTTGTAGAAGAAGTTTTCTTTGTGAGAATTTAAATGGCAAGCTGTAATATATAGAGAACACTGAAGGGTTTTGTGTGATATGTGCTTTTTAGGCCAGAAGTTTAATAGTTATAATACTTTGTCCTATGCTTGGTCATTTTTTAAACCAGACGATTGCAAAATTAGTCTGGGTACTCACCTGGCCTGGAATCAAACCCTGATAGCTTCCTACTGATCATTCACTGAGTGTCTGTAGTAGTATTTACTAAATGTAAGGGTTATTTTCTTAGTTTGATGTCATAGAGTAGTGTGTAGTGGTCTGGGTAGCTCAGTTGGTAGAGCACTCATCTATAGTGCGGGAGGTCCCGGATTTGATCCCCGGTCGAACCCTGCATTTTTTTCCCCCTCCTGTTATAGTTTGGTGGTCAATGTGGCCCTTGGAAGTGATGGAATCACATATATATCGGGCCATATAAAATTCATCCGAGGGAATTTGGGGGGAGATTTCCTATAGGACCATGGGAAACTCAAGAATAACAGGGGAGGAATGTAGCGGTCTGGGTAGCTCAGTTGGTAGAGCATGTGCCTATAGTGTGGAGGTCCGGGTTTGATCCCCGGTCGGATCCTGCATTTTTTCTCCCCCTGTTACAAGTTTATAGTCTTTGTTTTGGGGCTGGTCTTGTCAGGTATCAAACATCCTAATCCTCTACAAACTCATTGAATGCTACCATTTGAGCTTCCATTGTTATCAGCTTCATATGAAAGAACTCTGTGTGTGTGTGTGTGTGTGTGTGTGTGTGTGTGTGTGTGTGTGTGTGTGTGAATCCCACATGCATTGTTCCTGTTTGTAAATGAGGCAAAGTTAGATGAAGTAGAATCCGAAAAAAAGTAGAATTTTACTTTGTTGTAGTAAAGCATAAAAAATCATGAAAATCATGTAAATTCTATGAAGATTAATACATAACCAATTTAGTTTTTGGACATTTTTGAACCAATTCAGTTATTGGACATTTTTGTACAATGTTCATCTTAACAAATGAAATTATTTCGAACAATTCCTGACAATTTTATCTAAAGAATCAACAAGTTGAGTTGTCATTTAGTATTATAGAAAATAATTGACTGGTCCTTCGTCTTATATCATCTTGGGATTCTGACCCTGATCTCCCATTGACCATTAGTTCTTGTTTTACCTGGTCTGGGGTTCCACCCTTGATTACCAATATTGAGCAACTAAGCTCCCACACAGATCAAGTCATTGTTGTAGACTATGCCCTCAGAGTGTTAGATGGTACATAGAAACAAATGTCAGCCAAATTAGTCCTTGGTTTTACCTGGTCTGGGGTTCTAACTAGGGCTGTCACAGATAACCGAATAACCGGTCACGGTTAGGTTACAGGGCAAAACCGGTTACGAAATATAGTAACCGATAACTGCATGCATATATCTAAATACATACTCTCTGTATATCTACACTTTTCTTTCTTTGTTACATGTTTATTTCGTTGAATAATAAAGTAAACTGACCTATTTACCACATTTGGCAGATCAGTTAGCACTCTGCTCAATCAATTTTTTCTAATTCTTACAGTATAACAGGAAGTAGTATTTCTGGCAAGCATGCGCAAAAACTTACAGGAAGATAATGGAACTATTACAACACCTGACGTTTGCATTTTGCCTTTGCACGGAATCTGCAGTCGGGTAACCAGTAACGGTTCGGTTAATACATTTTGGATAACCGGTTTCAAAATTTCATAACCGTGACAGCCCTAGTTCTAACCCTTGATTACCAATATCGAGCAACTAAGCTTCCACATAAGTTAAGTCTTTGTAATAGACTATGCCCTTATCCTGAGTGTTATATCCTATATAGAAACAAATGTTAACCAAATTAGTTTTAACGGATTTTGGGGTCTAACCCTGATTTCCAATATTGAGCAACTAAGCTTCTATAGGTCAAGTCATTGTTATAGACTATGCCCTCAGTCAGCGTGTTATATAGCATTATAGAAACAGATGTTTGCTTAATTTGTTTAGACTGTTGAAAATATAGTTTCTTTAGACAATAATTAATAGTCTGTGTGAAAAGGGGGGATACATAATAAAAAACCCCCTCCAGACTCATCATTATGTTAATGTAAATACTGACTGTCATAATTCTATGTGAGAATTTGAATTTTTATCAGTTTTAAAGAGCACTTTGGTATCACTGTTATAACCACCAAATATTATACACTTTGTCTGTGAAATACTTTGAGACCATAATTAACTGTTTTTGTGTTATTGGAAATAAAAAGAAAAAAAAAATCTCATGACTACTTAAAGTGATTTCGAAATTCCTTTCTGGAATTAAAATATATAAAACCACAATGGTTTTTCATTAACATTTCTGCAATTCTTTCAGTGTAAATTAGCTGGATGTTTTTGGGGTAAGGGGGGAAAAGGGGGACTCGAACTTAAACTTTGTTCCGAAATTCAGACCCATGATTTTTCATTAATCATTTATTTTATCTTATATTATGTTTCGAACATAATGGTTTTGCAGTGTTTCTTATTATTTTTAATTTTGATTTTTTTCCCCCCAAAAATTGAATTCCAATCTAGGCCATGGGATCCACAAGAGGCGTTGTGATCAATAAACATATGCTGAAGGCCACTTGGCCAAGAGCCCCAAAGAAGTTAAGATACTCTGACCATGATTGGAACCTTTATATAACATTCTTTGAACCTAAGGAATGGAACATATTGGACAATTATACATAGTCTTGCTGTGCTTGATAATATTTCTCATTCTCAGGATTTTTTTTTTTTTTGGGGGGGGGGGGGGGTGTTGCACCATTATATGTGTGAGATGAGGTTGTTCATGGATCCCAGATCCAAGTTGAGGGCTTCAGGGCTTACCTAACTGTTCTAAAAATCGTGGTTGTTGAACGAAGCTTCAGTCATTGATTAATTGATTGATTGAATGGGATTTTACATCCCGGTCAAGAATATTTCACTTACTATTATAGTCGCAAGCTATGGTTGAAGTAACAGAAATTTTGACCCTTGCATTGTGCTTAGAGCAATGTGCAGGGAGGGTTCTTTGGAGATTGAAGCCTGCAATGACATGGGACATCGGTTTTTAAGGTCTCCGTCAAAGGCCTTTGTGACTTTATGACTTAATGCAGAGTGCTTGGCAAAAGAACAGTCACTACCAATTTTCAAATCTTAGTCAGAACTTGATGGGGTTTGAACCCAACCTCCTACAAAGCCAGGACATTACCAACTGAGCTACAAGTTGTCCTCAGTGGTTGAGTTGTCTAAAGTGTGCACTTAAGATCACAGCACTTCTCATTGCTTAAATATGACAAAGTTTGTAAGCTTGCATATTCAAGGTTGGTAGCTTTCTCCAGGCATTCCAGTTTCCTCCACCATCCAAGAAGTGATAAAAGTAAATGAATCTTGACCAGAGCATTTACTTAGTCCATTATACTGGTACATAGCCAACCTGTAAAGGCCTGCAAGAAGGATAAATCCTTTCTTACTTGCATTTTTAGATCAGTTCAACCCTAAATTCTTTGTTTAAAATAATGACAGGACAGGCAAAAAGCCTACTTGTAGGCTAATGAAACCGATTTTAGACCAGTTCAACCCTAAATTCTTTGTTTAAAATAATGACAGGACAGGCAAAAAGCCTACTTATAGGCTATTGAAACCGATTTTAGACCAGTTCAACCCTAAATTCTTTGTTTTAAATAATGACATGACGGGGAAAAAAGCCTACTTATAGGCTATTGAAACCGATTTTAGACCAGTTCAACCCTAAATTCTTTGTTTTAAATAATGACATGACGGGAAAAAAGCCTAATTATAGGCTATTGAAACCGATTTTAGACCAGTTCAACCCTAATTCTTTTTTTCAAATAATGACATGACAGGCAAAAAGCCTACTTATAGGCTATTGAAACCGATTTTAGACCAGTTCAACCCTAAATTCTTTGTTTCAAATAATAAAAGGATAGGCCAAAATCCTACTTTAAGGCCATTGAAATAAATTTTAATGTTTTTGTTCATCTTAAAACTATACCAGTTTCTGATTAAGATGTATGGAATCTTAAAATGACACAGAAAACAATAATTAGTAGTTCTTTAAACTTACAATAAAAAAACGTTTATGACATTGTGGAAAATTTACGCAGTGTCAAGTCATTACCCGGGAATTAATTGGCAATATTTTAGTTGTTAATGATATCATATATTTCTTTTATATTTAATTAATTGTATTGTGGTTTTTCAATAAGAAAAAAGAATGGAAAGAAATAAGAACCAAACAGTTAATTATTGGGGAAAAAAAGGAGAAAAAAAAAATGTATTATTGTCAATGTAGAAGATTGGAGTACGAAAAAAAATTGTCAATATAGAAGATTGGAGTACGAAAAAAAATATCAATGTCATTGACTGAATTAAAAAAAAAATTGACATTGATCTGTTTTTTGACGGAAGCAAAATCAAGAATAATTTGAAATCATAAAATGAAAATTGTGATATTAATATTAAAATTGACTGATAGATAAAAATGATCATTACATCAGGACAAATGGTATTTTCTGAGTCAAATACAAATGGCGGAGTTTTTCTATTTTTGTGAAAAGTAAAATTTTATATATATATATATATATATAAAATTTAGCAAAATTGTGAAATTATAAATGAGACTTAAACATAATAGATCATTGTGTGTGATAGAAAAAATAAAAAGTATTTCCCATCATACACAAAGAGTAAATCCCAATCATTAAGAGAGTTTAAAAATATTGACTCAACCATGGAGCTGATATGATTATAATAAATACACCTGTTTTAGTTGATTTCAGCGTGTGTGTAGTCAAAAGGGAGATTTTCTTAGATTAGACAATCTCGCTTGACCTAATTTTATATTCTTTAAAAAGTGTCTAGCCCTCTTAATATTTATTTTTGGCGTACCTGACCCAACCTAAGGTCATAACATGTCTGGGTCATATAGGAGCATTTACATTAAACTCTTTTTATATGTCTTAAATTTACATATACCATATGGCGGAATAAGTATAATTGACCCAGATTTGTTACAAAGGTCAAATAGGGTCATTGGTTTTTATTAACTAGTACCTACATTGAACATAAAAACTGTTAAAGTTGTTGTTGTTGTTGTTGTTGGATTATTCTAAAAATTGAAATTGATAAAATTGATTTATTGAAAATCGATGAACCTATTCAACAAAATCTAGAAGAACAGATCATATAAATAAAAAAAATATAAATATAAATAAATAAATAAACAAAATAAAAATAATTTACAAAAAACAAAAATAAAAATAAAGAGAGATTATTATTGATGAAGTCTACATGGAGTTTTAAAAACTTTTAGTGAGCAGCAGAATGTGTTGTAGCTCGTTCAGTCGAGACCTATAGAAAGTCTGAAGTTCTGTTTTATGGGTATAGCTATTTTTCATAAAATACCCTTTTAACAGTTGCCATCACCACTTTCTAAAAACCCTATTGACACCTATGTAGGTCTGCCACATTCACTTCCTTCTCAAATTGTTTAAGTTTTTTTTAAACTTCTTCCATGTTTTCTTAGTCTGTTCATGTTGAGTTTCCATTTCTATTGTTTTGGGAAGTTTTCTTGGTTTCATTTCAAGTGGTAGAGTCCTTTATGTTGAGTTTCCATTTACATTGTTTTGGGCAGTTTTTTCTGGCCTTTGTCTCGTTTCAAGTGATACCAATCTTTTCCTGTACAGGTTTCCATTTCCATTGTTTTGGGTAGGTTTGTTTTTTGTCTTATTCCAAGAAGTTCCAATCTTTTCCTGTTTCCATTTCAGCAGTTTTGAACATTTTTTGGTCTCATCCCAAGTTTCCAGTCTCTTCCTGTTTTTTTTTCCCTCCAAATCTCCATTGTTTTGGGCGATTTTTTATTGTCTTATTCAAAGTATCTCCAATTTGCAGAGTCTGTTTATAACAAAATACTAAAGAAAAAAAATACTCACTTTAGATCCAAATTTCTTTTTAAGCATTGCAAATTGCAACATATCTCCATGCTTTCATAAAATCTTGGGACTTCTTTATAAGCCAGTTTGTTTTAACAGACTTTGTGATAACTAGTCTACTGACATTGCTACAAGACGGTCTTTGAAAAATGGTAACCACATGGCTACTAATTAAAAAAATTTAAGAAGCTTTTTCAAAATTTTTGTCGCCAGGTAAAATATTGGCAGTTAAACCTTATAATTTTATATTCAGTTTGATAAAGGTTAAAAAAAAAAGAAAAAAAATATAAGTTGTTAATTGTCATAAACCCCATATCAAAAAGCGATTATTGCCATTTTGTTGCCATATAAATATAAAATGAGATCATGATCTCCTATGCCCTTTACACTGTAGAGAGATACTTCCTTTGTTTCAAACACATTGTTTATATTGTTGAGGGTGAGACTAGTGTCTAAATCAAAATCAGTTGTGGACAAAATTAAAATTTCTGGATTTCCCAGTATTTGCAGTTGCTAAACTCAGAAATTTTATTTTGCCATGATGGCAAATATCTGACAATTTGCAGTCAACAAAATGCAATTTTTTGTCCAAAAGTTTATGTATTTACTAGGAAAGCTGATGCAGTGTTTGTTTATAAAAGTTAATTAAGGAACATTAAATAAATCTGAATAAAGTAATATGATACTTATTCTAGATATTAAAAATCATCCTTTTTTAATTTCAGAACATGGTTGTATTGTTTTTAAAAAAGAAAGATATAGATTTGTATTCATTGCTAATGAAAGGTAAGCAAACAATGGTTTACTCTTGCAGTCCTTCCATCCCTGTATTTCAAGTTGGTCATTCTGATTTGCTTGTGATCAGATCATACCATTAGATCTTCATGGGTTGGTATAGATTTGTATTAAAGCTTATTAATATTCTAAACTGTATAAAAATGTAATTTTTAAATTGGGGGATTTAAATCTTCATTAAATTGTTGGACAACAACAAAATGTCAGGTGTGTAACATGATTATCCTCTTCTGTTAGCATCCTCCCCCGGATCTTGTCATAGAAACCGATTATCTAGTTGTAATTAATGACTTAATGAACAGGAGTTAATATAATGCAGAGTGTAATCTGTCAGATTTTATGAATGAATAATCGCTAATTGGGCATCTTCATCGGTTTTTGCTGATGCTTTGTTACATTCTCGGGAAGCTCTGTTTCCTATGATTACATCTTACCTGGTAAATCTACCTGCCTGTTTTAAGTTTTTAATCAATATAATTAAAGTTTTTTTTTCTAACATCTGTTCTTACCTGTCATTGTGTTACATATACATTTCACAGAAATTTATATTATTTGAAATGAAATAGCTGTTCACACATAGGTAAGATTTATTGCCATGCGTGACTATTTAACAAGAGAGAGAAAGATCTGTACAACAAAACATTTTACTGACTTTGTCAATATAGACAAGTGCCCTATCAGTTGAGCTAGTGGGTACCCATATTGCTACACTCTTTCTTTAGTTACCATTGGTCCTTTATGTGGGAATTCCTTTAAATTAGCACCAACAATAACAGAAGGGATAATTGCAGGACTGAACCAGGGCTGGGGATACTAGTCCACCTACTTGATGATAGACAAGTGCTCTGCTGACCAAGTTACAAAAACACTATTTTACTTTGTTAAAGACTGTGACATGACAAATGATTTAGCAACTACTAAAAATTGCTATATTATAAATATAATATGTGTATGATATTGCTCATGTCAAGTATACTGGCTTGCCAAAAATCTTGGTTACTGCATATGATGTACCGGTTGACAAGACTGTAAATCAGTCAGAGGTCTGTGTTTACACTTATCAACCTAGAAATTCAGTACATGTAATAAAGGAACTTATATGCTAGACATGTTGTAAGTGTACTCATGCTGAGTTTAGACCAGTGCTCCAATTAGCCTAGCAAATACTCAAAATTTTCGACAAGAAATTCCATTTTGTGACTACAAATTGTCAGATGGTGGACATCATTTCAAATTAAATTTCTGAGTTTGGTCATTGTAAAAATCAGAAAAATCTGAATATTTTTTCCATCCTCTACCATTTTTCGACATTTAGTCTTTCCCTCAACAATATCAGCAAAGTGTTTGAAACAAAGGAAGTATTCCTAGCAAAAGGCGGCATAATGACTGTGTTAGCTCATGATTCATTTGGCCAGGTTTTAAATTTACTGGAGGATTATTCTTAACACTCATGATTCAGTTAAAGTGTTTATTTTATTCTGGGGTTGGTTTAGAGTTCATTTTAAAAGTGATTTGGTTCGTTCAGAATATTCAGTTACAGTGTTTAATTTATTCTGAGCTTGATTTAAAGTTCATTTTAAAAGTGATTTGGTTTGTTCAGAATATTCAGTTAAAGTGTTGAGTTTATTCTGGGGTTGGTTTAGAGTTGGTTTTAGAAGGGATTTGGTTCATTTAGGAACCTGTTTAGACAGATATTCACTTTGTTTCTGGATAGCTGCGAATAGCTGCAATAATGCTGATGCGGCTTTAAACAAAAACTCACTTGCTTTTTTCTGGCTTAAAATTGAGTTTAATTCAGGTCTCTGTAATATTTAGAAAAGGTTTTAAGTTTTTTTTTTTAATCAAGATTATGGTTAGGCCATTTACTTTTGGCCTTTGGTTAAGTTTAGAGTTGAGTTGAGTAATGGTGTTTAACGTCCCAGTCTAGAATATTTCACTTATATTGAGACGTTGCCAGCTATAGGCGAAAGTGCAGAAATTTTGCTTGTGCATTGCGCTGATGGCATTATACAGCAGGGTTTCTTATCATGCCATGCCTGCCATGACATGGGACCTCGTTTATTTAAAGTTCCCATCTGAAAGAACCGTGACTTTCATTTCGTAATGCCGAGTGCTTGGTGAAAGAACAGTCACTACCCACTTTCAAGTCTTGGGTCAGACCTAGCTGGGGTTCAAACCCACCACCTTCTGGTTAAGTTAAGAGGAGAATTAGTTTACTAAGGACATGTTTTTGTATACTTGGCATTCATTTTAGACAAATTTTCTGTTTACTGGTAGTTTATTCTGCCAGCCATATTTCTGGGGTCTGAAGTTTTTTTTTTAAATCAATTTTGGACAAGCACAAAATAAAAAACTCAAAATCTTCTGAAACTTGAAGTCAAAATGAAGGCCAGTCTGGTCAAATATCTGTGATTTAAATTTATATCTGTGATACACTGAAAACCTGTTTATTGCATGCAGAATTAACACGAAATAAAATTTCTTGACAATTTTCAGTCAATAGCATCAATTTAAAAAAAAAAAGATTAAAAATCAACAAAATTTATAAATTCTACCTACACTGTTCTCAAGGCTTTTTTTTTTTTTTTTTTTTTTAAAAATTATTCATTGATTTTTTTTTTCATTTTTTAAAATCAACCGTTCACACAGAAATTATTCTTAATGTATTATATATTTAAGTTACCTAATTTAACTCCCACACAGGTAAACAGATGTGTTATATATAATGCTATAATGCACGGCAACATAACGTTATAACAGATATAGGTACATAATACATGTAGATGCAGACAGGAAAGGCGGGAAACTGTACCACATGTTTTAGTGTTAATGAGTAAAGGTCTGGGGTCGAAGGTTACCTGTAAAGGAAATACTTATATATATATAAAAATATATAATGAAATAGGATTACATATATGTATTATTCATTATATGGACATGCTGAATTGAGAAGGGGGTGTTTGTTATTTAGCTAGCCAATACATTTTGCACCGAGTAGTACATTCTTACTCAAAAGCAGTATTTTTGTCATAAAGCTCTTCATTTTGAGCCTGGAATTCATATTAATAAAGTCTATTTGTGTTCTCATTGGTTCAGACACTCACGCCACATCTCCTCTGAGGCGCCGTTTGGGGGAAATGGCGGGCTGATTTCCCGCCTTTCTAAAAAGCTGTTTGGATTATGTAACATGCATGAATAATTTAAACGTAATTTACATTCCTTACATCTGTGAATTAAAATTTGAGAAGTTCACTTCCCATCAAAACGCAGTACTTATCTAATTGTTTAGTACAGCTACACCAGGAAACGAGAATTTTTTAACATATGGTCATAGAAATCTCAATTTTCAATTCAAATTCAGTATAATGTAACATACTCTCACATTTTGAGTCCATAGTAATAAATATTTTTTTTAATCGGCTTCACCAAGAAAAAAAGAATTTCGGAACACTTGTTCTTAAAATTTTCAATTTGAATTTTGATTTAAATTTGGTACATATTCTCACGTTTTTTATTTAGTGGTATTTTTATTATTTTTTAAAGTCTTTATTTAATGTAAGTTCTAATTTAAGAATGTGGAAATTCCAGGAGTTATTTTTAAAACTTTTTGATAGTATACTAAACTTAACTTCAATTTCTTTTTGTTTTTATATTTTTTCTGAATAGATTAAATTTTAATTGTTAAAAATTTTTCACTCTTTATATGTGAATGAGCAATTTCCAAGTTAAACCAAGGCTTAAAAATAATGCTAACAACTAGCAAAATGCAAGTTCATTTTAATTTGAAGCAAGTAAGAAAAAAATAAAAATTAATTTTTCTTTTGCCTGTTGATTTTTCTTGCTCAAAATTTATGAAGTATTTTAAGTTAAACTAAAACAAGTGCATCAAGAAAGCATTTACATAGTCCATGTTATTTCTGTTCTTTATATTGCTATTGAAAACTGTTTGCTTCCAAGCATTGTGGTGATCTCATTCAGCTCTGAACCCTTGGGCTTCTGCCTATAGAACAAAATATACAAAGTACTTTTCATAGCATTGCATCACTCTTGCTTGCACAGTAAAAAAAAAAAAAATTGTTTGGTGAAATTGTTCAAATGTAATGCTCTGGCCCCAGTTGGGAGTTCACTCAACTCAAATATTCCAATTTTTCTCTCATCAATAGTTTTTTTTTTTAAAAATTTCAAGTTTAATGAGACAGTGTTTTGTATTATTCAACAAACCTACACTAGACAATTTGCATATAAGATTAGATATTCAATTTTAACTGTTTGTAGTGTTTTAAAAATTGACATCGAGATATATTCCTTAATTTGAGTTGAGTGTACACTCAATCGAGTGTTCAATTAATTGTGAAACTGAGGCCTGGATAGCCATTAAACTAAACCCTAAAAATAGAAGCATATGATACTCGTGCCTGGTACAACAATACAGTCTTAAAATGGACAATAGACGATCTTAAAACAGTTAATCATTGGGAAAAAAGAAACTGAATATTGCTGTTGGTCATGTAGTGCATCCAATCAATACTGCTTCTGAAGTTGTGATCTGAAAATGTTTCAGTACCTTCTGAATATCACAATAAACAAAATTATCAATAAATTCCTCAACTTTTAATCCGATTCAATATGATCCGATCTGATCTATCTTTGTACAGACTAGACAATGTAACTTATTTGGTTCTATTTGTCTTTTAATTTGACTTGTCAGTTTTCTATTTTTGCAGTTCAGATTTTTGGCACTCACAACATTCTTGCAAGTTTGTTTAAATTTTTATTTTCAGCCAAGGCTAGTTTATGTGTGTTTTCTTTGTTGTTTTGAAAAAATCATATGATTTCAGATCACAAAAGTTTCAAATTAAATTGTAATCATATAAATAAATATTTTATATAATTAATTCAAATTTATTCAGAACATGAGTTGATTTATTGGGATAAGAATTTGCAGTCACACACACACACACACATACACACACACACACACACACACACACACACACAGAATTATTAATAATAATAATAATAATAATAAATAATTAATGTGTTCAATTGCAAGATAATAACTAATAAAAATACAGTGTGAAGACACAAAAATAAATCATTGTAATTAATAATAAATAAGTAAACAGTTAGAAAATTAAATTTTTTTAATTATTAATTTATAATTGTATAGTACCAAAAATGGACTCGCCCTCTTCTTTACATTGGTCTTGCTTTATTTAACAAAATTTCTTATAAAAATTCTAGGGTAGGCCTTAAAAGTTAGAGAAGGAGGGTAACAGTCAACACACATTTTTTTTCTTGGTCTTTTTGAAATGAATTTTATATGGAAGGAGGGTAACAGTCAACAGGCATTTTTTTCTTGGCCTTTTTAAAATTAATTTTATATGGAAGAAAATGAAGGAAGAATAATCTAAAAATTTGTATTTATTTACTATCCCTTCTAATAATTTTGAAGCATTAAAATAGCAATTTAAAGAAAAATAATTACAGAAAAAAAATCTCGAATTTTGATTTTGACTTTATTTACAAGGTCTACTTTGTTTTCTGTGATATTTTACACATCTTGGATTGGTCCTTTGAACTTGTCATCCAGAGCACTGTGTCATTGTTCATTATAACCTGTTCTTCATTCAGAAATTAAAGGAGCAGTACCACAGTGTTTATTTTAGAATCTGAACATCAAGAGGGGGTTTATACCTGTCATTTTGAAAAATGGGGGAACTTGCCATCAAGAGCACTGTGTCAATGTTCATTCTGATAAGCTCTCCAGAAAATAAAGAAGCATTAGTGTCTGTTTCAAAATCTGAACACTGAACACCAAGAGGGGTTTATTCCCATCATTTTGGGGGGGGGGGGGGGGACTTGCCATTCAGAGCACTGTGTCAATGTTCATTCTAACAAGCATTCTATTCAAAATTTATAGAAGCAATATCCTTAAGTTTAGAAATTCCAAATAACTTAGTAATTAATAATTACTTATACAGTATAAAGTGCTATAGACGTCACCCCTGTATAGAAACCACCTGCTTGCCAAATCCACTGCTTTTAATATTTCTTTTTTTGGTTACATAGTCCATTGTAAAGAACTCATAAAGACAAATTATCTACAAAGTCCATTTTTCAAGTTTTTCACTGTAATGAAAAAAATTATGTAATATACACTCCCCCTCCCTCCCCCCCCCCCCCAAAAAAAAAAAAAAATAGATAAAATAATAATAATAATAATAATAATAAAAAAGTTGTCCATGATACACACAAAAAAAAGAGTTGTCCATGATACACACAAAAAAAAAGTTGTCCATGATACACACAAAAATAGAGTTGTCCATGATACACACAAAAAAAGAGTTGTCCATGATACACACAAAAAAAGAGTTGTCCATGATACACACAAAAAAAGAGTTGTCCATGATACACAATCATTGAGAAAATGATGTTCAAGTTTTCAAAACTCTGGGGTATTGAAAAGATAATAGGTGGAGGTTATTCAGCGAATGCACAATGTATCTAATAGGTTTTTAGTTGGATGGTGTTTTATGTCAGATCAGCAATTTTTCAGCGATTTGCAGTAAGGCAATTTTTATAATAAATGTCTTGAATAACTCTAGTTTTGTGTTGAATGAGTTTTGTGTAAATATTCATGATATGGTTTGTGCACTTGGGCTCTAATTGGGACCATATAATACTGCTAGTTCACTGGCTTACAATGTGGCAGATAAAAATTACAGATCATGCACTACATTATACTGGTACTCAGCTGACCAGTATCTGGTACTGAGCTGACCATTATCTGCTTACCACAATTAAGAACTTGCGTACAACAATTAAGAACTCTCTCAACTGCATTCAAACACACAGTTGTCAGATTTTTTTTGGTTCAAAGTCCAACTCCTTAACCACTTGGCAACCATAGCCCCATGTCTGAAAGAATTTATGAACATGGATTCTGATTTAGACTAAAATACTGTTTGCAAGGGAGGTATTGGTAATGTTGTGTCTTGTTGTTATGGCACCTACTTACACTGTTTTAGCTCATTTTGGTCAAGCTAAAGTTAAAAATTATGAATAACTTTTTCTTAAACTCATTTTCTATTTTGCTAAAATTTTACCTTTTCAAAACTAATCAGCATTACAATGACCATAAACAGCTTTAAAATCAGCTGACCACTTTAATGGACATTTGATTTGATCTCAGCGTCATTTCTGGACAGGAGGTTTTTATGTTCTTTCAAACAAGATGATTAGAGTTATTCCCCCTTACTAAATAAATTCAAAGAATTCCAGGCATGTATTTGCATTAGAAATACCGTTCAAGGTTGAAACGAGTGTAAAATTTCAAAAATGTGATCTGGATATTAATATATTTTTTATTGAGTTTTATTATTGATAAAATATATGAAAAATAATCTTGATTAAGATAAGACTAAAAGAATTTATTAATATTGTTTGCTTAACATGTGTTTTATTTTAATATAATTTATTTTATATGAGAATTATATTAATTTTGAGTCATTAAATAAAAATTTATAAAGGAAGTGAAATAGAACAAGATTGATTTATGCTTGGGTCAAGGATATTTAACTTGCATAGAGATGACTGATTCCGAAATAGTAGGGGAAACCAGAGTGCTTCAATAAAAACCACCAAAATGCTGGCATATTCTGAAATGGTTAGGAAAACTACAGTGCCTCAATAAAAACCACCAAAATGTTGACAAATTCTGAAATAGTTAGGGAAACCAGAGTGCCTAAAAAAAAAACCAAAATGCTGGGAAATCTGAAAAATTTAGGGAAATCATAGTGCCTCAATAAAGCCACCAAAGTACTGACAAATTCTAATAAAGTTAGGGAAACCAGAGTCCCTCAATAAAAACAACCAAAATGCTGGCAAATTCTGAAATTGTTAGGAAAACCAGAGTGCCTCGATAAAAAACCAAAATGCTGGGAAATCCTGAAAAATTTAGGGAAATCATAGTGCATCAATAAAGCCACCAAAATACTGACAAATTCTAATAAAGTTAGGGAAACCAGAGTGCTTTGATAAAAACCAAAATGCTGGAAAATCCCGAAAAATTTAGGGAAACCAGAGTGCTTTGATAAAAACCAAAATGCTGGAAAATCCCGAAAAATTTAGAGAAATCATAGTGCCTCAATAAAGCCACCAAAGCACTGACAAATTCTAATAAAGTTAGGGAAACCAGAGTGCCTCAATAAAAGCCAGCAAAATGCTGCAAACAAACTGACAAAATAGAATCAGCTGAAGTGATATTTGAACCTAGGTGGTGAGAGGTGTTGTGATCCAAGAGACAGCATTACTACAGGGAGTAGCAATCTATAGAAAATGTCAAAAGACTTTGAAATTAGTAAGGACATATTGTTAACCCTGCTTTATGTCAAAAATTTGATTTTAAATGTTAAAGATCATGATTTAATTTTACAGCCAAAGTGAGAAAAAGATGTTGTAAATAAATACTCTCAAACCATTTGGGTGGAACAAATTATTCTGAATACTATATAATGTATTCTAACTAATATTTGTGTGGATCCCTTGTGCCAATTGTTTTTTTTTTTATATTCTAAATCAAAGAATCATTGAATAGTATATAACTCCAGTAGTTACTTGTGTGTGTGAGTGATTTATATGTAAATATTGCTATTTGATCAATCCTCTTTTGTTAGTTAATTTGGCTTTTTTGAATTGAGGCAGTCAGTGCTTCTTGCATTTCTAGAACATTATCTGTTGAATAATGCATTCAGCTTTTAATTTGGTGTAAAGTTTCAATCACAGATATTGTTATTTTGATACTAAAAGAATTGTATGGGTTTTAATGTAAAAAGTTTCAAATATACCAGAATTTTTTTTTTTTATTTTTTTATTTTTTTTTTATTTTTTTTTTTTTTAAATCTTCGTTTAATTAAATCAGATGGTTTTCACTAAAAATAATAAGACATAGAAGGTATCTCGCTATTTTGAGCACTGTAAAGACTCTTGGCATTGGGAGGTAACAATAAGAACGAAAGGACCGTCCATGGCATCTGTGGTGATTAAGCCAAAGCAACAGGTCATTCGCTGTTCATTGACTTTAAAGTCTTCTGGTTGAGGATACATTACTTTTGTCAAGTTTTGGCATTATAAAGTGGTTTGGTAATATAAAAAAGAAAACAAAAACGAAAAATAATAATAATAATAATAATAATAATAATAATAATAATAATGATAACAATAATAATAAAAATAAAATTGGGGATAGGCAAGGTTGCAAATTTATCAAGGGGCATTACACAGATGTTTTCAGCAATTTGTTGTCACTCGGTAGGTACATTCAAAAAGTTTTTTTGAACATTTGGTCCTCTTGTATGGTTTAAAGCCTTATTTGTCAGATATGAAATATGTACATTGATGATTAAGACATATTTTAAGGTAGCCTGTCTACCTACAGAGGGCCTCAGTGACAGCTAAGTGGTCAAAAGCCACTGCTTATGAATCACAGTACCGCTCACTCAGTGGCTTGGGGTTCATCCTAGTGTGATAAAAAAGTTTGTCAGTTAACTTGCAGCATTATTTTTCTCAGTGTATTCTAAATTTGTCAGTTCCAGAGAACTGGTTGCCAGAAACTTGATAGAGTTAAAAACATTTTTACTTAATTCCATTCGAGCCAATCAAATCCAAGCCGAGCCAATCAAATCCAAGCCAATCCCAGGCAAGTCAGACCATGTCATGCCATACAAGTCCACTCTTTTAAATGTAGTGTCAATTAACTTGGAATTTTTGAAAAATGGATTTTGCTGCTCTTGTGCACAAATGGCTTCCATTAACCTAATTTTTTCAGAAAATATTGCAAAGGGATTTGAGGTGATTTTCGCTGCCATTAACAGTTTTATAAAACCTTAAATACTCCAGTGAATCATGCTGTCATTGTGATAATTTTTTTTTTTTTTTTAAATTTTCTAAAAATAAAAAACATCCTCAAAAAAAAAGTTAACATAACTATGTAGCTAGCTAGCTTGCTACTTGTACTTGAGGAAAATAACTTCTTAACCATTTAAGTAGAACATCAAGGGGAATAAAAAAATGTTTCCGTTCAGATTTCATAACAAAAGGATTATTATATTAAATTGGATATAGATTTACTTTGATATATGCAATAAAGAAAAATTACCATACAGAATTCAGCTCTAATGCAGATCAGATTTAAACAAAATATTCCTATCCTTCTTGTGTGCTTATTATTTCATGCGTAATGCTTCGTGTGATCTTGGAACTAATAACAAGGCGATCAAAGCACATGCCTGCTGAACGTCGTCGTAATGATCTAATGAATCAATGGCTTTGCTTGAACGTGTAGATTTATTTCTTTTTTTTTTTTACTTCAGTGTTGCTAGCTTGCTAGGGACTGGATTTAAATGAAAATATGCCGTCATGACAATGATGTTAATAAATGAGAAAGAATTCCTTTTTCGTGTTAGTTTAAAATAAAATTTCAAGTTTCCGGGTGTTAACAGAAGCATTGAATTCTGGGTAAACGTTTTGATTTTTTTTTTTTTCAACAGATAAATCAAAATTGTTTCCTTCATTTAACAGCTTTTTTCAGTCAACATTAGCCTTTCAGTTGAGGTTACACTAATGGAAGGCCTACTATGTTGAACCTTAGTTTTAAAATAATCCTTTTACCTGACATAAAATTTCAGAAGCAAAGTCCGATTTTACATTAATTTTTAATCTCTAAAATTTATTAGAATCCTTTTTCAGGTTTGTCATGCAAAGGACTTCTTTAAGCACTGAAACAGTTAAGCTTGGTGTTATGAAACCTATTTATGGAGCCTCTCTTTTCTTTCAGTTGACCACTGCGATGCCCCTTGTCACGGCAGGCATGGCACTCTAAAAAACCCTCACTTCACATTGTCCTAGGCACTGCAAAGGTAAAATTTTCTGCCACTTTGTCTATAGCTGATGACATCTCTAAATAAGCGAAATATTCTTTAATGGGACATAATTTAATCAATCAAATTAATCTTTATATGGCTAGGTGTTATAAAACCTATTTTTGGAGCCCCTTTTCTTTCAAATGTGGGGGGTCTTGGTAATTATGCAGTCTGTAGCACCAGTTAACGAATCACAATATCTTTCTCTGCCTAGCTTCAAATTCCATTTCTGGGCAAATCGTAGGGTAAGTAAAGATAATCAGTGCAGTTGCCAAAGCTCTTTGGTTTTCTCAGGAACTCCTTGTTTTCCCCTCTATCCCAGAGTTGATTACCTTTGTATAGAATTTTTTTCACTGGCATTAGGCTCCATTTATTCCACTCTATGTTTGGTTTTCTTCAGGAACTCCTTGTTTTCCCCTCTATCCCAGAGTTTATAACCTTTGTATAGAGAAAATTTTTCACTAGCATTAGGCTCCATTTATTCCACTCTGTCTTTGGTTTTCTTCAGGAACTCCTTGTTTTCCCCTCTATCCCAGAGTTAATTACCTTTGTATAGAGAGAATTTTTTGACTGGCATTAGGCTCCATTTATTCCACTCTGTCTTTGGTTTTCTTCAGGAACTCCTTGTTTTCCCCTCTATCCCAGAGTTAATTACCTTTGTATAGAGAGAATATTTTGACTGGCATTAGGCTCCATTTATTCCACTCTGTCTTTGGTTTTCTTCAGGAACTCCTTTTTTTCCCCTCTATCCCAGAGTTAATTACCTTTGTATAGAGAGAATTTTTTGACTGGCATTAGGCTCCATTTTTTCCACTCTATCTCACTCTTTCAATTGTCTACAATGGAACTATGATGAACTAGTGGTTTTGTTTGCCTAAAATTAATACCAATTAAGGTAGTTCCCCCTTGAGAAATAAGACTAAAATTTCCCAATTTGACAACTAAAATTCCCCAAAAGGCAAAAGTGAAACACAATCAAATAGTTTAAGTGAAATACAGTTGTCCAAAACTGTTCTTACAGACAAAAAATGTTAGATATTGTCACAATATAAAATCTTTGCAATAAATTTCAAAATTCTGAGCATAATATGTGACATAAAAAGGGTCCAGATTTTCCAAATCTGAAAGGTGGAAGGTAGTTTTTAAAAACCATAGCAAAATCACTGTGAACCAACCTGAAGAATTTAAGAACCCTGTGAATCTCACTTCAACTAATATAGGAATATTAATCTTTTCTTTTTCTTTTTGTGTATTATATGTCTTAAGAATATACTTTCTAGAACTGACCCCCCCCCCCCCTCTCTTTTCCTCCACTGGGTATAAATTCAGTAACCCTGGCTAGAGAAAATTACACTTTGTGGCTAATGCATACCACTAACTTTTTCTCAGAAATAAAGCATTGGGTATGACATACATCAATCCTATTTCTCCATGGAATAACTATAAATATTTCAAGTCCAGACACTGATTTGTTATTGATCAACCTTAATTAACCTTCCCAGACAAGCTCCACCTTGAGTACTGTCACGGCTTTTATTGTTACTTTATTTCTGTTTCGAGTCCATTTTTGAGTTTGTTTGGCACCATAATCTTAGAAAGCTCCCACCCCTCTTTGCAGTATTCTGTCTTGAAGGGGCATTTATGACTGACATGGAATCCAACTTGGACAAATTAAAGTTTGTCATGCTTGCTCTCTCTCTCTCTCTCTCTCTCTCTCTCTCTCTCTCTCTCTCTCTCTCTCTCTCTCTCTCAGAAATCTATTTTCTCAAAAAAAATACAACAAACAAAACAAAACAAAAACAAACTTGATTCAGGTTTGTAAAACACCATTTTTCAGAATACCAGGTGTGAGGGGCATTAACCCTGTTTTTTTTTTTTTTTTTTTCACCTGTAAATACCTGTCTAGGATTACTTATATATATTTATATAATTTATTATTGATCTCTTAATGCACTTAACCAGACACGGATACAACACCGTGAGTCTGTCACTATTTAAAGTTTTTATCTTATTTTGATTTAGATCATGGAGTGCTTTCATTTCAAAAGGTGACATATTATGAATATATGCAATAAAACTCCTGAACAAAATATCCCGCAAGCTGACTAATCGCTATGTAAAGAGATTGTATAGCTGTTTAATCATTTTTAAAAAAAGGAGAAAGACAAAAGACGGATATTAATATAAAATGTACATTTTTGACTGATTGATAATAATAATAGTTTATATATATATATATATGTGTGTGTATATATAAAAACTCGTATATATAAAAAGTAAAAAGATGAAAGATGGATATTAATATACATTTTTGATTGAATAATAATAATAGTTTATATATATATATGTGTATATGTATAAAAATATATCTGTATAAAGTTTATATTTCTTGAGTCTTTTTGGAAACTTTGTATATATGTTCACTGTATATGAAAAGAATTCCTCAACTGAAAAATTTGCTGTTTTCTTCCACAATTCTAGTTAAATTTGAAATTCATTCTGAGTCTAAAGTGGTTAAACCCTTTACATTAGTACATTAGTCTTAGAAAAGTTCCTTTAAGTTTCCAGTCTTGGTCGTTATGGTCTTCAAATGGTTCCTTTTAGTTTTCAGTCATGATAGTTTTGGTTGTTAAGTTTTCAGGCTAGATTGTATCCATTAATATAGGTTTTCTTTCAGGCTAGATGATGACAGGTACCTTGAGTGGCCTGACAGGATGATGTCCATTGTAGATAAGTTACTTTGGATTTTCAGACTGGTTGGTATTATCTATTTTTATCAAATTGGTATAAGTGTTCAGGCTAGATACCATGATGGACATGAGTGTGTGTGTCTGTGAGTGTTCAGATAGATGGAATCCATTTGATATAGGTTCCTTCGAGCTGGTTGGTGTCCTTATTTGGCAGTTTGGTATGAGTGTTCAAACTAGATGCCATGATGGCCAAGTCAGTGTTCCGACTGGATAGAATCCATATTAGATAATTTCTTTCAAGTTTTAAACTGTTTGGTGTGAATTTTTGGCAAGTTGGCATGAGTATTCAGACTAAATTTTATGATGGACAAGTTCTGTGAGTGTTCAGGCTGGATGGAATTCATTTTATATAGGTTCCTTCAAGTTTTCAGACTGGCTGGTGTCCATTTTTGTCAAGTTGGTATGGGTGTTCAGACTAGATGCCATGATGGCCAAGTTCTTTCAGAGTTCAGACTGAATGGAATCCATTTTTCATAAGTTCCTTCAAATTTTTCAGACTATTTGATGTTGATTATTGGCAAGTTAGAATGAGTAATAAGGCTAGAGGCCATGATGGACAAGTTCAGTGAGAGTTCAGATTGGATGGAATCCATTTTATATAAGCTCCTTCAAGTTTTCATACCAGTTGTTGTCTTTTCAGCAATTTTGTGGAAGTGTGTAGACTGGTTTGTCTAGTTTCATTGAGCCTTAGCCAAGAAAAACCTTTGCAAGCTCTTTGCAAGAGGAGGATTCTGACCTAGGCAGTGTAAAGGGCTGCTAGCTATCTTCAAAATAACACAGCAACCAAGCCCCCTCCCTGCAGAGAGAGAGAGAGAGAGAGAGAGAGAGAGAGAGAGAGAGTACATGTTGTACTTTAAAGCAAGTTTATTGCACTTTTGTTTGATAGAGTCACCATCTGTTGCCCAGCATATAATTCATGCAAAGTCAATTTCTATCTTCCTGGTTTGAATTTAGTTGTATTTTGAGTGATGTTTTATCTTCAACATTAAACCTAAAAGGAAAGTGGTTAAACTAAATAATACTGTCATTAAAAGTACATCTGAGTTGAGGTTGTTTGTAAATTTATGAATTTTGACAATAGAAGACATTCTATTTTAACACCAGACATCCTAGTTCAAGGGATGGTGAGTGAATTTGTAAAAGAACGTTTTGTTTTTTTTTTTTTTTTTTTTTGGGGGGGGGGAGGAAGAGGGGGAGGAGGAAGAGGGGTTGGTGATTATCCTTATTATGATTATATATATATATATATATGCCAAACAAATCCATTTGATAAATTATTAATACATGTGGAATTTTTCTCGACATCATTTTACCGAGTGGATTTCTGTTTTTTAATTATAAACCTTAAAATGTTATTCTTATAAAACGCACAATGAACAAATTTTTTGTCAACTATTAAAATATATAAATTTATTATTTACAATAAATAAAATCGGAATTTTAAATTTGTACAATGGAAGTTATAAATTAAGTTATAAGGTTCATAACAAGTAACATCTTTAGATTTAGTAACTAAATTATCTCCCTTGTGTGTTGTTCTTCATATAGAAACCTCAAAAATTGTTTAAGCTTAGATTTGTTGGTTGACAATGCTATTCCACTTCGTTCCTTTTTTTTTTTTTCTATAAAGGAAGTCAATTCAAATATGGCGGCCATACGAGTTGTTTCTATCGTCAAATACACACATATTATTATGGTTGAACAATCAAACAAGCGGTAATATAATATGATTGAATTAAAATCTTTGCAACAAGATTGTGTAAAATTTTTACGAGAACAAATAATTTCTCTAATTTAAATTTTTTTAAAAAATCGAAAAAATAATGATAACAAAACATTCAGTGTTCCAAAGCACAGTAATAATAATATGTTTGGAAATGAGATTTAACTGGCTTGTAACCATGGTAATATTATTTTAACACCTAATTTTGTCATTTCATTGTCAGTTACATAAAAAGGATAATACACTTGTAACCATGCATAAGAATTAAGTTAACATTCCTTTGAGGGTTTGTTGTGTAAAAAAAAAAAACTTTATTGTCTTGTATACTTAACTTACCTACCTACAGATGATCCAAAGTCTTTTTTTTTTTTTTTTTTGGAAATTAATTTTTTTTTTGGAACATATTGAATTTTTTAATTACAAATTATTAAAATTAATTAATTATTCATTCAGAAATTAAAAAAAAAAATTATGCCTTTAAAGCATAAAATTTGTATAATGTGTATTTTCATTTTTCTAGTTATACTCAGTAAGCATAAAATAGTGTTTTTTTTGTGTAGGTATATTAATTTTAATTTCCTGAACTATCATTATTTTGAAAATTATTCCTGGGTTATAAATGAAAAGAATCTGTAAAGTGTAGATATGCCTTTTTTTAATTTTTCATCATATGAGTTTTCTGTATTTGAATCATTCTAACCAATGCTATATTATTCAGAAACAAGTCGATAATAAATGTTCATTCAGTCATGTACAGATAAAGAATTATGATTTTTTTTCCCTCTAGTTTAAACTGGACATTTTTTTTTTTTTTGGGAACTTAATGAATTTTTGAATTTTTAATTACAATGTATTAAAATTAATTATTCATTCAGAAATTTGAAGCAGCCAAACTTGAAGAGATATATCTGTTAGATTTTTTTAAAAGCTCAAATTAAAAAAAAAAAAATAATAATAATTATGTTCATTGTATAACAAAACTTCAGAATGGAAGGTGTTCCATTCAGTATGGGTAGGTCTAACTTGCCTACTATCATTTAGTTTGGGTAGGTCTAACTTGCCTACTATCATTTAGTTTGGGTAGGTCTGAACTTGCCTACTATCATTAAGTTTGGGTAGGTCTGAACTTGCCTACTATCATTAAGTTTGGGTAGGTCTAACTTGCCTACCATCATTTAGTTTGGGTCGGTCTAACTTGCCTACTATCATTTAGTTTGGGTAGGTCTGAACTTGCCTACTATCATTAAGTTTGGGTAAGTCTGAACTTCCCTACTATCATTAAGTTTGGGTAGGTCTAACTTGCCTACCATCATTTAGTTTGGGTAGGTCTAACTTGCCTACTATCATTTAGTTAGGGTAGGTCTAACTTGCCTACTATCATTTAGTTTGGGTAGGTCTAACTTGCCTCTATCATTAAGTTTGGGTAGGTCTAACTTGCCTACTGTCATTAGGTTGGGTAGGTCTAACTTGCCTACTATCATTTAGTTTGGGTAGGTCTGAACGTGCCTACTATCATTAAGTTTGGATAGGTCTGAACTTGCCTACTAGTCTAATCTAAATGAATGATGTTTGTTTAGTTTGTATGAATTCTATCTGCTACAACCTAATGCAAGAAAGTTTGTCAGTTTGCTTGCCTTGTCAAAAGTCACTGATTTATACATACTTTGAAATCCTTCACTGTTAAAAAAAACAGGGACCTAAGTGACCAGTTTGTGGTCTTAAGTGTTGACTTGCAGATAAAAGTATGTGTCACTACTTAAACTCCAATGCAACTAGGGTATGGTTTTGTTGGTCAGTTTGTCACTTTGTTAGCTGCATGATGGTTCTCTTCAGGTACTCTGGTTTCCTCAAACATCTTAGAACTAACCACCTAGATATAAGTGAAAAAATTATCGACTAGAGATTGACTTCACTGCACTGTGTATGACCACTTGCCAGTTTTGCATTTGAAACACAGTATTGGTGCCTTAGTTGATAAGCTGAAAAAGACATTGCTTGAGAAGGCAATGAGCTTACATTTCACTACAATACCTATTATTTTTCCTCTTTAAATACAGTCAAACATGTCTATAAAGGCCACCTATGAGAATTAGTAAATGTGGCCTTTATGTACAGGTGGCTTTTATAAACAAGTCAAAGAATATGAATGGAGAGCAACTGGGACAGAATTTTATTGGCCTTTATAAGCAGGTGGCCCTTAAGACAGGATGACTATATACCCTAGTAGATATTTATAGATGTATCAAACTAATGTTGTCATGGTGATGGGACAAGCACTTCTTACAGTACCAAGCTAATGTTGTCATGGTAGTGCGACTTCTTACAATACCAAGATAATGTTGTCATGGTGATGGGACAAGCACTTCTTACAAAACCAAACTCATGTTGTCATGGTGATGGGACAAGCACTTCTTACAATACCAAACTAATGTTGTCATGGTGATGGGAAAAGCACTTATTACAATAACAAACTAATGTTGTCATGGTGATGGGACAAGCACTTCTTACAATACCAAACTAATGCTGTCATGGTGATGGGACAAGCACTTCTTACAAAACCAAACTAATGTTGTCATGGTGATGGGACAAACACTTCTTACAAAACCAAGCTAATGTTGTCATGGTGATGGGACAAGCACTTCTTACAATACCAAACTAATGCTGTCATGGTGATGGGACAAGCACTTCTTACAATACCAAAATAATGTTGTCATGGTGATGGGACAAGCACTTCTTACAAAACCAAACTCATGTTGTCATGGTGATGTGACAAGCACTTCTTACAATACCAAAATAATGTTGTCATGGTGATGGGAAAAGCACTTATTACAATAACAAACTAATGTTGTCATGGTGATGGGACAAACACTTCTTACAATACCAAACTAATGTTCTGATGGTGATGGGACAAGCACTTCTTACAATACCAACATAATGTTGTCATGGTGATGGGACAAGCACTTCTTACAAAACCAAACTAATGTTGTCATGGTGATGGGACAAACACTTCTTACAAAACCAAGCTAATGTTGTCATGGTGATGGGACAAGCACTTCTTACAATACCAAACTAATGCTGTCATGGTGATGGGACAAGCACTTCTTACAATACCAAACTAATGTTGTCATGGTTATGGGACAAGCACTTTTTACAAAACCAAACTCATGTTGTCATGGTGATGGGACAAGCACTTCTTACAATACCAAAATAATGTTGTCATGGTGAGGTGGCCAGCACTTTTTATGATAATTCATTGTTACTTTGATAAATTAGTCTAATTTAAATTTTCCATAAAGTTAAAGTAGGCAACCCTCGTTAAACCTGTTCCTTCTCGGAATTGAACTGTTGTTGTCATGTTGATCAATGACAATGTTAACGATGGCAACTCATAACTCTAATAAGTTAGTCTAATCATGACAGATCTAATTACCAATGTGTTGCCATGGTGATGGTCACTGTTCCACTTTCCCGCCTATTTATCAGTCTCTGATAGTGACAGTTTTAGTACACTGTGTAATTAAAAAATTAGAACTGTTACAATCATATATGACTAATTATTTCTTTTTTATATTTACAGATGATGTAATCTGAGTTTTTGTCTGTCTGGGGGCTCATGGATGCTGATGTTGTTTAGTTGATTATCAAGGATATGTTGTGGCTCATGCTATATTTAGTAATTCAGCAGCTAGAAATTTAAAGCCGAAACCAAGGTAACCAGTTTTGTTTTTTGGTAACAAGTGTATAAACCTTAGTACAAAGACTTTACCAGTCTCCTCTTCTTTTACTAAGGAGCTGGACCCTCATTAGGTGTTTAAATGTTCCTCTCTAGTTAAGATTCTTTCATTTTTGGATGACAGAGGATTCCAAAACATTCAGAGAAAATCTGTAACTTTTGACAAGGCAAGCAAACTGACAAACTTCTAGGCGTTAAAATCTGACTGGATGAGGTTAGAACTTTGGCAGTAAGAAAGACTGTAATCTGTAAGTCTATTCTTTGACTACTCGGCCACGAATTGCTTACAGCCATGATTCTTTAACAGCTAAGTATTTAGCCTTCTATATTGACACTTCTGTTGTTGTGGGTTGTGGGTTCAACCCCAGGTCGACCAAGTGGGAAAGGTTTTATTTTTAAATGTCATAGGCCTTAACTGGTTGTCTGGAGACCAGTTTAATGATTAGACTCAGAGGTCAGAGACGTTTTCCTGCAACATTGTAAACAAGTGTTTTAGTACTCTTATGGGTCACCATACGTGTCTGCTAGTATATACCGCAGATCAGAAACACTTTGCACACCACACAAGTTTGTGTTCATAGTTATTCTTGAGATTAGTAAAAAAAAATCTGTCTATCATGAATAGCTGAAAAATTATTGATGTGGCGTAAAACAACATTCAACAAACCAAGCAGATCCTTACTTATAAAAATAAACTTTGAGTCTAATGACATCATAAGACAAGTCTCACTGATTGGTAGATTTAAAGTGATACTCTTTTTCATTGGTCATAATGGTACATATTACAATATTTGAGTTGAGTGTACATTCAATTTAGTGAATGTTTGTGGAATGTGGGCCTGCTTTCAATATGAGACTCTATATACAGTTTGGTCAAATCCTGGTATGTTGGTTTGCTCGCCAAAAATGGGCGTTTCTATGGGTACTGCAGTTTTCTACACTATGCCAGACCTAGCTGATTTGATATAAAACGAAATAATCTTATCTTAAGCATAAAACACCACTATTTCACTTAGATTTTGGTAGAAGAGCACCTGTTTATAAAGGACAAAGGCCAGCGAGTTTGCCTGTATTGACAAAAAAGAAAAGTGTGGCCTTATTATCATCTTCTGACAGCTAATACTACCAGTTAATAATGTTCAAGAAAGGGCACCTTTGTATGATGTACAAGTCTAGATTAATTGATTTGTATTGACCGGTAGAAATGTATAAACTGTATATTATGGGGCACCTGTGAATAATGAACAAATCTAGCTTGGTTGATTTACATTGACAAGTAGAAATGTATAACCTGTTTGTTACAGGGTACCTGTGTATAATGGACAAATCTAGCTTGATTGATTTGTATTGACTGGTAGAAATGTATAAACTGTATATTATGGGGCACCTGTGTATAATGGACAAATCTAGCTTGGTTTGTATTGACTAGTAGAAATGTATAAACTGTATATTACAGGCCACCTGTGTATAATGGACAAATCTAGCTTGATTGATCTGCATTGACAAGTAGAAATGTATAACCTGTTTGTTACAGGGTACCTGTGTATAATGGACAAATCTAGCTTGGTTGATTTATATTGACTGGTAGAAATGTATAAACTGTATATTACAGGCCACCTGTGAATAATGAACAAATCTAGCTTGATTGATCTACATTGACAAGTAGAAATGTATAACCTGTTTGTTACAGGGTACCTGTGTATAATGGACAAATCTAGCTTGGTTGATTTATATTGACTGGTAGAAATGTATAAACTGTATATTACAGGCCACCTGTGTATAATGGAGAAATCTAGCTTGATTGATCTACATTGACAAGTAGAAATGTATAACCTGTTTGTTACAGGGTACCTGTGTATAATGGACAAATCTAGCTCTGTTGATTTATATTGACCAGTAGAAATGTATAACTTTATTTTCAACTGCTGTAAGCAAATACAACCAGCTTAAAATGGTCAGGGAAGTTTAATTTCTTATTTCTAACACCCTTACTGGTTAATATGGGCACCTGTTTATAGAGAACAAGTGAAGCTTGGTTGACTGATCTACATTGGCTGACTTAACTTTTGAACTAGATGTTTTGAAAAAGTCTACTTGAAGAGCAAATATACAATTTTGATTATATTTTCTTTTGTGAAAATTTTTTTCTCAAAAGTGTTATATGAACCTTTCTATAAGCATATATGAAACACCTCTTTGTTTCTGAGGATTGAAATTTATGATAAATCTGACGGTATTTAAAGAAATGATTCAAATTTTGACAGACAGTATTGTTATATATATATAAAATATATATGGTTAATTTCTAAAACCAAAAAAGTTTTATTCAAATAAAATTTCTAAAGACATATTAAAATGTCTGGATTTTACTATATGTGGCAAAAAAAAATTCTTTTTTTTTTTTAAAAAAAATTAATAAGTCATAATTTTTATAATTATACAAATGTCAGATAATGTGTGTTGAATTTTAATGTTGAATTTCTTGTGTTTTATTCAATATTATTAGTGAGTTGTGATTTAATACATGAAATCTGATTTTGTCAACTAAATCATTATTGTATATATATAGCATAATGATTTACGATGCTGTTTCAGCTATTTTTTTCTAAAAGAAAAGTTCAGTGCACTTGAAATAAAAATTGTCTCCAAGGCAGTCAAAAAGAAAGGAGTGATATTTTTATCACATTCAAAAATATAATGAAATTTCTTTTAAAGAAATGAGCTTAGAAGAATAAAGCTTGAAAGAGAGAAACAGATAGAAAAAAGATATAAAGAAAAATAGAGACTGATTGAAAGAGAAAGAGTGAGAGAGAAAATACAGCAAAATGAAGAAACAGATTGAAAAAGAAAGATTGAGAGATACAGAAAAATAAAGAAAGAAACAGATTGAAAGAGAGAGAGAGAGAGACACACACACACACTTGGGAAAATACAGAAAAAAGACAGATTGAAGAAGAAATAGAGATAAAAAAAATAAAAAAGAAACAGATTGAAAGGGAAATGAGAGAGAGAGAGAGAGAGAGAATTCATACAAAATCAGTACAAAGAAAACCCAGCCCTTTCAGTAGATTTTGAAGTAGCAGACAGTGTTGAAAAAGTAGCCAGCATGAGGGTCCATCTTCGCGCAAAGCACGAGGCACTGTGTGAGGGGGAGGTGCGGAGGGGGATGCGTCCCCCTCTGGCGGTGGGGGTCCTCCCCCGGAAAATTTTTAAATTTTACATTGAAAATGGTGCATTCCACTGCATTTTTTGCATTAACATAGTAGAAAAATTGACCAATCATTTTTTCAAAAATTCAATGAACTCTTTTTGGTGGAAAAATAATTCATATATAGCGGGGGATGTCGCCGATTCTGTAGTATAAAATAAAAAATCAAACAAACAAAAACAACAGAAACAAAAACTCGTGGAACAGATAAATGTTTTTATTCAGTAAATTTTTAAGGATCCAATAAACGTCAACTCTACCGGCTCCCACTCGCATCTTCACCCATCCCGACTGTTCATAACGTTAAGTGTAATCAAGCATTTTTAGAGGGGTGTTTGGTAATAATTATGTACCATCACTGTCTTTACTTCTTTTCCCCCAAAGGTCTAGTAACGTTGCCCGCCGTTTCATCATTCATAAATGAGACGATGTGTAGTCTAGAATGTGAAGACGTCAAAACAGGAACTAACCCGCAATTCCCATACTATAGCTCACATTTACGCTACACTTTTTATGCATTACCAAGGACCACATCTCTATCTTTAAAACGCACATTTAAGGGCATTTTTATTATTACAGTTAAACGTCTAAATGATCATTTCAAGTAACGCATGGGAACCGATTTGGATAGTAAAGTAAAGAGGGTTAAACACTTAGTCTTTCTACTGTAACTAAAGTGAAAGTAGCCGACGTGTACTGCTCAAAACTGACAAAGTAGCCGACGCTTTTCGTCGGCCGTCGGCTTCTATTGAAACCGCTGAAAACCATTGTTAAAAATGAGTGATTAGAATTTGTCAAAAGAAAACTTTGTTTCACAAATTCTATAGAATAAAAATCTCTTTACCTATCCTGCATTTGACAAACCCAGAGTTTCAGCATTTCCCTTTGACTTACAGCTTTCAAGAGTCAGATTAACTTTCATCCAAATATTAGAAGTAACTAACTATGATTCTTTATGAAATTTAATCTGATAGAATTGTGTCTGTGAGTTTTGTCATGTGACCCTGGATCTATTTGAATTTGTGATTTCCTGGTAAAAGAACCATCAGCAAGTTTAGAAAATGCATAAAATGATGCCATGTAAGGATCAATCATTTGATTTAATGGATGGCAACATTGGTTTTTTAATGTCAAATTTGAAAGGAAGAATTTCATATCCTGGCACAAAATCAGAGTTTTGAGACAAGACTTATAGACCCTTTTGAAAGTTTGTGGTCACATGGAAGCTGTAACAACAGGGTTTGTTTAATAAGGTTTATTTATGAAAAAAAAAAAATCTGGCATCTTGAACATTGGAATGTTGTGACTGAGTCACATTCCAATCACAGCCTATTACCATCTCAGTTTGAATCTCACTCATAACAGGTAATAGTGTGTGAGTTTGTTAAAATCACTTCCCAAAGATTGGTCTTTTTTTTCTTCTCTCTCTCTCTCTCTCTCTCTCTCTCTCTCTCTCTCTCTCTCTCTCTCTCTCTCTCTCAAATACTTCATTTTCTTCCATCCAATAACTGACTGCCTTCATATGAGTGGAAAATTCTTGACTTGGAGGGTAATACAATTTTACCTAACCTCCTCTAAATCCTCAATACAAAGGTGTTTAGTTTGGAGAAGTTTTATCACTTTTTGAATCTTGATCCTTCTAGACATAGAAAAAAATAATTAAACTGTTGTTTTCCTAATGAAAAATTTTGTACTAAGATTCTAAATATAGAAAAGTTTGTAAACTATCATGAAAAGTGTATGCAAATATACAGTATATATTTTCAACCATTGTTTTCAACATATAATTTTCCATATGGTTGAAAATGCATACTGATACCATTTGAATACATTTTTTTCATTGATATGCTTTCTATATAAAGCTCTTAACACACACACACACACACACACACACACACACACACACACAGAATTTTGTCTATGATACCTTTCCAATATTTTGACCTGTTTTCAGTTATGTTTTTTTTTTCTTTTGAAGATTTTTAAAAAATAATTAAAGAAAGTTTTTTTCTATCGACTATTTAAAAATGATAATAATAAGAATAAGAATAATGTCAAATTAACGAATTAGTCTTGCCAAATAAACTAGAAATATAAAAATATCTGACAAAACTTAGCACATTGAAACTGCACCGTGGTAGGCTACATGTACTGAAAGTGCTCAAGAACTGTAAAAAAGGAAATGAAAATTTGACTCTAGATAATTATTACTACTTGGCATTTGTCCTTAACTATTTGTGGTATTCAATGACTTTTCCTGTTTAAACACACTGCATCCATTCAAATACGTGATAAAAGTGCATAAACGTTAACATGTAACTGATTTACTTTCAGTGACTTAATTCAATAGTTGGTCAAATTACCAGAGCTTGATTTTTCTTGGGATATAAACTCTCCATTCACTCTGCCACTTTAAATTCCTTTCTCTCCATTTAAATGAAGTAAAAAAATTATAATATTTAGGAATTCAATCTGCCTGCCTCTCTCTCTCTCTCTCTCTCTCTCTCTCTCTCTCTCTCTCTCTCTCTCTCTCTCTCCATTTTTCTTAGTCTCATCATTATGCTCCTTTACTTACACATCTATGGCTGGATTTTTATCAAATCATATTTTACAAATTTCAAGTTCATTGAAGCTTAAAAAATATTGATAGTTTCAATTATTTTTCATTTGCTAGGTTAAGTACTTGCATTGGAATGCACCATTGTTTCATGTGATGTCTAACCACTTGTGTTTGAATGCACCTAATGTTCAACTTATGTTAGAGTGTGTCTAACTTCATGTATTAGAATGCACTAAATGTTTATAGAAGCTTCAAAACTGTTTCATTTGTTTATTTATTTATTTTTGCACTTGCAATGTTAGAGGGTGTCTAACACACTTATGTGTGTTTTGAAGATTTCTTAATTACCAACTTGATTTTCATTTCATTCAAACCAAAGATGGTTACCTCTGTAGGAATGAGATTTTTGTTTTCTACAGGTCAGTCTGTTTCCACCACCATTCCTGAACCCACCATTTGTGCAATTTTGCCATATCTTCATTGATAATGTTTTTGCCTTTTAGCTTTAGACATTTTATAAAATTGCCTGCTGCTTATTTGTCTTGACAAGTGTTATAAGCTTTTGCTGTTTAGCTATCTTTTGCCTTGCCTTGTTCTTTTAATTATTTTTTAACTTTTTAGCTCACCTAAGCTGAAAGATCAGATGAGCTATTGCGATGGTTCACCGTCCGTCATCTGTGGTGCGTCGTGTTTAACTGTTTACATTTTAATCTTCTCCTCCAAAACCACTGGGCCAAATTTAATGAAACTTGGTAACCATCATGCGTGGGTGAAGCCCTTTCAGATTGGCACAAATGAAGGAGTTATGTCCCCTTGTTTATTGCTTATTTGCCATTTTTAGTGTAGTTTTTCTTGTCTTTAAGATGTGATTTTAACTTTCCTTCTTTTTTAAATATTTTTTTAATTAGGTTATTGTTTATTTGTCTTTGTTTGCCTGATTTGCCTTGCTTTAGATATTCTGTAACTTGTGTTGTGCCTTTGTTAAAATGGTTCAGCTTCTCTAATGCTCTTTTTGCCTTTGGTAAAGCATTTTACTTCCCTCTTTAAATCGTCAGTTCTTAGCCTTGCCTTGATTCAGATATTGCCAAATGTGAACATTTTATACATGTTCGGTTGCCTTGCATTTTGTTTCATCACATTGAGGAATAAATTTCCGAAATGTACACATCTGGCACATCAAAATTTAACTGGTATTTGCGTTATATATTGTCTAGTTTAATTTGTCTGGTTTTGTTGTTGGCTTTGTCAGTGTAATTTGTTGTTTGTCTTTTTGATGTTATTGAATATTAAGTTTGCTTGTTTGTTTTGTTTATTAAATATTGTTCAGTATGTAATTAATCTTTTTTTCTGATGCTTTGAAGATGTTTGTTGGTTTTGCTTGGTTATCTATTGTTGTTTTTTTTAATGTTCTATTTGTTGTTGTCTTGTCCCTACAAGAAATTTGATCATTGCTTTGCCTGTATATAATGGTCAAATTTTTTTATTTGGCTTGTTAGTATTGGACATCTTCAAATATCTTTCAACATCACCAATATTTTATCCTGCCTTGCTGCGTACATAGAGTTTGCCATGCCTTTTCCATGTAGCTCAATTTTTCCAATATTTACCCTTTGTGTGTGGTTCAACCTTTTTTCGATTTTTGCATTGCATCTTATAGTTTATATAATAACCTGATCTTTCTAGATAGGTAATCCTGTTTCATGTTTGCCTTGCTTTTGAAGGTCATGTTTGTCTTATTGCTAACTGTTTTGGTTTTATTTGCATTGCCTTTTACACACCAATATTTGCATTACCTTTTTTGTTCTAATAGTCTTTACAGATATTACCAGACCTGTTCAGTGTTTACTTCTTGATCGCCTTTTTGTGTAGAAATAGTTTGCTTTTTCTGTTACATATTCTCAACATGTTTAGTTTTTGCCTTGCTTGTTTTGTTTTTTATAAAGTGTTGTTTCCTCAGATATTTTCTGGCCTGGCAAATGTTTGCTGAAGTGGGTCTTGTTTGCCTTTGTGTCTGTTGATTGCTTCTTCTTTTTTTTTTTTTTTTCTTTTTTTTTCTTCTCTCTCTCTCTCTCTCTCTCTCTCTCTCTCTCTCTCTCTCTCTCTGGTTTACATATTTCCACATCTTAAATATTTGCCTTTTCTCTTTTGTAAATCAAAAGAGCACCTTGTCATTTTAGATATTGTTTAACTAATGTCTATCAAGAGTTTGTATATCATGCTTGATTTGCCTTGTTATATATTCAACATATTCCAATATTTGCCTTGCAAATATACAATAGTCTTCTCTCTTCAGATATTGTGCAGCCTGTCCAGCATTTGCCTTTCTAAGTCTTGCTTAACTATCTAAGTAGAGATTAGTTGTTTTACTTTTTACATGATTCAACATGCCCAATAATTGCCTTGCTCCTTTTGTTTTATAGAAAGCTCTTGTTTATATGATATTGTTTTGCATGTAAAGTATTTTGCCTTGCCTTTTCTTGCTCAACTACCTATGTAGAAGTTTGTTGCTTTACCTTTTACATATGATTCAGTATTTATATGTGCCTAGTCCCTTTTTGTTTTATAAATTTCTTGTTTCTACAGACATTGTTCAACTTGTCTGTGTGTCTTGCCTTTTCTTGCTCAACTACCTATGTAGAAGTTTGTTGCTTTACCTTTTACATATGATTCAGTATTTATATGTGCCTAGTCCCTTTTGTTTTATAAATTTCTTGTTTCTACAGACATTGTTCAACTTGTCTGTCTGTCTTGCCTTTTCTTGCTCAACTACCTATGTAGAAGTTTGTTTTACCTTTTACATGTGATTCAGTATTTATATGTGCCTAGTCCCTTTTTGTTTTATAAATTTCTTGTTTCTACAGACATTGTTCAACTTGTCTGTCTGTCTTGCCTTTTCTTGCTCAACTACCTATGTAGAAGTTTGTTTTACCTTTTACATGTGATTCAGTATTTATATGTGCCTAGTCCCTTTTTGTTTTATAAATTTCTTGTTTCTACAGACATTGTTCAACTTGTCTGTCTGTCTTGCCTTTTCTTGCTCAACTACCTATGTAGAAGTTTGTTTTACCTTTTACATGTGATTCAGTATTTATATGTGCCTAGTCCCTTTTTGTTTTATAAATTTCTTGTTTCTACAGACATTGTTCAACTTGTCCGTCTGCCTTGCCTTTGTAGATCTTGCTTGACTAACTGTTAAGATGTTGTTTTTTTTGCCTTTTACATAAAAAGGTCAACATGTTGCAATAATTTCGCCTTTTTTATTTATCAGAAGTCTGGTCTCTTCAGGAATTCTTCACCTGTCTTGTTGAAAATGTGTCTTTTTTCTTTTTTCCCCCAATACTGTAAAAAGTTATTGTCAAATATGTTATCCTAATGAAATGGACATATTTGTTGTTGTTGTTGTCTCTCAGTAAACCTTGCTTTCTCATATTCTGTTGAACAGTGTTCTTTCTTTCTTTTTTTTTTTTTTTTTAATTTTTGCTCTCCTTTTTTTTTCATTTTTGACATTCTGTCTCTCTGTACAACTTGCTTTTTCAAATTCTGTTTTACAATGTTCTTTCTATTTTTTTTTTTTTGCATATTGTCTCATCACAGTTATTTAGTTTTTAATGAATATCATTTATTGCTAAGTCTATTACAAATATTCTATAAATCAGGTTCTCTCCATGACAGCCATTTCCTAAAATAAATGATGACATTTTACCTTCTCAACATGTTAAAACAGAGAGAGATTTATATATATTTTATAGGACAAGTTACATTTAATAGCAGTACATAACATTTGAATAAAGAAACTCTTAAGTCCTGTCTGCTTGGCTTTATAAAAGGTCAGCTAGTTCTGAAGGTTTACTTGTAGAAGTTATTGTACAGTTGATTACGGTTTTAGAAGATTTAGAAATTAAAAATACATCATTACAGTCAAACCTGTCTTAAATTTTGGGAGAGTGAAATGTTGTTTTTATAAACTTTTAACTAGTTCTTAGTTTCTTTAAAACAGTTGCTATGCGCCTTTTTTTTTTTTAAAAAAGAAAGAGTATAGTTATTTGTTGGAAGAAGAAGAAGAAAAAAAATTATTGTCATTTTTAGACATACCCCCAAAACATAATAATAATAAAAATAATAGTAGTAGTAATAATAATAATAAGATAAATTGGGTTTACATTGATTAATTTGACTGATTCATGTGAATCTTTTATGTCTGTTCTTGAAATTTAATGCATAAATTTGTTATGGGTTTGAAAGTCATCTCTATGGAAACAAGATAAAGCAACTATTTGTGTTAAGACTGGTATTGAGTTAACAAAGGTTAATTTTACTGTGTTAATGGAATCTTTTGTGTCTGTTCTTCATGGGTCATGAAAATTTTACTGGGTCGGAAGGTCATCTCTATGGAAATGAGAATTAGCAGTTTTTTGTGTTAAAATGTGTTTAATTTGTTTTAAATGGGTTGATTTTTTCTGTTTCCACTGTATCGTTCATGTCAAGGTTGGAAGGTCATCACTATGGAAACAGGAATAAGGACTGTTTGTGTTTAGACAGGTTTCAAGTGCATCTTGTCATGAGATTTGTCATGGGTTGAAAGGTCATCTCTATGGAAACAAGAAAAAGTAACTGTTTGTGTTTAGACAGGTATTGGGTTTTCACAGGTTAATATTTTACTGTTTCAAGTGAATCTTTTGTGCTTGTTTTTGATTTTAATTCACAGTGAAAACTTTTCATGGGCTGAAAGGTCATCTCTATGGAAACAGGAAAGCAACTGTTGTGCTAAAACAGGTTTTGGGTTAAAAAAAATGTTTATTTGACTGTTTCAAGTGAATCTTTTGTGCTTGTTTTTGATTTTAATTCACAGTGAAAACTTTTCATGGGCTGAAAGGTCATCTCTATGGTAACAGGGAAAGACAACTCTTTGTGTTTAGACAGATTCTAGGTTGAAATTGTTGAATTGTTTGTTTCTAGTTTATCTCTTTAGTCTTTGCATCAGTTACAATTTAATGCATCATGAAATTTTGTTTTTTTAAATGCAAAAAGTTGTCTGAGTTAAAACCTGTCTTAAAAGATCACTCTATAGAAATGAACAAAGTCTTAAAAGATCACTCTATAGAAATGAACAAAAACACCTGTTTGTAATGGCCAGGTTAAAAGTTTGAACTTGATTTTTGAACTGTGTTATTTAACCTGTTTATAGAGGCCACTTGTTTTTTGAGCAACTATATATATATATATATATATATATATATATATCAGTGGTTTTGTTTGCCTAAAATTACTACCGAATAAAGGTAGTTTCCCCTTGAGAAATAAGACCAAAATTTCCCAATTTGACAACTAAAATTCTCCAAAAGGCAACAGTGACACACAGATAGTTTAAGTTAAATCCAGTTGTCCAAAACTGTTCTGACAGACAAAAAATGTTAGATATTGTCACAATATAAAATCTTTGCAATGAATTTCAAAATTCTGAGCCTAATATGTGTCATAAAAAAGGTCCAAATTTTCCCAATCTGAAAGGTATATATATATATACCCATAGAGGTTCTTTATACTCACAATGGACTGTATTTTAAAAATCACTTTGTTAGCTTTAAAAATACTTGAAAAAAAATTTTTTTAAATGGTTTTTAATTACTTTTTAATGTTCCTTTTGTTAGGATTCTCTTCAATGAAAGTGGTGTTTTTTTTCTTTGTTTCAAAAAAATTGATATCTTTCATGCAACAAAGAAAATTATATACATTTTTAGTGTTTTTAAGGGGATTTGCGTTCTTGTTTGTACACAAACAAAAATTTAAAAAAAAAAAATAAAAATTAAAGCACATACCTGGAACTAAATATGGGTGGAGGCTGATTTTAAATTTCTTTTTTGTTTTTTTTTTTTTTTGTTTTGTTTTGTTTTTTTAAAATCAACCTTTTGTTGTGCAATTTTTAATCTTGTCCTTTCAAAACGTAAAAGCAGTTTAAAAGGAGAAGTCATTGGTGATAAAAAAAAGTAGGAGATTATCCACGTGGCACACAGGTCAGGGCATTAAGTGTGTGAATATCTCTGGGGCGAGCTTTACTAAGTTATATTGTTTTGTTTATAAACTTCCTATATCTCTGTTTTTATGAAGCTCGCTCTCTCTCTCTCTCTCTCTCTCTCTCTCTCTCTCTCTCTCTCTCTCTCTGTAAACAATAGTATCCCTCATTCTCATACATGCTTACATTTTAATTTGAAGTTAAAACTGATTTTTTTTTTTTTTTTTTAATTTTTTGTTATGTACAGAAATGCGTACATTTACATTTAATTTTTCCCTTTATCAAGTAATAAAAGAATATACAGAAATGCATAAAAACAAGTACAGATTTTCCCTGAATCAAGTAAAAATAGAAAAAAAGACAATTACCTTTTGACAATGTCTTCTCATACTGAATTTAATCAAAACTATAATTTACACTTGATGATAAGATTCCATATAACAACAACTTCATAATAAGTAATTAATCCAAAATTAATTCCATCGTAAAATCGCAATATATATATACTGTTTTGTTCGTTTTTGTTAAAATTTCACAAATTTTTTTTTTTTTTAAATCACGTGATTAGATAGGAATAGATTAATCCATAGAATTGGAACAAAAATAAAGCTCCGATTTTTTCACAAAATTTTGTCACTTTTGAAAATAAAATTTCCCTTTTGTTAATCCATAATCCGTAATTAGTGGAAACAATAAAAAACATATTTTCGCGCGAATTTTTGTTTTTCGCGCCAAAATGGTTTCAAAGGAAGTCTCCCTTGCTTTGTGAACTCTTTAAAAAAGAAGGTCAGTTTGTTACTATCCACTGTAAAGATTGAGAGAGAAAGAGAAGATGAGAACCCGTGCAAGTATAAAAGCTCAGACCCGCAGCCATTTTCGACTTGCTTTTTCTTGCACTTTTGGTTATTTTTCCTCACTCAGGATATAACGGTGCAGTTTTTGTAAAATAATCTCAATGGAAACATCAGGAATATTCGATTTTGTTTAAATTTGGATTTTTAAGACACAAAATTGTTTAGTCTGGTATGGCTGCATAAATGGGTGTGTCTGTCTGGCTCTTCCCGCCAATAGAAAGTGAGGATTTTAAAACCAACATGTTGTTTGAATATTTTGTGTGTGGACGACCTTCAGGAGGTAAGGACATATTTTAAGGTAAAATCCCAGACATTATAATAATAATATGCACTCAATATCTGCGGCATTTTATCAGTCTGTAGAATTTTTTGTGAGGGCCCTCCGAGGTGTAAGGTGCATTCTTTTCAAATATTTATTTTAAATCTAGTTCATTTTCTCTCAGTCTGGCAAATAAGTAGGGCAATAAGGTTCATAAAACACAGTCATGTGTTTATTATTTAACGTTACACATATCTATATATATACAAGTATATATGTAACAGTTATTTTATGATTAAAACATAGGTAAATATTTATTTAACCATAACACTGGAAAAAAGTATATGAAAAAAATCAAAAAGTGTATATCTTTTAAAAATAAAGTTATTGATTTGTAAAAATTTAATAGACATTTAACTCATCAAAAATATTTCAAACCCCCTTAGTTGGACCCCAACTTTAAATTTGAAGTCACCCTACTATTTTGAATATTAGCCAGACATATACACCGAATTCATTGTATGTGAATTTGAACTGCAGACTGTTAGTGACATAACGTGAGGTCAGGACCCCCAGACATATACTGAGGCAGTCTAGCATTAACCAACCGTCCTACTTCTCTCCTTAGTTTGAATACTAGTAACTATATCACTTAACTTTACAAGCATGTGTTTGAATTTGTTTAAGCTAGGACGATATGAGTGGTTTCCCTTGGATTTTAGCTCTCTTTTCTTTTCTAGCCATGATTCCAAAATGTATTCATATTGAGCTGTGTAAATGAGGTTTGTTTTCTGTTTTTTTAAACAAGACTTTAATGAAATTTTTTTAGGGGGAGGAGAGTGTAGCTTTTTTCTTGTGTGATTCAGGTATTTTGTTAGCCTTTTTTCTCTAGATTTAAATTTTAATGAGTTGTTTAATGAATAGGTAGAAATATGCAGTCTTTTAAACACGATGGCCATGCTGTATAGTCTAGTCTGATCACGTAGTGCATGTTTTATGTCATTTCTTAACAAGAATTTAAATTCACGCATCCTAATTTGCAGACGTTTGAGATTTATATGTGTATTTATATATATACTAGCAAAACAAGATTTTCTTTTCTCTTTCATTCAAATTTTGCTTCTTAATTCATATGAAAAGACAAAAAATCCAAGATGGCGACGTTAGAGGTAGACGCCATGAAAATGCAGGGGCGAATCACTCAGTTTTATGTCATACACATTGAATAGACTAGTTGCTGAGGCAAACTGAATGTTTCAAGATTCTGAACAGAAAATTTTAGAGTTAGAATTAAATTTTAAATCTAGAAATTTTGAAGATGTAATTTGAAAAGCGCATGCGCGTTTGAAGTTGGTGCATCAAGCGCATGCATTTCTGCGCATTTTAAACCACCAAAATATGGGGTGTATATGGAGTTGGGGTTCAACAACGTTTATGCAAGGCGCAGTGATTATGCACTTGTGTGCAGTAGGCGTGTACGGATTTGGTGACAGGAGAGGGTAAACAGGTTTTCGTTTATGATTTTATTTGAACTACACTGTCTAAGGAGTTTAAGGTATTTGGATGATTAGTAAGAGTATTTGAAAATTAGTGTATTTATGCATCAAAATGTTTCCTATGCAGATACACATAAATGCATGTGCGTGCGCATGTTAAAAAAAGATAACAGAAATGGAAGCCATCAGGTCAAGGATGCACAGACAGTCTGGCACTTTTGTCCCTGAAGTAATATCCGACGACCGTTGTTGGATTTAAATTCTGTCGTCTGCTGTGTATAGTCTGCTACATGTTGCACACTGAATGCACATTTACCTATTTGTGAACTGCCTCTGTGATCACTGGACCTTGTTGATATGGGTTGTAACTGGGTAATACAACTGACTATTTGTTCTCACGTCATTTAGATTCAAGATTAGATATATCCTCAAACATTGAAAGGTACAAAAATATAATAAAAAAAATGCAGACATAATTTTGAATGGCATACATTAAAATTGTCTGCTAAATTTTTAAAATCTATGATGTCACTCCTCGTAATAGGCTTTTTAACCTGCAATATACGATAGTGAAGGTAAACCAGTCATTGTTTAAATTTTCATTCACTTACTAAATAATTGTTTCATTACAATTTAGATTTAATACTTTTTCTTCAGAAAACCTGTATTTTTTCTTATTTTTTTTTCTCTCCTATCGCTCTCTTTTTCCTTTGTTTTTTTTTTTAAAATGTATTTTAGAATGAATTGTAATTTATAATGTTAAATCGGAACACAGAATGCATTTGACATTTTTCACACATGTTATGTTGTACAGTCAGTTTGACCTTGTAAGGCGTTGCACTATTTAAATACTTACAAGATGCAATTAAAAATGCAGTCGGTGCATTTTAAGTTTTTTATGTTTTTATCACCTGCAGTTTTTGTTGTTCAATTTTAAACTTGAATACGCTTAGCTTATGGTTATTTTAAGGTAGCTTTTTTTTTTAAAAAAAATTTCCTCGTATGAATATTTTTTCATACCAGATTCCCGCCAAAGATTCAGCCTCGTGTCATTTCCAAGTTGAATAATACCAGACAGTCGTCCGCCATATTGGCGTTGGTTACTTTCAAATAGAGGCCTATCTGTGGCGAGTTTTCTTTTGAATTTTATGTCGGATATGGCGAAATTTGGTGTAGGTGGACCGTTATTGTTCAGACATTGGATTTTTTAACAAAGTTTATGGATACCTAAAATCAAAAGAGGGATTGAATTGTTGATGCGTGTATGAAGAATTACCCAAGATGGCGGACTTTCATATATAAGACAATGTGTACTCTCAGCCATGTCTTACATTGAAAAACTCGGGATGCCTCATTTAGGTTGTTTGCTTGTTGAAATAACAATAATTGTCATCAAATGTGCTTAAATTGGATACAGGTAAATTAATTTTTTTATTTTCTTTTTTTGGAATTTTTTCTTAATGCAAAATATTTTAATAGACGTTTCATAGGTGACATTATTTTTTGGTTCAGTCATGCTGTTGGCGTCGATATATAGACTGAAAGTGCGCATGCACAGAACAAACAAAATTTTAATTTGGCATCTTTTTAACAATGAATAGAATATTCTTTTAAAAGTCGACACATTCCAGTCGACATCCGCTAAGAGGACACGAGGGGTGTACATGTTCAAAACCAAGAGTCGGGCGCATGCGCAATTGCGCGTCTGCTTTTTTTTTTTTCCCATCTTTCCTATGTCAGAGGTGCTCGTTTGGCTTCTTTCTGCCATGTTTGGTGTTCATTTGAATTTTACAACAAGTTTTATCTGAGGCCAAGGTATGTATAACATTTAGTTTTCATTCTTAGGGTTCTTTTTTCAGCAGATTTTATCATTTTTCTACAATTTGTTAGTTTGAGGACATGATTATTCTTGGTTGTTCTCAGGTAAAGGGTGGTGTTTTAATATCAGACAGACACGCCGCGCTTGCGCACATGCATTACTTTTCGGAATTTACATCAAGTATTTGAATTTTGTAATTTCACAAAATGTTTCTTTGGTTTTTATTTAGGTACATGCATTTGTCACGTTTCCGTGGCAACTTGTCATGTTTCTTAGTTAAAAAGCTAACTTCTATACTTTTCAAGACTTGGATTTTCTTTTTAACTTGAAAGCAAAAGATGAGGGGTGTTCATATTGAACTCCAAAAATCTTTGCGCGTGCGCACCTGTGAAAATGCAAAGGATTGTCGTCAGATATTCAGCGTGTCTGCTTCTTCATTGATTTTAATTCATTTGTCTTGAGTTTAGTTGATGAAAGAACTCACAAATAATCATAGACAAATACTTTCCGTGACCTTGAATGGAAAGCTTTGAACATTTTCGACAAAAACTGGTGCGAAAAGTGTGGTAATGTTAAATTTGGCAGGCTTTGTGAATTTACAAACATTTTTTGATTTTTTGGAATATTTTTAACTTGCATCATGGCTTCAGGTAAGACTGAAAATTCATTAATTGACAGTAATTTCATTTCTGTTTGATGATTTTGCTTGAAAAAAATATTTGAATTTTAGATTTTAATTAAAACAAGAATAATGCTAGCGAAAATTGCTTTTTGGGGTACACACATTCGACGCCAAGTCGCTTGCGCGTGCGCACCTGTAACACTCCGAAAACTTTTTTTCATCAGCTAAATACTGTTTGTCTGCATCGACATTTTCTTTTTAGCTTGGAATTTTGAAATG
This sequence comes from Tegillarca granosa, assembly GCA_029721355.1. NCBI lineage: Eukaryota > Metazoa > Mollusca > Bivalvia > Arcoida > Arcidae > Tegillarca > Tegillarca granosa. The sequence goes on along the minus strand of CM056611.1, from coordinate 9,116,535 downwards.
ATGGCTAGGTGAAACTTGGATTGAGGTTTTCGTTTGAAGAGTTGTCAAATATTGAAAACTTTTGTGTATATTTGAGGATAACAGGGGTCTGCTTGATTTCGGCACATTGATAATACAAATAATTTCAGGTATGTCGAGTTAAAAATCTTATTAAAATTTTACATTTTCTGCATTTGATTTTATAATGCGCATGCGCCTCGCATTATTTTACGTAAAATTAACATACAGTATGCTTTCTTAACTTCATCTTGTAGAAATAAGTTGGATTCGGGGATACACATTGGACTCCAAAAGTCGCGCGCTTGCGCATTCTTGTTCATCTTTCCTCAAATACCAACGTGAGCGTTACCTGCGTTCTTTCTTCTTCTGATCGTACAGGAGTTTATTTCGAGTCATGTTCAATTTTCTGGAAAATCATAAGGTAATTGGACAAAATTTGGCGGTAAGTTTTTGGCCATCAAGTTTCTCTTAACAAAGTTTTGGTTAAAGCGTTCGATAAAAATGGTGAACGGCATTTCCATAATGTCACGGAATATTTCACATAAAATATTATATTTCTCAAAAATTCTCTTTTCCCCCAAAAATTCAAGTTTATTTTCATAATCATCTTTAATTAAACAAAGTTTTAATGATAGTAAAAGGCATATTTGAAAATTATGCATTTGTGTATGAATTATATTTCTAATCAGGCATACATCATTTACAAACTTTTAACATATTAATGTTTACATATATATATTTTTCATAAAATTATTCTCTAAAATGATTAGAAATACAGAATTTTGGGTAAAAAACACATAGAGATCTACCGGTACTCGATGCTTCTTAAGTCTTCTTAAGCATTGAATTTTAAAAAAAAAAGAAGATGAAAAATTCTAATTAGTTATTTCATTTTCTGTAATAACATGCTTCAATGTAGCTTCAAATTTAGTTTATTTGAATAATGGTATTTTTTATTTTTTTAATAAAGAAAAACCTAAACTTAATTTTTATTAAAAAAAATGCTGAGTCGTCAGTTTTATTTAAAGGTATGCTAAAGTACATTTAAGTAGGAGACTCAAGTTGAAGCGGGAATTTATGGCGGCCATCTTGGTTTTTGTCTGCAGTACTGCAGTAAATGCTATTAGGAATGTATAACACTCGATAGATAGTTATATATATTTGTTTAAGTTGTTTTTTTTTAAATTTTAAAATATGAGTTTATTAGGGTCTAGAGATTTGATTTTGTTAAGACATGGCTTCACTTTCTCTGATAACGAGATTTTTTCAGTCTGTCGAAAGTAATTTAAACACCTGTTTAATATATCTGGTTTGGTTTAATCGAATATATAACAGCAATGAGATATATCTTATTGATCTACATCTAGGAACTGTGATAAAAATATACATCTCTCTCTCTCTCTCTCTCTCTCTCTCTCTCTCTCTCTCTCTCTCTCTCTCTCTCCTGTTAAATTAGTTACAGTGAGCTTGACGGGAATTGAGTTCTAAACGATAATTTCATTCTAGGTGATTATTCTCATTCATAGTTACTATACCCCCTCTCCATTAGAACAGTTAGCACAGTTTAAGGAAAAAATGCATTAAAGTTTTGACTTTTAGTTGAACAACAGGTTAAAATAATATTGTCATTTGTCTTTCAACAGGTGTGTTCAACACAGGTGTCCTGGATGAATAGGTGTAATACCTTATTTAACAGGTGTGTTCAATACAGGTGTCTGTATGAACAGGTTTTATACCTTAATATACAGATGTGTTAAATACAGGTGTCTCTATGAACAGGTTCTATACCTTAATATACAGGTGTGTTCAAACAGGTGTCTGTATGAACAGGTTTTATACCTTAAATAAACAGGTATGTTCAAAACAGGTGTCTGTATGAACAGGTTCTATACCTTAATATACAGGTGTGTTCAAAACAGGTGTCTGTATGAACAGGTTCTATACCTTAATATACAGGTGTATTTATGACAGGTGTCCGTAGGAACAGGTATTATACCTTAATATTATATACAGGTAAAAAAAATTTACACCTTGATAAACAAGTGTGTTTAATACAGGTATCTGTATAAACAGGTTTTATACATTAATACACAGGTATGTTAAATATGGGGTCTGTATAAAAGGGGTTTTACACCTATAATATATAGATGTCTGTATAAAAGGGGTTTTACACCTTTATACACAGGTGTTTTTTCTACAGGTGTCTGGATAAATGAGATTTCAGGGTTGTATACAAGTGTTTGAATACACAGGTTTTACTGTTCATTCAAATTTTGGTAAGACATTAGGTAATATGTGTAAATGATCTATAGAAACTGTAAAAGTTAGAGATTCTAACTGGTCAGATTTCAGCTAAATCTTATCACTTGTTCGCGATTAATTTTGTTTTAGCATTAGGGTCACCTAGTATCAGATTACAATTCTTAAATATTTTCAACTTGATACGGAATAGAATGATTTTATTTTTTCCTACAAAATGACAGGTTTTCCATTTTTACACAGCTTAATTTTTTTTGTATAAGTAAAAATTGTTGTTCAAAAAACAAAAGTTGACTGGTTTTCCTATTGTGGAGTTTTTATTGTCTCCCGGTAACTTTACAGTCTCCCTGGTTTCACATTTCCCTTAAAATCTACTTTTTCCTTGTTTTCCTGTACAACCCCCCCCCCCCCTTTGAATATGCCAAAATTTTGACTAAGTTCAAGTCAGAAACTAAATAAAGTTTTATTGTGCATGATGGGTAAACAGCAGAAAATTATTTAATTAATTTTTTTGATTTTCTTTTGTAGGTTCAGCATTAAAAAGTAGAAAAAATGGATACAGGAAGAACAAAGGGTCATCAAGTGCATTATGGGAAGAGTCGAAGAGGGCTGGGAGATAACTTGTTGGTTTTGTGAAGAAAATTACGAAATAACCATGATTTATAGAACAGTAATTTTCATTTGAAAATATAATCAGATTATATTTATCTTACCAATGACTTTCAGGAAAGGGAGACCATTGTATAACATTTTATATTTTTGTATTTTAACATTAAGAATTCCTAAAATTTTTAGTTAAAACTTTATTTTCCACTAATTTTGTTAGTAATTTTAGATTTCTTTCCTATGATTTTTTAAAATTTTGTTATCACTAATTTCCGAAAAGGGGGAAGAGGATGAGAGGTTTCGGTAGTTACCTTATACTGGCCAAACACCCACAATAACTTGGATATCATTCATAATCTTGAAATCTGTATCTTTGTCCACCTCAGACAGCCATTTCAAATAAATAGCACTCTAAAATGTAAAAACGAAAGTAAATAATAATCTCGGTCGGTGAAGGAGACTATACAAATACAAACCAGACAAGATCAGATATATCTGTTGTCAAATTAAATATACATTTTATTTACCCTGTTCTTATTTCAATAGACATTACTTCTTGTTATGATAAAAGAAAGTTCAAAATTCAGATCACACACACACACACACACACACACACTGGAAACCTGTTTTATTTTAAATAGACTTGTAATACTTCAGAAATTTGGAAAATTTTTCGTAAATGTTCTTATAAAAAAAACCATTAATATTTGAAATTCAGGCTTTTTAGGAAATCATCATGATTGCAGAAAATGAGTGAAATTTTTTTTTAGAAATCATCGTAAATGTTATTTTAAATAAATACAAAACATTTAAATTTGAAATTCAGGCTTCTTGGTAAATCATTGTGATTTTAGAGAATAAGAGAAATTTTTTTGATAGAAATTCTCATTAATGTTTTGATAAAAAACATTAAAATTTGAAATGCAGGATTGTTAAAATATTCTCCCGATTTCAGAATCTGTGATAAAATTTGACCATAATTAAACTAACTACAGAGAATTTTGTGCACACATGCATAGAATTAGTTTTTAGAACAAAAATATAGAATCATTTCCAATAATACCACTCGATTCAGTAGAATTATTAAATATGACATGTTTGGCAACATGAAAATTTATATTGCTTTAAGCATGAAATTGAGTCAACGAAAAGGTATCAATTATCATGCTTTAAAAAACTAATTTAGAATAAAAAAAAATGATACATGAAACGATAAAAGCAATAGACTTGATTATGATATATGAAAAGATTATTGTTTTTTAATAAAAAATTCAATATCTAATGACATTTATAATAATTTATATCAAAAAATCCTTGTGAGACATATATATATATATATTAGATTTTAAGTTATACCAAACATTTCTGATATCAACTATATCTCGATCATTTTTTCATTTTTTTATTTTTATAAAATTTTTCTTTTTGAAAAAAGGTTGTTGGGTTCTTAGCATAGCCTTAGTAAAAAGCAAGAATTGAAAAAATATGCCATCTGAATATCACAAAGTACATAATTGTGTATAACAACTGAAAATGAAATGAGTTGACATGACTTATAATCTTGGCTTGGAAGAAAAAAAAATACATCTTTCGGTCATTTGTTCATTTGAAAATTTGAAAAAAAAAACAACTGTTCCTAGTTATTATATTGTTTACAGCCATTTATCTACGTCTGTCATTTTATCAATTTACGAAATCTGTTGCTTATGTTTCTCTCGTTTTCATTTTCAGGTACAGAAAAGTTACTGATAGCTGAGCATCAAAGCCATCCATCTTCAGTATATGTTGCCATCTTCCTGGTTTCTGAAGTTAAAAATAAGCAAATATTCAATAGGTAGGTATTTATAATCGCCAAGATGGTACCAATGAAACTCACAGGAAATGTAAATTTATGTCGAAAAATCAATGTTGTAAGGAAAAGTTTTTTCTGGTATCACTCTGAAGTCAAAAGACAGACCCATTTCTGATTTGGAAAAAGGGAAAAAGAACTTGTTTTACAATTCCACAACTAAAATTTGGTACACTCTACATAAAAACTGATTTAAAAAAAAGGTTTTTTTTTTTTTTTTTTTTTTTTTTTGTTTTTTTTCACAACCCATCAAGTTCCTTATATCAAGGCAGGTCATTTTTGGGTTAATGAAGGAAAGCCAAGCACATGAAGGAAACCCCCCCCCCCCCCCCCCAACCTTCAGCATGGAAAATGAGGAATTCCTTACACTAGGATCTTTATGAAGTGAGATTCTGACCTCGCTGGTGAGAGGAGCTGTGTTCCATAAACTTGCACTTTGAACCACTTGGCCATGAAAGCATTTTTTTGAAAAATAGGAAATCAAACATTCTGGTCTTTTAAAGCAGGTGTTCCTTTATGGAGGTGACCCTTTAAGACGGGTTTAACTGTTAAAATTGCAACTTAGAACTTTTTTTCCTTCATCAATAAGATCATTTACAGATGAATATAAAATAACTGAATTTTTTTTTTCCTGTACAGATATGAAAAAGTAGAATTAGTCTAATTAATAACTATTGATACAGATCATTATGGCGTAATTTTAACATTTTTTTTTAAAAAAAATTGTTCTTTGAATTCTTTTTTTTTATCATTGTGCATTTTCTTTTAATTTTGAGCCACAGTGGCTGCAGGTAATAATTTTAAACATTTGTCAGGTTTGTTGTAGTAGATTCGTGTCGCAAAATTATCCTTTAGAAGTGGGGGACGACAAATTATCATTAAATATTAATTTTAATCGCAAAATTTTCTACCAACCTCCATCTTTGATTTCAGATATTGATTAATGCACTGTTGGTGACCTTTAATAAAATGCTGGTATTAATTAATAATCATTATTAATGAATGTGACATCACTTTTCCTTAATGATAAACAAGAATTCCACGGATTCAAATGTCTCAGCTGGTTAGTTTTCGCCACCGTCGATGACAACAAAAAAAGTAACACCTAAGTCTTATCTTATGGCAATGTCAGGCTCGACAAAAATAAATTTTTGTGATAAAGAATTGTGATTTTCATCTGTATTTTCCGAAACTTTTTCTGGGTGGTGAAATTGTTAAAATATGTAATAAGTTTCCTGGTTAGAATTGGTATTATTTAATCTAAATGTAAAGATACAGATTAATCCTTTGAAAGATAGGATGATTTACTGTCCTAACTTTATCCTGAGACAAAAGTGCCAGACTTGGACATATCCTTGCTAATTTTTTTATGAAAGGTCTGTTTGTTCTCTTGGTTATCCAGTATCTGGCACCACCCCAGATCTGATCTCCGAAAACCACTGTTAAGCTCTGTCAAGCAAATTGACAACCACTTGCATTGAGATCATCCAGTGAGAGATGTCGCGATCCTTTAACGCTTTGCTTAAGGCAAATCAGTTATTGAGATCCCTAACTAAAAAAAGGTGGTCACATTTATATACCATATCAACTGTTTTTTTTATATTTTATTTTTTCATGAATGCCAATTCAGATATTTTGAACAAAATCATTAAACAAAAGATTGCCAATTGTTGCCTGCCTTTGAGTTGTTAAGTAACAAGTCAGTCATTCCAACAAAACTTTTAAAATTCTTTTAACAGCCCCACAACAGGAAAACCAAGTCATTTGAAACAATAAACAGTTGCAAACTTTAAAGCTTTAAACGACATTCCAGTGGATTGATGATTAAAGGGTTAATGAACTTAGTAAGCATAATTGAGTTAACTTAGCCGAAATTTGGGGTAAAAAAGACGTTCAAGTGACATGGTCATTGCTATTGACAATTACCACAACAAGGAGCATTGTTTTGATTCCCCGTGTCTTAAATGAAAGGGAATTTGTAACATGCCTAAAAATTGTCTTTTCATCTCTATCCTAGATAGAGATATAGATTTTGTTTGGTTTCCTAAAGCACCACCTTCACAGTGCCTCTCATCACCAAGGTTTGAATCTCGCTAGTGTGAGAAAGTCTGAAGATTTATTTGTTTAATGCTAAAAAGTCATGGTTGTTTTGTGATAAAGAATTGTGATTTTCATCTGTATTTTCCGAAACTTTTTCTGGGTGGTGAAATTGTTAAAATATGTAATAAGTTTCCTGGTTAGAATTGGTATTATTTAATCTAAATGTAAAGATACAGATTAATCCTTTGAAAGATAGGATGATTTACTGTCCTAACTTTATCCTGAGACAAAAGTGCCAGACTTGGACATATCCTTGCTAATTTTTTTATGAAAGGTCTGTTTGTTCTCTTGGTTATCCAGTATCTGGCACCACCCCAGATCTGATCTCCGAAAACCACTGTTAAGCTCTGTCAAGCAAATTGACAACCACTTGCATTGAGATCATCCAGTGAGAGATGTCGCGATCCTTTAACGCTTTGCTTAAGGCAAATCAGTTATTGAGATCCCTAACTAAAAAAAGGTGGTCACATTTATATACCATATCAACTGTTTTTTTTATATTTTATTTTTTCATGAATGCCAATTCAGATATTTTGAACAAAATCATTAAACAAAAGATTGCCAATTGTTGCCTGCCTTTGAGTTGTTAAGTAACAAGTCAGTCATTCCAACAAAACTTTTAAAATTCTTTTAACAGCCCCACAACAGGAAAACCAAGTCATTTGAAACAATAAACAGTTGCAAACTTTAAAGCTTTAAACGACATTCCAGTGGATTGATGATTAAAGGGTTAATGAACTTAGTAAGCATAATTGAGTTAACTTAGCCGAAATTTGGGGTAAAAAAGACGTTCAAGTGACATGGTCATTGCTATTGACAATTACCACAACAAGGAGCATTGTTTTGATTCCCCGTGTCTTAAATGAAAGGGAATTTGTAACATGCCTAAAAATTGTCTTTTCATCTCTATCCTAGATAGAGATATAGATTTTGTTTGGTTTCCTAAAGCACCACCTTCACAGTGCCTCTCATCACCAAGGTTTGAATCTCGCTAGTGTGAGAAAGTCTGAAGATTTATTTGTTTAATGCTAAAAAGTCATGGTTGTTTTGGGTAACTCCTATTTCTTCCACAAAATCACATCTTAACGCATCTATATAGATGAAAAAAACTTTGTCCAATAAGGTGTTAAATCCCTTTTACTTCACACCACTTTACTACATATACCATCTACACTGACAAAATAGATTTATAAAATTTATCAGAGCCCTGTTTTTGGTCTCAATGTTTAACTTAAAATTTTAAACATCAGTTGAATTGAATAAAAATTATCAGTTGAATAAAAATGGAGGCCTCATTCAACTAAAATTTTCAAATCCATGTGCTTTAATTTCTAAAAAAATGTGTATTTGATATGTGTACAAGTTCTCATATTAAGTCATACAGCTTTTAATTAATTTTTCTAAAGTAGCAACAGTACCGTAAAATATGGTTCACAAATTAATTTTTATTTAAGTTGTATGAAATTAGTGTTAATGTTGATTTTGTAGATGATTATCTCCCCTTGGTGCGTTGCAAGCACATCAGATGTCTGTATGACCTGTTTTTCCAATTCGAAAAGCTAAAATCAGCAGAAATTTTTAAGTAACTTGTGATTTGCAATTTAAAACATCAATAAATGAATAAGTAAATAAAAAAATGAAAAGATAGTAAAAATTAAATAAATAAGTTATTGTTAAAAAAACTAAACTTGGTATTTTCTAAATTTAGATATCTATATAAATATATAGATATTTATATAAAAATATACTTTTGATATTTTAAAATGACAACTCGTTGAAAATTGGAGAGTAAAAAGATAATTCATTTTGTCGGATTTCTAATTATAAAATATGGTATCATAGAGGAAGTGATTCCTACCGGTATGTTCAGAATCATGTCAATTCTGTGGTGATTGACTTCTTTTCTTGCTTATCCTACAGTTTTCTTATTAACAATTTCACTTGTTGCTAAGGATATACGTGTATTAAAAGTAACATTTAACATTATTTTGACCTTTTGAAAATCAAAAATATATTAACTCAAACCATACTTATTTATATAACCTTTTCCTTTTTGAAATTCTAATCATAGTTGGCGTATCCCCTTTTTTACTTGACCTGAACTGACCACCTCTGTATAAGTGACTCTTGACTGGGTTTCTAACACACACACACACACACACACACACACACACACACACACACACAACTCTACTCTTGTTCATCTGAACTTTTATTTTAAAAAGTATTGCATGTCAGTGAACCTTCAACATCATGTCAACGGTACTTACATTTTTGCATACATTGTTTCCATCTGTTCTGTCTGGCCTCTTTAAAACTTGTCCCAGTTTTCTTGCATCCTGGACCTTTCCTTTTTTTTCCTCTTTGTTTATTTGGTTTCACACATCCTTGTTCTCTTTTTGGTTTCTTGCTTTTTCTTCCATGTGTTTCCTTGTTAGTTCAACATATTTCCTGTCATTTCAATTTACTGCTATGTTTCCATTCTTGGTAACCAAAATCGCCATTGGCTACTAATTTCTGAGAAATTCTTTCGAAAAGTAACATATTTTAGCAAATTTGTGGGAAAATACGTTAAAAAAGACTATATTTTCACAAATTTTTAAAATTTGTCTACTAGTAATTTTAAATTTATGGAAACATAGTACTGGCATGGTAAAAATAGGTATATCTTGAGTGAAAAATGGTTTCCCATAGTTTATAATCCCAAATATTTTTAATAGCACTATTTCCTTATACAATGTTTTGAATAAATCTTAATAAATCAGTACTTTACTGTAAATTTTATATAAGTTATTTTCATGATTTGTAAAGTTTTTTGTTTTTGTTTTTTTTTTTTTTTAACAAATCTTGATATAACACTACTCTAATGTAAAATATTTTTAAAAGTATGACATTTTTTAAAGTTATTTTTATGATTTTTAAAATTGTTCTTTCTATGAAAGAAAGCCACTTGAATCTGACTGGTATATGGGAGATAACTCATGAGTTGTTTAGATCTGAGACAACATTCAGAGGGCTTTCCTGCGATAATTTATTGACTTTTTTGGTGTACAAATGAGTGCATTCCAAATCTCTAAAAATAAAAAAGTGTCACTACAAATACTCTCTGAAAATTTGGTGTCAAAATTATTTCTGACATAGAAATAAAACAATAAATTCTCAGGTGTTAGTGTGCAATATATATATATATATATATATATATATATATATATATATATATATATTATATAATCTACTCAATAATCCATGTAATACTATGAATACAAGAATCCATGTAATACAAGAAATATATTTTGCTATATAATAAAAAGGATTATTGAACTGTTATTCTAAATATTGTCCTGACTTTACTTGACATTTGCTCTGGTAAGCCAGTTGCATATTGACGATGGACATTATTTCACAATATCAGTTCAATAACCCGACATCATAACATGAACAAGACATTTGAAACAGTTAGATGAAAATATAAAAAAATTTTATCCAACATGATATGCTTTAAGAACTAATAAAAATTTTAACCATAAATGTATAATATTTAGTTGACAGTTTTCAGCTGCGATAAAAATACTTTCTGGATTGCTCTTAGTGTTCAATATTTCAATGGTCTAAATGAATTTTTGGGTATGGATTATATGTTTTATATGTTGATTTTCCTTTTTCATTAAATCGCAGATTAATATTTAATATTTTATATTTATAGTAAGGGCTGTTCCATTAAGATATATAAGGCACCCGGGGACGGCAATTTAATAAAAATATATGCCAGGCTGGTCAGAATGGAAAAACAAATCTATTGTATGTTGTGTTAGACATAAAAAAACATCTATGGATGGTTGGTCTAACGTAATCTCTCCAAAAACATTAAATATAAGTCTATGGGTTCGCCGGTAATTTTATCGTTAAAATTTTGGTAATTTCTAGTGTTCCATATCGTAGTAAAACAGTCATTTCCGAATGGACGAAATCCGTGTCAATTTGCCCTGGATACACTTTTGCCGGCTCCGAGTATGTTCACCCTACTTCCGTTTGTCCTAAGGTCCATTCAACCTAAGAGATTTTCCATCAGAAAATAACTGATTGTAAAGGACAATAGTTTGAAGTCTTCTCTGCATTTTAAAATAAGATATGTCTTGGAAAAAATCAACTTATTGATAACGGAATAAAACCATATTAAAAATAGGGGGAATGAATCCAGGACAAAACGTGAACGGGGCAAAGTATATTTTAGGACGAATAGACTCGATAATCGAAAGTATGAGGTTTGCCCTTTTCAGTTTTGTTCTGCATCGTGACTGACACCGATAACGACTAATGGTATTATGTGCAAAAACAGTCGGATATTAAGCTGTAGCGAAAGAAAACATCTGAGGAACTTGCATAAAGATGGCGCGAATGTCGGCAGACAAAGTTTCAAGTTTATATATCCATTTATGCCATATGAGGATGTAAGAGTTTTGGGATAAATAAAATCTTGTGATTAAAAAAAATAAATGAATAAATAAATTCTATGGGGGGCTGTAAATTGCAGAAAATTGCCTATATGGGTGGTCATAAGAATTTGTAAATCTCTACTATTGGTGGTTACCCAAAATCAAAAGTGCCTTCCCCGGGTACCTCATATGTTTTAATGGAACAGCCCTAAAGAGGTTTGTTTTTATAAGTGTACAGGTTTAAATTTTAAATTCATATATAATCATTTTGTTAAAAAATTTTGGAGGTAATTTTTAGGTTTAAGAATATATAAAAAAAATTGCCATATGCAAACTGTTAAAAAGACTAGAAACAATTTTAAAACTTACTCCATATATTAATTTCCTAAAAACATTATTGTTTTTATTTTTTCATTAAATTTAATTTCTTTTTTTATAAAAATGAAATAACAAATTTCTGCTTACAGTTAACATACCAAAAACCCAATTTTTAAAATTAATATCTTATAGTTTTCCCCCAAATTTTCCTTCTAAACAATTATATTTTTTACTTATACTTTTAGAACATTCTTTAAAAAATGGACAAATTTTAAAATATGGATGTTTGATACATCATTTTTTTTTTTAATTTTATTTTTTCAGAACTACATATAAGAACACAAAATGATTAAGATCATACCAAATTGTAGTTGAAGACTGATATGAAGAAATTACAGATTTTCAAAGTTCAACAAGAGGACATCATGAGTACAGACATCCAGAAGTAGATCACTTTTAACAAAAGGAGGGAAAATCTCATTCAAATTCATATGTACAAATTCAATATACAGGGATTTATTTTCAAAAAATTTGAAGGTAAATTTATAAATATTTGAAACCTGTAGCCTTTCCTGAAACTTGAATCCTGCAAACAGTGGTCATTTATTCCATAAATCTGGGTCATTTTTCTTCTCCTGTGTAATGTAGATCTGTCCACTTCAGAGGCCATCTTGGATTGTGTAGGTAGCTTGGTCTGTTCAAAGGGGAGATAATTCACAAAATTTTTATTCTGAAGCCATCAAAAGTTCATTGCCCCAGGTGTTTTAAAGTGGTAATTATAGTCTACCTGTTGTGAGAAAATAACTCTAATTATTACTTATTTTTTGAATTTATAACAATTAACCCTTCAAGTGTTTTGATTTAAGGAAAGTTAAGATCCTGAGAAAAATATAAATATTTGTTTTTCAAAAGTTTGAAAATAAAGCCTGGAGACCAAATTCAAAATAAAATCTAAACCTTTTCCTCCCCAAAATTGTAAATAAAATTTATTTCTATTTTTTTTTGGATCGTTCTATTATTTCATGGGGATGAAAAGATTAATCAAAAGATATGTTAGTAAAATAATATAAAAAAAAAAAAAGGTATGTGTGCAGAATAAATGTATTAAAAAAAATAAATACAAATAAAGGTTATAATTAGCATTAGTCACTGACTCAAAGGGAAAATTTTCGTAAAAACTGATTTAAGCAAAAAACAGAAAAAATGGGTTTCAAACCATTACAATTAAGAATTAGAAGAAAAAATTTTAAATTTAAGACCTAAAATGAAATTTTTAAAAAATCTTTAACATAAACTTTGTGCTTTCAAATTGTTAAAAAATTTAACTCTTAAATAAATTTTCTTTAGAAATCAGTTGTTAAATTTACTTTGGTTATTATTATTATTATTATTATTATTATGTATAACAAAATATCCTTGCCCCTCAAGGTAATTATTATCTTTAGCCAAATTTATCCTGAGAAGTTTTTAATTTAAAAGTAGTGACATATCATTGTTTCATTCATTGTGTCACCCTTTAATAAACCCTTTTAGTCACCCTTTTTAGTAAAAACGTCATTGTTAATTTGATTAAAATAAAAAATGAACAGGTGCAAATGCTCCAAGCCATTTTGATTTGTTAGACCCTTTTAAAAATCTAAAGTTTTTAATTAATTTTGGATGTGGTCATGTGAGTTGTCCTCAATGGACAATTTTTTGACCATTCAAAACTGACGATGTATGGCAATATGTTGATAACAGTATTGTGAATATAAAATATACCCAAAATCATCACAAGCTATTTTTTGTTCATAGGACAATGTTTAAATTATAAAGAATATTTAACTTGAATTTCAAAAATAAATTTATTTGATAAATAAATATCTTGATAAATTTTAAAATTAAATAAATATCTTTACTTCATGTTTTCTATATTGAAAAAAAAAAAATTATTTTTTTCCCTTTAAAAGACAATATCTGATATTTGAATAAAAAGTGCATAGATGTACGTAGTTTTACGCCCCAGTCAAATTTCTTTCTCTTGTATCAAGGTAGTCTGTTCTGAGATAGTAGAGGAGAAATGATTACCCAGAGAAACAAAAACTTTGGCAAGCGAAGAGACTTGGGAGTTCATGGCAAAAATGAGGATATTTTTTGTAATGCATGAATGGTAATTTGACCAAAAGTAAAATAAAATAAATTAAATTAATTAATAATAATAGTAATAATGATAATAATAACTGGAATGCATACTTGCGAGCAAGTATATGTCTGCATATCAGCTCTCTAAAGTGGTGCTCCAAAAGCGGAGGAAATTCCAAGAAAGGAATAGAGAACTCTCTAGAAAAAAACTCTATGAATATTCTGTAGTTTTAACTAGATTTCTCCGAAGTCCTTCCGAATTCCGAAAAACGGTCACCTCCCCATGGTCAGTCCTTACTAGTTGAAACGTAGTAGGAGATGTCTCTGAAAAAAATCTGTCAGAAATGAGTAGGAATTATAATAATAAAAAATAATAATAATAATAAAGATTACAAGTAACAACAAGATGTCTGCTGATACGCAGACATAATAAAGCATGAATGGTAATGTGACCAAAAAAAAAATTTTAAAAAATCATTGCATGAATTGATTCATTCTGCAACTAAAATATTGTCCGATATTTATTTTTTTAACCACCTAGGACAGATCCTAGTGTCAGAATGTTTGCCAGTTTGCTTACCAAATATTGGTAGTATTCTTCAGGTACTCTTAGTTTCTTCCCGTATCCTAGATCTGACTTCCTTGTTTTTGGTATATGATGTAAAATGGCATTACCACTCCCCCACCACTCCACTTAATAATACAACTTATATGCAAATGTTTCCTTTGTAATATGTTTATTGCTCTTTACTAGAGCATTTGTTTGCTTTTGCAATTCATTAATTGATTGATTCATTTATTCATTCAATCATTCATTCATTCATCCGTCCATCCATCCATCCATTCATTCATCCATTTATCCATCCATCCATCCATCCATCCATCCATCCATTCATTCATTCATTCATTCATTCGAACTACAATCTTTTAATTACCATATAAATCTGAATATTTTGATTGTAATGGTAACTAATATGTTTTAACACAGTATATTCTCAATTATAATCAGAATAAGAAAGATGCCACATTTTAGAAAATTGTCTGTTTTCCTGGAGGGCACGTCTCTGATTTGATTACCGGTAGATTTTATATTCCGTGTTACAATTGTTATTACAAAGATTGATTTACCAAGAGTAAATAATTGATTTTTGATTTTTGAGTCAAGATAGTATTTGATTAGCATGTTTTTGTCTAAAATGAATTCCTAATTTTGTTTATATATTTTTTTAGAAGTTAAAAAAAATTCCGGGAAAAAAAATCTAAAGAAAAAAAAATCGTAAACTGACTGAACCTGTGATTAATAAATAACAGACAAGATGAGATGTTATGATTTCATATCAAGAATCTTAGTTTTAAAAAACAACTGTTATGACTTTTTTTAATTTTGTTGAATGGATAGATTAGATTTTAATGATGATTGTATTAAAATTGATTGACTCTATCTTCGTAAAAAAAGATTGGATTGGAATAATGGTTTTTTATGCCCTGGTTAAGATTCTTGCACTTATATTGAGGCGGTCAGTTCTGGGATGGTGGTGAGAATTGCAGTGTCTAGAAAAAACTCAACCTTTACTAAGCTAACTTGGATCTGCCCAAGCAGGGTTCCAGCTAACTTTCTCACTCTAAGGTCTACTGAAGCAGGTTTGGAACCTAAGCAGTGAGAGGCACTGTGATCCATAAGATATTTTCCACAAGGCTGATAATTAGATAGCTGAATTTGTAGATATTTGCCATATTTTCCGATAGAACTTTGAAATGCAACACCTTTTGTGATGAAAGAATACAGCTCTACTCCATAAAATGCTTTACACCCCATTTCATTTATATAAAGTGTGTCAGGTTACTGGATGGTGGAGAAAACTGGAGTACCCAGACGACACTCGAATGCTAAATGTTAAGTTGTTTTTGACAGGCAACTTGTTTGAGAGTGGGAGGTCTGGGGTTCAAAACCAGGGCAGTTGATACATGAATAAGACTTTAAAATTTGAGATACTGCTTTCTTCGCCCAGCTTGGGATTAGGAGGACAGAGTATTGACTGGTTCTTATATTAATCTTTAGAGAGATTATTAACCTTGTTTTTGTCCTGAAGATCTGAAAAATTGCTTATAAGACCTTAACCCATCATTATGTAGTGGTCTGGATAGCTCAGTTGGTAGAGCACTTGCCTATAGTGTGGGAGGTCCCGGGTTTGAACCCCAGTCCAACCCTGCATTTTTTCTCCCTCCTGTTACAGTTTGGTGGCCAGTGTGGCCCTCGGAAGTGATGGACTAACATATAAAGTCCATCTGAGGGAATTTTAGGTGAGATTTCCCATAGGACCATGGGAAACTCAAGAATAACAGGGGAGAAATGTAGCAGTCTGGGTAGCTCAGTTGGTAGAGCACTAGCCTATAGTGCGGGAGGTCCCGGGTTCGATCCCCGGTCTGACCCTGCGTTTTTTCTCCCTCCTTTTACAATCAACTAACCAACTAACTTCATACTATAAACCATCATTTTGCACTAATTTTAAATCTCTATGAATTATCAAGACCAATTTTATATTTATTTCAGGTTCTGAAGTCGACTTAAAGGATTTTTAATGCTTTCCTAAATGTCTTATGATCTTCAGTTTTTTGCACACGACAACTTCCAGTAGCAGATGGCCAAATGAACTCAGATTAAATGACCCAATTGATACAGGTAACTTAATAAGATAATTTTTATCTGAAACATTTATTTTGTTTTCTCTTCATCACCCACCGTCAGGCCAAATTGACTTATTTTTCATAAATGTGATTTTTAACTCGTGCTTTGCATGAAAAATAAAATTATTTTCAAAAAATAATTTTGCAAAATTTGTGACCAGGACATGCCTAAAATATTTCATTGCAGCAATGAATTTTATAGGTATTTTGATGTTACTTTATCAATATCAGGCCAAATTGTCATATTTTTTCGGTTAATGTAATCTGTGCTAAGTAAAGGGAAAGAAAAAAAAAAAAAAAAAAAAAAAAAAAAAAACCACCAAGACACATTTAATGAAAATAATTTGACAGCATTTTGTGACGGGGACTTGTATTTGATATTCATCCCATTGAGACTAATTCTCGTTGTGATATCTCTGAAAGTGTATCTGAATATAGACATGTGCCATCAAAGATTTTTCTGATGTTTGTGATGTCATTAGACCCAAGATATTTTGTCTGGGGGAGAGGTATGCTTGTCTGCAGCATATTGACTCTGTGAGCTAGCACCTGAACAAAAAATTGCCCTAGTCTAAAGCCTTTGCCTGTAGATACATTGAAAATAACTAGTGATGTTTTGATATAAGCATCACTGCTCCTTGTCTCTAAATATATTTTAAAAAATAACTGGTGATGTGTTGACATAAGTGTCACAATCTTAACTGGAATTGTTAACTAGACAGCCCTTGCATTCATATTAATTTGGTACCACATAATTTCTTTTCCTAATGGTAACCTTTTAAGCTAGATCATATCAATGAATATGAATCAATTGATATCTCAATTTTTTTTTTTTTTTTTTTTTTTAAATACACAAAATGACTTTATTTTAATCTTATAAATATCAGTTAAGCAAATTGTATTTATTTTTCACAAGTCTTAGTTTTTTTGAAACCCCCCCCCCCAAATCCACCCCCCCCCCCCTTTTTTTTTTTTTTTAAATAAATTTTTGTCACATAATTTTTTTTCCCTCTCCGATAAGAAATTAGGAAGCCAGACATTTCGAATTTGTTTTGTCTATTAGTTAGAAACAAGTTGAATTAACTAAATGAAGCCCATTATTCATTATTAAATCAGTTGACGAAAGGTTATAACATCTATCGTCTTTAAGACGACTTGGTTATAATCCAATAATTTTCCCTCGTATCTTCCTCTGTCTAGTTAGAAATGACCAAATTTGTCTGTAAAAAACAAATGTGATGCGATTAAATATATAAATCAAATAGAGATTATATACTGAAGCCAGGTGGGATGTTTATCAGAGAACCACTGAAACCAAATTGGATGTTAATTAATTAGAGATACTGAAACCAACCAGGGTGTTAACTATTGAGGTATTTGCTGAAACCAACCAGGGTGTTAATTATTTAGAGGTCAACTGAAACTGGTTAAAATGATTATAACTTAAAGATCCACTGAAACCAGCTATGGTTTTAATTATTTAGAGGTCCACTGACACCATCTGGGTGTTAATTATTAAGGGTTCCACTGAAACCATTTAGAACATTTATTGCATAGAGATCCAATGAAACCAGCTTGGGTGTTGATTAAAAAGAGGTCGACTGAAATCAGCTTGGGTGTTAATTATTAAAAGGTTAACTGAAACCAGCTTCGGTGTTAATTATCAAGAAGCCCACTGAAACCAGCTGGGGTTTTAATTGTTTTGAAGTCCTCTGAAACCAGTTAGGATGTTTGTAGCTGAGATGTCGACCAATTCCAACTATAGTATTTATTAATTACAGATCCACCGAAACCAGCCAGTTTGAAAATCTACTGGATGTTTATCTTTTTAAAAATTCTGCTTTATTACTGTAAGATCTACAGTTTAAACATTTAAGCTAGTCCACAGATTTAAACTTTGACCTTTTCAGTCAATAATTTTTCACATTAAGTTCCATGGTTTAAATATAAAAGCCAGTCTAAAGGTGTGAGACTGATTTGTTCTCAGTCAGACATTGTCCCCATGTTCAGGACCTGGTCCACATGTCAGGAGACCTGTTATTTTTCAGCCAGACTTGATCCACATGTCAGGAAACCTGTTATTTTTCAGCCAGACTTGGTCCACATGTCAGGAGACCTGTTATTTTCCAGCCAGACTTGGTCCACATGTCAGGAGACCTGTTATTTTTCAGCCAGACTTGGTCCACATGTCTATTTTTCAGCCAGACTTGATCCACATGTCAGGAAACCTGTTATTTTTCAGCCAGACTTGGTCCACATGTCAGGAGACCTGTTATTTTTCAGCCAGACTTGGTCCACATGTCAGGAGACCTGTTATTTTTCAGCCAGACTTGGTCCACATGTCAGGAGACTGTTATTTTTCAGCCAGACTTGGTCCACATGTCAGGTCAGGAAACCTGTTATTTTTCAGCCAGACTTGGTCCACATGTCAGGAGACCTGTTATTTTTCAGCCAGACTTGGTCCACATGTCAGGAGACCTGTTATTTTTCAGCCAGACTTGGTCCACATGTCAGGAGACCTGTTATTTTTCAGCCAGACTTGGTCCACATGTCAGGAGACCTGTTATTTTTCAGCCAGACTTGGTCCACATGTCAGGAGACCTGTTATTTTTCAGCCAGACTTGGTCCACATGTCAGGAGACCTGTTATTTTTCAGCCAGACTTGGTCCACATGTCAGGAGACCTGTTATTTTTCAGCCAGACTTGGTCCACATGTCAGGAGACCTGTTATTTTTCAGCCAGACTTGGTCCACATGTCAGGAGACCTGTTATTTTTCAGCCAGACTTGGTCCACATGTCAGGAGACCTGTTATTTTTCAGCCAGACTTGGTCCACATGTCAGGAGACCTGTTATTTTTCAGCCAGACTTGGTCCACATGTCAGGAGACCTGTTATTTTTCAGCCAGACTTGGTCCACATGTCAGGAGACCTGTTATTTTTCAGCCAGACTCGGTCCACATTTGATCCAGTCCTTATTTCCATATAACTGTTACTTTTAGGTTAGACCTGTAATATTTTATAAATTCTCCCTGAACACTGCAAATTTTACATTTGAATGAGTTAGAAATTTTATCCTGATTTTGGACACTACATAGTACTTACTAGCTGTACAATAAAAGTTTTCAAGTTTTGTCTATGGCCGTGTAGGGAAACAAGATGTCGTTAACTCTTATAGTTATAAGTGTATTATCAGGAATGGTTGTATCTGCTTTGAAACTTGTTTTTTGCAGTTATTGCCCTTTAATTGTAACTAGAGAATATTGTGTTATAGTGGAGTGAAGTGGAGTAATGGTGTTTTAAACCTCACTCGAGATTCTTTTACTGATAATAAAGAGGGCGAGACTAAGTGTCAGAATAAGTTGTGGACAAATTTTCTGAATTTCACAATTTTTACAGTGGCAAAACCCTAAAATTTTATTTGCTATGATGGCGACTGCCTGGCAATTTGTAGTCACAAAATGCAATTTTTGTCAAAAAAAAAATTTGGAGTATTTATATTTACTCAGCTACTTGGAGCACTGACAAGTTTTTTTTTCTGTACAATCTAAAATTGAAAAAAAAATGAAGAATAAAACGATTTCAAAAAAAATGAATGAAAGTTTTTATGGCAAAATATGTGCATTAAGTGGCAAATGTTAGCAACTGCTTCATTACAGGAGGTGAGGAAGGATGATGATGATGATGATGATGAGACGATAATGATGATGATGATGACAGCTAAGATGATGTATTTTTCTGGAGTCCTGACAATGAATTTCTTAAAAAATTCTACACATAGATAAAAAAAAATTGTGCATAAATAATTTAGCCAGATTTTACTGGCCTCAGATATTGTTGAAACTTTGAGTATATGAAATCAGAAAAGTTTACCTACCATCTTTGATTTTATTAGCGATGTTCATCTAAAAATTAACGCAGCATCTTGCATTACACTTTTACCAAAGCACCAGACATTAGATGTGCCCAGATAACCATAGGGACCTAAATTTTAAGCAAGAAATTAGAAAAAAAAAAAGAAAAAAAATATGAAACTAATATGAGCTAGAAATCTTTTTTTTTTTTTTTAAATATGAAACTGATATGAGCTAGAATTTTTTTTTTGTTGAAAAAATATGAAACTAGTATGAGCTATCATGAGTTCCTTTTTTCAGATCGTGTTTCTTGTAATTTTACTTAGGAAGTATATTAGAACTTAAAAACATATAATAATAATATTAATCTCTTGAGTGCATTAAAGCTATAAGCTTTGATATCAAAGTAGAAATATCAGGAGTTTTTACATACAAATTGACTGTAAATTTGATTTTCTGTGGATATTTACATTATTTTTATTATTATCGCTGTCTAGACTTGGAGTTAAATACGAGTGGTATGTTACCATGGATTAACGGTAGACATTATTGGCTTTAGGCTGTGATTACGTCTTCTGTCAGCGATGATGGACTTGTTGTGATCCATGACCGAAAGTAGTTTCACACATTAGTTTTTTTTTTCTTTCTACTTCTATATATTTTTCCGAGCCAATTTTTTCCATTGAACAATGCTTAGCTTGAAGCTATAATTTTTACCGTGACTAATTAAGAATCATGAGAGTTTTTAACAGAAACAATATTTTTCACTTATGTTTTTTAACGTTTGGTGTCTGGGTCAAGTTTTTTTTTGGAAATTTTAAGCACTCTCGTTTATTTAAATAATTAATTTCAATTTGAATTTATTTCTTTTTATTTTATTTTTATGTCATAGAAAGAGATTTTTTTCAACATAATAAATTTGTTTATTGTCTGGGTTGAGCATTAAGTGAATTTAAAGCACTTTATTTCAATTCAAATTGAATGATCAATTTTCATTTAATGAGATTTTGAATATCTATTAGGTATTTCTTGCCTTTACTTAGTAAAGTCAGTAAACATAATATTTATTTATTTATTTATTTATTTATTTATTTATTTATTTATTTATTAAAATATATAGTGCACATATGTGTCCTGTACACTTAATTATTATCTTTTCCAACAAAGTAGCAAGTTGTGTTTTTTCGTGTTTTTTCCATTTCTTCCTTTTCAAACATTGTCCAGATCATTTCTTGTAGATTACCATTGGGATATTTTTGAAATTTGATTTAGATTTCTAGAAATGGATGTATGTGGTTGTTGGATTTTGGACTGTTTCTATTTGATCTATTATTTAGCCCAATTTCTACCCAAATAATTGTTTAGGTGAAAACACAAACACCCATCCATACCCAAATCCCCCTTTCTCTCTCTCTCTCCCCCCCCCCCACACACACACACACATACACACACACTTGTGAAAAAGTAGTTTTTGTAGGGAAAAAATCCTTTTATATATAGATATATATGGTCTCTTGAATTTAAATTTTTCCTTAGAGTTGAGATGTGTTTTTTTTTTCTCAGTTAGACTTTTGAAAAATATTCTATATTTTCACACAATGAAAAATCGAAATAATTGTAACCAAAATTTCGATTAAAGTCTATATATTTCTGGCTTTGTCTCTATACTCAAAGGAGAGTTTGCGATAAAATATCTCGGTGACTAAAATCGTGAGTAACCTGTCAATAAGGACCATTTAAATTAGATCATTTCTAGACATAGAATTGTTTTTGTGTCTGTATCCTTTACTTCAGGGAGAATTGGGTGATAAAACACCTTGTCTCGGCTTAAGATCGCAAGTAAGTCGTCCGTGTATAGTGTAATTATCAACACAAACACTGTTAGTAATGATCTGATATCGAATGTGCCAGACTTTTAATATTATGTAAATGAACAGTATCAGAAAAGTGGAGTGGATTTCTCCGCTAGCCCTGTCTGGTGTTTTTTCCTTTAGGGAGTCATAATTGTCTATGATGTCACGGCAACCAAACTAAATATGAACGTGATGAATTGAAAACAGTAATTAATAGATGAAGGTTGTCTCTTTGGAAATCATTAGGGAGTATCTGATATCCGTTTTATCAAATATCGACAGCTTTTTCTCCAACAAAAGTTTTATTAAACTGTTTTTAAAGCTTTTTAATCAGAGGAATCTCGGCTGATTAGACTTATATGGTCGTAAGGGGAGATAATTTAAAACCAGATATTGTTTCCTTCTCACTTGTGTACTGTCAATTGATACAAAAGAAAACCAACATAAAAGTGTCCTTGCTAATCCAAAAATAAAGTTGTATCTGTCTAGAAATGATGGAACGGAAACATGGTGTCAAAATAAAGACTTTGAAATGCCTGATAAAATGGAATGGTCCTAAATGCCACAGTGACATATTTTATTAACTTAAAATTTGTTTAGAAAGGCGCATCACCAACGTCACGAAAGTTTGTTGTGGGATTGTGTTTAAACCAAAAGGCTTTGGAAAATCCATAGCTATTTAGTTAATTCTGAAATAGTGGCTCAACCAGAAAGCATAGGCATTCAGCAAGCAACTGACAGGTTTTCACGCAAAATTAGAAATTGGAATCGAGAGCTAGGTGTTAAAAAGCACCTCTATATTTACACTAGTGTTTAGACCCCGTCAGTCACAGAGACCTCTTATTGACATAAAAAAATCCCCCATAAAGTTATAAATATTTGTACAGTCAAACCTGTCTATAAAGGCCACCCATGGGAACCAATAAAAATGGCCTATATGAACAGGTGGCCTTTATATACAAGTTCAAATAATATGAATAAAGAGCAATTCGGATAGAATTTTATTGGCCTTTATAAGCAGGTAGCCCTTATAGAGAGGTGGCCTTTAAGACAGGTTTGACTGTACCATAACAAAAGTTAAGTTGGTAAAGGGCTTGATCTTTGAGTTTTTGTTGGTGGCATCTTGATTTAAGTGAAATAAACTTGTCCAGGCATTAATTCCCTGTCATTGGTGTTGGTGGCATCTTGATATAAGTGAAATAAACTTGTCCAGGCATTAATTCCCTGTCATTGGTGTTGGTGGCATCGTGATATAAGTGAAATAAACTTGTCCAGGCATTAATTCCCTGTCATTGGTGTTGGTGGCATCGTGTTATAAGTGAAATAAACTTGTCCAGGCATTAATTCCCTGTCATTGGTGTTGGTGGCATCTTAATATAAGTGAAATAAACTTGTCCTGGCATTAATTCCCTGTCATTGGTGTTGGTGGCATCTTAATATAAGTGAAATAATCTTGTCCAGGCATTAATTCCCTGTCATTGGTGTTGGTGGCATCTTGATATAAGTGAAATAAACTTGTCCAGGCATTAATTCCCTGTCATTGGTGTTGGTGGCATCTTGATATAAGTGAAATAAACTTGTCCAGGCATTAATTCCCTGTCATTGGTGTTGGTGGCATCTTGATATAAGTGAAATAAACTTGTCCAGGCATTAATTCCCTGTCATTGGTGTTGGTGGCATCGTGATATAAGTGAAATAAACTTGTCCAGGCATTAATTCCCTGTCATTGGTGTTGGTGGCATCTTGATTTAAGTGAAATAAACTTGTCCAGGCATTAATTCCCTGTCATTGGTGTTGGTGGCATCGTGATATAAGTGAAATAAACTTGTCCAGGCATTAATTCCCTGTCATTGGTGTTGGTGGCATCGTGATATAAGTGAAATAAACTTGTCCAGGCATTAATTCCCTGTCATTGGTGTTGGTGGCATCGTGATATAAGTGAAATAAACTTGTCCTGGCATTAATTCCCTGTCATTGGTGTTGGTGGCATTTTAATATAAGTGAAATAAACTTGTCCAGGCATTAATTCCCTGTCATTGGTGTTGGTGGCATCGTGATATAAGTGAAATAAACTTGTCCAGGCATTAATTCCCTGTCATTGGTGTTGGTGGCATCGTGATATAAGTGAAATAAACTTGTCCAGGCATTAATTCCCTGTCATTGGTGTTGGTGGCATCGTGATATAAGTGAAATAAACTTGTCCAGGCATTAATTCCCTGTCATTGGTGTTTGTGGCATCGTGATATAAGTGAAATAGACTTGTCCTGGCATTAATTCCCTGTCATTGGTGTTGGTGGCATTTTAATATAAGTGAAATAAACTTGTCCAGGCATTAATTCCCTGTCATTGGTGTTGGTGGCATCGTGATATAAGTGAAATAAACTTGTCCAGGCATTAATTCCCTGTCATTGAAAGAGTCATGTAATTAAAATTAATAAATATAATAACAGTCAAGTAAAAAAAAAAAATTTTTTTTCTTAAATCAAGAAAATGTTAAAACTTTTTTTTACCCATGTTTATCATTATAGAGAATTTCTGTGACAGGTAAAAGCATTAGGCAAATGATTCATGAAAAATGGAAAATTTCATTGTTATTGCATAACGAAAATGAAACCTGTATGATCATTTATAAAAATGGTGTTTGATTGGTTCAAAATACGGGATCATTTAGATGTTAGCAAGTACGACTCTGAATACATAGACATGATGGCAAAACGAAAAAAAAATAACCTCATATTTTACAAAAAAAAAAGTGGCTTATGTGCGAGGAAAGGTTATGCAGTTTAAATTCTGACACTTCTGGGAAAAAATGTTGATGATAGCTTTCCGGTTAAAGTGAATACAACCTTTCTCTGATGATTTTTGGCAATGATGTTTGGTATTTTGGGATTCATTTATAGGGGTTACTGAGATCAAAAATTGTCAAAAATCTCACTTGGGCTGAAAAACAAAAATTGTTGGTAGTTCTTTCAGGGTTGAATCAATGATGCTGAAAGGGTTATTCAGTTCTCAGCAAATTCACTTAAACTATAAGTGTTGTTCACTTAATGAAGGTTAGAAGTTTGCAATAGGCACTCAGTTTTCTCCACCTTTCTAGAACTGACCACCTTTAATCTTGATTGGGGCTTATAACACCATCACTCCGAAATCTCAGCACTGATTGCTTCAATATAAGAAAAAAAATCTAAACTGGGATGTAAAACATCACTCCACAATCTCAGAACTGACTAATATGACATAGATATAGAAATATCTTAACTGGGATGTAAAATGCCATTTCACCCCACAATCTCTTAACAGACTGCTTCAATATAGGTGAAAAAAAAATCTTAACTGGGGTATAAAATGCAATTTCACCCCACAATCTCTTAACAGACTGCTTGATATAGGTGAGAAAATATCTTAACTGGGGTGTAAAATGCCATTTCACCCCACAATCTCTTAACAGACTGCTTCGATACAGGTGAAAAAAATATCTTAACTGGGGTATAAAATGCCATTTCACCCCACAATCTTTCAATGGACTGCTTCGATATAGTTGAAAAAATATCTTAACTGGGGTGTAAAATGCCACTTCACCCCACAATCTTTCAATGGACTGCTTCGATATAGTTGAAAAAAATATCTTAACTGGGGTTTAAAATGCCATTTCACCCCACAATCTTTCAATGGACTGCTTTGATATAGTTGAAAAAAATATCTTAACTGGGGTGTAAAATGCCATTTCACCCCACAATCTCTTAACGGACTGCTTGATATAGGTGAGAAAATATCTTAACTGGGGTGTAAAATGCCACTTCACCCCACAATCTTTCAATGGACTGCTTCGATATAGTTGAAAAAATATCTTAACTGGGATGTAAAATGCCATTTCACCCCACAATCTTTCAATGGACTGCTTTGATATAGTTGAAAAAATATCTTAACTGGGGTTTAAAATGCCATTTCACTCCACAATCTCTTAATGGACTGCTTCGATATACTTGAAAAACTATCTTAACTGGGGTATAAAATGCCATTTTGACCCCACAATCTTTCAATGGACTGCTTCGATATAGTTGAAAAAAATATCTTAACTGGGGTGTAAAATGCCATTTCACCCCACAATCTTTCAATGGACTGCTTTGATATACTTGAAAAAATATCTTAACTGGGGTTTAAAATGCCATTTCACTCCACAATCTCTTAATGGACTGCTTTGATATAGGTGAGAAAATATCTTAACTGGGGTGTAAAATGCCACTTCACCCCACAATCTTTCAATGGACTGCTTCGATACAGTTGAAAAAAATATCTTAACTGGGGTGTAAAATGCCATTTCACTCCACAATCTCTTAATGGACTGCTTTGATATAGTTGAAAAAATATCTTAACTGGGGTGTAAAATGCCATTTCACCCCACAATCTCTTAACCGACTGCTTTGATATACTTGAAAAACTATCTTAACTTGGGTTTAAAATGCCATTTCACTCCACAATCTCTTAATGGACTTGGATGTAAAACACTATTATTCCATTCCACTCCACTGCCTTTATATGTGTTTCCCGTTCCTATGGAAAACATTTGTTTTATCCTGAAATAACAGATTGCTGTAGAATGCATTTGACAATGTGAACGTATCAATTTGATGTAAAGAATCTAAATTTAATCAATCATTTATGAAAAGTTTACCATAGATCAAATTATTTATGACAAGTGATGGTTTGTAATATGACTGATTTAAAAATGTAAAAGACCAGACTGACACCTTGTAAGCGGGGGATAAAAATTTACAGCCAAAACCCCACAAAAACCTGCGGAATTAAATACAGGAAAAATATTCTAGACATTTTGCATACAATACAGCATAAACATATCTTAATTTCTGTCAGAATTACTTTAGTAGATGGTTTATTACCCACAATCAAATATAACATGTTAAAATCTGTCTAGTTTTCTGAAATATTATTTTCATACATGAATTGGTAATTTGATTGATGTAGGGAATGACTTAAGTGGAAATGTATATTTGTAATGTACATGTACGGTAAGACAAGAATGGTAAAACGAGCATGTAATGACCACCCATCAGACACTGGTTAAAACAAAAGGCAAGGGGGCCTTACAAATCTGTAGACTTGGGGTATACATGTACAATTAAACCAGGTAAGATCACCAACAGGACCTATGGAATATGGACTTTATAGACTGGTGGTGTATTTAAACTGTACATGTATCAGTATATAAAGACCAACCACAGGACCTATGGAATATTGAATTAATAAACTGGTGGTGTATTGTACACGTACAGTTAAACCAGTATATAAAGACCAACCACAGGACCTATGGGATATGGACTTTATAAACTGGTGGTATATTGTACACATACAGTTAAACCAGTATATAAAGACCAACCGCAGGACCTATGGAATATGGACTTTATATACTGGTGGTGTATTGTACACATACAGTTAAACCAGTATATAAAGACCAACCACAGGACCTATGGAATATGGACTTTATAAACTGGTGGTGTATTGTACACGTACAGTTAAACCAGTATATGTTAAGAACAACTACAGGACCTATGAAATATGGACTTTATATACTGGTGGTGTATGCATTTGAACTGTACATGTTCAGTTAAACCAGTATATTAAGACAACCACAAGACCTATGGAATATGGACTTTATAGACTGGTGTGGTAATTGAACTTGTACATGTACAGTTTAACCAGTATATATAGACCACCCACAAGACCTATTGAATATGGACTTTATAGACTTGTGGTGTAATTGAACTGTACATGTACAATTAAACCAGTATATAAAGACCAACCACAGGACCTATGGAATATGGACTTTGTATTTGAAGACCTATGAAAGTATAACCTCTGTAGAATTTCTTTCTAGTTTAAATATAATTCGATAAGTTTGTTATCTACCATAAATAACAAAGTATGTTTTTCTTGTCTCATTGTCATACTTTATAATCCTTTTTTGAAGAAAGATGGGGATATTAAATTCGAGTTTCTGTCCTTCCATCTTTTCATTCTTCTGTCCATCCATGCAAATTCTTGTTAGCTCTTGTCTTTTGTTGTATCAGCTTTTGGTAAATGTTTGGTTTGTTTTTTTTTTTTTTTTTTTTCAAAAAATAATAATTTTTATGGTGATTTTTTTTATGCTACAAATTGTTTTATAATATGCCTGTCTGTGTTATGTGTCTTGTTTGATAGAACCAAATTAACATTTATATATGACTTTTTTAAGACTTAATTTTAAGTCTCGTCGGTCATCAAGACATAAATTCAATTAAGATATATCGTAAAACTAAATACTTCACTCTGCCGATAACTTTAAATCCAATCGTGCGACACCGAGGAATATCATTATTTGATGAAAATAATGATTTATACGAGAGACAAATAAAGCTAGTATACATTGGTATGACAATATTCCATTAGTAAATTAATCGCTGTCCCTGCAATGGTTTTTCTGATATTTTTTTTTATTAATGTTTCCAACTCTCCTGGTAGATTTAGATTTCTCTGGTAAATTATCACTTGATAGAACGATTTGATGTTACATCTCGAAATCAGAGTGGATAATGTCTGGATATCATGATAAAATCTATATATTTTTACAAAATAAAACTTTATAAGGAGAATAATATAGATTTCATAATTTTTTGTTTTTTGTTGTTTTTTTTTTTTTTTTTTTTTTTGTTTTTTATTTTAATTTCTAAGTCAAGGCCCTTAACTCTTTAAATTTGGAAATTTTTTCATTGGTTAGTTTTAGCAAAATTTTAATAATTTATTGTAATTTTATTTATGAACTTCTATTTTTACATGCTGTCAAATGGCAACACATGCTTATGTATACAACTACAAGAAATTCACACATCATGTTCATTGACCTTGACCTTTGTTTGAAGTCAAGGTTATTTATTCTCCATTTTCTTCAGGAAAGTCCTTAAAATGTTTGATAATTAATCTTTATGTCAGATAATTTTAATTTTCCTGTCACCAATATAGTTCTGTTTAAAGAAAATTTTAAAAAGGAGTAGAGCAAAATCAATCATATTAACGCAAATTTTTGCCAAAACAAAGCTTTTCTCTAATTTATCAAACTCTTTTTATCCTCTAAAACGAATTATCTAGTAAATTAGGATGATCAATCGAATCCCATTACAAACGTTGTTAAAACGTCATCATTCCATTTCAATGAATTGATGCAACTGGTCATTTTTATGTCCCCTTTGAACACTTTGAGTGAGTGAGTGACGAAATTTTAATGAAAAGGGGTTTGAAAAAATAACTAACTTAAAAAGTTAACAGCAATTTTGACAACAATGAACTTGTGATTTCTATTTATGTTTTGCACTATTCAGCAAAGACCAAAAAAAAAAAAAAAAAAAAAAAAAAAAAAAAAAAAAAAAAAAATTTATTACAGATGAACTTATATAGTTATCTTATTTATGATGAATTTTGCATTCATTCTGACTTTCAGTGTCTAAAGTTAGTTAGTCTTGTAGTGGGCAAGACAACAGATATTGGCCTGAATCTATCGTTTTTCTGACGATACTATTGTATTCTACTGTGGATAACTTAATTGATTTGTTTTGTATATTTATATGCTCCGTCATAATTCCAATATTGGTTTGATAAGGCAAATGACCTTTTTTTTTTTTTCCCTATTTAGATTATCAGTACTGTTATGAAAATCTTTGAATATGTTGATCATGAAAACCCCGGGATATATTGTGTTAGCATGTCAAAAAAATATTAATAAATTCACACCTGTTAGTTCTCTCTCTCTCTCTCTCTCTCTCTCTCTCTCTCTTTTGGATAAATGGAGGTCAAATTGTCCCTTGAAGCTGTGCTTTTGTCAATGAAGATTTCCTAAAAATTTATTGATAAAGAAAACAGTTACATATTTTTTTGAGTATGTCACATATATATCATGAAACTTAAGTATCCTATATGTGTTATTTTCTTGATGTTTGAAGGACGATCGTCTCTTATAGCTGCTCATTTTAATTACTGTTGCCGTGAATATCTTTGTCTGGCAACTAATGGCTATCGTTTTCAATCTTTCTTCTTGTCAGTTTTTTGTTAGCCATTAGACAGAAAAATCTGTCTTCTTTGTTGGTGTTTTTTTTCTTTTTTCTTTTTTTTTTTTTTACTTTGTTGTCTTCTTAGAAGAAAAGACAATGGGGCCTTGGTGGCTGAGTGGTCTAAAGCGCAGCGTGCTTTTGGATCACACTGCCTCTCAACACCTGGGTTCGAATCCCACGCAGGACAGATCTTAGTGTGAGAAAGTTTGTCAGTTAGCTTGCCGAAGGTCGGTGGTTTTCTCCAGGCACTCCGGTTTCCTCCACCATCCCAGAACTGAGGCTGAGGCGTAAAACACCATTACTCCACTCTTCACTCTTAGAAGACATATATCTTTTTTTTTTAAATTAGTTTTAAAAATCAACAGCAGTGGTTTGAATTAAAACTTTATGTATTTATTATATATATATATATATATATATATATATATATATATATATATATATATATATAATGTTCTAAAAATTCAGTTGATATTATGATAACCATTTTTTATATATCATAAAGCAAGTCTTTTAAAATTGTAAAATCAATTTTCTAAATGGTAGGGTGAAGTGGGTATTTTTTAAATTTTTAAACAAGTGAAATGGATATGCTACAGTGGTAAAATTTTAACATTTTTCCCCCCAAAAAAAAAAAAAATAAAAAAAAAAATTAAAAAAATAAAAAAGAAGAAGAAGGAAAAAAAAATATAGACACATAAAACAACCCAATTTAGGATTTTGAATCGTTTTTTTTTCCCCCACTTGAAGACTATCACCGTTTTCTGGTCTTTATTAATTAATCTTTTTTTTTAAACCTTTTAATTAGAAAAAAAAATTCTTTGGTATTTCCAGGTTCCTTAAATCACAATGTCACTCATCACATCCACTGTTGATAAAAGATTTTTTTTTTTTTTTTTTTTTTTTTTTTTTTTTTTTTGTAAAATTTTTGTGATACATCTTTGATTTACATGATATAGCTTCAAGCTATTTTTGTAACAACTATTTAATTATTATTTTAAATGTTATTTAATGTGTTTAAATTTTTCTTTGTACTTCCAGGTCAGTGAATGTGACATATATTTATTTATGAAGAGTATTGACACAGTTTTAAGATTGAGCTTATCAATGGTAAGTGTTTCCTTGTCGGTATTGTTACATTCTATTCTCGATTTGTGAAATTGTTTAGTTATTGTACGCTAAGTGTTGTCATACTAGACATCAAGGAAGATGCAGTAGGGGAGATATGTGACCAAATCGGTTGCATACTCGCTAGGGAGATATTTTGACCAAATGGTTTTGGCTTCAGACACAATTGGAAGATTGGTTGCATACTCACTAGGTAGATATTTTGACCAAATGGTTTTGGCTTTCAGACACAACTGGGGAGATTGGTTGTATACTCATAGGTAGATATTTTGACCAAATGGTTTTGACTTCATACCCAGTTGGGGAGATTGGTTGCATACTAGCAAGGGAGATATTTTGACCAAATGGTTTTGACTTCAGACACAATTGCGGAGATTGGTTGCATACTTGCCAGGGAGATATTTTTACCAAATGGTTTTGGCTTCAGACACAATTGGGAGATTGGTTGCATACTCGCTAGGGAGATATTTTGACCAAATGGTTTTGGCTTCAGACACAACTGGGGAAATAGGTTGTATACTCATAGGTAGATATTTTGACCAAATGGTTTTGACTTTCATACCCAGTTGGGGAGATTGGTTGCATACTAGCAAGGGAGATATTTTGACCAAATGGTTTTGACTTCAGACACAATTGTGGAGATTGGTTGCATACTCGCCAGGGAGATATTTTGACCAAATGGTTTTTCTTCACACACAATTGGGGAGATGAGTTACAAACTAGCTAGGTAGATATTTTGACCAAATGGTTTTGACTTCAGACACAATTGGGAAGATTGGTTACAAACTAGCTAGGGAGATATTTTGACCAAATGGTTTT
The DNA here is from genome assembly GCA_029721355.1 of Tegillarca granosa. Lineage (NCBI taxonomy): Eukaryota > Metazoa > Mollusca > Bivalvia > Arcoida > Arcidae > Tegillarca > Tegillarca granosa. Next base: position 9,084,417 of record CM056611.1, on the reverse strand, counting down.
GGCTACAGACTCAATATGGAAAGATATATGGCTTAATGGTTTTGGTTGCAGAGTCGATATGGAAAGATATGTGGCTAAATGGTTTTGGTTGCAGACTCGGTAGAAATATGTGGCTAAATAGTTGTGGTTGCAGACTCAGTAGGGCAGATATGTGGCAAATCGTTTGGTTCCAAACTCATTAGGGGGAGATAAATCATTTCCATTTGTTTCTGTAGATTTTAAAGACAATGCTAGCCACAATATTACCTAGTATAGTCTATAATAGGTCAGACCTATTCTACATCTAGTCAAAACTGTAGTTACTTGATTTATTCCCAACTCTGGTCTGTTTTAGTCCTTAGGTCTTGCAGGCATAATAATACATGTTTCAAATTCTGCCATCTCCCTAAACTAACAGACTATTCCCTTGTTCACGGAACCCTTCAAATCCTTCCTTGGTCTTGGGTTTTTTTTAGGCATAAAGTAAAATATATTGCTATCCCTCCAAACTAATAGTCTCCTTTCTCATACCCCTATCCTCTCTCCCCCTCCCCCTTTTTGCATTGATAATGCTAGTACATTTTCCAAGCATGTCCCATCTGGTTTAATCTCATTTCCCGGAATTTGATTAGTAAAACTTATTGTATTCCTCGTTATAAGTCAGTCATATGACCTTATGTCTGATAACGCAATTTGTCTTTGGCTTAAATGTTTATGGATATTCCATAGGGAATTTCCGTATCCCAAATATATCTACAGAAATACGAGACTGACAGGAAATCTATTTAAACAGCAGGAAAACATGTTCTTTTGGGATGTCCATAATGAACATTACATATGATATATTATATGGTCCCTATATTTCAAATTTGATATGATAAAAACCCTTTTTGTTACAACTGTAACTTTATCAGAATATATTCATTTGACCTGAGTTTTCCAAAGATTTTCTTCAGATGTTCTTTTTTCTATTACCATTCTAGAACTATCTATCTTGATAGCAATAGCATTTTGTAACAGGGCCGTGGGTTTCCTGAATGCTTTTGGTTTTCTTCAAATTTTCTGCTTCTTTCACAATTCCAGGGCTGACTACCTTGATAATGATCACATTTCTTGACAGGGGCTTGAATTTCCTGAATGCTTTTGGTTTTCTTCAGATTTTTCTGCTTCTTTCACCATTCCAGGGCTGACCACTGCCTTGATAATGATCACATTTCTTGACAGGGGCTTGAGTTTCCTGAATGCTTTTGGTTTTCTTCAGATTTTTCTGCTTCTTTCACCATTCCAGGGCTGACCACTGCCTTGATAATGATCACATTTCTTGACAGGGGCTTGAGTTTCCTGAATGCTTTTGGTTTTCTTCAAATTTTCTGCTTCTTTCACAATTCCAGGGCTGACTGCCTCGATATTGATGATGACATTTCTAGACAGGAGCTTGAGTTTGACTAATATTGTTTATTTTCTTCAGGTGCTCCAGTTTCCTCTACCCTTCCATAACGGTCTGCGTACTCTGTATACTTACAATCTTTTGACTTGAACATAGCAACCAGACTCTTTTCCAGTCAACTAGCTTGTGTACTTTGTCTGGAAGTTGCTGTATATTTGAAAAAAAAAAAAACAAAAAAACAATGCAGAGATAAATAAATAATTGTATAAACAACATGCTTTAATTGTTTATGAAATTGTGTTCAATTTCAAAAACTTTAACATCAGTTTGATAAACATTTTTAAAATTATGCAAGTTTTCAAATTTGAAAAATATGCTTATTAAGATTCCCAAGATAATTTGCTAAAATTTATGTAGGAATTGATAAAAAGTTGTTTTACCTATTAATAATTAAAAAAGGGGGACCCCTGGTTTACCTGAAGAATGGCCTCGTAGTTAAATACATATATAGATTTAATCCTGAAAATGACAATTTGAAAATATGAAGATTATTTCCTGATAACCCACATTTTAAACCATTAATTTAAAATGTGAAATCTTCTTTATTGGCCATCTAAAATGTATTTCTGGATTTTTGCTATTTAATTTCCCCAATGGGAGCCCCATTTATGATATTAATGTATTGGGTATTAACAATACAGCTAAGATTTGTCTAATTTATTAATGATCCATGCCAGACATATGGTGGATATACTAGTATTCATCAGACAAACAGGGGGTCATTAGCAAGGTCACAAAGGTCAACTGAGGTCATGATCTCAGTTTAGCCTGGTGACCTTATTTAACTAAACATGTGTTTGACTAGCAACCATTTAATTGGCTCCTTATCGGTGCCATGGTCCAGAAAATCTCTTTATGATATTTTATTTCTGTGTCATTATGAATGTGATTTTAATAATTAGAATTTCAATAAATGCTAGGACATGTAATTATTTTTTCTACCTTATCAGGCACAGCCCAATAGATAAATGGTAAAGATAGAGAGATAAATGTAAACAAATTTTCTATAGATTCACAATTTAGGTGGTTATGATAGAAAGACAGGCAAAGGAATGAATTTTGGTTGACCCCCCCCCCTCTCTCTCTCTCTCTCTCTCTCTCTCTCTCTCTCTCAATGAAAAACCAAATCTTGACAACTGGGACATTAAACTATTTCTCTCTCTCTCTCTCTCTCTCTCTCTCTCTCTTTCTTTCTCTCTCTGTATTAATCAAAATTATTTTCCATAATAGTTAGAAAGCAATAAGGCAATCTTCCTTCAAGAATAACAAGATGGACAGAGCATATTAGCATTTACTGTAAACCTTTTTTTCCCTCTATCTTGTGCAAACACATCAACTGTCATCTGTCCAGAAATGAAATCAATATCCAGACATTATAAGCCAGTCAGTCATGAAGTTCAAGGGTACTTAACAACCAACCAGTGGTCATTTTTATTACTTTTTTTTCAAACCGGAGAGGTGAATCACCTGATATCTATTTACATATCTATGTTATATATTTAACCTAGACACTTTCTATCCTGCTGGGTTTAATAAACAAAACACCATTGTAATAATATTGGCTATTTTCATTAATTATTAGCTAGTCTGGTCTCCCCTCACTCTTGGGAAGTCACTATATTTATATGGTAATCAATTTTCCTAGTTTTTTTTCCCTCTCTCTCCCCAACAACACAATCATCATAACCTATATATATATATATATATATATATATATATATATATATATATATATATATATATATGTATCATCCATATGATAGTTTTTTAGCCGACTGACAACTTTCCAAATTAGCTTTTTTCTTAACTCTCTTGTTTGACCTAGACCTTTTGTACAACTGGACATGAAGACTTTGTATAAATGTTAAAAAGTTATTAAAATATGGATGGAATTATTGTTTTGAAAAAGTTCAGGTAGGCTTACTATGAATTATTTATATTATTAATTTCTTGCTTTTATTTGAAGTTGAAATGATCATACTGAAACAGTTAAAAGCATTATTTTTAAGACTTAGCATATTGGCTGACAATGCAAAAAACTTTCTTTATATATTATGCTATTGACCATTTCGATAATTTAGGTCTTTTTTGGCCATGGATGGTAGAGTGGTCATTCTGTAAGTGGCAAGTTATGGACTCAGTCTCTGAGCAGTACGTGGGGCCTTGGTGGCCGAATGGTCTAAAAGCGTGCACTTACGGATCACAGAGCCTCTCACTGCCTGGGTTCGAATTCCACTCTGGAAAGATCCTAGTGTGAGAAAGTTTGTCAGTTCGCTTGCTGAAGGTCGGTGGTTTTCTCTGGGCACTCCAGTTTCCTCTACCATCCAAGAACTGACCGCCTCAAAATAAGTGAAAGATTCTTGACTGGGGTGTAAAAAACCATTAATCTACTCCACTCCACTCTGAGCAGTATGCAATATAGAAACTGTCCTAGTTATGCAATATTGAAATGCAATATTTAAACATTTGGTTGTGACCCAGACGGTAACATATATATATATATATATATATATATATATATATAAATTAAAATGTTGACACATTAAATACATTGTATATAGGTAAGGTAGGTGCATTAAGTGCAGACAAAAACCTGCTGTCTCACTGTCTGAGTTTTAATAAAGGTGGAACAAGTGACTTGTGGTGACTTGTGTGACTAAGTGGAGGGGGGGTTAAAAACAAGAATAAACCAGCAGACAAAATAGACTTTTAAAAAGTTTTTAAACTCTATATTGAAGCTAATTTAGAGACCACTTCTGTGTAAAGGGCTCGTAATTCTTTTAATATTGTTACTTTTGAATAAATGCAGGAGAAAGCCAGAGTGCCCAACAAAACCCATACATGGCTGTGTTAACTAAATGTAGTTAAAACTATCAAAAAACTTTGATGTACTTTTGTTTGTTTGTTGTTTGTTAGATTGAGATAAACAAATCAAGATTTGATATCAATTTTACAACCTTTCCACTAAATTTCTTTTACAATGATTTTTTTTAATGACATTTAAATGTCAATTTAAATATTTTTTTTTATAAAAAAACAACATTATCACTGCCTTTTGCATAGCTAAAAGAATTTTTATCATTTTTTTTAAAACATGATATCTTTTTAAACATAATTATGAACCCTAAAGACAATGCATTCATTGTGACTTTGGTAAACATGACACAGTAAGAAAATGTCCACTACTCATGGTCATGGATACATCATATATGAGTTAATTTGCAGCTTCAGGTGTAGCTGGTGACATATCAATATAACTGGTATATTCTGGAGTTTAAAATTTAGAACACTGTTCAATACCCAATCTGATTTAAGGGATCTAAGTAATTTTTAAAAGTTATTTATTTTAAATTATTTATTTATTATTTATTTATTTATTTTAAAAAAGGGAGAAAAGGAATAAGAATTATTAATACAATTTATTTAAAATAAAAGGAATAATAATTAAGCAAGAAAACCAGAAGAAATAGCCACCAGCCACCTCAGTGTACATAATATACATTACATTACATATATATATATATGTATACTGTACCCTATAGTTTAATATTCATTTATAGTATGACACACTCAGTACTCCCGATTTATTTATATACACCTTATATACAGACTGCAGTGTGTTAGGTCAAGCGTAGCATTAGTAGTCTAGTCACTACTAGTGTTAAAAGTACTGTCTGCGTTTTATATAGACATACATACATACTTTGACGAGGAATGATTATGACAACTTATAACATTGTTAACTGCCATTGATTATATGGATAGATATATGTATATATATATAAGTTATACTTAAAGTCTGAAACGTGAATTATGTCTATATAGGCAGTCCGAGATCATTTAAAAAATTTTTAGATATGGAATTTTTTTTTATTTAAAAAAAGTGATAATAAGGAGATCTATAATCTGTTTCATGATTGGAGCTTTTAAGTTGTAACCATGTGGTTTGATTATGTACGCTATGGTCTATATCAAATTATTGGTGGATTGGATATAATGTTATTTATAGAGTTGGTTTCCTATCCGTGTGCTATGTGCGTGTGTGTTTTATGCATTCTTTGTCACATGTGTATGAAGTTCGAGGCACGTTACATTTGTCAGGGTAGGTATTTTTTTTTTTTTTTTTTAATTTCATATATACATATTCTGTATATACATATGTAAGGATTTGCCCTACTTCTTTAAACAAATAGAATAACACATAACTTTACCTAATAGTTAGTCGAGATGTATAAGCCTTGACGCATTCTCTTTTATATGGAAATATACTCCTTATGATTGTGACAACGGACGATTTTAAAGAACTATACTAACGCCCTTTTACAGGAAATTGTTTGAGAAAGGAGGGAGCATGAATTTTTTTTTTGAAACGCGGACGTGACATTAGGTCCATTGAGAAATAAAACTCAGCTTAACATATGGGTGACATAGAACTTGATTCACAATACATATATGTGTGTGTGTGTATATATATGTGTATATTATCCTCATTGTGTGTGTGTGTGTGTGTGTGTGTGTGTGTGTGTGTGTGTGTGTGTTTGAACTTGGAGCTTTGACTGTTCAGAGAGTTTCATACTACTTTACTGTATATTCTGTAGTTGAAGATGCCAAAATTGTTGACAATAAAAGGAAGTATTGCCATGATATGTTGGCCCTTTAGTCTGTCAGTCTCCCCCTATCCTGTTTATTTCTAAGTTAGTCTTGTAGTTTTTATTATGTTGAAGATAGTTAAAATGGTTACCAGTCTTTTCTGTTCCGAGATTTGGTCAGTTTAAAACAACTTTTAATGTTGACTTCCTGATTTCATTTAAGCAGAACATCCATTATTGATGTACTTTTCTTTGAGGCTGCTTAGTAATTCTCATGTTTAAGGGGGGATGGGTTAAGCAGACCCTGTGGTTAACAATTTTATCATAAAATACTGATTTGCATTGTCAGATCTTCTAACACTCAACAACTGAATACCTTCCCTGCAATGATTGGCTAAAAAAGTCGAGTTTTAGGTATACACAATTGTATATAAATTTCACAGATATGGAAAAGTGTAGGAAAAACATGTAATACTGTTAAGAAAAACATAACAAGGTGCATGACTAGGGCTAGCTCCGGGCCTCGGCAGTGACTGACGCCAATTGCGTTTTTTAAAAACAAAGTTTAGCGACAAAATTTGATTTCTGGTTATTATTTTTGACGACATGATAGTCTGTGTGAAACCAAATAAAAGACGCAAGTATTAAGGTTTTGGAATCGAGACTTGACAAACTGGTGACGAAATTGGGCATCTGTCAAAATTGCTGGTGACAAATATTTAGAGCTCATCTTGCACTATAGCATTTTAGACACATCTTCATTTTGGACAAGTGCTGTGACAACCAAGCTAGCTGAAATCTAGGATTTTGTTTTAGTCAACATTTTCCACCAAATTTAACAGAACGAAAAAGGAAAAAAAAAAAAATTATATCCAACTTTGGCTTTAAGCTGGGATTAAATCTACCTGATAGAAATTGCTACTCTCTCAATATAGACTGATTGACCTTTTGCCTCAGTTTATTTTGGTTCTTTTGTAGTAGTGAAATGTGAAACATGAATCCTTACAAGGTTACCATTCAAACACATCATTAAAATCCCAGAAAATAATTGTATTGGTGTCAAGTAGTTACATTGAAACAGATTATCTATCCAACTGGAAATAAAATAAGAGCTGATATAGGAATATGAGACTGGTGTAAGACATGAAAGGAGAGTTATAGCTGATATAGGGGTATCAAACTGGTGTCTGACACAAAATGAGATTTATAGTTGATATAGGGGTATCAGACTGGTGTCTGACACAAAATGAGATTGATAGATGATATAGGGGTATCAGACTGGTGTCTGACACAAAATGAGAGTTATGGCTGGTAGAGGGGTATCGGACTGGTGTCTGACACAAAATGAGATTGATAGATGATATAGGGGTATCAGACTGGTGTCTGACACAAAATGAGATTTATAGCTGATATAGGGGTATCAGACTGGTGTCTGACACAAATGAGATTGATAGATGATATAGGGGTATCAGACTGGTGTCTGACACAAAATGAGATTGATAGATGATATAGGGGTATCAGACTGGTGTCTGACACAAAATGAGAGTTATAGCTGGTAGAGGGGTATCGGACTGGTGTCTGACACAAAATGAGATTTATAGCTGATATAGGGGTATCAGACTGGTGTCTGACACAAATGAGATTTATAGCTGATATAGGGGTATCAGACTGGTGTCTGACACAAAATGAGATTGATAGATGATATAGGGGTATCAGACTGGTGTCTGACACAAAATGAGAGTTATAGCTGGTAGAGGGGTATCGGACTGGTGTCTGACACAAAATGAGATTTAAAGCTGATATAGGGGTATCAGACTGGTGTCTGACACAAAATGAGAGTTATAGCTGGTAGAGGGGTATCAGACTGGTGTCTGACACAAAATGAGATTGATAGATGATATAGGGGTATCAGACTGGTGTCTGACACAAAATGAGAGTTATAGCTGGTAGAGGGGTATCGGACTGGTGTCTGACACAAAATGAGATTCATAGCTGATATAGGGGTATCAGACTGGTGTCTGACACAAAATGAGATTTATAGTTGATATAGGGGTATCAGACTGGTGTCTGACACAAAATGAGATTTATAGCTGATATAGGGGTATCAGACTGGTGTCTGACACAAAATGAGATTTATAGCTGATATAGGGGTATCAGACTGGTGTCTGACACAAAATGAGATTTACAGCTTATATAGGGGTATCAGACTGGTGTCTGACACAAAATGAGTTTTTTAGCTGATATAGGGGTATCGGATTGGTGTCTGACACAAAATGAGATTTATAGTTGATATAAGGGTATCAGACTGGTGTCTGACACAAAATGAGATTTATAGTTGATATAAGGGTATCAGACTGGTGTCTGACACAAAATGAGATTTATAGTTGATATAAGGGTATCAGACTGGTGTCTGACACAAAATGAGTTTTTTAGCTGATATAGGGGTATCAGATTGGTGTCTGACACAAAATGAGATTTATAGTTGATATAGGGGTATCAGACTGGTGTCTGACACAAAATGAGATTTATAGTTGATATAAGGGTATCAGACTGGTGTCTAACCTGAAATGAAATTTGTAGCTTTAATCGCACAAGTCAAAATTTTATGTAAAGAAAATTTGATGAAGAATTTATAAACCAAATGAGACAGATTATTATACAGAAAGTTATTGAAAAGGAAAAGATATATACATAATTTATCTGCCTCCAAGAAATGTATCAGATGTGATATCATGTAAATATGCTAAACATTCAAAATCTCGAAATCAATCTGTGTATTATAAAGTAAAATTCGACTGTCCAGCAGGGTTTGGGGAACTATTATTTCCTGAATACAAATAAGATTCTAAGTTGATTTATGTAGCTTGAGACAGTATTTCTTTTACTGAAAACAAAAAACGGTTATCCATATTTTAATATTTGAATAACTAGCGAATACATTCTATGTAATCCTTGCAATATTGTTAAAGTTGTTTTGCTTGCTCTCTCTCTCTCTCTCTCTCTCTCTCTCTCTCTCTCTCTCTCTCTCTCTCTCTCTCTCTCTCTCTCTCTCTTATATGAAGACATCACCAACTATAGGTGAACTGGCAGAAATTTTGACCTTTGCAGTGCACTTAAGGCAATGTGCAGGGAGGGTTCTTTTACATGCCAACTTTGCTATGACATGGGGCATCAGTTTTTAAGGTCTCATTCAAAAGGACCCCGTGACATTTATTTCTAAATGCTGAGTGCTTGGTGAAAGAACAGTCAACTACCTATTTTAAAGTTTTGTTCAGACCCTGCTAGGGTTGTATTTCCCCCTGACCTCCCATATAGCAAACACTCTACCGACTGAGCTACCCTGATTTGTTACAGGGGTTCAAGATATAGATCTTTTTATTCATTTGTAAATTTTTAAGTCTCTAATACAGATATTTATATATGTCTTTTTCAGAGGAGCTGAGACAGGTCAAAAAGTTCAGTATAGAATTCAGCTTTGGATTTTAATCTATATTAAGAGCTTACGGCTGGCGTATTCATATGGTAAGCTTTATTAAAGAGTTTGACGAGTTCATTGTGATAATACTGCTTGTTAATCCCACAATGACCCTTCTCCATATAAGTTCTCTTAAGATCTATTCATGACTAAAATATATGGAAAAATATGCTGTTGTTGGCATTTTGATTGGGTGAGCCAGCTGGTTTTTAAGCAGCATCAGCATAATCACAACAAGCCTATGTTTTATCTTCTTCTTTTTAGTTCTTATTTTGGCTATATCTGCAAATGGTTTTAATAGAAAAAATTAGAAAATTTTTTCTTGTATTTGTAAAAAATACATTTATAAGGCCGCTTATACTTTTAAGAAGGGAAACGTGGAAAAAAATTCACTCCCTCAATTGGGCAAGGTGCCCTGGATGAAAATTTCACTTGGCCCTTCTGATTTTGAAGATTTGGGCTTAACGCTTCCTGTTGTATTTATTATAAACAAAACTAGCATACTGGAACTAGCTTAATTATTCTGCAAGTTCCCTTAAAGCTAGCTACATCCAACTGTCAGTTAGGTACATAAAGCTGCCCCCGCTCCCTAGAATTCTGAGCTAACCATATTGATTAAATAGATAGATAGATAGATAGATACATAGATACATAGATAAATAAATAAATAAATAAATACATAGATAAATGACTGAAAGAATCAATCTGCTTCAGTAACCACAAAAATATCGAAACTTTCTCTAGGGATTTTTAATTACCCAGAAACCAGAAACTATACCTGTATATAAATATATTGAAGAAAAAAAAGAACACCTTTTATTTCCCCTTTCAGATATGAATGAAACAACCCATTTCCATTATTTTCTGACTGTTCCATCTGTCAGTGGGTGAAATAGATTATGCAATTTTAACCCTGGTCTGCCAGTAGACATAAGGTTAGTCTTCTGTTTACTTATGTATCAATAATGCCAGTGAACAATGAAGTGACCCAGGCATGAACTGGTCAGGTCAGAATTATTTACTTAAGTTCATGGGCTACCTTTTAAACACTAACAATATATAAATAACCATAAGTAGTCTTATTGCAATGATTTTCTAATGAACACAGCTGGGCGCACCCTCTTCATGGCTAGATAAAGCAGACTGGGCCTAGTAAATTTTTTTCTTAAAATAAATTTAAAATCAAAATTTATGGGATTAGATTCGGGTTTTGCCTGGTAATTGTCAACAAAAAATTTCATTTTGTGACTACAAATGTCAGATGATTGCTATCATGGCAAATAAAGTTTTCAAGAAATCTGGAAAAATGAGGTTTGGCCACAAAGAATTTAACCTAGCAACAAAAATCTTAAAATGGCAGCTTTATTTTTTGAGTTCGTAACCATGTGCCTACCATTTTTCATTACCAACTCACAACAATGCTTTTCTACATACATTCGGAGAGTTGTGCACTTAGCAGTCTAAATATGTTTTTATCTTTTCTGATTTTGTCTTGTTTGGCTGGGTGTTTAATGGCATTTCATGTTCTCGGATTCATTGACTGTTGCCAAAACATGTCTTTCAGTCAGAAAAAAATTACTTACGATTATGAGAGAGAGAGAGAGAGAGAGAGAGAGAGAGTTCATTAGTACTGTATCGGGAACCTTTCCACACCAGAACTAAATTATACCTACATACTGACCATAAGTAGCTTTATTGTATTGATTCCTCAATGACAGATGACCAAAATGGCCACACCCCCTTTTTCTGGCTGGACACTTGGTAATTATTTATGTTATTTAAGTGGATTGGTCTAGACAGTCGTAACAGTATGAAAAATAGAAATGGCAAAATTATTGAATTACACTTGCCATCATTTATACATGGATTACTATGTTTGTTTCTCGGTATTGACAAGGGTCAGACTTCTTTATATAGCGGTCGGTCACAAAATGAAGTCCTATACTAATGTATACATCCAATTAGACTCATCTCTGAAATCCATCAAACTACGCAGTGTAATCAGATCAGATCGTCATGAAAATTGAAACTTGTCTGCTGTAGCTGTCTGGGTAGTGTAGTTGATAGTTTGCTCTTCCCTAGTGTGGGGGATTTTTTGAATTTTGCGTCCCAGTCAAGTTTCACCCTTCATTTTTCATATCCTTTATGTTTCATTATAGAAAATAAATTGAAGAAAGAAAGAAATTGCTATGTGTGACCTGATAGCATGAGGTTGAAAGTGAAGAATAGAAATGGCGAAATTATTGAAATATTCTTGCCATCATTTATACTTGGATTCCTGTGTTTCTCTGTATTCACGAGGGTCAGACTTCTTGATATAAGGGATCATCTGCAAAATGAGTTTCTGTACTAGCTAATATATCTGTCCAATTAGAGTAATCTCGGAAATCCATCAAACTACACAGAATAATGAGTTTGAATTGTCTTGATCAAAACATGTTTACTCAAGCTGTGTGGATAGCTCATTTAGTAGAGAACTCGACTAATGTAGGGGGTCTCAGGGTTTGGTTGCCTTTTTTTTTTGCCAACAATTTCTCCTTCATATTACACTATGGGTAATTTTAAGATGGGATAATCCCTTTTCGATCTAAAAATACTCATCAGTTGGTTAAATGAAGCAAATTTTTAACAGTTCGTATTATTTAAATAGAAGCATATGAATTGATTCTGCCAAACTTTCAATCGTGGAGTATCCTTGCAGTTGACTATTATCACCAACCAAATTTTATGTAAATCAGCATTCGTTGCTTTGACTAAAAGTTGATGGTTGACTCATTTCTTTCAAAATTAAATGCAACGATCATGGAGGAAAAATGGATGAATCCAGAAATTCAAAATATGATAACTGTCCTAATTAGCATATCAATTAATTAAACGAGGAAAAGGAAATCAAACAAAATGAAATATGAATCCAAAATATTCAAAATGCGGCAAGTACCCTAATTGGCCCATCACCTGGCCAATTTGATAGGCCAAGTTATCATAGGTATGATATCAAGATAAGTAGTAGGTTCTATGTTATATTTTAATGGAAAATCTACACCAAAATGTGGCATATTCCCTCACTGACCTATGACAAAGCCAATTTGCTAGCACATGAAACAGTAAAACGTGTTTGTAAAGCCCTCCCATCAGTTCCAAGATGGTTCCAGATGATGACTTTGATATCAAAGGATATTTCTTCTCAAACTTTGTTAGGGGGGCCTCGGTGGCCAAGTGGTCTAAAGCGTGCGCTTATGGATGACAGTGTCTCTCACTGCCTGGGTTCTAATCCCACTCAGGACATTTCCTAGTGTGAGAAAGTTTGTCAGTTCGCTTGTCGAAGGTCGGTGTTTTTCTCCGGGCACTCTGGTTTCCTCCACCATCCCAGAACTGACCGCCTCGAAATAAGTGAAAGAATCTTGACTGGGGCACAAAACACCATTACTCCACTCCATTTCACTCCACTCAAACTTTGCATAATTGTTGTACTTCTTCACTTCAATCAATATACTACCTAAGTTCATAATGTTAGTATGTTTAATAGAACTTTAACATGAATGATAGCAGTTGAGTATTCCCGAAAAAAAAAAAGAACAAGTAAAAACTTTAAAGGTACTTGTCTCACCAGTGCAGAGCATTAGAATTTTTATTTAAATTCTTGTGTATTTTTTTTCAATTAAACAATTATTGCTTTTCCTAAAAATTTTTCAAAAAATCAGCATTAGTTTGAAGATTTTCAATACTTTATTTTCTTAATAATCCAATGAAAGCTTTTCCTAAAATTGCTCTTGAAACATCAGCATTAGTTTGAAGATTTTTTAATATTTTATTTTCCTAATAAGCCAATTTTTGCTTTTCCTAAAATACCATCCCTAGTCCCGGATTTCCAATGTTTACAGAGACATAGTTTAAATTTAAAGGTCATCCAGGTTGAAGCCAAGTCATAAATGTCCAGCCCTTAACTGACATGCTAATATTGAAGTATTAAATATCACTGTGTCCTGAGATAATCCCTGACCATTCATCTCCCCTATTGTCCATTTACTGATAGGATAGATTTAAATGACCATTCATCTCTTGACCAATTGATAGGATAGACTTAAATGACTTTTCTCCGTTATATATTGACATAGTGACCTAAAATGACCTTTTAGCATTACAAAGCAGTATATATCCTTGTCTAGATATAGTAACAGATAGGAGGCATTGTGGAGTGTCCGAGCAGGGTTCTCTGACTTTTTTAAAGAGAAATGATTTAAGGATCTTCATGAGTTTAATATGAGATCTCCTTAGGGAGAATTGTGGAGAAATGTATGCCACATTCAAGATATTTTTTTTTTTTTTTTATTTGTATTGAGGAGGTCGTAAAGGGATTTTTTAAGGATTGATATAAGGATCTTTATGATTTAGATTTGAACCTAGGGTAGTGAGCATTTCTGTAATCTTCAAATATATACATAAAGAGCATTGTAAAATAACCAGAGTTTCATGCCCCATTTCAGATTTTTTTTAAAAATATTGTAGCAGAACTGAGCTAGTCGTGGTGTTTGTGTATATAGTGAGTATAATAGAGCGATTTACTGCCAGACTATCTGGTCCCTTTCTTTTAGCCTTGTGGTAGAGCACTCGCTTATCACCCAGAAGGGCTGGGTTCGATACTCAGCCAGGGCACTCACTGAGGATGTGTTTTTTTTCAGGTGTTTCCTCCCTCCTGTTACAATATTTATGTTGAGGAGGTCATACAGAGATTTTTTAGGAGGATGAACAGGGATTTTTTATGAGTTAGATTTGAAGCCTAGGGTAGAGAGAATTTCTGTAACCTTAAGATGTATACATAGGGAGCAGTTTTATGACCCTATAAAAAAATCTATCACTTATATTGAGGGGGTCAATTCAGGGATTTTTTACGATCTTCATGAATTTGATTTGAACCTAGGTCTCAAGATTTGCTTGAGTATATGAGCATTACCATTAGCTTTTTTGATTAGACTTTCTATTATAACATCAACCCCACCCCAAACACCCTCCCCCTAACTCCATTTAAATTCTATGTGAAATTTTTGAAAAAAATATTTTTCACAAAAATGTGCAAAATGGCTTGGTTTAATCATTTTAAGGCTATTTCATTTATTTTATTGGAGTGTACAAAGAGGAAGTATTTCCACCATTTTCCCTGGACTTTGGACACAGCTGTTTTATTGATAAAGGAACTGTTTACTCCTTATCAAATCTCTTTAGTTATCATATCAGTGACACCATTATCACATAGGGGTTATCATAAACTGATGTTAATTTACACTGACGAAAATTTATTTCTATGTCAAAGCTTTCACTTTGTTTGTTTTCTTGTAAGGGAAATGATATCTTCATTTGTTTATAATTTTTTCCCCTAATGACCTAAAAAGTCAAAGGTCCAATGTCAGATCAAAAGGTCAAAAGCCAGGTCATGTAATCCAACATTTTTATTGGCATAAACAACAACAACAACAACAACAACAACATGTGGATGTTATAAAGATAGTTAATACAGAAAACAGCACTAAACTGCCACATGACCTTGTTTTTGTATAAGAAATTATAACTCGGATTCTGGATTTTTTTTTAAAATAAAAAAAATACAACAGTTTGCCCAAACAGATCAAGTTTAGGAATTCAGGGCCTGTCTGCGAGCCGAGAGATCTGTAATTTTTGGTTTGACCCATTTCTTGTTTATTTTTTAATTTCTTGTTATGTTCTTTCATAAAATAAAGTAATATAGTCAATATTTTTAATAAATTGTCTTAAATGACCAGGTCCTGCTGATGAGACCTTAAAAACCAAAGTCTCGTGTCGTGGCAGTTTTGACATGTTAAAGAACCCACCTTGTACATCACCCTAAGTGCACTGCAACAGTAAAAATTTCTGCCACTTCACCTATAGCTGGTGACATCTCAAAATAAGTGAAAAACTCTTAACTGGGTTGTTGAACCCCATTAAATCAATCAATCAAATCTAAATTGACTAGTTACAGATCACAATATCATTCACCACGTAGTGGTAGGTTCAGTTCCTATACCTGTAGAATCTAGTATAAGAAAGTTTGTCAGTTTGCTAACCAATGGTTGGTGTTTTATTTCAGGGTACTCCAGTTTTCTTCACCAATCCAGAACTGACCACTTTAATAGAAGTGAAATACATTTGACAAGGGTGTGAAACAAAATTACTCCCACTCTGGGTTTTGACCTTCCATTAAATGATCATGCAATTTTACTTTTTAGTGTTGCAGTAGTACTTGTGATAACAGTAGTATTTTTTTATTTATTTTTTTTTTTTTTTTTTTTTTAAAAAAAAAAAAAAAAAAAAAAAAAAAAAAAAATTACCAACTTTTTCAGCTTTTCAGCTTTTGGTTGCATTTTGAAAAAAAAATTACCACTTTTTGAGCTATTCAGCTAATGGTTGCATTACAAAGATGATGTTCTTTATTTAAAGGGCACTAATTATTACAAATAATATTTTTCCTTCGTCCCATTGGACATGGAATGTGTCAAGAGATGCAGTAATTCCGTGTCCTTGAAATCTCAATTACTGTACAAATCAATTATACAACATATGCTATTTATATGTAGGTCACTTGCACCTTAACCTATATAGCCGACATTAAATAATTTTATTTTATTAAATAAATAATAAATAAATAAATAAATAAATAATGTCTGTTTAGACAAGACAAAAACTTATTCTAACTACAGCAAACTGGGTTTTTTATTGTCACAATTTGTAAAGTTAGATTGTGGCTTAAAAAAGGGCTTAGCTGACAAATTAGGGGTGATGGGGAGGGGTGACTTGCAATGACTTGAATATTCTTTGGTGAAAAACTTGAAGGACTTAATAAATGAGGTTGGACTGTAGACAAATTAAAGACTAATTCAAACTACAGCAAACTGGTTTTTTATTGTCACAATTTGTGAAGTTAGATTGTGGCCTAAAAAAGGGGCTTAGCTGACGAATCAGGGGTGATGGGGAGGGATGACTTGCAATGGAATAGGCTTGGACTTCAATATTTTTTGGTAAAAAACTTGAAGGACTTCATAAATGAGGTTGGACTGTAGACAAATTAAAGACTAATTCAAACTACAGCAAACTGGGTTTTCTATTTTCAGATTTTGGCATAATAAAGGGCTTACCTGATGAATCGAGGGTGACTTGTTAAGAATTGGACATGGAACTCAATTTTTTTTTTTTTTTTTTTTTTTTTGATAAAGATCTTGAAAGACTTAATTATGTGGTTCTACTGTGTATTACTATCCAGACATTGACATAATACTTATTATTACATTTTTCTATCAATCCCTTTTATCAATATAAGACTTCAAATAAATCCATTTTCCCCCATCATTCAGTCTCGGAAAACCTACTAGTTGATTATTCTAGGGACGGATGGCAGAAAAGATTAGGCCCCTGTCAAGCTTTGAAGCATAGGTGCACGTCAAAACGCGAACATATCCATAACAATGATTTAGTCAGTTTAGTATATCAATTTGTCAAGATTTCGTAAACTATTATTATAGTTTTTTTTTTTTTTTTTTTTAAACATTTATTTACATGTATTTATTTATTTTAAAAAAAGGATAGATAAATCTGTCCAGGGTAATTTACTGATTATTAACAGATTTATTCAGATATTATATATCAGTCCAATTATCATGAAAAAATTCTCGTTGTCCTGCAAATGTTATTGATGTGCATGTGTATATTTGGTATGATGACTCATTTTCTTTTCTGCTTGAAAGAGTGGAAGATGAATTGGTTTAAACAAGATTCAAATTTATTTCACTTATATCATGATGTCACCAGCTACCGATGTGTTTTTTAACATAAAGTCATTTATTTCTATGACTCTGAGTTATATAATTCTTTTTTTTTTTTTTTTTTTTTTTTTTATTTAAAGAGAAAGAACCATTGATTGGTGTGAATGAGAATTTTACGTCCCAGTTAAATTTATATATATATATATATATATATATATATATATATATATATATATATATAAAACCCAATAAAAAAAAAAAAAAAAAGAAAACTCTCCAAACTCTTAAATTCCTTTTTTAGGCCATATCAATTAAACTAATTGTTTATTTTACATTTTACTTTGGTAGACCACACAAATAAAGTCTTTGATCAGGAAGGGAAGATATTCAATTTCAAACATTTTCAACTCTGATCAGGAAGGGAAAATATTTATTTTCAAACATTTTCAACTCTAATCAGGAAGAGGAGATATTTATTTTCAAACATTTTCAACTCTAATAGTCAAAATACATATTGTCTAGGTTTTGACAGAGGGGTTTATGATGTCAAAACTTCTCAATCTTGGATATCACAAGTGACAATGTACTTTTTTTTTTATCCAAGATTTAAATTTTTTATATTGGTCTAGTCACACTGAAAGGTTTGAATCTTGCCACACCAAGAATAATTTTAGGATCCTTTTAGAAAAAAGGCCTTAAAGTTTTTTTAAAGAAATTGTAATGGGGAGGGAACTGCTAAGACCCTTCGAGTATAAAAAACAGACTACAAGCTGTGCAAACTAAGCACAAAAATTCCAAGTGCTTTTTATTGTTTCCCAATTATCGTTTTTTTCCCAATTCTTCCTGCTTCCCTGTGGCTATCAATATTCTATTTATTGTTTATCTATATACATGATTATTAAAGTTAATTCAGCACTTTTTATTAATTTATCAGAAAGCCCAGGAACAAGCTGTTACTATTTGATAATGAATAAAAAAGTGTTTTTTTTTTTTTTTTTTTTTTTTTTTTTTTTTTTTTTTTTCTCTCTCTCTCTCTCTCTCTCTAGCTTTACCTTACGACCCAGACAAAGTCGCCTTGACAAAATATTACACATTGAATCAGTTATTTAGTTATTTTAAAAGTTGAAAGCATTAAGTATATATTTTTGATAAAAAAAAATGTAGTTTTTATAATGAATTTGATATTTAATTGTGATCAATTTCAAATTGAATCAATTTTTATTTAGATGGATGGCAATGTGGCTTAGCAAGTTTAAAGTGCCCCAGTGGCTTTGCAGCTGCTATCTCAATTTTTTTTTTGACAGAAATGGTCAAAAATGCTGTAAGTTCTTTGTTTAGTTGGTTCAGATAGAGGCTTAGCATCAATTTTCTTAGCTAAAATTCAATGAGTGGGCCGTTAAAACTCTATTTTTTGTTCACTTGTTTATAGGTGAACCTAGCAATAATTTCATAGCTCTGTAAATTAAAATAAAAATGTTTAAAAAACCTTGTGTATGAAATAAATCAAAAAATGTTGGTTTGTCTGTTGGTTTAGTTAATGGCTTTGAGAGGTTATGGGTTTAAACCTTGGAACCGTTATGGCTTTATCCCTTTTCTGGTTTGTCTCTTAAGCTTTGACTTTTCTTTCACCATAATTTTGGCATCAGATACTGGTATGTCATGAATTGTATCCAACTTTTTTTGACCAAAGGTTTTTGCTTGTTTGACCAAAAACTTCAAATTAGAAAGTGATGGTATCTTGCCAAATATCCTGCATTCAAAATGAAAGTATAAAATGGCTTTGAAAAGACTTTTGGATCTGAATGCCTTAGTCACAGTTTTAAGACTAATAACTAATTATCAAGTTTTAATAAATGATGTTTTTAGTCTCCGAGTCAGGATTTTTTCATTATATAGAGTCGAACAATTTGGATACATGGTGGAGAATACCAAGAGAAAAATCATCACCCAACTGACAAACCTTCTCACACACTAGGATCTGAGTTAGATTCAGACCTAAGTGCTGAGAGGCACTGCAATCCCTCATGTACATGGTTTCAGACTTCTCCATTAATAAAAGGCTTCTTATCTTGTTTTATGGGAGCACAAGTTTATAAATTTTGACAGTTCACTCAATTTTAAATACAGTATGTATAAATTTAAATGTTTTCTGTTCTTAAAAAGGTAACAGCTTGAAAAAAAAAATTCAAAGAAAAAGATGATTGAGCAGCTGAATAATAGAATAAAACAAGATGTATAAAAAATAAATAAATCAATAAATTAGTAAATAAATAAGTAATAAAAATATCGTATGAAGTTATAGCTTAATAATTTATAACTTTTTTGTGTATAAGATAAAGATAAAATAAAAAGGATAAATGCACAAATATTTTTTTCAAAAATTAAGCAATTTGAAATTCTACTAAATAAGTTTTAAAAAAAGACAGAAAGAAAGTGAAACAAGGCTAAATGGAAAAAAAGAGGGACCAACAAATAAATAAATGAATGAATAAATAAATAAATAAATAAATAAATAAATTGTAACTAATCAGAACTGCAGAACACTCATAATTCACCCATATATATATATATATATATATATATATATATATATATATGTGTGTGTGTGTGTGTGTGTGTGTGTGTGTGTGCAAGCATATAGATCTGTCTTGAAGGATAAGTAATATTCTCTTTTATAGCCTTGATGGAAATTATTTGACAACACAATTAGTAATTCGTTTTTTTTTTTTTTTTTTTCCCCCTCCAGATATCAAAAGAGTTCGTGTGATTTCCATTTTATTGATTACGTTCATGGGTCAGAGTGGGTTAACATGACTTCGTTCGTGGCCTATTTATTTCTGAGATCAATTGCTTGCTCTGCGGGATAGATATCTCTTTTTTTTTTTCCCTAATGAACTAGCTTACTTGGAAATTCAATGGCATAGTTAGATTTATCCTGTAAACTGGTGATGTAATTATGTAGTTGATTATTTCACTTTATTTTTTTTTTTCTGTAGCAAATTTTTTTTTTTTTTTTTTATTGATTCAACTCAAATTTAATGACATTATGTACACTGATCTCTTAACGATTCCATCTCGTAAATAATAACGTAAGTTTTATTTGATAATTCCTTTTAACTGATTTGATTTTTAATTTACTTTGATGATGTAGAGCTACCACTTACTCCCAGAAACAAAAGAATTAATGGAATCCAACAGAATGATGGAAAAGCTAAAATTTTGGAATTTCATTCTGCAACAATTTTGAAAATTTTTTCTTGCTTCTTCTGCAAATTATGAAAAAGCTTTCGTTGTGCCTTTATCATGAGGCATTATTTTTTTAATCCAGTTTTGTTGCTTTTTAAAACAAGTATTTTGGAAGCCAATGTCCAAATGAACACTAAGCATTTTTTGGCATCAATTGTCCAATTGAGCACCATTGTTATGTCAGTGTTCAGACAAGGTGTCGGTTTTAATAAGCATTAATTTTAACGAGTTACCAGTGTTTAATCAGGGTGTCCAGTTCTCAGTGTTCAGACAAGATGAGCATTTTCACCAGCATCAATTTTGATGAATTATTGGTAACAGTGTTTGGACAAACACAGAAGCCATTGGTTTTCCAATGAGCGTTAATGTTGTACCAGTTTGCAATTTGTCATAAACTTAAAAAAAAAAAAGACTATCATAACCCCCTTTAACCTAGATATGAGTTAGGTTACAATGAACTGTTGGAAACAGCTGGTTAACAATATGAACTGTAATCACTGAATCATTATATATCATTGAGTTTTCTGATTAATAGCCTTTTCCAGTGTTAGAAGCACAAAAGGAGATATTAACTATTGTAAAGACTATCATTACCCCCTTTAACCTCTATGAGTTAGGTTACAATGAACTGTTGAAAACAGCTGGTTAACAAAATGAACTGTAATCACTGAATCATTTCTGTGTATTTAACACATGTTGTGTGGTTAATCTCCTTCCAGACATCCTAAAATGTTACCTGGTACTTTTTTATATACTATAAATGTCACATAATATGATTTTTTAAAGTATTTTAACATTTAATGTAGTTCCTTCAGGTTTATTTGACCTTGTCATCAGAAAGAAGACCTGCATATAGCTTTTTTAATTCTCCCTCTCCTTACCAGAGGACACCTCTTTACAGATATATGGCCTTCATGTAAAAGGGATTCAATGAATAAATAGATGATGTAAATTACGAATTAATTATCCTTCAAAGCAATTGTTGTGTTTGTATTTATATCAACCATAGTAAAATTGTCATTATGCTTACAGGTGATCCTTTTTTTTTCTTTTTACAGTTGACATATACCTATGGCAGGTTAAGGGGAGATAATTCATAAAAATGGAGAAATTTTTGGGTAAGTTCATTTTCTTTTAGATTTAAATTTACTTCATTTATTAAAACTTTTTTATCAGCAAATCTTTAGATTTGTCTTTTTTGATTTTGGCTTATGACCTAGTTGTTTGAAGCTTGTTTAGTCCAAACCTGAACTTTAGAATTTTCCCAATTTGACTATATGAAGCGGAGAGAGGGTGGAAAATGTAGCTTTTACCTTTATACTGTTAAGCTATTAAGTTTTACGGTATTTATACATAAATCGTCTTCCCAGAGTGACACAATACATGATTTGTTTCCTGATTTCAAACATTTTGGACCCAGTACCAAAAGCTCTACAGCTGTTCCATTTTCCAGGTGTTGGACCCTGTATATTTGAAAGATCTTTGACAAAATGCATCATACAGACTCTATATTCATTTGGCAATAAATTCATTGCTCAAATTCGAAAGTACCCTTATAGAGAAAATGTAAGCACTTAACTGAATTTGTTAGAAGAATATCATTGTAAATTTTTGAGACTTTTAAAAATCAACCCCAATTTAGATCTCTCGATTTTTTTTTCAGTCTGGTTATCTCTTATTACCTATAAGCAGATGGTATTTGATATTTTATTAGCCCCCATTGTCATAAAAAATACTATTTTTACTCATAAAAATGACAGAAACCCACTGAAGGAAGTAAAAGATGTAAGAAACATGGCCGTTCTATATTGGTATGAGCTTAAAGACCTCGTTTTTTATTTCAAACAAATGGATGGTTATGATATGAATATGGATATTTTTGTGTAATTTAGTTTGTTTTTTTTTTTTCTCCTGTTTTCATAAGGTTAAGCTTCTTGTTTCCTGGTATGTGGAATTATGAGCAAGGCAATATGTTATTATTATTATTATTATATTATATTATTTAATTTTTTGTGCTACAAGCTTTTTGAGAATGAAGCAAAGCAACATAAAGTTTTATACCTTGATTAAGATTCTTTCACTATATATTGAGGTGGGTCAGTTTTGTGACAAGAATGAAACCGAAGTTATCAAAAATTACCTCCACTGACAAACTGACAAATGATTTTTCCCGAGTTATATTTCTACCCAGCAGATGTTATTTGAACTGCATTGATCTTGCAAATTGGTCAAGTTAAAAAGATATAACTTAAGTCTTGTACAACTTCTAATCCAGTGGGATTCATGTTGCATACCTTGATAATTACGTTATTAGCTTTGCATTTACCTATAGAATGAAGTCGAGAGAGAGAAGAGAGAGAGAGAGAGAGAGAGAGAGAGAGAGCTTCTTTACAAAGCAAGAAAACATTTTCAAATTTCAATTCTTTCACGTCTACTTTTGCTATATTGCTGTGCAAAAAAAAAAAACTTGAAAGTACTCTTTTTTGGAAACAATTTTATATATTAGAATATCTGATGCCTATCAAAAGTCGGAAGATTCAGACTGTAATTATAGGATTTTAAATCTTGTGTTTCATTGGGCTTGAAATTGGCAAGTGTAACAAACATAAAAATAATTTAATGCCAAATATTTGAATTGAGTAAAGTTTATTTGCAATTGTGTTGACTGTCATATAGCAATATGAAAAATAATAAAAGGTACACCAACAAATTAAAATTACGGTTGTTATGGCTACATACACATATCCTTGAAACATGAAACTAGCATTTTTATGATTTTTTAAAAAATCAGCCAAAAATTATGATCTCTCCATTATATCTATTATTCAAAGATAATCATGTTTAGAATGACAGGTTATGATATCGGAATTACGGTAGCTAGTTAGAAATGTCAGACATAATAAAATATATATATAAAGTGCTCGTCTCAGACTAATTTTCATTATGATGGCGTTTTTTCGTGTTATTTAATCACGTTCATAACAGCAGACAACGCGCTATCTAAATTAATATCAAATGCAAGTGCATTTAGATACATAGAGAATATTTCTATAAGATATCTTATTTATTTTATCGCTTCAACACTCAATCGTTATGTCTGGGCACCAGTTATTGTTCCCATGACACGAGATATCATCGTACTTTAAAATTGTTTGTTTATCGTCCCGCCGCATCCCAGCTGGATGTAGAAAAGATGATACATTTCCAATCACATTAAATAACTTATAATGGAATATATATTGAAAGAATAAAAATATTCGGGATTTTTTTTTTTTTTTTTTTAATAGCGAACCCATTAAAAAGAAATTTGATACACAGCCAGGGAGTGGGTTTTTTTTCTTGCTTTGTGAAAATTATTGATCTGTAATTGTTATTATAGCATATGTTTTTTATACTTGGATGATAATACAACCAAAAGAGAGAAATAAAGTTTTTTTGCAGAATATTTCACAATAGTTAGAGTACTCAGAGTTCCAATAAACTCGTGAAGAAGAAAAGAAAAAAGAAAAAAAAAGGCGAGGGGGGAAAAAAAAAAAGTTTTGGTTCTTTCAACTGATTGGTTGACATGTTTCATTGGTAATAGGACAGGATTGGTTGACTTATGACTGATTTTATCTGGTTGGTTCACCAAGTGGTAAAACCTGATTGGTTGGTTTATTTTTAACTTTATCATTTAAATTTATTTTAATAGATGGCAAAACCTAATTGGTTAGTATATTGACTAAATGGAATTGGTTTAGACATGTGATAAAACTTGATGGTTGGTTTGTTGCCTATTTCAATTGCCAGATTAACCTGGTTATAAAATCTGATTGGTTTGTCAGCCAATTTAGTGATTGGTTCAGTGTTTAGTTAGTTGGTTTACTCATTAATTGATTTCTAGTTGGTTTAGATAATATTAGGTTGATTCATGTATTGAAGACTGGTTTACTGGTTGATTTGCTTGTGGTCTTGTTGTTTGGTTTATTTGTTTGGTTGAAATGTGATAAAAATTGGTTTAATTGGTTGAAATGTGGTAAAATTGGTTTGATTGGTTGAATGTGGTAAAATTCGTTTGATTGGTTGAAATGTGGTGAAATTGGTTTGACTGGTTGATTGTGGTGAAATTGATTTGATTGAATGAAATATGTTAACATCAATTGGTTTATGAAGAAAAAATGAAAAAAAAAAAAATTTACAAAATCGTTAAAATTTGGTTTGTTATTTGATTAGTAGAATTGTGTTAAAATTAATCATATTAGTTAAAACATGGGAAAATTAATTGGTTTAATGTCTGATTGGTTGAAATGTATTCAAATTTATGTTTGTTGTTGTTATTGTTGGTAATTTATATGATGTTTAGTCTACCCCCTCCCCTCCTCCCCCTTTATAAACATCTAGCCATTCATATGTTGTTAAGTCCACCCCTCCCCTCCTCCCCCTTTATAAACATCTAGCCAGATGTCTGGGAAATTAAAAACTTCAATACTTTTATTTTAAAGTATTTGATCCATCTTATTCCACAATTTTCTAATATGACATTTAAAGTATTGTTCGGTAGTTAAATGCCTCCATTGTTCAGAAAATATATTGAAAAATGTCTGGGTAACTTCAAATATTTGATTGACCTAATTTTACCTCTAACTTTTTTCTCAAGTGGTCCATGTAAAGCTGACCCTGTTTAGGTCATCTATTGTGTAAAAATGGTCTGGGTCATTGAAAACTTTAAACAGTTTTTAATATTTGATTGGCCTAATTCAGTCGATTTCTCAGGTGTGCTAATCAATAAGATGAATTGATATACTTCTACTTATGCTGTTAATGGCTAGACACAACTCATAAAAATTCCATCAGCAAACCCAGTGGCGCGAAAGAGAAATGTTTTTTACGGGATAAAGGTAAAAAATTGTATGATGTTGAAACAACCATTAATGAGAATCCTGATTGATTATAAAAGATGGAATAATTTCCGCACCGTAAGGTAGAAATCTCAGACGAGTAGGACAGACATATTGATCAGAATTGATCGTTTTCTTTGCATTACATATACGTGATCACGAAAAACCCGATAACGTGCTGTTCTGTAATTATAAATTTATCATTTTTTCAGGTACAAAATAAAGCCATACTTTAACACCTTGGTTTTGTAATTACGAGGGTGGAAAAGGGAGACATTGGGATATAAATAATGCATTTTCTAATAAAAAATTGATTTTAACTTGTTCTCCACTTGATTATTTCTGCTTATTTCAGAGTTTGGTTCCCTTTATTCTGCTGTTTGTGTTTAATTTTTTCTTCTCCCCAGAAATTAGTTCAAACGCAAAATTGTTCTTGGTAAATGACAAACATTTTCATGAATAAAATATTTGAATTTTTTTCAATCGGGTCTGCTGATTTCATTTGTGTAAATATTTTTTTATCTTTTAAAATTCTGATTGTTACTATAGATAAAATGTAGAATAATGAAAAATAATTACAGTAAATTGTTACATATAAATGGCAGAATTGTGTGTCTTTGGACTATTTTATCTGATCCGCTTGTTTGAAGTCTGGTAGAGTTTTGCTTATAATGTAGATACATTTATAACATTGATTATAAGTGGTAACAGTTGTATTTATTATTTATTTCTTAATTAAAGTCTTTTAATAAGTCAATAAGGACTTGTATGTAAATGTTGAGCTAATTGCAGTTTAGCATGGTCTCGAAGTTTAAATATACATGCACTTTGATTGTTTATCAGCAAAAAAAAAAAAAAAAAAAAAAAAAAAAAAATCATGTTCACTGCCTAGGTTTAAAATTCCTCTCAGGCATATTCTAGTGTGACAAAATTTTGTCAGTTCCCTTGTCAAAGGTTTCATTTTGTCTGGGCATTCCAGTTTCCTCCACCATCCCAAAACTTACTGTCAAGATTAAAGTGACAGAATCTTGCCAATGGGGTGAAACACCACTCCACTCTAATCTACAAACATTCTTCTTGTAATGCTTGAGGTTGAACTTAAGTTTCGAATTCAGACAGATCAGAGAGAGAGAGAGAGAGAGAGAGAGAGAGAGAGAGAGATTGCTAGTTCAATTTTCCTGGGAACTTCACTTTCCCAGTTCATTTTTATTGAGAACATGCTTTTTATACTTCTTGAGTTTAAGCTTAGTTTTGAAATTATCAGACAGATCCAAGAGAGAGAGAGAGAGAGAGAGAAAGAGAGAGAGAGAGAGAGAGTTAAATAATGGTAGAACAAAACAACTTTAGCAATATTGCAAGGATTTAATAAAATGTATAACACTAGTTATTCAAATATCGTAATATGGATAACTGTTTTTGTTTTCAGTAAAAACAAAAATACCATCTCAAGCTACATAATTGATATTAACTAAGAATCTTATTTGTAATCAGGAAATAATAGTTCCTGAAACCCTGTTGGACAGATTGCTTGTTCATTTTTTCCTGGAAACTCCACTTCCCCAACAATCATAGAGTGGAGTGGAGTAGTGGTGTTTTATGCCCCAGTGAAGATTCTTTCACTTATTTCGAGGCTGTAAGTTCTAGGATGGTTGAGGAAACCGGAGTGCCTGGAGAAAACCACAGACTTTGGCAAGCGAACTGACAAACTTTCTCACACAAGGATCTGCCCCAAGTGGGATTTGAACCCAGGCTGTGAGAGGCACTGGGATCTGTAAGCACGTGCTTTAGACCACTCGACCACTGAGGCCCCCCCAAACAATCATAGAAATGAGGGAAATAATCTTTACTTAAAACACAGTTTGACTACTCCTCTATGATGTCATGCATTCCTTTATTATTATGTAAATTAATGTCAACTGTTTGTTATAAGGAGGAGTTACTGGAGTTCACTTATGTATGTTCCCAGTTCAGTTTGTTCATGACAACTTTGCGAATCAATTTCCTAGAGTGTAAATATGTTTAAACACATTTTATCTAGCTGTGTATGTTTACATGATATGTTCAACTAGTCTCTCTCTCTCTCTCTCTCTCTCTCTCTCTCTCTCTCTCAGTATAATTGGTCTGGTAGTTGTTGGTCACATAACTAGTCCTGTTTCATCAATAACGTACTTGGCATCCATCATATTTACCCAGGTGTTCTCAGCGGATTTGAAGATCCAATTAATAAAAACCTCTGTCTGATATCGCCATTGTCTGTGGAGAGTTTGCCAGACAGTATTTGGCCGGCTTCTAAATGGACTATAACAATATTTATATATAAGGTTTCTATCACAATTTTCATCCCTACTAATTTGTCTTATGGAATCATATTTCATTTCGTAAACAGAATCGTGACCATGCACAGTCTTAGACCATAATTCAATTTATTTGTACTAAAACGGTTAAGTTTTCCATCTGTATTTCCTCTGTCTCTGTTTTGACCAAACAAATTAATTCCATCCCGCCATCACCTTGTTATCGTTGGGTAAATTTTTTTGTGCTGATCTGTCTGGCCATTAATATTTATTTATTTATTTCACGAAACATTTTCATGTTTTATTTCCATGTTTTTCATTTAATACAAACTATAAATTGATGTTGGAAATCCCCAACACAAAGATAAGTTCAAATAGTGAAAGTTGAGTTACCTCCCTTTGTTCTTTAATTGTGACTCCTGCTATAAAAAAGAAAAACTTTTTAAGAAGTTTCAAACCAATCTAAAAAAAATTTTTCTAGAAAAATGTTTTTTTAAATACATTAGCTATAAACTTTTTTTTTTCATTCTAATTGCAAGGTGCATAAATAGTGTATGATAACATTTCGAGGGATTTTTTTTTAGAAGAGATCATGACATATCTAAATTTATCTTATTTAATGCCTTTTTACGAATCTTTGTGACTTAGATAAAAAAAAATGTTTATTTAATCCAGAGGATCTACTTCAAAACACATCATCAGATCCTACAGGTTTTTTTATCACCTAATGAGGATATAAGTACTCATTACTCTTACTGTTTAAAGGACTCGAGTCATATACACGAAGACATTTATTTGTATCTGTACATCTGAAATTTAATTGAAGACTTTGTTTTTTCTAACTGCCTTGTGGACATCTTAATTTGAAATTAATGACTGTTCTAAACTTCCCTCTCTCTCTCTCTCTCTCTCTCTCTCTCCATTCCCCCCCTCTCTCTCCCTCCCCATTCCCCCCCTCTCTCTCCCTCCCTCTCTCTCTCTCTCTCTCTCTCTCTCTCTCTCTCTCTCTCTCTCTCTCTCTCTCTCTCTCATTTTTTCTGGACTTCAGTGTAGAGATAGACGTAAAGCTAATAACATAATCGTCAAGGTATGCAACATGGCATACAGGGATCCCCAGTGGATTAGAAGTTGTAAATACCCCGACCCCATATCCCCTCCCCCTCCAACCCTCAGTACCATGTACTTTAAACAGTTTAAAGTAATTTTTTCCTTTAAGCTAGAGTCATTGTGTAGAATCATATATTAAGTATTTTTAAATAAATGATAAATGACTATGTAATACTATATGTACAGAGTTGCAGGTTATTAAAAACTTTGTCTGGCGGGTAAAGTGCAGTCTAGGTGTATGTTTAAACTAAAGTCTTTTTTTGTATAAATTACATGTAAAATGTTACAGGTATACACCTGTATGTAATAGTATTACTTACAGGTATATTTGTAAATTGCGAAAATCATAAACTGGATTTTACATGCACTGTTTCAAGTTTTATTAAGTTTGACCATGGGTTTACATGAATGCATGTGTGTGTGTATCTTTGCATGTGAGTTTGCTTAATTATATATATATAAATCTGTGCGCACACACAAACACACACACACACACACACACACACACACACACACACACACACACACACACACACACACACACAAAAGTTTCAAATGTCCATATCTATAAACTTTAGGAATGCACATGCGCGAAATAAAGCCTGTAATTATATATTTTTAACATGAATACACATGAAGGCGATGAAGTCATCAAGTTTGGATATAGAAAATCATTATTATGAACTTTTTTTACAATATAAAGTGCTAACTGAGACGACTCATATGCACTTGCCCAGACAACTTTAAATAAAAAAAGAAATTCACAATCCTGTACACTTCGCTAATCAGCAGATCAATGATAGACGATTGATCTGTCTGGCGGTGGTTTTTCAGGTAATAAACGATCAACACTTCGACACATTACATCATCCCAACAGCAAAATTTGACGGAATTTACAACACACACACCTTGATTTACTACACACGATTATATGTGTAGGGGTGTGCGGGTTTTTGTGGGACATGGGTAGGTAAATTCATATATTTGACAATTTGATTTTGAATTTGTAAAATTTTGCAGATTTTTTATTTACTGTTCCCTAAATTTTAAACTTGTTTTATATGCATATTTTAGGACCACTGGCTTTAAAATAAATGGATTGTTAGGTTTTTTGTAAAAAAAGAAATATGATTAAAGTCTTATTAAAAGTAATTTAACCACTTCCCTGGATACCATATTGTCATTTTGTCCCATTCTTGTCGTAAGTTGATGTTGTGATGATATTTTTCATCATTAAGTTCTGTGGGTAAAGGCCTTAACAAAAACACTTGAATTAACCACAGCCCTGGATACCATATTGTCATTATGTCCCATGCCTGTCCAAAGTTGATAATGTCTTAACAATGTGTTTTTATTTCCAAGTGGTGTGGTTAAGACTTAACAAAAGTCAATCGAAATCAATCCCTTCATTGGATTCTGTTAAGTCATTGTGGTCAATACCTATCCCAAGTTGTGGATATCATATTATACCTTTGTCATGTTTTGTTAATAAGTTTATTATCATCTTTATTTTGGTTACTGGCTTGCTGGCTATAACCAAATTGGATGTTGTTAAGCAGTTGTTTGAAATATTTTTATTCTACAATCAGTGGTTTGGGTGGTTGGGTTGGTGATATTGTTTTGTTTTGTTTTTTTCTCTATGATTCTGCTGTTTCAGCCATTGTCTGGTGTTCTTCTTGGTGATTCTCTCATTGCCAGATATTTTCTAAACAGTAAGGGATGGTTGTATTTTTGTCTTTTGCTATTTTCTGTTGCACCAGTGTTTTTTAGGTTCATATTTGTCCTTTTTTGCACTAGATTTTGACCCAACTGAATTTTGTTTTTGTGTAACTTGTTAATAACAATTATTTTAGCATTTATTGTTATTGTTCATCTGATGTGTTCATATTGGTATCTCTAAATAATACTTTGTAATTAATACTCAGCTGAAATATTTCAAATTACCAGATTGAAGACTTTTTGATATAATTTTTTTTTACATGTGTCAACATAAGGAGATTCTAGTTGTTTGTTATTTTTATTTATTTATTTTTTCATTTATTTACTTAAATTTTATTATTATTATTATTATTATATAAGACATTAGGTTGCAGGGAAAAAATTCTTTTTTTAAAAAAAAATGAGATTAAGATTTATCATATTATAACCAGATAGGAAAAAAATGCAGGAACAGGCTGGTGATTGAGGACTGCATCCTTACACAAATATCCTTGGATGGACTTTTACAAAGCAAAAATTTGCCTCTTCGTAACTTCTTCAGGCCAAACTGGCCACCAAGAGAAATATGCTATCATGCTTGGGGATTTAACCCAGGACCTCCCACACTATAGACAAGTGCTCTACCAACTGAGCTACCGAGATAGCTACAGTTTGTTTTGTATTTAAAAGCAAAAATTGCCTGATCATAACTGATTCCGGCCAAACTGGCCTCCAAGAGAAATATGCTATCATGCTTGGGGATTTAACCCAGGACCTTGCACACTATAGACAAGTGCTCTACCAACTGAGCTACCGAGATAGCTACAGTTTGTTTTGTATTTAAAAGCAAAAATTGCCTGTTCATAACTTCCTCCGGCCAAACTTGCCACCAAGAGAAATATGCTATCATGCTTGGGGATTTTACCCAGGACCTTGCACACTATAGGCAAGTGTTTTACCAACTGAGCTAACGAGATAGCTACAGTATGTTTTGAACTTTTTTATTTCATTTATTTTTGGTAGATATTTTTTCTGTCTCTGACAATTTACCATGTTGATTTATTATACATAGCGTTTAAAAATACAAGTGTACCTGTTGTTGACATAGTCGATATGAATTTTATTGTATCAATAACTAACTCTCGCATTGAAATTCAAAACTAGGTTAACAGTCTGGACTAGGTAATGTTTGTCTGCCGACTGTCTGCTGCAAATATTCATATAGCATAATTTATCATACGGTTTTAGTAAGAGATTATTATATTCACACCTGAGAAATCGATACCTGTAACTTATTATCTACCTTGATGCTTGCTTACTGCAAAATGATACCAATAAACTGTTGGCCTCAATTACCGTAAATTATATAAATCCTCAGTCTCTGACCTATATATGAAGTTGCTGATTATATTCTCTCTTATTTAAATGTGTCGAAACTGATGATGATAATAATAATAATAATAAAAATGACAATTTGTAAAATTTTTAAAACCAATTTAATGGACATAATAAGATTGAATTTAATGGTGTTTTACGTCCCAAGTAAAGATTCTTACACCTATTTTAAGATGGTTAGTTCAGGGATGGTGAAAGAAACTAGAGTGCCCAGAGAAAACCATTGACCTTTGGCAAGAGAACTGACAAACTTTCACACACCAGGATCTAGACAAAAGACCATTCTTTGATGTGTAAATTCTTTTTTCTGAATTTGGACTTTTCAGTCATCTATTTGCCTGTTTGGGCAACTGTTTTTTTTTTTTTTTTTCAGGTAACATAACTACTTTGGTCACATCTAACCCTGAAGATGATGTGCTGCTAAATCCCACTTGGTCATCTCTGACAGTTGGACATTATACTCTGCCATATGACACTTGGTCACTTCTGAGACATGGGAAATAATGCTGTACTAAATCAAAATTTTCAGTAGGAACTGCCGCTTTCGGATTCCAACTGAGTTGGTGATATGCCCATTGACCCATGCTTTAGACCACTTACCCACTGAGCGCCCCCCGCCCCCCCCCCCTTCCCTTACCAAGATAAGTTTGCGGGACATGAGAATGACACCAATTCTAAATAACCAGAACAAATGCTATCTAGATTTAAACAACAATACTTGAACTTAAACAATGTACAGTCGGTCACGTGTTGTCTAGGATTTCAATGTTAAAATAAAATTAATCGTAATTTAAATAATTGAAGTATTTCTAGACAATAGATATGAAGTGTTTCTTTTAAATAATTAGGTCAATTACTGATAAGTGACATGGTTATTACGTTGTCATATTTAAAGTACATCTAACAACTTATATTGTGTCTGACTGACTACTTATAAACCATATCGATTATTTAAATTATAACGATATTGTAAAAGCAAATTTAGTAACCACGGAAATTGGTCTAAAACATGTGTTTGCAGATCACAGTGCCTTTCTGCACCAAGTGGTTCTGCAGATAAGACCTTGAAAACTGATACCCATAGCACGATAGGTTTTGCATGTTAAAGAACCTTCCTGCACATTGCCCCAATTCATAATTTCTGCCACTTCACCTATTGCTGGTGATGTCTCAATATATGTGAAATATTCTTCACTGGGGCGTAAAACCTCAATTAAATCAAATTAAATCCATGCGCACCAAGGTTCAGACACCAATGCAGCAAATTCTAGTGTAAGAAAGTTTGTCAATTCACTTGATAACAAAAGAGGATTTCTCTGGGTACTTAGGTTTTCTCCACTGTCCGTGAATTGACAGCCTTGATAAAAGTGAAAAAATATTGACTTGTTTATTCCATTCTATTCTAAAACAAATTTGATATGATGTTGACTTCGGTTGAATTCTAAGATATTTTTTTAACAATATTAAGATTTTGCAAATATGGAGATATGGAAGAAACCAGAGTTCCCGAGGAAAACCTCCTTAACATTCTTACTAAAGAACTTCCGAAAAAAAGGACTTGAATCGACCACTCATCAAAATTTGTCAAAGGTGAAAAAATAACTTAATATTCTATATGAATGGATTCAATTATTTTTATAAAAGTTTTCTTCAATCGGTAATGATTCATTACATTGATAGGGGTGTGGGTGGGTTGGAAACTTTCTACTTCATATTCTCTGTCATGTTAAGCTTCGTATTACCTCATTAAAAAGAGTACGCTTTTTTTGTCGCGCCTGGCATCATCATAAGGCGAGACTTAGATATTACTTTTCCAGTGTTGGTGGCAGCGGTGGCGGCCGTGGTGGCGGCTGCAGCGTGTCAAAATGTGAAAGTTTATGTGAAAGTTATTTATTTTCTACTCAATCAAAAACTAACCTGGCGAGACATTTAAATACATGGAATTCTTGTTTTGTTTAAATAAAACAAAGAATTTTTTAAGTCTTTCGGAATTCAGGGAATATTTAAAAATTTATTTTCTCAAACTGAAAGGGGGGGGGGTTCCTTCATTCATTTGTGGAATTCTTTAGGGAAAAAATTCCTTCATTCATTTGTGGTATTGTTCTCGTGCTTTTAATGGTCATTAAAACAACTTTTTAAACAATTAACAATGAAAAATAAATTAAGATTTATACTTCTCAGACGTTGTTAGTCACATTAAAAGAATTCTCCACCAGACCGAATAAATACAAAGTATATCGTGTCAGTTCAATGTCAGGGGTGTTAAAGTCTACTTAAATATTGATACTCAAATGTCAAGGATTTAAAAAAAAAAAAATTTAATAGGTTTTTTTTTGTGTTTTGTTTTCTGATTGGCTTTAGTCGATCTACTACTATTGCGATTGGTTAACACAGCAGGTTATAAATAAATCGTGGGTTAGAAAGTCTGTGATATGTCTATCACGATTGTCACACGATGATGTCATTGCATATTTAACTTAAATTTGTCTTCATCATATTATTGTTTTCATGTTGAGGGTTTTTAGGACTACTAAGATACATTAAAAACCGCATTGTTTTCGTGTTTTTTGTCTTCTGTGATTGGTTTACATACCTGTATGATGGTTTTAAATCCGGTTGTTTGTGTAAGGCCATTGTCACATGATTGATTTCATGGCATATTTTACTTTATTTTGTCTTCTTTTCTTTTCTTTTCTTTCTTTCTTTCTTTTATAAAAAATCTTTTTTAAAAGTCATAGTTCCCAGACAGGAATTTCTATTAAAGGGTTTTATTGTCAACACATTTTTTTGAGGGTTATAGGGGAAGGTTAGAGAGAGAGGTCAGACAAACTTAGGTTCTCATTAATTTAAACACTTGAGAAGATTGTTCAATGAGATATGGTGCCGATTGCAATTCTATTTTGGACTTGGGTCCATTTTTACGACCAAATTTGGACTTAAATGGTTTTCTATTAGGGGACACAACAAGTATCTGATACAATGAATACTTGTTACTTAGTAACTCAAACTAGACAAACTGCAAACTTATTGAAATCATGTGACAATCATGTGACTAGTAATGGATACATCATTACTTCTGTCAAATTTGATAATTTTGTTATTCGATATTGCCAATCAAATAAAATTTCTTCTACAAGGTAATTAGTATTTACAAGGGTAAATTAGATTTAACATCAGTCTAGACAGTGTAATTACTATGCAAAATTAGTCCTTCTTAAAGCAATATTGTAATATATATATATATATATATATATATATATATTAAGAACAATTTTGTAGGTCTATTTTGAGGGTTGTCATGGTAATTTTCTGGAGGTGGTTTTTTTTTTTTTTCTTTCCCCTCTAGTTATGGTAGTCATTTTTAATTTTGTTCCATTCCTTATATTGCAAGAGTGGTAGTGTTGACACATCAATCTTTGAGAAACATGATATATGAGGATATGAGGCATACATTGTGTTAAACATTAAAGGACACTAATTTCATTATATATATATCTCTCTCTCTCTCTCTATTTTTTGTTTTTGAATGAATGAATGAATGAATGAACAAATAAATGAATGAAGTAAATGAATGGGTACCTTAATAAAAGTATGGTTTTTATATTTGAGTGTTACCTGTTAAAGCTGCATTAAGTTTTTCAATTTTCTGATTTTTTTTTGATTTTTTTTAATATATTTTTTTAAAAATAGATAACTTCTTATCACGATCCGTGAGATTTATTTTCTAAAATTTCATTTCTTTTAGCTGTAAATAAACAGAATCCTCTAACTGGTTGATCAATGTTTAACGATGATTATTATGAGCTTGGAGCATGTGCATAGATGTACGGAAAAACCCATGAATCGAAGGTGAAACATGACAAATTGCATTAATTGTCCGTCATTAATATCCAGATGTATTTGAGATGGTGTTATGTATCCCTTACTAAGTCACAAATGACAAATTCAGCGAATTTCTGTGTTTAATTTACTGTATTTCACCGTTTTGAAAGTTGTATTTAAATGACCCGGTTTTTTATGACGTAACCATGTTCTAATATTAGATCCCACATGCTATATCTTGCTAGAAATAATTGTTATTTCTGTGTTTATTCGAGTATTTATTGTTGAACCAAATGTAACATTGTTGATTAGGAACATCATTAATTAGATTAGCACCGTTTTAATTTTTTCTTTGGAAAACTTACTGCAGCTTTAAGAGAATAATGACACAAAGATGACAGCAATATTTGGTGTTATTTTTTCCTTGTTGCAGCCAAGGGTTTGAAGCCTAACACCTTCAACTCGCTAAACTACAACAGTTTTAGTTCCTGAACCATTTTGCATTGCAACTTTTCATTGGTTCTTGTTACTTTGGTTAATATTTGACAAAAGTACCTCTCCTTCATATAAAGTTGTCCAGGGTATGCAATGAAACACCCTGGCAACTATGTTTTTTAGAGAAATCAGGGCAATGGGTTTGAAGCCTAACATTTTCAACTTGCTTAACTACAACAGTGAGTTCCTAAACCATTTTGCAACTATTTATTAGTTCTCATTAGTTGGAACACCTTGGTAACTATGCTTTTTTAGAGAAATCAGGTGAATGGGTTTGAAGCCTAATATCTTCAACTTGCTAAACTACAACAGTCTTAATTCCTGAACCATTTTGCAACTTCTCATTGGTTCTCATTAGTTGGGTTAATTTTTGACAAAAATACCCCCCACCCCCCTTTCCCCCTCTCAGATTAAGCTATCCAGGGTACCCAATGAAACATCTTTGCAACTATGACCTCTAGAGAAATAAGGGCAACTGGGCAATGTTTTGAAGCCTAATACCTTTAACTCACTGAACTACAGTAGGCAGTGCTCTATAACCATTTCCTAACTTCTCAATACTTGTGTAAATGTTTCACAACCCCCCTTCTCTCTCTCTCTCTCTCTCTCTCTCTCTCTCTCTCTCTCTCTCTCTCTTTTAGATAAAGCTGCCAAGGGTATTCAGTGCAATGCCTTGAAACTGGACTCTCTTTTATGAAGCAATGTAGATTTCTAGAGAAATCATGACAACTTTTTATTTAAAATCCAGTCGAGTGAAATATAAACAGTTTTTAAGGGTTTCATTACTGTACTGAAGACTTGGCTATATCTCTTTGAATCTTTGTGAAGATTACAAGAGGCTCTTGTATATGCCAATGACAAAATGATTGGAAGAAGAAGCAAATTCAAATGAATACAAAAGCCGCTAAATTCTGTGATTACAAAAGTCATTCACAAACATGAAATTAAAGCAGTATCTGATTTAAAGAGACTTAATAAGCTTAGAACTCTTCATTGGAGTGTATGTAAAAATAGAGTCATTCTTTTTCGAGTAGGTATGATTTTTTTTTTTTTTTTTTTCAGCAAGGCTTTAAAGATTTTAATGTTATTTGTATTTGGGAATAATTTTGGTTATCTGGATCTGATGAATGAGATGGACTTACTTATCATTTTTTTATATGTATGTATTTGAATAAAGATACTTGTTTACTTATCAGACTCAGACAGGAAAATAAAGACTTTTAAACCAAGGATCAAAGGCAGAATTGCATAAAATACAGATTTGTAGCATTATCTGTAATAAAAAAAAATCTTATTGCACAAAAAAATAACTAAATGATATTGAGAGATATTAATCGGGCATAGACAGGAAAATAAGAAAGCTGCATAAAACAAAGATTCATGGTATTAGGATATTCTTATATGACAGCTGTAATTATTTTTATCAGACATAGACTAATGTAACTGTCTAATTCGATATACCCCAATCCCCGTTTTCTAGAATCCGCAAATACAAATATGAATAAAAGTGATTTTGATCAATAAATTTTCCAATTAAGGGACAGACGTTGCTGATGCAGGATTAAGTGGCGATAAAAATGGCCGGAGCTAAAGGGACGTCTAGACAAGATGTCATATTAACTTTAAAACCATCAATTTGTGTGATTACCGAAACACCTGATAAGTACAAATAAACTTCTCAATCAGAAAGTTAATACACGACTAAATTCTAGTAATTATCTTTATTCAACTCAGGTATTCCTAATTGGTCTGATGACTCGAGATTTTCTTTTTTATCTTTTTTTTCATTTTTTTACCTGTCACATTCCACCAACTTTCTTTTTCTTCTTCTTCTTCTTCCAATTTTACCTTTTTAAATTCAACCATTTTGTTAATTTTCTTTTTTTAATTTTTCCTTTTAACATTCCCCCATCTTGTTTCCCCTTTCCCCATTTTACCTGAAACATTTCAGCTAATTGTATTACTTTCTTTTTCTTCTTTCCTTTATTTCTTTCTTTCTTTCTTTTTTTTTCTAAATTTCTCTCTATAATACCAACATCTTATATTATCCTGTCTGTATGCCTGTTTCCTCCTCTTTCCTGTATAGTTTTAAAGTACGCATTATTCTGGCATTTTAAATAATAAAATTAATAATAAAACACCATTACTCATGAGCATTAATGCATCACTATATTGGAGTTCTTGTTAACCTTTTTTTTTTTTGCTTCAAAATTTGGTGACTTCCTGGTCGATATATCTAGTTCTAGGTAAGTTACCTATGTTTAATTTGATATGGAAGGTGAACTGTCTGCTGATGTGGATTTGATCATTATACGATTATGAAAACTTCTTTTCGGTAATAAAGCTACAGACTTTAAAACTTGTAACATAGTTACCAGCCAAATACTTGTGCTTTATGTTGCAACTATATATTATGTTCTTTTGCCTTCAGTGTCTTAGCTTCAAATTTATTCCGTGTATCATAATTGCCCCACTGTTCTTATGGTTGGATGTGGTCTTTTTTTTTTTCTTTTTTTTTTTTTCTTTTTACTGGTTCAGTTCAAATAAAAAATTAGGGCCTTAAGTTGAGGACTTTCAAAAATTAAGATTTATATAATGGGTTCAAGCCTCAACCTGAACTAAATGATTCTTGATTCCTTACCACCACCCCCACCCCCACCCCCCACCCCCATCCCCATCCCCACCCCCACCCCTTTTTACAGAGACTAATTGTCAAAGCCACATATTTTGGAGAACCCTGATGTCACATTGAAAGCTAGATCAAAATTTGTTTTTCCTTGAAAAATATTAAATTGCATTGCTTCAAAATTAGTAGACATGTGATATTAGGTGGTTGCTTGTATGTAGGTAACACAGATACTTATGTTTCATTTGATTCTGAAGATGAACTACTGTCTGATGATGATATAGATCTGATCTTAATTCTATGACAAAATAGCTCTTATGTCAGTAATGTCACACACACACACACACACACACACACACACACACGCACGCATGCACGCACACACATGCACACACACACACACACACACACACACACACACACACACACACACACATCATATATTGTCTGAGTAGTTGTAAGAAAAGGTAGGGTAAGTCAAGGAATATAAAATTTTAATGTTTTTTTTTTTTTTTTAATTATATTGGCTAAATGTATTTCAATGTGACTTCCTTCTTGATCATTGTATGTTTGTTGTTGTTGATATCGTTGTTGCCAAGAATGTTGATAATCTCCTTCCAGTAATAATCTTCATGGCATCCACTTTATTATGGGACTGACAATCTACTTCAAAAGTTTGCCCCATTCCAAAGATGCCCCCCCCCCCCACCCCACCCACCCCCCCACCCCCCCCCCCCCCCCCCCAAAAAAAAAAAAAAAAAAAAAAAAAAAAAAAAAAGGTAGAAAGAAACAGAAATTTTAAGATTTTTAATGATTTTATTGTACACTATTTTTTCCCCAAAAATAGTATGAATATTAATGATATTAATGTCAAGTTGCATGACATTGGAATCTTGATTGACAGTAGCCAAAAGGGGTGTGACATCCCTGCCTTCCAATATACTCTATCTATTTTATACATACTGCTGGTCCATTCCTTGTTTCCGTGTTCCTATTAAAGTATTTTAAGCTGATTTTCCAGTTTCTGCTCAAACAGCCAAGTAATTTGCCAGTTTCTTCAAATTTTTCAGTTGATCATAGAATTCAATATATATTTTCTGGTGATCAAATATATCAAGTCTTTCACTGTATGTTTATATCACATCTTCCGCTCCAAAGATGAAACTCCAAATGGCAAATTATGCAATAAACAGTCTGTAAAACATAAGTAAATTCAATTCATAACATTACAAATCTGTCCATAATGTCAAATAAAGAGAGGTTTAACAGCGTGTAAAGAAATTTTCATGTTGCGAACATTTTTCAAGTAAATCGCTTTTTATATCATCTGAATAGCATGTAAACAATTCTTTTAAACAGGCAGTGATGTCCTTAAAGCTAATTTCGGGAAGGAAGATAGATTGGTATTTGCAGTTAAATACACATTTGTTACTTTAAACACACAAGTCACTATTTCATGAATGTGAGGTATTTGATGGGAATATATATAGACAAAACAAATGGCTTTTAAATTCATTACATTCTTTTCTTTTGAGGTGAAAATTGTTTATTTCTATTAAATATTTTTTTCTATTCAGTTGATTTGATTGAATATTCTTTATTCTCTATATTTTTTTTTTACTAGACTTTTAACTGCTTTTATTTGTCTTGCTTATTTTGTTGGTCTACATATTATGATTGGTTAGTGATTCTTGCAGTATATCTCTGATTGGTCATTTTTGTACTAATTTGTCTGATTGGTTGGGCATTCTTGATATTTTCCCCGATTGGCTTATTTTGTTTTGCCATGAGGAAATGTACATTGCACGAATGATTCAGTATGATTTGCTACTTTTTCCATCAATCAATTTATTTCCTTTTAGGAACTTAGCTCATTTCTGTTTCTAATAAATTTATGAATGTAAAATTTTCATTTAATTCTGATAGGATTAAGAGTTTAAGCTCTTGCAACTTAATGTTACGAGCCATGCTCCGAGAAAAAAGCTTTCAAATTATTATCATTTATATTATAAACTTGTTGGAAGTAGAACATAAAAGACAGGGCTCTGACAGCTCATTTTGGGAATGGGGCTGGGCCCTTGGTATTGGGAAAATTAGTGTCGTTATAACTGATTTTGGGAAAATTCACATAGTTTAAAAACTATTTGATAATTGCTTTAATAACTATATTATATAAAGGATAATTTTATATAATAACTATCATTCTGATGTTATAACCCGTATTATGTACAAATGTTAACAAATCGATATGATGTCACAACCATTTTTTTTTTTTTTTTTTTTTTTTTTTTTTTTTTTTTTTTTTTTGGGGGGGGGGGGGGGGGGGGGAATCTAGGTTTCAATTGAGAAAAAACCAGCCTTTTTTTGCATTGGGAATGGGGCTGAATTTTGGCCTCAAATCAAGCCCAGTGAAAGCCCTGAAAGAAGTTCATTCCCTTCTGTATTTCCACGTGACCAAAGTCTAGCTAGTTTATAAAGATATGTTTTGACAATGAAAGAAAGATGTTTCACATTTATTACACCCATCAAAATCTCTAAAATTGTGTTTATTTTCTCATGCTGACCTTGACATTAAGTCAGACGGACAGCAATTACATTAGTCGATCAGTCCAGTCCGTTTATCGACATCATATGGATTACTTATTTAGTACTGCTGGGTCAAGTTGTCAAGCCATTCACAGATCACTGAAAAACCTTGGTGTAGGATCTGCATTTATCTAGACTAGCCAATCATTTTTTGTTATGATCATCACAGGAATACTGTCTCGATGTAAATAGCCTGGCACACAGACAAACGCAAATTAGTCAAACAATCTAGAATCCGTGCAGAGAGAATGAAATGAAAATGCCTGATCATTATCCACGGAATCATTTGTTTTAAGACCAATAATGTGTATATTGGAGAATTCCCTACATGACTTTAGTTGATTTCAGCGGATGTGAAACAAACTCGCTCATGGTTTTAATTTGGCGAAGCTGTCAAGCGAATTGTTATTGATACCTAATATGTGAAGTAATGGGTATTCCCGCCGTCATAAGAGGAGTTTTTATCGGCTAATAAAACATAATGCTCTTTTCAATATTATCTGGCTATGAACGTAACAGATTTCCTTAATACCATGGCTGGGAAATTGCTACCATTTAATGCAAAAACTGAACAAGAAATAGATCGTTTTTAATGATAAATAATCATGTTTAAATTTGTTTTTGTTTCTTTTTAAAAAAAAATGTTTTAGATACAACAGTATACAATGATGTCAAATTACAGGACATTCTAAGCAGTAATATCTGATTGAAGCAAAATAAATTGCTTGAGTATACATACCACTTATTTCTATGTATTTGGCTGAGACTTGTTAAAAACATTTTTTTTTTTTTTTTTTTTTTTTTTTTAAATATTTGTTTTTACTTTTTTTTTAAATGCCTCAATCTTGGTCTTTGAGATCTTAATAGGTATTTAATTTCACTGAAATTAAATTGAATTTTTTTTATTATTATTTTGGAATAGTTGAAAAGAGGGGAAAGAAGAGATATTTTATCAAATAACAGTAATAGCGACCTTATAACTTATTTTTTGAATAATTGAAAAGAGGGGAAAGAAGAGATATTTTATCAATTAAGAGTAATAGCTACCTTATAATTTTTTTTTTTTTAATTATTGAAAAGAGGGGAAAGAAGAGATATTTTATCAAATAACAGTAATGGTGACCTTATAATTTTTTTCTTCTAATAATTGAAAAGAAGAGATATTTTATTAAATAACAGTAATAACGACCTTATAATTTTTTTTTTTAAATAAAAAAAATGATGATGATACTGCTAGTGTAACTTCATTCCTGGTTTAGAATTTCCACTTAATAAAAGCATAGAAATAAAATCCCTAG
Source organism: Tegillarca granosa (assembly GCA_029721355.1). Lineage (NCBI taxonomy): Eukaryota > Metazoa > Mollusca > Bivalvia > Arcoida > Arcidae > Tegillarca > Tegillarca granosa. Next base: position 9,041,713 of record CM056611.1, on the reverse strand, counting down.
TACAACTGTAATGTCAGATTTTTTTACAGTACCAGTTAGAATTAGTATCTGACAAACTTGTCTTAGCTTTTAATATAAGAATAGTTATAATAACAAGTATATGTCTGCATATCAGCTCTCTAAAGTGGTGCTCCAAATAGCAGGAAATTCCAAGAAAGGAAGAAATAACTCTCTAGAAAGAACTCTCTGGAATTCCATGGTTTTAACCGGATTTCTCTGATGTCCTTCCGAATTCTGAAAAAAGGTGAACAAGTGACCTGCCCATGGTCAATCCCTACCAGTTGACAAAATTTCAACCTGATTGGATAAGAAACATAGGAGGAGATGTCTCTGAAAAAAATCTGTCAGAAACTACGAGGAATAATAAAAATAGAAATAATAATAATAATAAAGATTATGAGTAACAACAAGATGTCTGCTAATACGCAGACATAATAATAACTAGACATTGTAAGTGTGCAGGCACACAGTCAAACAAGTCTCCTACAGCCGCCACATTTTTGATCTCGGAATTAAGGAATTACAAGAAAATAGAAATGTATGTATCTCCAACAATAACATTTTGAGAGGGGCATTAATCTCTGATTAATATAGCTCTTGTTTATTGAAAACACTGTTTCATTTGAACAGGCAGTTGTAATTTCATCGTGATGTGTGAAGTATTAAGGGATAAAGAACTGTTTAATAAACATGTTTTTGGAGGGGGCATTAAACTGATAAATATAGCTCTTGTTTACAAATTGCAAAAAAGGTATTTTTAACATACCTCTAGATGATGCTAGTTATCTGCAGAAAGTTTCAAGTTGATATGACTTTCCAGAGAGAAAAGTGTCTGAAAAAATTTGGCGGAAGACAAATAAGAAACAATAGGAAAAAAAATAAGATTACCCAACATTTGTGGGTGCAAGACTTAATTAAAAAATGAGTTCAGAAATACAAAAAAAAAAAAAAAAAAAAAAAAAAATCACTTCATTTACTAATTTGTATTTATGTAATTACAGAATTTATTGATGTACTCATGACAATGAGGTTTTTCCTTTCTGCCAGGGAATACTTTCCAATAAGAATAAATCCATTAGAATTTTCTTTCCTAAAATGAATGGACTGGTAATTTTATTCCAGTGGGAGAAAAAAAAATGCTACTCTAAAGAATCAAACGGGGAAAGTTGTACTAGGGATTTTATTTCTGTGCTTTCATTTTTGGAACAGATATTGATATGATTAAGTTAAACAGATCATATCATTATTGCTTTTAGTATAGTGTCAGTGCAATGAAGTGATGACCCCTGTAGTCAACATGACATTTGAGGTCATTCACCTTGCTGACATTCTAGCATGTGGTTGGAGTGGATTTAAGTAATGGAGATTAATGCCCAAGTCAAAGATTCTTTCACTTATTAGTATAATTAGATAAATGGTTTGGAATGATTAAGAAAACCAGAGTGCCTATGTAAACTAACAACCTTTGAAAATGGACAAACTTGCTTGCTATAGGATCTGCCCTGATCTGATGTTAGAACCTAGGCGATGAGGGGGACTGTGATCTAAAAAGCACATTGCTTTAGGTCATTTGGCAACTAAAGACCAAATTAAACACTCTAGGATCTGCCCTGATCTGAGATTCCATCCCAGGCAATGAGAGGCACTGTAATCTAAAAGCATGTTGCTTTTGGTCATTTGGCTACTAAAGCCTCTGGTATATAGAGTTCTGCTCAAAGGGTCAAAGTTTTAGAAACACATGGTGAATCCTTCAATTGATTTAGAAAAATAAACCTGTACAATCTAAGCTTTTCAGTTACAATTTGGCATTTTCAAAGTTTCGGTTTACAAGTTCACAAAATTGAACACCAATAATTACAGTAATTTATTATTTTGTAGTTTTTTTTAACTAGTACTCTCTCTCTCTCTCTCTCTCATATATATATATATATATATATATATATATATATATATATATATATATATATATATATATATATATATATAAATATAAACTAAAAACATGATTCTAGTTGAAGAAAGTAATTATCAGAATATTTTAGTACCCTTTCAATGTATTTAGGACAGTCACATTCTCTTTTAGTACTGAGATCAGAGACCTTGGAATTTGGCAGAAATCAATTCAATTATCTCCATCAAGCCTATTTATTATACTAGGATTCAAACCTAGGCAGTGACAAGTGTTGCTACACACAGGCATGCAGGTTAGGCCACTTGGCCATCAAATCCCCTAGAGTGGTCTTGGAATGAGGCTTGTATTAAGTCTATCATGCTGCTTCACACAAGCATGCAGGGTAGACCACTTGGCCATCAAGTCCCATAGAGTGGTCTTGGAATGAGGCTCGTATGAAGTCTCACATTATCAAGATTGAGATAGACCTATGCTAATATTTTAGCTGACATCAGGAATAAATGGACATAAGATATTGTCAAGATATGGCTTTATGTCAGGTATTCTCTTGCTAAATTTGTGTTAATTTAGGACAAAAATAGCTTTTTCTGTATCTTGCTAAATTTGTGTTAATTTAGGACAAAAATAGCTTTTCTGTATCTTTTCATGTCATAGAATTTTCTTATAATGCATTTTAAAATTAGGTAACAAAAAACTATTCACTAGTTCTATTATTCTTTTTTCTTTTTTTCAGATGTTTATTTTAAAGAAAATGTTGGCTTCAATGGTTTAAATAAGAGTAGGTTGTATGGTTTCCATGGTTACTACTTCTAAGAGCGAAGTTAATGGTTCCATTAAATTCAGTGGTAATGCATTTTCTTTAACTGTAAGTATTTGATAATTTAAATATTTTGTTCTGTATAAATTGTAGTTGATTTTTTTAAAGAAATGCTTTTTTTTAATCGAAAGAGTATTTTTATGACCTTGACCTACATGTATTTGATTTTGACAACCTAGTTACATAAACCCGTAGATCCGAACTTGTGTACATGCATCTCACAAGCTCGTGTCTATGGGTCTGTGTCGCTGTGGCAATACTTGGATTCCTATTTAGGAAAAAAAAATCTTCCTGTTGTTCTATAATGGTCATAGCAACTACCAAATATTTTAATAACAAGAAGAAAAGACGAGAACTCGTTCAGATTATTCAATTTCCTTACTTTTTTCCTTTGGTTTTTAAGTTTTATGAAATAAATTCTTTTTTCATAGATACATTACATTTACCTGACAGAAGGAAGCATTTTGTGTTCATTGAAGATGATACACATTTTATAATCAAGCGATTTATATTATTTCTAGAAATATGTATAGAGGTTTCAGAAGACATTTTATGTTGATTTGATTTTGTGTTCTTACAAGATATTTGGAAATTCATATCACAAATTGAATTGCCTCCTAAAATAATTTTGTTTCTAAAAGATATATGCCAATGTTGCTTTTGTATTTTGAGATCTTGCAAGACACTTCATATTTAAAAAAAAGTTTGTTTGTTTTTTTGTTGTTTTTTTTTTAAGTAAATTCCTGTGCAGTATTTTACCATTTTAAGATATTCAGATATCTCTGGAGAAATTTACACAGACATTTATTGATATTAGATATTTTTCATATTTGGAGATATTTGAAAATCTCTGAAAATATTTAGAGATAGATCACATTTCTTGGGAGATAATTGGAGATCTTTTAAAAATTTAAAGATATTTCAAGTTTCCTGGAGATATTTGGAGTTCTCTGGAGACACTCCGTGTTCCATGCAAATATTTTGAGATCTCTGGAATATTAAAAGATATTTCATGTTCCCTGGAGATATTTGGAGTTCTCTGGAGACATTTCGTGTTCCCTGGAGATATTTGGAGATCTCTGGAGACATTACGTGTTCTCGGTTTGAGGTAGTAGGTTGTATAGTTGAGGACTACATCAAAATACAGGAGAACTGTACAACCTTCTAGCTTTCCTCGAGGCATGGATATCGTCGTTGAAAATCCAAAAATTTTAACACTATGAGATCGTTCCTTTTAAACATGTTTCACACATAAATACCCATCATACTGAAATTTTATAATCATGCTTTCATTTTTAGAAACATTATTCAGATAATTTCATCTATAGTTATATATGACTTAACTGACTTTGAATTCATGAGGAGTTTGAATTCATATTGTGACTTTCAAATCTGAATTTCTCTTATGATGTTTGTGTAGAAGCCAAAACTGAATTCATACAGAGGTTGGATTCATGTATTGGCTCTTTTTGTCATAAAAAGACTTATTTGACAGGCTGACTTTGATGAGAGATTTATGCTTATGCTGTCTAAATCTGATTACAAGGCTATTCTTTTGAAGACTGAATTCATGTGTTGACTGAAATGACACAACTCAATTCATGCATGTAATTCATGCATTTCCTAAAGTATAAGACTGAAATTGAAATCATTGGAAGGTTGGGTCAAGTAATAATAAGTTTCATTTTGAATTTAGTGTGTGTACATACTGATTGGTTCACTTGTCATCTGAAAATTATTTGCCAACTGAAAAATATGTGTTTAGATACTGATTGGTTCCCTTGTCAACTGAAATTGTGAATCTACTGACTGATTGGTTCAATTGTGTACTGAAAATTTGTATCTACAGACTGATTGGTTCAATTATTAACTGAAAGCCATGTGTCTTTATACTGATTGGTTCACTTGTGAACTGAAAATTTTGTATCTACATACTGATTGGCTAATTTGTTTACTAAAAATTGTGTCTAAGACTGATTGGTCTAAATTGTTTTTCTATGTAATGATTGGTTTGTTGACTAAAAATTTATTGGTGTTTTTTTTCTATACATCAACTGAATATGAACATAGATAATGGATTTTGAATTACTTTTCAAATATCAGAGAAATGGCTTTTTGGATTTAAAAGTAACAATGAAAATAATCATTTACTTTGGGAATGAACTGTTTTTATACCTACCCCTTAAAATGAGTAACTTTATCCTGTAGATGACCTGTAAATCTGTATAATATCTGATGTAAAACCAGAATGACTGGGAGTGTTTTGACTGTTAACAACAATATATACTACTCTATTCAGCTAAAGGGGGATAAATCAAACAATCAATGGACATAAACATATTAATTAATTAAGTTTATTAATTATGCTAATTTTTAATTTTCATTTATTAAACATTTCTTTATTTTAGCTCTTTCTCTCTCTCTCTCTCTCTCTCTCTCTCTCTCTCTCTCTCTCTCTCTCTCTCTCTCTCTCTCTCTCTCATCCTTTTTTCCCATATTTGCATGTGAATGTTTGATTGCCAATATGTCAATCTGTTGGCCTATGCAATAATACAATGTTTTGATGTGTCTTGAAAAGGGACAAATGTCTATCATATATGGGAGCTGGAATTTAGAAGCTTGTCAAAATTCATAAACTTGAAAAAGTTTCAGATGTGCCAAATTTTGTCTTTATTTCATCTGTAAGAGCTAGTGGTTCTAGTTGTAAGTTTCTGTTTGATTTGTCAGGAGGCGTCTGAAAAATTATCATGATGTAAGTTTCCTTGAAAATTAAAAGGGTCTCACAGAAGCTTGAATTTTAAATAAAATAGGCAACTTCTGTATCTCATTTTTAGATGTTTTTTTATTGATATTTTCTGTCTGGATTCAGAGGCCCTTCAAACAAGTGCATTGAAACAAAAGGGGCATGTTGTTGTTTTTCAAAATGGTTCTTGTTTAAGTTGGTATTTGTGGTATTCTTGCTTGATCCAGTAGCCCTTTAAGAAATTGACTGGAAATCAAAAGGAGCATGTGTTGTTTGTCAAAATTGTTCTCGTTTTAGGAGGTCTTTGTGATATTCAGGTTTGATTCAGAGGCCCTTTAAAAAATTGATCAAAAATCAAAAGGGGCATGTGTTGTTTGTTAAAATTGTTCTTGTTTAAGGGGGTCTACATGATATTTTGGCCAGATTTCAGGGGTCCGTCAAAACATATTGAGCTTTTATTCAACCCTGACTAAACAGAGATTCTAACTGTAGTCTACACCAGTACTTGAAACAAGCACCTGTTCTTCGTCAATAAAACACACAGAATGTGTTAGATGTGGTATTTCTCCATTTTGGCAGAATTCCTCTAAAATAATACTCTGTTATGTAACATGACACAAATACCAACAGACAGACAAAACACACTGAATATTCATACATTAGAGCTAGGTACAATAAGTCTAATGTTTTATAATGCTTCAGACAAAGGTGATATTGTTATTTGTTTCACTGAATAAGTAAGCATTATAATGATTTGCCAGACTTTCTAAAAAATGGCTAGTATGTAACCTTTGTATCGTCCATCAGGGCAATTAATTAATTTATTTATTTATTTATTATTTTTAATTATTTATATTTTTTTGGGGGGGTGGTATTATGTTTTTTATTATTTGTTTGTTTATTTATTATTCTGGTTGTTGTTGTTGTTGTTGTTTCCCACCTCTTGTATGGCAGTTGTTTGGGTGAATTTTTTTTTCTGTCGTTTTCTCCTGATTGTAAGTGTGATTTGTTTACAATAAAATATAAAAAATATTTTGTAGAGTTTTATTCTTCTAGTTTAGTAAATTGAAATCATTCATTTGAAACAAATTTTACCTATTTTGACCTAAAATTCCTAAATTTTGTTGCTATTTTGTCTTGTTTTAAAATTTGGTGTTTGAAGACGAGAAACAACTTTTGTACATTTTGGCCTAAAATTCCAAAACTTTGTTGCTTTTTTTTGTTAGATTTTAGAATTTTCTATTTGAAAACAAGAAACATCTTTTATAATTTTTGACCTAAATTTAAAAAAGTGAATTGCTATTTTGTCATATTTTAGAATTTTTTGGTATTTGGAGACGAGAAACAACTTTAGTACCTTTTGGCCTTAAATTCCAAAACTTTGTTGCTATTTTGTCAAGATTTAACATTCTGTAACATATGCATGTTATTTTTGGCACTGGTATCATCCATAAAAATCTTCACGGAGTAAAACATTAAGGAGATCCTGACACAAGCTTTCATCGCTAAGGGAGTATAGCCAGAACAGCCTGTTATTTATGTCTGCATAACTGTGTGTTAATTGTTTGTCTTTGTTCTATGAGCATGAATAAGGTAAGTGTAGGCTGGTAAAGGTATAAAAACTTATTTGTGGAATGGGTTTACTTGTCAGTTGATCCAACTTTTTTGTGAAATGGTTTTGCTTGTGTTATGATAGAATGTTTTTGCTTGTTTAGTGATCCAACTTATGATAGAATGGATTTACTTGTGAAATGATTCAACTTATGATAAAATGGGTTTACTTGTGAATTGATCCAACTTATGACAGAATGGATTTGCTTGTGAATTGATCCAACTTATGATAGGATGGTTTTTGCTTTTGAATTGATCCAACTTATGATAGAATGGATTTGCTTGTGAATTGATCCAACTTATGATAGAATAGTTTTTGCTTGTGAATCGATCCAACTTATGATAGAATGGTTTTGCTTGTGAATTGTTTTGCTTGTGAATCGATCCAACTTATGATAGAATGGTTTTGCTTGTGAATTGATCCAACTTATGATAGAATGGTTTTGCTTGTGAATTGATCAACTTATGATAGAATGGTTTTTGCTTGTGAATTGATCCAACTTATGATAGAATGGTTTTGCTTGTGAATTGATCCCACTTATGATAGAATGGTTTTGCTTGTGAATTGATCCCACTTATGATAGAATGGTTTTGCTTGTGAATTGATCCCACTTATGATAGAATGGTTTTGCTTGTGAATTGATCCAACTTATGATAGAATGGTTTTCTTGTGAATTGATCCAACTTATGATAGAATGGTTTTGCTTGTGAATTGATCCAACTTATGATAGAATGGTTTTGCTTGTGAATTGATCCCACTTATGATAGAATGGTTTTGCTTGTTCAATGATCCAACTTTAGGCAGAATGGTTTTATTTATGAATTGGTAAATGTTTGGGTAATAGATTAGGTTATTATTAAAATGGAATGGCTTTAAAAAAAGAAATTGTACCTGTGGAATGGCTTTTAATGTAAAACTAACTATTGAAGAATGATTTTTTTAATAAATATTCTTAGTTTTGATGGTGTGGCTTTGTTTTTTGTCCATTGTGTGACATGTTGTGGGTGGTCTGCATAGAGACTATTTGCTAATATTTATTTATAAAAAAAATTATAACAAAAAATCATTATTGCTAACAGCATGCATGTGTCATCTGGTGTTGCATAAAAATATTATAATAGTTTGGTAACACAATGTTGGTGTCAGACGAAATGTAAAATATGGAGTGGATTGGAAAATTGGATTAAGTAAAGGAGTATAAATATTTAACATAGTATAATGGAGAGTAAGATTTCACAGTGAGACCATTAGTGAAAAAAGACACTGATAAATTCAAACCAACCACTGTTACAGAGTTTGGACATGTATTTCTGAGGTACAAAAAGAAATAAAATGGGACCATATTGCCTGCTGAAATTTGAAAGGTCAGATGCTGGATCAATGCTTACAAAATTAAAACTTATTGTATCTAGACTATGGATAAAATTTGCAATGTGCTTATGATGTTGAATAGTGAATGCCAAAATGATACACACTATTCTACATGCTAAATTGAAAAAAGTCCAGTTCCAAAAGCTAATTCTGCGTTTTACACTCTGCCATGGTGTGTCAGACACATTTACTGCAAACCTATGTAGACTATTTAGATAGCATGAATACAGAATGTAACACATGTAAAAATATCATCTAACTTAGTTAAACCATTGTGTGTTGTTTTAAAAAGCAGTTGATGGAAAGTCGGTTCTATAAAGTTCTTTTTTTTCTTTTTCGGAAAACACTACTTATTTTACCTTGCCAGTTTTTATTGCCAAAGTTTGTTAGTCAATTTGGGGGTTTTTAAAACGGATCAAAATAAATTGAGGATACTTTGAAACAAAAAATGTTAAGAGAAATGGAATTTTTGACCCCTTTTTTTGACAAAAAATTAAGGTGTCAAATAATTGAGTGTTTTTTTTTTTGCTGTTTCTTTTGCCAACATTTTTTACTCAAATTTAGGAGTTATGAAGTGGATCGACAATAAATTCAAGAAACTCTCAAACAATAATTTCGGAAAGTGGAATTTTTGGACTTACAAAGAAATAAAATGTCAAAAAAGGGATTTGTCAAAACAAGTGAGAAATGTCTTGAATTCAAAACAAAGTTTAAATTTTCTAAAGTCAAGAAAAATCTGAAAAGCTGTGAATTGTCTTTTTTGTTTTCGCAGGACAGGAGTTACAAAAAATGGAAAATAAAATTTATCACTTGTTGCTAATATGCTTAGACAGGTTCGTAGTTGTTTGTTGAGAGCGTTAAGTGCACCCCCAAAAATCTGCCGACAGAACAAGTGAACTGTACTTCAGACAATTAAAAGTTTTTAGTGGTGAAACTTAGGGAGCATTGCAAAGACAGGCATGTTAGAAAAAATGGATTGGGATTAACTGACATGGAGTGATGTGACAGAATTGTCACAGATCCAGGACACCCCGTCTCACTTCATGTGTTTAACCGAAAAAAGCCAGTATTCAAAGTTTCAAATGTGCTTTTTAGGGATTGTGATTTGGACATGGACTGGTATGTTTGTGTTTGATTATTTTAAAGGGAGTTGTATCTGTTTATATCTAGAATTCATATTTGGTGGAAGTATACTTGAATCTACATGGACAATGTTTTCTTCAAAGTCACTCTATCAAGCTGTATATCTTGCCCAGGTGAGCATTGAGACCAGTTTGCCTCCTGTTAATTTCATATCCTTATTGGTTGGAAATGTGCTGGGATCTAAATGTGCTGGACTGCGTCGTCCTTTTTAATTGAAGCTGTATATATTGCCCAGGTGAGTGTTAAGACCAGTTTGCCTCATGTTAATTTCATATCCTTATTGCTTGTAACAGTATTTCATATATTTTAGACCATATCATAATTTTTGTACACAAATTTCATCAGTATGTATCAGAAGTCTTCTATGTAGAGATTTCATTCAATATCCCAGCAGTCTGTTAAATTTATTTATTATTAAAGTTCTAATATTTACCTATCTTGAGTTACTCTTTAATTCATTATCGTTGTCATGGTTACAGGGAAAATCAGCTTTTATAATTTCGGATGTTTTAAAATATAAATAATGTGTAAAAAGCACTTGAGCACTTAAATAGATGTTGTTATGAGTAACGACGAAAAATCCGGAAATTACTGGAAAACATTTTGGTAGGAAAATTCATTTTTTGCGGATGAAGGTTAGTTAATCACATTAAATACTTTGTTGCTAAGTTCAAATAGATATTGCTAATCAAAGTGTCAATAAATTTCATTTTTTCATTCCAAAATAATTTAGAAAATAAAAAATAAAAACGGAACATTCCGGGAATTATTGATAGACTGTTTTTGTTTGATTGCTTGACTTTTCTAACAACCACCCCCTCCCCCCCCCCCTCTCTCTCTCTCTCTCTCTCTCTCTCTCTCTCTCTCTCTCTCTCTCTCTCTCTCTCTCTCTCTCTCTCTTAATTTCAAATTTCAATTCCAGAAATCAAAATCATAGTAACTTTATTTTTTAAAATATAGCTTGTTTTTACAAAAATTAAAAAAGAAGTTTTTTTTAAATGACCATCTCAGGATTACCGTTGTTCTTACTGGTTTTTGGTTTTTATTATTTATTTTTTACACCCCATTCCTCTTCTTTTCACGCTCAAAATTTTAGAAATTAAGATCATTGGAATTTTATTTTTTGATACACAGTTTTTACAGAAATTAAAAATCAGGGGGAAAAGGGGTGGGGGGGGGGTAAATGACAGTCTAGGGATTATTGATATTTACAAGTTAAACACTGGTCATAATATCGTATTCTCTGACAAACAAGTTCTGTCTCTAGGGAAAAAAACTAAGAGATCATGTTGTGTTGGAATATAAATAGATCATGATTTTGCTAAATGAATGAAAGAAAAAGAAAAATAAGATGACATTAGAAATAATATACTTGCTGGATAAAGGAAAGGAGGGGAAAAAAACAGTTACAAAGATGACATTGAAAATAGTATACTAAAACCCTAAAATCTTGATAAATGAATGAGAGAAAAAAGTAAATAAATGATTCTGGTTAAGTGTAGTTCTACTGTTACCTATCAAGTTTTTTTCTGTCTGTCGTTCATTATTCATTCTGTCACTCATTTTTGGCTCTAAGTTCCAGATTCTGCGACAGAGACCAGTCAGCTATTAATAAGACCAGACGGTTGATTATGCCATTTTGCCTCTTCAAACTGCATTACCGGGATCCTAGACGAGAGAGTGCAGAGATAATAAATTCTCCCTTGGAATAACTTAACGTCTACTATATACAGGAATAATTGATTCTCCTTTGGATATGATGCAAATATGACTATCGTTGAGTAGACTAGACCAAGTCGTGTGATCTACACTGCGTCTGAAGCTTTATAACCTCACAGGTAAGTAAGTTTGTCTATGTTTCAAATTCTATCTCTTTTCTTTTTTATTTTATTTCATTTTAGAATTAATCATTTTATACTCAGAAAATCTATTATGACTTACAATCATTTTTTTCTTCTTTAACAGTGTTAGAGTTTTTGATATTCATCAAAGTTATTTACAGATGGGGAAAAAAGTTCGATTTTTTCTTTTTCAGTTTTGGAATGTTTTCTGATGCGGAGAAAAGGTATAATGTGTATTTTTGTCTTCATTGTAAAGGCGAATATCTAGAGGATGTGCGCCATCATTATGTAATATCAACTTTCATTTGACATTACCATGGATACGTTATCTGTAATATACTCCATTTTGTTTTTCATTTTTTTGTTTTTTTAAAGTCCAAAAATAACATAAAAATACTGTATTTATGTATAATTATTTTTACATCAACAGACTGCTCAAATTTATTTAACTTTTTTTAATTTTTTTTTTTTTTTAAATTTGTCTGACTTAAATAAATCAAAAGTTTTCAAGAAAACAAAAAGAACGGGAGAAAAAAAATTGCCAGCAGACGTATTTAGATCTATCAAAATTGCAATTCTTGTCTCTACATTGGGCAATAAAAGTCAGGTAAAAAGCAAATATAGATTTTTCTGTACATTAACTGCGCAGTTTGTGCAGCAAGAATTCCAGACAGACAAATAAATGCAGTTACGTAAAATGATAATTTTATTCTGCTTATGGATTTTGGTTTGTTTTTTTTTTCCTCTTTAATTTTCTCTTATTTTCCCTCCTCCTGTGTTTATTAGATTTGCATCGGGACAAGGTATATTTTAAATTTTCATCACATAATGGACTCTTCTTTTTTTTTTCTGAATATAGATTTTTGATTTTGTTTGAATTTTTTTTTTTTTTAAATATATATTTTGATCTGTTTTCCACAATTCTATATCGATTCAGTTAACTTATTCAAAACATGATCATACATAATGAATTGAACAAATTGCATTATTATCTTGTAATGTAGCCAGCATAAATGTGACATTACTTGGTGCAAGATCAGTGACTTGACAAATGTGTAGATATGTGTAAAATTGTACTACCCTCTATACAAAGAGGTGAGGTAAAATATGTTACTCTTTGTGTGTGTGTGTGTGTGTGTGTGTGTGTGTGTTTCATAGCAGTGCAATACCTTCTGTTTATTGACAGTGTCTGTCTGTCTGTCCCTTCACCTTTCTGTTCCATGATACCCTCCACTTTGATTGACAGGTGTGTGTGTGTGTGGTGTGTGTGTGTGTGTGTGTGTGTGTGTGTGTGTGTGTGTGTGTTTCATAGCAGTGCAGCACCTTCTGTTTATTGACAAGTGTCTGTCTGTCTGTCCCTTCACCTTTCTGTTCCATGATACCCTCCACTTTGATTGACAGGTGTGTGTGTGTGTGTGTGTGTGTGTGTGTGTGTGTGTGTGTTTTTCATAGCAGTGCAGCACCTTCTGTTTATTGACAAGTGTCTGTCTGTCTGTCCCTTAACCTTTCTGTTCCATGATACCCTCCACTTTTATTGACAGGGGTGTGTGTGTGTGTGTGTGTGTGTGTGTGTGTGTGTGTGTGTGTGTTTCCAGATGATAACCAGGGACTTAAACTAAGATCATACTTTTGCACAGTTATAAAGTATCATTAAATCAAAAGAGAAAAAAAAAAATCAGAAAAATAACGACAGACTTGAGGCTCCAGAACATGGTATGGTATCACTGCAACCTACGTTCTGGATATGGCTTTGGAATGGAACAGGACAGGACAGAACAGATGCTAGCCCTAATCATAGCCCTAATCTGCCCAACTAACCCATTCTAACCTGAGACAGGTGACTCTTAAGACAGACAGTCTAACCAGTCTGCTTTAGGATAGGATATATATATATATATATATATATATATATATATATATATATATATATATATATATAATTATAAGTGTCTGATTGATTTAATGGCTGTATATGTCACATTGACAAAATCGTGGGTTAATGTAGTCAGTCAGCCATATGTGTACACAGCGTTAATAAGAAATCTTGTGTATTTCTCAGAATACTGATTTCTGTATAGTAGTTGATTTCTGCTTGAACATTGATTATATTTTGTAAGGATGTTTTTTTAATATATAGTTGATGATAATCTGGTGTCTTATTAAAAGATCACCTACATAATAATACCGTCTTAGCTATCACGACTGATATATTCCTCCATTCTTTGTTTAGGCTACAAAAGTTTTTTTTTAACAGGTTCTACTATTTAGAGATTTTAGTTTACAAAGGACCCTGTGTTTATCTGGATTTCAGTTTATAAAGGGTCCTGTGGCTATAGGGATTTCAGTTTATAAAGGGTCCTGTGGCTATAGGGATTTTAGTTTACAAAGGGTCCTGTGGTTACAGGTCTTTTGAATAGGGATGTTAGTTTACAAAGGGGCCCGTGGTTTAGGGATTTCAGTTTATAAAGGATCCCGTGGTTATAGGGATTTCAGTTTATAAAGGGTCCTGTGGCTATAGGGATTTCAGTTTATAAAGGATCCTGTGGTTACAGTTTTTATGAATAGGGATTTTAGTTTACAAAGGGTCCTGTGGTTACAGGTTTTATGAATAGGGATTTTAGTTTATAAAGGATCCTGTGGTTACAGGTTTTATGAAAAGAGATTTTAGTTTACAAAGGGTCCTGTGGTTACAGGTTTTGTGAATAGGGATTTTGGATTACAAAGGGTCCTGTGGTTACAGATTTTAAGAATAGGGATTTTAGTCCACAAAGGGTCTACAAAGGGTCCTGTGGTTCACTTGTTGGAATAGTCAGTACTAGTTTATCCACCTCAATACCTTTGTAGAATAGTCAGTACCAGTTAACAGTCTCAGTATCTTTATGGAATAGTCAATATGTGTTACAGTTATGTTTGTGTTCAATGAGAACTTATCTAATGTTCTTTTTGAACTTACCTACTGTTCTTTGTGAACTTTCCTTATGTTCTTTGTGAACTTTCCTTATGTTCTTCGTGAACTTTCCTACTGTTCTTTGTGAACTTTCCTTATGTTCTTTCTGAACTTTCCTTATGTTCTTTCTGAACTTTCCTAGTGTTCTTTATGAACTTTCCTACTGTTGCTTTCTGAACTTTCGTAATGTTCTTTGTGAACTTTCCTACTGTTCTTTGTGAACTTTCCTACTGTTCTTTATGAACTTTCCTTATGTTCTTTGTGAACTTTCCTTATGTTCTTTGTGAACTTTCCTAGTGTTCTTTGTGAACTTTCCTACTGTTTCTTTCTGAACTTTCCTAGTGTTCTTTGTGAACTTTCCTTATGTTCTTTGTGAACTTTCGTAATGTTCTTTGTGAACTTTCCTACTGTTCTTTATGAACTTTCCTTATGTTCTTTGTGAAATTTCCTACTGTTCTTTGTGAACTTCCCTACTGTTCTCTATGAACTTTCATAGTGTTTCTTTCTGAACTTTCCTTATGTTCTTAATGAACTTTAATATTAATATAGATAAGTGAATTTAGGTCTGTCTAGAGTGTATTTTAATTCTAATAGCTGCTAAAAATGTTGGCTCACTAATTGAATAATTCACTCTATAGGGCTTCCTAAGAAAATGTCTATGTTTGACGACCAAGTCTCTGGCAACCTTTTTGAGTCTAACATCTCCTGTGTGAATCAGAGATTAAAGATAATTAAAAGAGTTGTCAGAACAAGTGACAGATAAATGTATATCTACATCGACATTTTTAGCATCTATTGGAATTAAAATACATTTTAGACAGACCTCATATCACTTATCCTAATTAATACAAAATGAAGAAGTACAACACGATTTTGTAAGCATTAGCGCTATCATTTTATTTTCAGATGCTTTACATAGTAACATACTTACAACAGCGCAACTAGCAATGACGTCATTTTGACAATAGGACAATGAAAAAATATGATGATGTCATAACAAAGGGAGATAACCACATTATGTTAGACATTATGTCAAGTTTTGGTTTTAGGGTTCTAAAATATTTCTCTATTTCTCTCTCTCTCTCTCTCTCTCTCTCTCTCTCTCTCTCTCTCTCTCTCTCTCTCTCACATTTGCATTGTCCATTTTATATATGTGTGTGTGTCCATTGTACAATTATCACTTTCTTTATGAGCATTTGTTGCTTACTGACATTGTATGTCCAACTGTTTATGTGCAAATAGTTCAGCAATGACATAGTGACATGATTAAAGATATATTAGATGAACAAGAATTATGGTGTTTGGGAAAAAAAGATGTAGTTCTCAAAATTTTTATTTATTTACATGACGGTAAATACAAGAGTACATGTTTGTTTTTTATTTGGTCGTAAGAATATGGACTGTTTAAGGAGACAATGGGGTAGATCAATTATAAATCACTGTTACATACCCTTTTGTGTTCTGGGGCGTAAAACACCATTACACCATTTTTTAAAATATAAAATCAAAATCATTTAAGATAATTTTTAGATCTTGGGTGTTAATGATATTAACTGAGAGAGAGAGAGAGAGAGATTACTTATTGCCTCTGTTCGTCTCTTAGCATAGTGTTCTCTTTAGCTTTCTCCCAATGCTGTAGTTAATAGTTAATGGTTTGTAGACCAATTGTCTAGATTGCTTTGAATCTTATAACGCTATTATATGCTTTTAAAAACCACTTACAATCGCTCTATTTATATTTCTGAAGAAAACTTGCGAGCAGATATGGTTGTAATTTTCTCATTATGTTGTGTGCTGGATCTTTTTTCCGTGCATTAAACCTGCTTTTTTATGACACCTTTGGATATGATTGAAAAGCTTAAGTACTTTTGAAAACTAATTTTAAGATTCTTTAAATTTCTGTTTTAAGGTCTATATTGTCATTTACACACTTACGATTCAATTTGAGAACATAAGAACCAAGTGGATTTATTTTTATGAGCGAGAAAAAAAAAGAAGCTAGGAGTATAAATGTACATGGAACTTATGTAGGCTGTGGCATTTGCTTTGAATGTTTTTTATTGTTTTGTTTCAGTCATTCTAATTGCTGTGCTTTCTTCTTGCATAGTTGGGTTGACCTGTCTTTGTGAAGTTTTTATGAAGTAGATTGAGTAAACACTATTCCATTACAACCCCCCCCCCCCCCAAAAAAAAAAAAATAAAAATAAATAAATGAATAAATGAATGAATAAAATAAATAAGTAGATAAATGAATAAATAAAAATATTTTTAAAAAAATACTTGTTATGCCAAAATTTATGACCCAAGGAATGTTCATTTCATTAAAAAAAATTGAAGGGTATTATTATAAAGCATTGATACTTTGGGAAACTCCATCGAGCAGTTTTATAATGATTAGTGGTTTGGCATGGCAAATGATGTTTTCACTGGGGTTTTTTTTTAAGGTCCATTTGTACACCAGCTTTTTAGCTGGCCTGTTCATAGACTATGCTGTCACATCAGTGTCATTATTAGAAATCTGGTTAAGATTTAACTACTTGTTTTGATTTTCATCATATTTTCTGTGTTGAATTAAAAGAGAAGTTTTTGAATGGATTAATAAGCAATTGTATTTATAAGCATACAAGTGACAATCTGAATTAACAAAATAGAACTTAGTTTTTACAAGGCTGTCACATGTCAACATCTTTTCGAAGTACTTTTTTTTAAAAAAAAAAACTAGATGTAGGTTATTGTATTGTGAGCAGTGAAGCAACGACCTGATTTCTATTTTGTCTGAACCGAGCAAACTTGCTATGCTAACTTGTCTTATCTCGGTCAAAGAAACGTTTACTGGCTAGACTGCTTTTACTTCAGATGGACAGCTTCTCCGACTTGTTTTGCCGTCCTTTTGATTCTAAATTTGCCACACTGTAAATTTCTAATAGGTTGATGATTCAAGGTTGATATCTCAGACAGTATTATAGCACAAATAAGAATAAAAGGAGAATAATATGAGTGGGAATATAGTTCTGTTTGTGTCAGATTTGACTTTTATTTCAAAGAGGATTTAAAGATTACCTATGTATGCTATGAACTTACATTCATATACTTTGAAAATCACAGATTTTTAAGTAGGAGATTTAATAATGCTATATTTGTGGGCAAGTGAAAACCACAAAATTTAATATCACTGAACATTTTTAATTACCAAGGTCACCAGTGGGATTACCTTTCACAAATTTCAATTCCGCAAATTTTGTTTCAAAATTGCAAAAACCAAAAAAATTAACCTAATGTTTGTTATATGACTCTACTATATAACCGAGACTAACTATTATGTAAAGTACTAGTTTTGTGAATGTTATTTCAGACTAACTCGGTCATAGTATTTAAAAAAATTGTCCCTGCACAGTAAAAACCTTTGTTATAAGTTTCCTTGATTACTTTACCATCTTTCTTATTACGTGACTGTATTTTGAAATTCAAAAAATCTGTTTTTCTATAGCTTTCTCCATCTTTATGACCTCTCATCTCTCTCTCTTCCCCCCCCCCCCCCCCCCCCCCCCCCCCCCTTTCTGATGTATGACAAACCCCTTTATAATGCCAAAATTTGAACGAACAAATAGTGGTAATGTTTAAAAGTTTTGTGATGCATTCTTTTTTTCAGTTGGGACAACTCTTGCAACTTTTTTTAACTTTAAAATAAACATCCCCCAACCCTCATCATTTTTGGAATGGTTGAGAAACCAAAGCTCCTGTGAAGAAATCTTTCAGTAAGTGAACTACAGTAAAAAGCCTTAAAAGTTGTGTCATTTAAATTGCAGTGGTTCTTGACTTGAGGGGAAAAGCTCCATGCAACTTCTAAAAAAAAGCCAACATGCCTTTGTTTCAGTCAGAAATATATATCAGTTTTAAAAGAGTGATCCATCTCTACTGGCTTCACAAATAGAATAAGTTCTTGAAACGATGCAGGACAAACTGTTGCTATGACAACTAGTTAATAGATTTCATAGAGTGTATTAATTAAGATTAGTAATTGTGTTTGATTTATTCTATATGTCTGTCTATTTCTGATTCTATCTATCTCTCCCTCTGTGAGACTTTATTGACAGTACATTATATAGATTATCTATTATGATAACGGTGTTTGTCTCTTTTTTTCCCTCCTCGTCATAATTGATTTATTCGAGAAACATCAAGAGATTTGCTGGTATGGCTAAAAAAAGAAAAGGACAACTTGCCTGCGTAACCATAGATAGAAATTTCTTGTTGTTGACCTATTAATAATTTATACATTATGATTTTTGTGTAGTGTCTAGACGGCGGGTTAAGTTTCGTTGCACTAATGAGTAGGCTTCCAGTTGAAATAGGTACACTTATTATGTAGGCATTGCTTATTTTTTGACTACCATCATCTTAAAATTTTTATATATTCTCAAAATACAATTTTGATGTAAGAAAGAAATTTTTTCTAGTAACTACAAAAAGGGAATTATTTTTTTCATTAGTCAGTTTGCCTGGAATCGTATGAACATTATTTGATCTCATATTAAGAGTCATAAATAAGAAGCATTACGGAAATTTCAGGTAAAAAGTACATTTTAATGAAATAGCTTCCGTCTAGTATGATCTTAAATCATTGCATTGCTTTTAATACTAAAAATAAAATAGCAATAAAATAAGGAAATATTGGCTAAAATCTCAAAAAAAAAAAAAAAAAAAAATAGAAACCTAGCTATTGTGAAAAAAACGACAATGGAGGCTGTTTATGTTCATTGGTTTTATTTATTATGATGATGGAAAGATAGTCCATAAATAAAAATGGTGTGGAATAATGGTGTTTTATGCCACAGTCATAATGGTTATATTTATAACAAAGCTGTCGAATTTGAAATGCCTCAACGACCTTGGACAAGAAAAATGACAAACCTTCTCAGTCAAGGATCTGGGATTTAAAACTAGGAGGTTGGATCTGTGATCTGGCCTCATAGGAACTGATTTAGACCACTTGGCCTCTTAGAAACTTTATTTAGATCACTTGGCTTCTTAGGAACTGTGATTTAGACCACTTGGCCTCTTAGGAACTGTGATTTAGACCACTTGGCCTCTTAGAAACTGTGATTTAGACCACTTGGCCTTTTAGGAACTGTGATTTAGTCCACTTGGCCTCTTAGGAACTTTATTTAGACCACTTGGCCTCCTGGGAACTTTATTTAGACCACTTGGCCTCTTAGGAACTTTATTTAAATCACTTGGCCTCTTCGGAACTGTGATTTAGACCACTTGGCGTCTTAGGAACTGTGATTTAGACCACTTGGCCTCTTAGGAACTGTGATTTAGACCACTTGGCCTCTTAGAAACTGTGATTCAGACCACTTTGCCTCTTAGGAACTGTGATTTAGACCACATGGCCTCCTAGGAACTGTCATTTAGACCACTTGACCTTCAAGAAACTGTGATTTAGACCACTTTGCCTCTTAGGAACTGTGATTTAGACCACATGGCCTCCTAGGAACTGTGATTTAGACCACTTGACCTTCAAGAAACTGTGATTTAGACCACTTGGCCTCTTAGGAACTGTGATTTAGACCACTTTGCCTCTTAGGAACTGTGATTTAGACCACTTTGCCTCTTAGGAACTGTGATTTAGACCACTTGGCCTCTTAGGAATGGTGATTTAGACCATTTTGCCTCTTAGGAACCGTGATGTAGACCACTTGGCCTCTTAGGAACTGTGATTAAGTCCACATGACCTCCAAGAAACTGTGATCCATCAATATGTTTTAGACCACTTGGCCACTTAGGAATTTTGATCCATCAAAATGTTTTAGATCACTTGGCCTTCAAGGAACTGTGATCCATTAGTACATTTTAGATCACTTGGCCTCAAACGAACTGTTATTCATTAGTACATTTTAGACCGTTTGGCCACCAAGAGTACAACTGAAAATGTCAGTAATCTGGTGAAGCCAATTATATTGAAATTAGCTAATGCTGTACTTAATTCAGTATGCTTATCTCATATGGAGGGAGGGAGACGTAATAACCAATTTTCATGAAACTGAAGGGATTGGCGGATACCTTATAATGGATGTGCTAAAATTATGCTATATAAAAGTTTGGTCATGTGGTTATTCGTAATGTGCAAATTTCGGGATTTCATATCACGAGTTCAAAAACATCATCAAATGACATTTTAGAACATTTTATAATACAATGTAACTTACTTAAGCTGTTGTTATATCCTTTAGAGAGCCTGAAATATAATCATACATGTATCTGATAAAAATTTCAATCAAGTTCTTTCAGCGACACAGATTACAAAACAGTTTTAAAAAATTCTTGTGCTTGCTTTAACAGAATGGTCCAAATGGCTAATGAATCCCAGTATTTGATCACCTGGGTACCAATCCCAACTCTGGCAGGTCCATTATGGTGAGACAAACCACGCACCCAAAGTCAATTTTCTTTGGGCACTCATGTTTCCTCTTCCATCAAGCACTATAGTAATAAGTGAAAGATTCTTTTCTGGGCTTTATAAAG
Organism: Tegillarca granosa; assembly: GCA_029721355.1. Lineage (NCBI taxonomy): Eukaryota > Metazoa > Mollusca > Bivalvia > Arcoida > Arcidae > Tegillarca > Tegillarca granosa. The sequence continues at coordinate 9,020,802 of CM056611.1, read as the reverse complement.
TATCACCTTAGCTCTAATTTACTCAACTCTGTATCGCTTTCTAAAATAGCAATTTTTAAAAAAAGAAAATATCGGAATCCAAGTCGAGGAAAAAAAATGAAAAATGAAATGCATTAGAAATTTTGGTAATCGACAGCTAGTTACAGGATTCATTTTGCTCATTGTATCAAGGGATGAATTATTCATCATTGTGATTGATGCGCATTTCTTTTGAGATATTAAGTTTTCATGTTTCGTCATGATGAATAGAAGCGAACTTTGAAATCCATGTTTATGAATTGAGTGATATATATGTTGATTGGACAATTTATGAGTCTGGTGTATAGTTTGAATGAGTAATTGAGCAATCAGACAGGGTTTTTGTGAAAAGAGGAGAAAAACACAGACTGGAAAATCACAATGAATGTATGTTGAAGCTTATTATTGTTGTATGTATTGCTCTTTTCTTTGCCATTCAGAAATTATCGGATATTTGTCATGACTGAAAGCATGGGTTTTTGAAAGGAAAAAGAAGAACCACAGACAGGAAAATTGTGATTAATGAATGTGAAGGATTATATATATATATATATATATATTTCTCATATCCATACCAGTGACAAATTATCGGATATTTGTCGAGACGGACAACATCGTTTTTATTGATCGATATTGTGATATCAACTAGATTACTGAACATTAAGTCATTAACCGATCAAATTATGTAAAAATTTATCATGTGCAAATGTGGTGTTAATATTTTTTTACATTGGAACGTGATGCTGATGATGTTAAAGTCTGCGGACAGATATTGGATACGACAATTGGGTGTACTATATGTTGATTCTGTCTAGACTGATTACTGATTCAGTCAGACAATAAAATTTAACTGATTGATCACTCACTGAGAGTTGAGTTGAGTAATGGTGTTTAACATACCAGTCAAGAATATTTCACTTGTATCGAGACGTCGCCAGCTATAGGCGAAAGTGTAGAAATTTTGCCTGTGCGTTGCACTAATGGCATTATACAACAGGGATCTTTATGGTGCCATGCTTGCCATGACAAGGGACTTCGTTTATTTTAAGTTCCCATCCGAAAGAACCATGACTTTAATTTTGTAATGCCAAGTGCTTGGCGAAAGAACAGTCACTACCCACTTTCAAGTCTTGGGTCAGACCCGGCCAGGGTTCGAACCCACAACCTTCCACTTATGGAGTGAGCACTCTATCAACTGAGCTACCTCAGTGGCAGAGAGAGAGAGAGAGAGAGAGATTAATGGTGTTTTTTATGCCCCAGTCAAGATTAATTTAAGTTATATCAATGGGCTCAGTTCTTGAATGGTTGAGGCAACCAGAGTATCTGTAAATAAAACCACCAACCTTCGGCAAGCCAACTGGCGAACTTTCTCATACTAGGATCTTTCAAAATAGGAATCAGTCTTAGATGGTGAGAAGCACTGAGATCCGTAAGAACACACTTTGGACCATTAAGGTCCAAAGAGAAATAAGGACATTTGGGGTCAGGTTATGAGAATATGGAAGGGGTAGATCTCCTCTAACAGTTAAACAAATATCTTAAACATTCTTTTAATTTCCCCCATAACAGTCTTTCCAAAAGAATTTTTTTTTTGACTTGCAAGGCTAGTGGGTGTCTAGCTCTTTGCTATGAAATCTACATCAGTGTAATGAAAAATTTAATTGTGGTATTTAAGTGTCAATGAATTATTTATGGCAGCCCAATTTGTACGTAGAAGTCTTCAGTTGTCTGCTGATAATCGTGTCTAAATTTGAACAGGTTTTGTCATGTAATATGTTTTGTTGACATTTTGAGACTTTTTAATTTTAAGATCTTTATTTATCTGAGTTTGGCCTGGAGAAAAAGCATTTGTCATTTGAAAATTAATATCTTTGATTTAAAGCTCATTAATACTTTAGCGTTTTGTTTGAAGAGATTGAAAATCTTTTTTTTACAGATTTATTTCTTATTTGAGTCTTGACCTCATACATGAAAATAGGTGTAAATCTTGAAAATAGATTCCAGGCCTTGATCTCATACTGGAAAATAGGTGTTAATCTTGATAATAGATTCCAGGCTTTGATCTCATACTGGAAAATAGGTGTATATCTTGAAAATAGATTCCAGGCCTTGATTTCATACTGGAAAATAGGTGTAAATCTTGAAAATAGATTCCAGACCTTGATCTCATACTGGAAAATAGGTGTAAATCTTGAAAATAGATTTCAGGCCTTGATCTCATACTGGAAAATAGGTGTAAATCTTGATAATAGATTTCAGGCCTTGACCTCATCTGGGAAATAGGTGTAAATCTTGATAATAGATTCCAGGCCTGATCTCATACTGGAAAATAGGTGTAAATCTTGATAATAGATTCCAGGCCTTGACCTCATCTGGGAAATAGGTGTAAATCTTGATAATAGATTCCAGGCCTGATCTCATACTGGAAAATAGGTGTAAATCTTGATAATAGATTTCAGGCCTTGACCTCATCTGGGAAATAGGTGTATATCTTGAAAATAGATTCCAGGCCTGATCTCATACTGGAAAATAGGTGTAAATCTTGATAATAGATTCCAGGCCTGATCTCATACTGGAAAATAGGTGTAAATCTTGATAATAGATTCCAGGCCTGATCTCATACTGGAAAATAGGTGTAAATCTTGATAATAGATTCCAGGCCTTGATCTCATACTGGAAAATAGGTGTAAATCTTGATAATAGATTTCAGGCCTTGACCTCATCTGGGAAATAGGTGTAAATCTTGATAATAGATTCCAGGCCTGATCTCATACTGGAAAATAGGTGTAAATCTTGATAATAGATTCCAGGCCTTGATCTCATACTGGAAAAATAGGTGTAAATCTTGATAATAGATTCCAGGCCTGATCTCATACTGGAAAATAGGTGTAAATCTTGATAATAGATTCCAGGCCTTGACCTCATCTGGGAAATAGGTGTAAATCTTGATAATAGATTCCAGGCCTGATCTCATACTGGAAAATAGGTGTAAATCTTGATAATAGATTTCAGGCCTTGACCTCATCTGGGAAATAGGTGTAAATCTTGATAATAGATTCCAGGCCTGATCTCATACTGGAAAATAGGTGTAAATCTTGATAATAGATTCCAGGCCTTGACCTCATCTGGGAAATAGGTGTAAATCTTGATAATAGATTCCAGGCCTGATCTCATACTGGAAATAGGTGTAAATCTTGATAATAGATTTCAGGCCTTGACCTCATCTGGGAAATAGGTGTATATCTTGAAAATAGATTCCAGGCCTGATCTCATACTGGAAAATAGGTGTAAATCTTGATAATAGATTCCAGGCCTGATCTCATACTGGAAAATAGGTGTAAATCTTGATAATAGATTCCAGGCCTGATCTCATACTGGAAAATAGGTGTAAATCTTGATAATAGATTCCAGGCCTTGATCTCATACTGGAAAATAGGTGTAAATCTTGATAATAGATTTCAGGCCTTGACCTCATCTGGGAAATAGGTGTAAATCTTGATAATAGATTCCAGGCCTGATCTCATACTGGAAAATAGGTGTAAATCTTGATAATAGATTCCAGGCCTTGATCTCATACTGGAAAATAGGTGTAAATCTTGATAATAGATTCCAGGCCTGATCTCATACTGGAAAATAGGTGTAAATCTTGATAATAGATTCCAGGCCTTGACCTCATCTGGGAAATAGGTGTAAATCTTGATAATAGATTCCAGGCCTTGACCTCGTACTAGAAATAGATCATTGTTTAGACCTCACACTAGAAAATAGGTTCTAAATCCTGATTTTAATCTAAAAAACATGTTCTAGAGTCCTGACCTCACAATAAAAAGTGGGTTTTGAGTCTCAACCTCAAACTTATAATTAGGCTTTGAGTCTTGATCTTACACTATAAAGTAGGTTTAGAATCTTAAACTGGCACTAGAGTTTCGACCTCACACTAGAAAATATTTTTTTTTTAGTTTTGACCTCTTAATAGAAAATAGGTTCTGAGTCTTGACCTCACACTTGAGTCTTGCCCTTACAATAGAAAATAGTTTACCAGTTTTGAGCTCATACTAGAAAATAGGTCCACAGTCTTGGAAGTCACACTAGGAAATAGGTTCCAAGTTTCAACCTCACAATAGAAGATATGTTTTGAGTCTTGCCCTTACACTAGAAAATAGGATCTGAGTCTTGACCTCACACTTGAGTCTTGCCCTTAAAATAGAAAATAGTTTACCAGTTTTGAGCTCACACCAGAAAATAGGTCCACAGTCTTGAAGTCACACTAGGAAATAGGTTCTAAGTTTCAACCTCACAATAGAAGATATGTTTTGAGTCTTGCCCTTACACTAGAAAATAGGATCCGAGTCTTGACCTCACACTTGAGATTTGTCCTTACAATAGAAATAGGTTCCCAGTTTTGAGCTCACACTAGAAAATAGGTCCACAGTCTTGAAGTCACACTAGGAAATAGGTTCCAAGTTTTAACCTCAAATAGAAGATATGTTTTGAGTCTTGACCTTACACAAGAAAATTGGTTTTTCTAATCTTAACCTTTCACTAGAAAAGTTGAGTTGAGTTGAGTTGAGTAATGGTGTTTAAAGTTTCAGTCAAGAATTTCACTAGAAAAGAGGTCCATAGTCTCAAAGTCACACTAGAAAACAGGTTTACAGTCTTTACATCAAACTAGAAAACAGGTTCTAAGTTTTGACCTCACACTAGAAAATAGGTTCCAAGTCTTGATCTCACACTTGAGTCTTGATGTCACACTAGAAATTTGTTCCAAGTTTTGATCTCACACTAGAAAATAGGTTCCGAGTCTTGATTTCACACTAGAAAATAGGTTTTCCTCTTCTTAACCTTTCATTAAAAATTAGGTTTACAGTCTTGACCTGACAATAGAGAAATGGGTTGATACAAATTCATCTCAGGAGAACAGCCGTCAAGTTATATGTTATGTTTAAATCTGTGTCATTATAAATACTATATGTCCTATTGTAGCCTAAAGTCATATCTTATTTGAGATTCTTAACAGTCATTGATTTAAAAAAAACACCCAAGTAAAATACAGAGAGAAGCTTTTAAAGATAAATAGTCTTATTATTTACTTAGCCTCAGCCCAGTTCTAACATGAAGTCAATTTCAGGAGTTCTGGTCCATGCCATATTTTTCACTATGCTAATTTAGAAAAAAAATTGATAAACAAAATAAAATAAAATAAAATAAAAAAAGGCTGAACAAAATTTTTCTGGTCCATGCCATTTTATATACTATGCTAATTCAAAAAAAAATAAATAAATAAAAAATAAAAAAAATAAAAATATATTAATAAAATTTTTAAAAAAAATGATAAAAGAAAAGGCCTGAACAGATTTTTTTTTTTCTCTATTGAAATAGAATGAATGGCATTGCATCAATATTGGATGAAGACATGATAAACAAGCTTGTCATTGACTGTGTTATAACAAGTTCCAGACACTTGATTAAACTGACAATGATTACTTTACGGGGGTTTACATTACTGGTTTATAAATGTGATTAAATATTGACCCCCATTATTGCAGTTTCTATAGCTTGGAAATTTTTCTTATAACCCTGTTTTTCACAGAATTTGTTATTTTCTTTAAGCAGTTATACATAATTTTGTTTTCTATGGTAGAGCCTTTGCTGAAAATTTTTTAGGAAATTTTGAGGATGGGAGAAAGGAAGGGAATCATAATTTGAATAGGTTAAAAAGGTTACTTATCCTTATAACCGTGTGTTTTCACAGAATTTGTTATTTTCTTTAAGCAGTTATACGTAATTTAGTTGTCTATTGCAGAGCCTTTGCTGAAAATCTTTTAGTCAGTTTGGGGAAGGGAGAAAAGGAAGGGGGTAAGTTGCTGTGGCTTTGTTATTTGTCATAATTTGAATAGGTTATCCCTGCCCCCCGGTAAAACCAAACAATTCGGAAATAGGTAGCTGACTGTTTAATCTTGAAACCTGATGCACTCTCCGGAAAGATATCTAAAGATTCCATCGAAAAAAAAAAAGCTGGTAACATCTCAATATAAGTGAAATACTTAATGTCTGAAGGTAAAACCTTAATTCAACCAATTTATCAACCCTTTCTTGTTTTACTAGATGATAAAAAAATTGATTTTGTGTTAATGGTGGTTGGCCTTTTCCATTTGGTTTGACATATTTCAGTCGGCTGATTTTTACGTCACAGTTTGATAGTAAAGGGGTGAACAAGTTTTAATTTTGTCAAAAAATCTTGGTCTTCAATCTACTAAGACTCACATGTAGGTAATTTCTTTCTTTGCAGGTCAATCAACATTAAAAAATTTTATCAATCAAAAGACCTTGACCCTTGACACTAGACATATTTAAGTGCAAACATGCATGCCAGAGTTATAATCTGTTTTATTAAGTCTGAAATCATAAGATTTTGAGATAAAAGGCACAGCGCGTCCATGCATGTGCACTAATAATGCCATGATAAGATTTCTATTACTGCACGTTTTTTGCACAGCTGAACAAATATATTGAGTGGCGTTGCCAATGATATTTCGGCAATTTAAATGTTATAATGTAGTGTAATGTATTCATAATAACATTGTTTTGTGATTTGAATTGAATTTAAATGGATTCCAAATTTTAATGACTTAGTGTTTCTGAATTACATAATGTTTCAAGTATTGAGGCCCTAGTTTAAAATGTTTTGATTTTTTTTTCCTGTTACACATTTCTTAAAAAATTATTCATCTCTCTCTCTCTCCTCTCTCTCCTCTCTTCCTTTTGAACTTGCATATGCAGGTAAAATTTACAAATGATACATAAGCATTGCATAAACAATGTAAAGCATTAAATGTGATAAATTGAAAAGATTTTGAATTTAAACATTTCTTAAAAACTCATTGAATTTCAAATTGTCCAATGAAAAAAATTCAATTTTTATAATCTTTGCTTGCAACAGTTCATCAACATTTTTTTAGCTTACTGTGCAGAAGTTTCAGAAGCACTTGTTGATTTAAAATTGGGGAATAAGCTATTCAATCCAGCTTCCATTGGTAGCTGAGAACCTCGCTGAACATAAGAGAAATATCATTTAGAATTTATTATCATTTGGAATTAATTTTCTAGTTCACATAGTACATGCTATTCATCTTATATTTAAGTGCTAGCATTAATCAAATTTTAAAGGTTTTTAAAACAAATTTTGGGGGAAAAAATTTTGTTTTTTAAAAAAAAAAGATTTAATGGTGCATTTTCACTTCACTTTTTCTAGTATTTTTTGTTGTAAAAGTAAAAACACGATTAGTTATTATGAACTTTTTCATTAATTTAAGTAACTACTTTTTCAAATTAATCTTAAGTTAATTAGCTCAAATGATTCCACTTTTTCTCTTTTTTTTTTTTTTTTTAAAGGTTTTGACAAATACAATTTCAATTAATCAGGTCCAAATTTTGCAAACAGTGAAAACGATGCAAAATGGCGACAATTTATTTGAGTCGGTAGGCGCTTTTTTATTCGGTGACAATATTTTTAGAAACAGACCTATCCTTGATTTCTAAAGATTAACATATTTATAGCTCCCATGTTCATTCAGAACAATAGTTTTTCTGACGCTGTTAAAATGATTACAATCTAAAAACGAATCCCATAAGCATTTGAATCCGAGTATATGCAAACTTTAACATTATTATAACAAAGAAAAATATATAAAATTCTGATGTGAAATGATAAATTATAGATAAAAGCCAAGAATTTTTTTATTTTTTTTTTCTTTTTATTTTCACGTGGAAAATAATCAGAATTTAATGTGTTGGACTTCTAATGTACCAAACCAAACGAAACTAAGAATTTCAATCTTGATGTGTAGAATTATAGATGATGTATCAGTATTTATTTATTTATTTTTTGTTTTATTTTGTTTTTTATTTTTTTGCATTGTAGATTAATTAAAGCTCTTGCCTGTCCAATAGTAAAGCTGGTGGGTCAGTTATTTAAGTTGACCTAGTTAGAATAATGTGACCTATATTTATGGTAATTAGAACAATCTGACCTATGTTTACATTGTCCTGTATTGTTTTTCATACCATAGATATTTATAAAT
>CM056611.1:8862165-9012603 GCA_029721355.1 Tegillarca granosa | reverse complement strand
ATATATAGACAAAACAAATGGCTTTTAAATTCATACATTCTTTTCTTTTGAGGTGAAAATTGTTTATTTCTATTAAATATTTTTTTATTCAGTTGATTTGATGAATATTCTTTATCTCTATATTTTTTTTTACTAGACTTTTAACTGCTTTTATTGTCTTGCTTATTTTGTTGGTCTACATATTATGATTGGTTAGTGATTCTTGCAGTATATCTTGATTGGTCATTTTGTACTAATTTGTCTGATTGGTTGGGCATTCTTGATATTTCCCCGATTGGCTTATTTTGTTTTGCCATGAGGAAATGTACATTGCACGAATGATTCAGTATGATTTGCTACTTTTTCCATCAATCAATTTATTTCCTTTTAGGAACTTAGCTCATTTCTGTTTCTAATAAATTTATGAATGTAAAATTTTCATTTAATTCTGATAGGATTAAGAGTTTGCTCTTGCAACTTAATGTTACAGCCATGCTTGAGAAAAAAGCTTTCAAATTATTATCATTTATATTGTAAACTTGTTGGAAGTAGAACATAAAAGACAGGGCTCTGACAGCTCATTTTGGGAATGGGGCTGGGCCCTTGGTATTGGGAAAATTAGTGTCGTTATAACTGATTTTGGGAAAATTCACATAGTTTAAAACTATTTGATAATTGCTTTAATAACTATATTATATAAAGGATTATTTTATATAATAACTATCATTCTGATGTTTTAACCCGTATTATGTACAAATGTTAACAAATCGATATGATGTCACAACCATTTTTTTTTTTTTTTTTTTTTTTTTTTTTTTTTTTTTTTTTTTTGGGGGGGGGGGGGGGGGGGGGAATCTAGGTTCAATTGAGAAAAAACCAGCCTTTTTTTGCATTGGGAATGGGGTGAATTTTGGCCTCAAATCAAGCCCAGTGAAAGCCCTGAAAGAAGTTCATTCCCTTCTGTATTTCCACGTGACCAAATCTAGCTAGTTTATAAAGATTGTTTTGACAATAAAAGAAAGATGTTTCACATTTATTACACCCATCAAAATCTCTAAAATTGTGTTTATTTTCTCATGCTGACCTTGACATTAAGTCAGACGGACAGCAATTACATTAGTCGATCAGTCCAGTCCGTTTATCGACATCATATGGATTACTTATTTAGTGCTGGGTCAAGTTGTCAAGCCATTCACAGATCACTGAAAAACCTTGGTGTAGGATCTGCATTATCTAGACTAGCCAATCATTTTTTGTTATGATCATCACAGGAATACTGTCTCGATGTAAATAGCCTGGCACACAGACAAACGCAAATTAGTCAAACAATCTAGAATCCGTGCAGAGAGAATGAAATGAAAATGCCTGATCATTATCCACGGAATCATTTGTTTTAAGACCAATAATGTGTATATTGGAGAATTCCCCTACATGACTTTAGTTGATTTCAGCGGATGTGAAACAAACTCGCTCATGGTTTTAATTTGGCGAAGCTGTCAAGCGAATTGTTATTGATACCTAATATGTGAAGTAATGGGTATTCCTGCCGTCATAAGAGGAGTTTTTATCGGCTAATAAAACATAATGCTCTTTTCAATATTATCTGGCTATGAACGTAACAGATTTCCTTAATACCATGGCTGGGAAATTGCTACCATTTAATGCAAAAACTGAACAAGAAATAGATCGTTTTTACCGATAAATAATCATGTTTAAATTTGTTTTTGTTTCTTTTTTTAAAAAAAATGTTTTAGATACAACAGTATACAATGATGTCAAATTACAGGACATTCTAAGCAGTAATATCTGATTGAAGCAAAATTAATTGCTTGAGTATACATACCACTTATTTCTATGTATTCGGCTTAGACTTGTTAAAAACATCTTCTTTTTTTTTTTTTTTTAATTTTTTAAAAAATATTTGTTTTTAACTTTTTTTTTTTTTTTAATGCCTCAATCTTGGTCTTTGAGATCTTAATAGGTATTTAATTTCACTGAAATTAAATTGAATTTTTTTTTTTTATTATTTTGGAATAGTTGAAAAGAGGGGAAAGAAGAGATATTTTATCAAATAACAGTAATAGCGACCTTATAACTTTTTTTTTGAATAATTGAAAAGAGGGGAAAGAAGAGATATTTTATCAATTAACAGTAATAGCTACCTTATAATTTTTTTTTTTTTAATTATTGAAAAGAGGGGAAAGAAGAGAATTTTATCAAATAACAGTAATGGTGAGCTTATAATTTTTTTCTTCTAATAATTGAAAAGAAGAGATATTTTATTAAATAACAGTAATAACGACCTTATAATTTTTTTTTTTAAATGAAAAAAATGATGATGATACTGCTAGTGTAACTTCATTCCTGGTTTAGAATTTCCACTTAATAAAAGCATAGAAATAAAATCCCTAGTACAACTGTAATGTCAGATTTTTTTACAGTACCAGTTAGAATTAGTATCTGACAAACTTGTCTTAGCCTTTAATATAAGAATAGTTATAATAACAAGTATATGTCTGCATATCAGCTCTCTAAAGTGGTGCTCCAAATAGCAGAGGAAATTCCAAGAAAGGAAGAAATAACTCTCTAGAAAGAACTCTCTGGAATTCCATGGTTTTAACCGGATTTCTCTGATGTCCTTCCGAATTCTGAAAAAAGGTGAACAAGTGACCTGCCCATGGTCAATCCCTACCAGTTGACAAAATTTCAACCTGATTGGATAAGAAACATAGGAGGAGATGTCTCTGAAAAAAATCTGTCAGAAACTAGGAGGAATAATAAAAATAGAAATAATAATAATAATAAAGATTATGAGTAACAACAAGATGTCTGCTAATACGCAGACATAATAATAACTAGACATTGTAAGTGTGCAGGCACACAGTCAAACAAGTCTCCTACAGCCGCCACATTTTTGATCTCGGAATTAAGGAATTACAAGAAAATAGAAATGTATGTATCTCCAACAATAACATTTTAAGAGGGGCATTAATCTCTGATTAATATAGCTCTTGTTTATTGAAAACACTGTTTCATTTGAACAGGCAGTTATATTTCATCGGATGTGTGAAGTATTAAGGGATAAAGAACTGTTTAATAAACATGTTTTTGGAGGGGGCATTAAACTGATAAATATAGCTCTTGTTTACAAATTGCAAAAAAAGGTATTTTTAACATACCTCTAGATGATGCTAGTTATCTGCAGAAAGTTTCAAGTTGATATGACTTTCCAGAGAGAAAAGTGTCTGACAAATTTGGCGGAAGAAAAATAAGAAACAATAGAAAAAAAATAAGATTACCCAACATTTGTGGGTGCAAGACTTAATTAAAAAATGAGTTCAGAAATACAAAAAAAAAAAAAAAAAAAAAAAAAAAAAAAAAAAAAAAAAAAAAAAAAAAAAAAAAAAAAAAATCACTTCATTTACTAATTTGTATTTATGTAATTACAGAATTTATTGATGTACTCATGACAATGAGGTTTTTCCTTTCTGCCAGGGAATACTTTCCAATAAGAATAAATCCATTAGAATTTTCTTTCCTAAAATGAATGGACTGGTAATTTTATTCCAGTGGGAGAAAGAAAAAATGCTACTCTAAAGAATCAAACAGGGAAAGTTGTACTAGGGATTTTATTTCTGTGCTTTCATTTTTGGAACAGATATTGATATGATTAAGTTAAACAGATCATATCATTATTGCTTTTAGTATAGTGTCAGTGCAATGAAGTGATGACCCCTTTAGTCACATGACATTTGAGGTCATTCACCTTGCTGACATTCTAGCATGTGGTTGGAGTGGATTTAAGTAATGGAGATTAATGCCCAAGTCAAAGATTCTTTCACTTATTAGTATATTTAGATAAATGGTTTGGAATGATTAAGAAAACCAGAGTGCCTATGTAAACTAACAACCTTTGAAAATGGACAAACTTACTTGCTATAGGATCTGCCCTGATCTGATGTTAGAACCTAGGCAATGAGGGGGACTGTGATCTAAAAAGCACATTGCTTTAGGTCATTTGGCAACTAAAGACCAAATTTACACTCTAGGATCTGCCCTGATCTGAGATTCCATCCCAGGCAATGAGAGGCACTGTAATCTAAAAGCATGTGCTTTTGGTCATTTGGCTACTAAAGCCTCTGGTATATAGAGTTCCGCTCAAAGGGTCAAAGTTTTAGAAACACATGGTGAATCCTTCAATTGATTTAGAAAAATAAACCTGTACAATCTAAGCTTTTCAGTTACAATTTGGCATTTTCAAAGTTTCGGTTTACAAGTTCACAAAATTGAACACCAATAATTACAGTAATTTATTATTTTGTAGTTTTTTTTAACTAGTACTCTCTCTCTCTCTCTCTCTCTCTCTCTCTCTCTCTCTCTCTCTCTCTCTCTCTCTCTCATATATATATATATTATATATATATATATATATATATATATATATATATAATATATATATATATAAACTAAAAAAACATGATTCTAGTTGAAGAAAGTAATTATCAGAATATTTTAGTACCCTTTCAATGTAATTAGGACAGTCACATTCTCTTTTAGTACTGAGATCAGAGACCTTGGAATTTGGCAGAAATCAATTCAATTATCTCCACCAAGTCTATTTATTATACTAGGATTCAAACCTAGGCAGTGACAAGTGTTGCTACACACAGGCATGCAGGTTAGGCCACTTGGCCATCAAATCCCCTAGAGTGGTCTTGGAATGAGGCTTGTATTAAGTCTATCATGCTGCTACACACAAGCATGCAGGGTAGACCACTTGGCCATCAAGTCCCATAGAGTGGTCTTGGAATGAGGCTCGTATGAAGTCTCACATTATCAAGATTGAGATAGACCTGTGCTAATATTTTAGCTGACATCAGGAATAAATGGACATAAGATATTGTCAAGATAGGGCTTTATGTCAGGTATTCTCTTGCTAAATTTGTGTTAATTTAGGACAAAAATAGCTTTTCTGTATCTTGCTAAATTTGTGTTAATTTAGGACAAAAATAGCTCTTTCTGTATCTTTTCATGTCATAGAATTTTCTTATAATGCATTTTAAAATTAGGTAACAAAAAAACTATTCACTAGTTCTATTATTCTTTTTTCTTTTTTTCAGATGTTTATTTTAAAGAAAATGTTGGCTTCAATGGTTTAAATAAGAGTAGGTTGTATGGTTTCCATGGTTACTACTTCTAAGAGCGAAGTTAATGGTTCCATTAAATTCAGTGGTAATGCATTTTCTTTAACTGTAAGTATTTGATAATTTAAATATTTTGTTCTGTATAAATTGTAGTTGATTTTTTTAAAGAAATGCTTTTTTAATCGAAAGAGTATTTTTATGACCTTGACCTACATGTATTTGATTTTGACAACCTAGTTACATAAACCCGTAGATCCGAACTTGTGTACATGCATCTCACAAGCTCGTGTCTATGGGTCTGTGTCGCTGTGGCAATACTTGGATTCCTATTTAGAAAAAAAAAATCTTCCTGTTGTTCTATAATGGTCATAGCAACTACCAAATATTTTAATAACAAGAAGAAAAGACGAGAACTCGTTCAGATTATTCAATTTCCTTACTTTTTTCCTTTGGTTTTTAAGTTTTATGAAATAAATTCTTTTTTCATAGATACATTACATTTACCTGACAGAAGGAAGCATTTTGTGTTCATTGAAGATGATACACATTTTATAATCAAGCGATTTATATTATTTCTAGAAATATGTATAGAGGTTTCAGAAGACATTTTATGTTGATTTGATTTTGTGTTCTTACAAGATATTTGGAAATTCATATCACAAATTGAATTGCCTCCTAAATAATTTTGTTTCTAAAAGATATATGCCAATGTTGCTTTTGTATTTTGAGATCTTGCAAGACACTTCATATTTAAAAAAAAAGTTTGTTTGTTTTTTTGTTGTTTTTTTTTTAAGTAAATTCCTGTGCAGTATTTTACCATTTTAAGATATTCAGATATCTCTGGAGAAATTTACACAGACATTTATTGATATTAGATATTTTTCATATTTGGAGATATTTGAAAATCTCTGGAAATATTTAGAGATAGATCACATTTCTTGGGAGATAATTGGAGATCTTTTAAAAATTTAAAGATATTTCAAGTTTCCTGGAGATATTTGGAGTTCTCTGGAGACATTCCGTGTTCCATTCAAATATTTTGAGATCTCTGGAATATTAAAAGATATTTCATGTTCCCTGGAGATATTTGGAGTTCTCTGGAGACATTTCGTGTTCCCTGGAGATATTTGGAGATCTCTGGAGACATTACGTGTTCTCGGTTTGAGGTAGTAGGTTGTATAGTTGAGGACTACATCAAAATACAGGAGAACTGTACAACCTTCTAGCTTTCCTCGAGGCATGGATATCGTCGTTGAAAATCCAAAAATTTAACGCTATGAGATCGTTCCTTTTAAACACGTTTCACACATAAATACCCATCATACTGAAATTTTATAATCATGCTTTCATTTTTAGAAACATTATTCAGATAATTTCATCTATAGTTATATATGACTTAACTGACTTTGAATTCATGAGGAGTTTGAATTCATATTGTGACTTTCAAATCTGAATTTCTCTTATGATGTTTTGTGTAGAAGCCAAAACTGAATTCATACAGAGGTTGGATTCATGTATTGGCTCTTTTTGTCATAAAAAGACTTATTTGACAGGCTGACTTTGATGAGAGATTTATGCTTATGCTGTCTAAATCTGATTACAAGGCTATTCTTTTGAAGACTGAATTCATGTGTTGACTGAAATGACACAACTCAATTCATGCATGTAATTCATGCATTTCCTAAAGTATAAGACTGAAATTGAAATCATTGGAAGGTTGGGTCAAGTAATATAAGTTTCATTTTGAATTTAGTGTGTGTACATACTGATTGGTTCACTTGTCATCTGAAAATTATTTGCCAACTGAAAAATATGTGTTTAGATACTGATTGGTTCCCTTGTCAACTGAAATTGTGAATCTACTGACTGATTGGTTCAATTGTGTACTGAAAATTTGTATCTACAGACTGATTGGTTCAATTATTAACTGAAAGCCATGTGTCTTTATACTGATTGGTTCACTTGTGAACTGAAAATTTTGTATCTACATACTGATTGGCTAATTTGTTTACTAAAAATTGTGTCTAAGACTGATTGGTCTAAATTGTTTTTCTATGTAATGATTGGTTTGTTGACTAAAAATTTATTGGTGTTTTTTTTTTTTCTATACATCAACTGAATATGAACATAGATAATGGATTTTGAATTACTTTTCAAATATCAGAGAAATGGCTTTTTGGATTTAAAAGTAACAATGAAAATAATCATTTACTTTGGGAATGAACTGTTTTTATACCTACCCCTTAAAATGAGTAACTTTATCCTGTAGATGACCTTCAAATCTGTATAATATCTGATGTAAAACCAGAATGACTGGGAGTGTTTTGACTGTTAACAACAATATATACTACTCTATTCAGCTAAAGGGGGATAAATCAAACAATCAATGGACATAAACATATTAATTAATTAAGTTTATTAATTATGCTAATTTTTAATTTTCATTTATTAAACATTTCTTTATTTTAGCTCTCTCTCTCTCTCTCTCTCTCTCTCTCTCTCTCTCTCTCTCTCTCTCTCTCTCTCATCCTTTTTTCCCATATTTGCATGTGAATGTTTGATTGCCAATATGTCAATCTGTTGGCCTATGCAATAATACAATGTTTTGATGTGTCTTGAAAAGGGACAAATGTCTATCATATATGGGAGCTGGAATTTAGAAGCTTGTCAAAATTCATAACTTGAAAAAGTCTCAGATGTGCCAAATTTTGTCATTATTTCAAGTTTTTAAGTTTCTGTTTGATTTGTCAGGAGGCGTCTGAAAAATTATCCTGATGTAAGTTTCCGTTAAAATTAAAAGGGGCAACATTATTCTCACAGAAGCTTGAATTTTAAATAAAATAGGCAACTTCTGTATCTCATTTTTAGATGTTTTTTTAATTGATATTTTCTGTCTGGATTCAGAGGCCCTTCAAACAAGTGCATTGAAACAAAAGGGGCATGTTGTTGTTTTTCAAAATGGTTTTTGTTTAAGTTGGTATTTGTGGTATTCTTGCTTGATCCAGTAGCCCTTTAAGAAATTGACTGGAAATCAAAAGGAGCATGTGTTGTTTGTCAAAATTGTTCTCGTTTTAGGAGGTCTTTGTGATATTCAGGTTTGATTCAGAGGCCCTTTAAAAAATTGATCATAAATCAAAAGGGGCATGTGTTGTTTGTTAAAATTGTTCTTGTTTAAGGGGGTCTACATGATATTTTGGCCAGATTTCAGGGGTCCGTCAAAACATATTGAGCTTTTATTCAACCCTGACTAAACAGAGATTCTAACTGTAGTCTACACCAGTACTTGAAACAAGCACCTGTTCTTCGTCAATAAAACACACAGAATGTGTTAGATGTGGTATTTCTCCATTTTGGCAGAATTCCTCTAAAATAATACTCTGTTATGTAACATGACACAAATACCAACAGACAGACAAAACACACTGAATATTCATACATTAGAGCTAGGTACAATAAGTCTAATGTTTTATAATGCTTCAGACAAAGGTGATATTGTTATTTGTTTCACTGAATAAGTAAGCATTATAATGATTTGCCAGACTTTCTAAAAAATGGCTAGTATGTAACCTTTGTATCGTCCATCAGGGCAATTAATTAATTAATTTATTTATTTATTATTTTTAATTATTTATATTTTTTTTGGGGGGGTGGTATTATGTTTTTTATTATTTGTTTGTTTATTTATTATTCTGGTTGTTGTTGTTGTTGTTGTTATTTCCCACCTCTTGTATTGCAGTTGTTTGGGTGAATTTTTTTTTCTGTCGTTTTCTCCTGATTGTAAGTGTGATTTGTTTACAATAAAATATAAAAAATATTTTGTAGAGTTTTATTCTTCTAGTTTAGTAAATTGAAATCATTCATTTGAAACAAATTTTACCTATTTTGACCTAAAATTCCTAAATTTTGTTGCTATTTTGTCTTGTTTTAAAATTTGGTGTTTGAAGACGAGAAACAACTCTTGTACATTTTGGCCTAAAATTCCAAAACTTTGTTGCTTTTTTTGTTAGATTTTAGAATTTTCTATTTGAAAACAAGAAACATCTTTTATAATTTTTGACCTAAAATTTAAAAAAGTGAATTGCTATTTTGTCATATTTTAGAATTTTTTGGTATTTGGAGACGAGAAACAACTTTAGTACCTTTTGGCCTTAAATTCCAAAACTTTGTTGCTATTTTGTCAAGATTTAACATTCTGTAACATATGCATATTATTTTTGGCACTGGTATCATCCATAAAAATCTTCACGGAGTAAAACATTAAGGAGATCCTGACACAAGCTTTCAACGCTAAGGGAGTATAGCCAGAACAGCCCGTTATTTATGTCTGCATAACTGTGTGTTAATTGTTTGTCTTTGTTCTATGAGCATGAATAAGGTAAGTGTAGGCTGGTAAAGGTATAAAAACTTATTTGTGGAATGGGTTTACTTGTCAGTTGATCCAACTTTTTTGTGAAATGGTTTTGCTTGTGTTATGATAGAATGTTTTTGCTTGTTTAGTGATCCAACTTATGATAGAATGGATTTACTTGTGAAATGATTCAACTTTGATAAAATGGGTTTACTTGTGAATTGATCCAACTTATGATAGAATGGTTTTGCTTGTGAATTGATCCAACTTATGATAGAATGGTTTTGCTTGTGAATTGATTCAACTTATGATAGAATGGTTTTGCTTGTGAATTGATCCAACTTATGATAGACTGGTTTTTGCTTGTGAATTGATCCAACTAATAATAGAATGGTTTTGCTTGTGAATTGATCCAACTTATGATAGAATGGTTTTGCTTGTGAATTGATCCAACTTATGATAGAATGGTTTTGCTTGTGAATTGATCCCACTTATGATAGAATGGTTTTGCTTGTGAATTGATCCCACTTATGATAGAATGGTTTTTGCTTGTGAATTGATCCAACTTATGATAGAATGGTTTTGCTTGTGAATTGATCCAACTTATGATAGAATGGTTTGCTTGTGAATTGATCCAACTTATGATAGAATGGTTTTGCTTGTGAATTGATCCAACTTATGATAGAATGGTTTTGCTTGTGAATTGATCCAACTTATGATAGAATGGTTTTGCTTGTGAATTGATCCAACTTATGATAGAATGGTTTTGCTTGTGAATTGATCCCACTTATGATAGAATGGTTTTGCTTGTGAATTGATCCCACTTATGATAGAATGGTTTTTGCTTGTGAATTGATCCAACTTATGATAGAATGGTTTTGCTTGTGAATTGATCCAACTTATGATAGAATGGTTTTGCTTGTGAATTGATCCAACTTATGATAGAATGGTTTTGCTTGTGAATTGATCCCACTTATGATAGAATGGTTTTGCTTGTGAATTGATCCAACTTATGATAGAATGGTTTTGCTTGTGAATTGATCCCACTTATGATAGAATGGTTTTTGCTTGTGAATTGATCCAACTTATGATAGAATGGTTTTGCTTGTGAATTGATCCCACTTATGATCGAATGGTTTTGCTTGTTCAATGATCCAACTTTAGGCAGAATGGTTTTATTTATGAATTGGTAAATGTTTGGGTAATAGATTAGGTTATTATTAAAATGGAATGGCTTTAAAAAAAGAAATTGTACCTGTGGAATGGCTTTTAATGTAAAACTAACTATTGAAAAATGATTTTTTTTTAATAAATATTCTTAGTTTTGATGGTGTGGCTTTGTTTTTTGTCCATTGTGTGACATGTTGTGGGTGGTCTGCATAGAGACTATTTGCTAATATTTATTTATAAAAAAAATTATAACAAAAAATCATTATTGCTAACAGCATGCATGTGTCATCTGGTGTTGCATAAAAATATTATAATAGTTTGGTAACACAATGTTGGTGTCAGACGAAATGTAAAATATGGAGTGGATTGGAAAATTGGATTAAGTAAAGGAGTATAAATATTTAACATAGTATAATGGAGAGTAAGATTTCACAGTGAGACCATTAGTGAAAAAAGACACTGATAAATTCAAACCAACCACTGTTACAGAGTTTGGACATGTATTTCTGAGGTACAAAAAGAAATAAAATGGGACCATATTGCCTGCTGAAATTTGAAAGGTCAGATGCTGGATCAATGCTTACAAAATTAAAACTTATTGTATCTAGACTATGGATAAAATTTGCAATGTGCTTATGATGTTGAATAGTGAATGCCAAAATGATACACACTATTCTACATGCTAAATTGAAAAAAGTCCAGTTCCAAAAGCTAATTCTGCGTTTTACACTCTGCCATGGTGTGTCAGACACATTTACTGCAAAACTATGTAGACTATTTAGATAGCATGAATACAGAATGTAACACATGTAAAAATATCATCTAACTTAGTTAAACCATTGTGTGTTGTTTTAGAAAGCAGTTGATGGAAAGTCGGTTCTATAAAGTTCTTTTTTTTCTTTTTCGGAAAACACTACTTATTTTACCTTGCCAGTTTTTATTGCCAAAGTTTGTTAGTCAATTTGGGGGTTTTAAAACGGATCAAAATAAATTGAGGATACTTTGAAACAAAAAATGTTAAGAGAAATGGAATTTTTGACCCTTTTTTTGACAAAAAATTAAGGTGTCAAAATAATTGAGTGTTTTTTTTTTTGCTGTTTCTTTTGCCAACATTTTTTAGTCAAATTTAGGAGTTATGAAGTGGATCGACAATAAATTCAAGATACTCTCAAACAATAATTTCGGAAAGTGGAATTTTTGGACTTACAAAGAAATAAAATGTCGAAAAAGGGATTTGTCAAAACAAGTGAGAAATGTCTTGAATTCAAAACAAAGTTTAAATTTTCTAAAGTCAAGAAAAATCTGAAAAGCTGTTAATTGTCTTTTTTGTTTTCGCAGGACAGGAGTTACAAAAAATGGAAAATAAAATTTATCACTTGTTGCTAATATGCTTAGACAGGTTCGTAGTTGTTTGTTGAGAGCGTTAAGTGCACCCCCAAAAATCTGCCGACAGAACAAGTGAACTGTACTTCAGACAATTAAAAGTTTTTAGTGGTGAAACTTAGGGAGCATTGCAAAGACAGGCATGTTAGAAAAAATGGATTGGGATTAACTGACATGGAGTGATGTGACAGAATTGTCACAGATCCAGGACACCCCGTCTCACTTCATGTGTTTAACTGAAAAAAGCCAGTATTCAAAGTTTCAAATGTGCTTTTTAGGGATTGTGATTTGGACATGGACTGGTATGTTTGTGTTTGATTATTTTAAAGGGAGTTGTATCTGTTTATATCTAGAATTCATATTTGGTGGAAGTATACTTGAATCTACATGGACAATGTTTTCTTCAAAGTCACTCTATCAAGCTGTATATCTTGCCCAGGTGAGCATTGAGACCAGTTTGCCTCCTGTTAATTTCATATCCTTATTGGTTGGAAATGTGCTGGGATCTAAATGTGCTGGACTGTGTCATCCTTTTTAATTGAAGCTGTATATATTGCCCAGGTGAGTGTTAAGACCAGTTTGCCTCATGTTAATTTCATATCCTTATTGGTTGGAATTATGCTGGAATCTAAATGTGCTTGACTGGGTCATCCTCTTTGAAATCATTCAATTTGGAGCTGTATATATTGCCCAGGTGAGTGTTAAGACCAGTTTGCCTCATGTTAGTTTCATTTCCTTATTGCTTGTAACAGTATTTCATATATTTTAGACCATATCATAATTTTTGTACACAAATTTCATCAGTATGTATCAGAAGTCTTCTATGTAGAGATTTCATTCAATATCCCAGCAGTCTGTTAAATTTATTTATTATTAAAGTTCTAATATTTACCTATCTTGAGTTACTCTTTAATTCATTATCGTTGTCATGGTTACAGGGAAAATCAGCTTTTATAATTTCGGATGTTTTAAAATATAAATAATGTGTAAAAAGCACTTGAGCACTTAAATAGATGTTGTTATGAGTAACGACGAAAAATCCGGAAATTACTGGAAAACATTTTGGTAGGAAAATTCATTTTTTGCAGATGAAGGTTAGTTAATCACATTAAATACTTTGTTGCTAAGTTCAAATAGATATTGCTAATCAAAGTGTCAATAAATTTCATTTTTTCATTCCAAAATAATTTAGAAAATAAAAAATAAAAACGGAACATTCCGGGAACTATTGATAGACTGTTTTTGTTTGATTGCTTGACTTTTCTAACAACCACCCCCTCCCCTCCCCCCCCCCCCCTCACTCTCTCTCTCTCTCTCTCTCTCTCTCTCTCTCTCTCTCTCTCTCTCTCTCTCTCTCTCTCTCTCTCTCTTAATTTCAAATTTCAATTCCAGAAATCAAAATCATAGTAACTTTATTTTTTAAAATATAGCTTGTTTTTACAAAAATTAAAAAAGAAGTTTTTTTAAATGACCATCTCAGGATTATCGTTGTTCTTACTGGTTTTTGGTTTTTATTATTTATTTTTTTACACCCCATTCCTCTTCTTTTCACGCTCAAAATTTTAGAAATTAAGATCATTGGAATTTTATTTTTTGATACACAGTTTTTACAGAAATTAAAAATCAGGGGAAAAAGGGGTGGGGGGGGGGGGGTAAATGACAGTCTAGGGATTATTGATATTTACAAGTTAAACACTGGTCATAATATCGTATTCTCTGACAAACAAGTTCTGTCTCTAGGGAAAAAACTAAGAGATCATGTTGTGTTGGAATATAAATAGATCATGATTTTGCTAAATGAATGAAAGAAAAAGAAAAATAAGATGACATTAGAAATAATATACTTGCTGGATAAAGGAAAGGAGGGGAAAAAAACAGTTACAAAGATGACATTGAAAATAGTATACTAAAACCCTAAAATCTTGATAAATGAATGAGAGAAAAAAGTAAATAAATGATTCTGGTTAAGTGTAGTTCTACTGTTACCTATCAAGTTTTTTTTCTGTCTGTTGTTCATTATTCATTCTGTCACTCATTCTTGGCTCTAAGTTCCAGATTCTGCGACAGAGACCAGTCAGCTATTAATAAACCAGACGGTTGATTATGCCATTTTGCCTCTTCAAACTGCATTACCGGGATCCTAGACGAGAGAGTGCAGAGATAATAAATTCTCCCTTGGAATAACTTAACGTCTACTATATACAGGAATAATTGATTCTCCTTTGGATATGATGCAAATATGACTATCGTTGAGTAGACTAGACCAAGTCGTGTGATCTACACTGCGTCTGAAGCTTTATAACCTCACAGGTAAGTAAGTTTGTCTATGTTTCAAATTCTATCTCTTTTCTTTTTTATTTTATTTCATTTTAGAATTAATCATTTTATACTCAGAAAATCTATTATGACTTACAATCATTTTTTTCTTCTTTAACAGTGTTAGAGTTTTTGATATTCATCAAAGTTGTTTACAGATGGGGAAAAAAGTTCGAATTTTTTTTTTCAGTTTTGGAATGTTTTCTGATGCGGAGAAAAGGTATAATGTGTATTTTTGTCTTCATTGTAAAGGCGAATATCTAGAGGATGTGCGCCATCATTATGTAATATCAACTTTCATTTGACATTACCATGGATACGTTATCTGTAATATACTCCATTTTGTTTTTCATTTTTTTGTTTTTTTAAAGTCCAAAAATAACATAAAAATACTGTATTTATGTATAATTATTTTTACATCAACAGACTGCTCAAATTTATTTAACTTTTTTTAATTTTTTTTTTTTTTTAAATTTGTCTGACTTAAATAAATCAAAAGTTTTCAAGAAAACAAAAAGAACGGGAGAAAAAAAATTGCCAGCAGACGTATTTAGATCTATCAAAATTGCAATTCTTGTCTCTACATTGGGCAATAAAAGTCAGGTAAAAAGCAAATATAGATTTTTCTGTACATTAACTGCGCAGTTTGTGCAGCAAGAATTCCAGACAGACAAATAAATGCAGTTACGTAAAATGATAATTTTATTCTGCTTATGGATTTTGGTTTGTTTTTTTTTTCCTCTTTAATTTTCTCTTATTTTCCCTCCTCCTGTGTTTATTAGATTTGCATCGGGACAAGGTATATTTTAAATTTTCATCACATAATGGACTCTTCTTTTTTTTTTCTGAATATAGATTTTTGATTTTGTTTGAATTTTTTTTTTTTTTTTAATATATATTTTGATCTGTTTTCCACAATTCTATATCGATTCAGTTAACTTATTCAAAACATGATCATACATAATGAATTGAACAAATTGCATTATTATCTTGTAATGTAGCCAGCATAAATGTGACATTACTTGGTGCAAGATCAAGTGACTTGACAAATGTGTAGATATGTGTAAAATTGTACTACCCTCTATACAAAGAGGTGAGGTAAAATATGTTACTCTTTGTGTGTGTGTGTGTGTTTCATAGCAGTGCAATACCTTCTGTTTATTGACAAGTGTCTGTCTGTCTGTCCCTTCACCTTTCTGTTCCATGATACCCTCCACTTTGATTGACAGGTGTGTGTGTGTGTGTGTGTGTGTGTGTGTGTGTGTTTCATAGCAGTGCAGCACCTTCTGTTTATTGACAAGTGTCTGTCTGTCTGTCCCTTCACCTTTCTGTTCCATGATACCCTCCACTTTGATTGACAGGTGTGTGTGTGTGTGTGTGTGTGTGTGTGTGTGTGTGTGTGTGTGTGTGTTTTTCATAGCAGTGCAGCACCTTCTGTTTATTGACAAGTGTCTGTCTGTCTGTCCCTTAACCTTTCTGTTCCATGATACCCTCCACTTTTATTGACAGGGGTGTGTGTGTGTGTGTGTGTGTGTGTGTGTGTGTGTGTGTGTGTGTGTGTTTCCAGATGATAACCAGGGACTTAAACTAAGATCATACTTTTGCACAGTTATAAAGTATCATTAAATCAAAAGAGAAAAAAAAAATCAGAAAAATAACGACAGACTTGAGGCTCCAGAACATGGTATGGTATCACTGCAACCTACGTTCTGGATATGGCTTTGGAATGGAACAGGACAGGACAGAACAGATGCTAGCCCTAATCATAGCCCTAATCTGCCCAACTAACCCATTCTAACCTGAGACAGGTGACTCTTAAGACAGACAGTCTAACCAGTCTGCTTTAGGATAGGATATATATATATATATATATATATATATATATATATATATATATATATATATATAATTATAAGTGTCTGATTGATTTAATGGCTGTATATGTCACATTGACAAAATCGTGGGTTAATGTAGTCAGTCAGCCATATGTGTACACAGCGTTAATAAGAAATCTTGTGTATTTCTCAGAATACTGATTTCTGTATAGTAGTTGATTTCTGCTTGAACATTGATTATATTTTGTAAGGATGTTTTTTTAATATATAGTTGATGATAATCTGGTGTCTTATTAAAAGATCACCTACATAATAATACCGTCTTAGCTATCACGACTGATATATTCCTCCATTCTTTGTTTAGGCTACAAAAGTTTTTTTTTAACAGGTTCTACTATTTAGAGATTTTAGTTTACAAAGGACCCTGTGTTTATCTGGATTTCAGTTTATAAAGGGTCCTGTGGCTATAGGGATTTCAGTTTATAAAGGGTCCTGTGGCTATAGGGATTTTAGTTTACAAAGGGTCCTGTGGTTACAGGTCTTTTGAATAGGGATGTTAGTTTACAAAGGGGCCCGTGGTTTAGGGATTTCAGTTTATAAAGGATCCCGTGGTTATAGGGATTTCAGTTTATAAAGGGTCCTGTGGCTATAGGGATTTCAGTTTATAAAGGATCCTGTGGTTACAGTTTTTATGAATAGGGATTTTAGTTTACAAAGGGTCCTGTGGTTACAGGTTTTATGAATAGGGATTTTAGTTTATAAAGGATCCTGTGGTTACAGGTTTTATGAAAAGAGATTTTAGTTTACAAAGGGTCCTGTGGTTACAGGTTTTGTGAATAGGGATTTTGGATTACAAAGGGTCCTGTGGTTACAGATTTTAAGAATAGGGATTTTAGTCCACAAAGGGTCTACAAAGGGTCCTGTGGTTCACTTGTTGGAATAGTCAGTACTAGTTTATCCACCTCAATACCTTTGTAGAATAGTCAGTACCAGTTAACAGTCTCAGTATCTTTATGGAATAGTCAATATGTGTTACAGTTATGTTTGTGTTCAATGAGAACTTATCTAATGTTCTTTTTGAACTTACCTACTGTTCTTTGTGAACTTTCCTTATGTTCTTTGTGAACTTTCCTTATGTTCTTCGTGAACTTTCCTACTGTTCTTTGTGAACTTTCCTTATGTTCTTTCTGAACTTTCCTTATGTTCTTTCTGAACTTTCCTAGTGTTCTTTATGAACTTTCCTACTGTTTCTTTCTGAACTTTCGTAATGTTCTTTGTGAACTTTCCTACTGTTCTTTGTGAACTTTCCTACTGTTCTTTATGAACTTTCCTTATGTTCTTTGTGAACTTTCCTTATGTTCTTTGTAAACTTTCCTAGTGTTCTTTGTGAACTTTCCTACTGTTTCTTTCTGAACTTTCCTAGTGTTCTTTGTGAACTTTCCTTATGTTCTTTGTGAACTTTCGTAATGTTCTTTGTGAACTTTCCTACTGTTCTTTATGAACTTTCCTTATGTTCTTTGTGAAATTTCCTACTGTTCTTTGTGAACTTCCCTACTGTTCTCTATGAACTTTCATAGTGTTTCTTTCTGAACTTTCCTTATGTTCTTAATGAACTTTAATATTAATATAGATAAGTGAATTTAGGTCTGTCTAGAGTGTATTTTAATTCTAATAGCTGCTAAAAATGTTGGCTCACTAATTGAATAATTCACTCTATAGGGCTTCCTAAGAAAATGTCTATGTTTGACGACCAAGTCTCTGGCAACCTTTTTGAGTCTAACATCTCCTGTGTGAATCAGAGATTAAAGATAATTAAAAGAGTTGTCAGAACAAGTGACAGATAAATGTATATCTACATCGACATTTTTAGCATCTATTGGAATTAAAATACATTTTAGACAGACCTCATATCACTTATCCTAATTAATACAAAATGAAGAAGTACAACACGATTTTGTAAGCATTAGCGCTATCATTTTATTTTCAGATGCTTTACATAGTAACATACTTACAACAGCGCAACTAGCAATGACGTCATTTTGACAATAGGACAATGAAAAAATATGATGATGTCATAACAAAGGGAGATAACCACATTATGTTAGACATTATGTCAAGTTTTGTTTTAGGGTTCTAAAATATTTCTCTATTTCTCTCTCTCTCTCTCTCTCTCTCTCTCTCTCCTCTCTCTCTCTCCTCCTCTCTCTCTCACATTTGCATTGTCCATTTTATATATGTGTGTGTGTCCATTGTACAATTATCACTTTCTTTATGAGCATTTGTTGCTTACTGACATTGTATGTCCAACTGTTTATGTGCAAATAGTTCAGCAATGACATAGTGACATGATTAAAGATATATTAGATGAACAAGAATTATGGTGTTTGGGGAAAAAAAGATGTAGTTCTCAAAATTTTTATTTATTTACATGACGGTAAATACAAGAGTACATGTTTGTTTTTTATTTGGTCGTAAGAATATGGACTGTTTAAGGAGACAATGGGGTAGATCAATTATAAATCACTGTTACATACCCTTTTGTGTTCTGGGGCGTAAAACACCATTACACCATTTTTTAAAATATAAAATCAAAATCATTTAAGATAATTTTTAGATCTTGGGTGTTAATGATATTAACTGAGAGAGAGAGAGAGAGAGAGATTACTTATTGCCTCTGTTCGTCTCTTAGCATAGTGTTCTCTTTAGCTTTCTCCCAATGCTGTAGTTAATAGTTAATGGTTTGTAGACCAATTGTCTAGATTGCTTTGAATCTTATAACGCTATTATATGCTTTTAAAAACCACTTACAATCGCTCTATTTATATTTCTGAAGAAAACTTGCGAGCAGATATGGTTGTAATTTTCTCATTATGTTGTGTGCTGGATCTTTTTTCCGTGCATTAAACCTGCTTTTTTATGACACCTTTGGATATGATTGAAAAGCTTAAGTACTTTTGAAAACTAATTTTAAGATTCTTTAAATTTCTGTTTTAAGGTCTATATTGTCATTTACACACTTACGATTCAATTTGAGAACATAAGAACCAAGTGGATTTATTTTTATGAGCGAGAAAAAAAAAGAAGCTAGGAGTATAAATGTACATGGAACTTATGTAGGCTGTGGCATTTGCTTTGAATGTTTTTATTGTTTTGTTTCAGTCATTCTAATTGCTGTGCTTTCTTCTTGCATAGTTGGGTTGACCTGTCTTTGTGAAGTTTTTATGAAGTAGATTGAGTAAACACTATTCCATTACAACCCCCCCCCCCCCCCCCAAAAAAAAAAAAATAAATAAAAATAAATAAATGAATAAATGAATGAATAAAATAAATAAGTAGATAAATGAATAAATAAAAATATTTTTTAAAAAAAATACTTGTTATGCCAAATTTATGACCCAAGGAATGTTCATTTCATTAAAAAATTGAAGGGTTATTATAAAGCATTGATACTTTGGGAAACTCCATCGAGCCGTTTTATAATGATTAGTGGTTTGGCATGGCAAATGATGTTTTCACTGGGGTTTTTTTTTTAAGGTCCATTTGTACACCAGCTTTTTAGCTGGCCTGTTCATAGACTATGCTGTCACATCAGTGTCATTATTAGAAATCTGGTTAAGATTTAACTACTTGTTTTGATTTTCATCATATTTTCTGTGTTGAATTAAAAGAGAAGTTTTTGAATGGATTAATAAGCAATTGTATTTATAAGCATACAAGTGACAATCTGAATTAACAAAATAGAACTTAGTTTTACAAGGCTGTCACATGTCAACATCTTTTCGAAGTACTTTTTTTTTAAAAAAAAACTAGATGTAGGTTATTGTATTGTGAGCAGTGAAGCAACGACCTGATTTCTATTTTGTCTGAACCGAGCAAACTTGCTATGCTAACTTGTCTTATCTCGGTCAAAGAAATGTTTACTGGCTAGACTGCTTTTACTTCAGATGGACAGCTTCTCCGACTTGTTTTGCCGTCCTTTTGATTCTAAATTTGCCACACTGTAAATTTCTAGTAGGTTGATGATTCAAGGTTGATATCTCAGACAGTATTATAGCACAAATAAGAATAAAAGGAGAATAATATGAGTGGGAATATAGTTCTGTTTGTGTCAGATTTGACTTTTATTTCAAAGAGGATTTAAAGATTACCTATGTATGCTATGAACTTACATTCATATACTTTGAAAATCACAGATTTTTAAGTAGGAGATTTAATAATGCTATATTTG
This sequence comes from Tegillarca granosa, assembly GCA_029721355.1. NCBI lineage: Eukaryota > Metazoa > Mollusca > Bivalvia > Arcoida > Arcidae > Tegillarca > Tegillarca granosa. Next base: position 8,992,200 of record CM056611.1, on the reverse strand, counting down.
TGGGCAAGTGAAAACCACAAAATTTAATATCACTGAACATTTTTAATTACCAAGGTCACCAGTGGGATTACCTTTCACAAATTTCAATTCCGCAAATTTTGTTTCAAAATTGCAAAACCAAAAAAATTAACCTAATGTTTGGTTATATGACTCTACTATATAACCGAGACTAACTATTATGTAAAGTACTAGTTTTGTGAATGTTATTTCAGACTAACTCGGTCATAGTATTTAAAAAAATTGTCCCTGCACAGTAAAAACCTTTGTTATAAGTTTCCTTGATTACTTTACCATCTTTCTTATTACGTGACTGTATTTTGAAATTCAAAAAATCTGTTTTTCTATAGCTTTCTCCATCTTTATGACCTCTCATCTTTCTCTCTCTTCCCCCCCCCCCCCCCCCCCCCTTTCTGATGTATGACAAACCCCTTTATAATGCCAAAATTTGAACAAACAAATAGTGGTAATGTTTAAAAGTTTTGTGATGCATTCTTTTTTCAGTTGGGACAACTCTTGCAACTTTTTTTAACTTTAAAATAAACATCCCCCAACCCTCATCATTTTTGGAATGGTTGAGAAAACCAAAGCTCCTGTGAAGAAATCTTTCAGTAAGTGAACTACAGTAAAAAGCCTTAAAAGTTGTGTCATTTAAATTGCAGTGGTTCTTGACTTGAGGGGAAAAGCTCCATGCAACTTCTAAAAAAAAGCCAACATGCCTTTGTTTCAGTCAGAAATATATATCAGTTTTAAAAGAGTGATCCATCTCTACTGGCTTCACAAATAGAATAAGTTCTTGAAACGATGCAGGACAAACTGTTGCTATGACAACTAGTTAATAGATTTCATAGAGTGTATTAATTAAGATTAGTAATTGTGTTTGATTTATTCTATATGTCTGTCTATTTCTGATTCTATCTATCTCTCCCTCTGTGAGACTTTATTGACAGTACATTATATAGATTATCTATTATGATAACGGTGTTTGTCTCTTTTTTTCCCTCCTCATCATAATTGATTTATTCGAGAAACATCAAGAGATTTGCTAGTATGGCTAAAAAAAAAAAGGACCACTTGCCTGCATAACCATAGATAGTAATTTCTTGTTGTTGACCTATTAATAATTTATACATTATGATTTTTGTGTGGTGTCTAGACGGCGGGTTAAGTTTCGTTGCACTAATGAGTAGGCTTCCAGTTGAAATAGGTACACTTATTATGTAGGCATTGCTTATTTTTTGACTACCATCATCTTAAAATTTTATATATTCTCAAAATACAATTTTGATGTAAGAAAGAAATTTTTTCTAGTAACTACAAAAAGGGAATTATTTTTTTCATTAGTCAATTTGCCTGGAATCGTATGAACATTATTTGATCTCATATTAAGAGTCATAAATAAGAAGCATTACGGAAATTTCAGGTAAAAAGTACATTTTAATGAAATAGTTTCCGTCTAGTATGATCTTAAATCATTGCATTGCTTTTAATACTAAAAATAAAATAGCAATAAAATAAGGAAATATTGGCTAAAATCTCAAAAAAAAAAAAAAAAAAAAAAATAGAAACCTAGCTATTGTGAAAAAAACGACAATGGAGGCTGTTTATGTTCATTGGTTTTATTTATTATGATGATGGAAAGATAGTCCATAAATAAAAATGGTGTGGAATAATGGTGTTTTATGCCACAGTCGTAATGGTTATATTTATAACAAAGCTGTCGAATTTGAAATGCCTCAACGACCTTGGACAAGAAAAATGACAAACCTTCTCAGTCAAGGATCTGGGATTTAAAACTAGGAGGTTGGATCTGTGATCTGGCCTCATAGGAACTGATTTAGACCACTTGGCCTCTTAGAAACTTTATTTAGATCACTTGGCTTCTTAGGAACTGTGATTTAGACCACTTGGCCTCATAGGAACTGATTTAGACCACTTGGCCTCTTAGAAACTTTATTTAGATCACTTGGCTTCTTAGGAACTGTGATTTAGACCACTTGGCCTCTTAGGAACTGTGATTTAGACCACTTGGCCTCTTAGGAACTGTGATTTAGACCACTTGGCCTCTTAGAAACTGTGATTTAGACCACTTGGCCTTTTAGGAACTGTGATTTAGTCCACTTGGCCTCTTAGGAACTTTATTTAGACCACTTGGCCTCCTAGGAACTTTATTTAGACCACTTGGCCTCTTAGGAACTTTATTTAAATCACTTGGCCTCTTCGGAACTGTGATTTAGACCACTTGGCGTCTTAGGAACTGTGATTTAGACCACTTGGCCTCTTAGGAACTGTGATTTAGACCACTTGGCCTCTTAGAAACTGTGATTCAGACCACTTTGCCTCTTAGGAACTGTGATTTAGACCACATGGCCTCCTAGGAACTGTGATTTAGACCACTTGACCTTCAAGAAACTGTGATTTAGACCACTTGGCCTCTTAGGAACTGTGATTTAGACCACTTTGCCTCTTAGGAACTGTGATTTAGACCACTTGGCCTCTTAGGAACGGTGATTTAGACCACTTGGCCTCTTAGAAACCGTGATGTAGACCACTTGGCCTCTTAGGAACTGTGATTTAGTCCACATGACCTCCAAGAAACTGTGATCCATCAATATGTTTTAGACCACTTGGCCACTTAGGAATTTTGATTAATCAAAATGTTTTAGACCTCTTGGCCTTCAAGGAACTGTGATCCATTAGTACATTTTAGATCACTTGGCCTCAAACGAACTGTTATTCATTAGTACAATTTAGACCGTTTGGCCACCAAGAGTACAACTGAAAATGTCAGTAATCTGGTGAAGCCAATTATATTGAAATTAGCTAATGCTGTACTTAATTCAGTATGCTTATCTCATATGGAGGGAGGGAGACATGATAACCAATTTTCATGAAACTGAAGGGATTGGCAGATACCTTATAATGGATGTGCTAACATTATGCTATATAAAAGTTTGGTCATGTGGTTATTCGTAATATGCAAATTTCGGGATTTCATATCACAAGTTCAAAAACATCATCAAATGACATTTTAGAACATTTTATAATACAATGTAACTTACTTAAGCTGTTGTTATATCCTTTAGAGAGCCTGAAATATAATCATACATGTATCTGATAAAAATTTCAATCAAGTTCTTTCAGCGACACAGATTACAAAACAGTTTTAAAAAATTTTTGTGCTTCCATTAACAGAATGGTCCAAGTGGCTAATGGATCCCAGTATTTGATCACCTGGGTACCAATCCCAACTCTGGCAGGTCCATTATGGTGAGACAAACCACGCACCCAAAGTCAATTTTCTTTGGGCACTCATGTTTCCTCTTCCATCAAGCACTATAGTAATAAGTGAAAGATTCTTTTCTGGGCTTTATAAAGTATCACCGTAGCTCTAATTTACTCAACTCTGTATCGCTTTCTAAAATAGCAATTTTTAAAAAAAGAAAATATCGGAATCCAAGTCGAGGAAAAAAAAAAAGAAAAATGAAATGCATTAGAAATTTTGGTAATCGACAGCTAGTTACAGGATTCATTTTGCTCATTGTATCAAGGGATGAATTATTCATCATTGTGATTGATGCGCATTTCTTTTGAGATATTAAGTTTTCATGTTTCGTCATGATGAATAGAAGAGAACTTTGAAATCCATGTTTATGAATTGAGTGATATATATGTTGATTGGACAATTTATGAGTCTGGTGTATAGTTTGAATGAGTAATTGAGCAATCAGACAGGGTTTTTGTGAAAAGAGGAGAAAAACACAGACTGGAAAATCACAATGAATGTATGTTGAAGCTTATTATTGTTGTATGTATTGCTCTTTTCTTTGCCATTCAGAAATTATCGGATATTTGTCATGACTGAAAGCATGGGTTTTTGAAAGGAAAAAGAAGAACCACAGACAGGAAAATTGTGATTAATGAATGTGAAGGATTATATATATATATATATATATTTCTCATATCCATACCAGTGACAAATTATCGGATATTTGTCGAGACGGACAACATCATTTTTATTGATCGATATTGTGATATCAACTAGATTACTGAACATTAAGTCATTAACCGATCAAATTATGTAAAAATTTATCATGTGCAAATGTGGTGTTAATATTTTTTACATTGAAACGTGATGCTGATGATGTTAAAGTCTGCGGACAGATATTGGATACGACAATTGGGTGTACTATATGTTGATTCTGTCTAGACTGATTACTGATTCAGTCAGACAATAAAATTTAACTGATTGATCACTCACTGAGAGTTGAGTTGAGTAATGGTGTTTAACATACCAGTCAAGAATATTTCACTTGTATCGAGACGTCGCCAGCTATAGGCGAAAGTGTAGAAATTTTGCCTGTGCATTGCACTAATGGCATTATACAACAGGGATCTTTATGGTGCCATGCTTGCCATGACAAGGGACTTCGTTTATTTTAAGTTCCCATCCGAAAGAACCATGACTTTCATTTTGTAATGCCAAGTGCTTGGCGAAAGAACAGTCACTACCCACTTTCAAGTCTTGGGTCAGACCCGGCCAGGGTTCGAACCCACAACCTTCCACTTATGGAGTGAGCACTCTATCAACTGAGCTACTGCAGTGGCAGAGAGAGAGAGAGATTAATGGTGTTTTTTATGTCCCAGTCAAGATTAATTTAAGTTATATCAATGGGCTCAGTTCTTGAATGGTTGAGGCAACCAGAGTATCTGTAAATAAAACCACCAACCTTCGGCAAGCCAACTGGCGAACTTTCTCATACTAGGATCTTTCAAAATAGGAATCAGTCTTAGATGGTGAGAAGCACCGAGATCCGTAAGAACACACTTTGGACCATTAAGGTCCAAAGAGAAATAAGGACATTTGGGGTCAGGTTATGAGAATATGGAAGGGGTAGATCTCCTCTAACAGTTAAACAAATATCTTAAACATTCTTTTAATTTCCCCCATAACAGTCTTTCCAAAAGAATTTTTTTTTTTGACTTGCAAGGCTAGTGGGTGTCTAGCTCTTTGCTATGAAATCTACATCAGTGTAATGAAATATTTAATTGTGGTATTTAAGTGCCAATGAATTATTTATGGCAGCCCAATTTGTACGTAGAAGTCTTCAGTTGTCTGCTGATAATCGTGTCTAAATTTGAACAGGTTTTGTCATGTAATATGTTTTGTTGACATTTTGAGACTTTTTAATTTTAAGATCTTTATTTATCTGAGTTTGGCCTGGAGAAAAAGCATTTGTCATTTGAAAATTAATATCTTTGATTTAAAGCTCATTAATACGTTAGCGTTTTGTTTGAAGAGATTGAAAATCTTTTTTTACAGATTTATTTCTTATTTGAGTCTTGACCTCATACATGAAAATAGGTGTAAATCTTGAAAATAGATTCCAGGCCTTGATCTCATACTGGAAAATAGGTGTTAATCTTGATAATAGATTCCAGGCCTTGATCTCATACTGAAAAATAGGTGTAAATCTTGAAAATAGATTCCAGGCCTTGATTTCATACTGGAAAATAGGTGTAAATCTTGAAAATAGATTCCAGGCCTTGATCTCATACTGGAAAATAGGTGTAAATCTTGATAATAGATTCCAGGCCTGATCTCATACTGGAAAATAGGTGTAAATCTTGAAAATAGATTCCAGGCCTTGATTTCATACTGGAAATAGGTGTAAATCTTGAAAATAGATTCCAGGCCTTGATCTCATACTGGAAAATAGGTGTAAATCTTGATAATAGATTCCAGGCCTGATCTCATACTGGAAAATAGGTGTAAATCTTGATAATAGATTCCAGGCCTTGATTTCATACTGGAAAATAGGTGTAAATCTTGATAATAGATTCCAGGCCTGATCTCCTACTGGAAAATAGGTGTAAATCTTGATAATAGATTCCAGGCCTGATCTCATACTGGAAAATAGGTGTAAATCTTGATAATAGATTCCAGGCCTTGATTTCATACTGGAAAATAGGTGTAAATCTTGATAATAGATTCCAGGCCTGATCTCATACTGGAAAAATAGGTGTAAATCTTGATAATAGATTCCAGGCCTGATCTCATACTGGAAAATAGGTGTAAATCTTGATAATAGATTCCAGGCCTGATCTCATACTGGAAATAGGTGTAAATCTTGATAATAGATTCCAGGCCTTGATTTCATACTGGAAAATAGGTGTAAATCTTGATAATAGATTCCAGGCCTGATCTCATACTGGAAAATAGGTGTAAATCTTGATAATAGATTCCAGGCCTGATCTCATACTGGAAAATAGGTGTAAATCTTGATAATAGATTCCAGGCCTGATCTCATACTGGAAAATAGGTGTAAATCTTGATAATAGATTCCAGGCCTGATCTCATACTGGAAAATAGGTGTAAATCTTGATAATAGATTCCAGGCCTTGACCTCATACTGGAAAATAGGTGTAAATCTTGATAATAGATTCCAGGCCTGATCTCATACTGGAAAATAGGTGTAAATCTTGATAATAGATTCCAGGCCTGATCTCATACTGGAAAATAGGTGTAAATCTTGATAATAGATTCCAGGCCTTATCTCATACTGGAAAATAGGTGTAAATCTTGATAATAGATTCCAGGCCTTGACCTCATACTGGAAAATAGGTGTAAATCTTGATAATAGATTCCAGGCCTGATCTCATACTGGAAAATAGGTGTAAATCTTGATAATAGATTTCAGGCCTTGACCTCATACTGGAAAATAGGTGTAAATCTTGATAATAGATTCCAGGCCTGATCTCATACTGGAAAATAGGTGTAAATCTTGATAATAGATTCCAGGCCTTGACCTCGTACTAGAAATAGATCATTGTTTAGACCTCACACTAGAAAATAGGTTCTAAATCCTGATTTTAATCTAAAAAACATGTTCTAGAGTCCTGACCTCACAATAAAAAGTGGGTTTTGAGTCTCAACCTCAAACTTATAATTAGGCTTTGAGTCTTAATCTTACACTATAAAGTAGGTTTAGAATCTTAAACTGGCACTAGAGTTTCGACCTCACACTAGAAAATAATTTTTTTTTAGTTTTGACCTCTTAATAGAAAATAGGTTCTGAGTCTTGACCTCACACTTGAGTCTTGACCTCACACTTGAGTCTTGCCCTTACAATAGAAAATAGTTTACCAGTTTTGAGCTCATACTAGAAAATAGGTCCACAGTCTTGGAAGTCACACTAGGAAATAGGTTCCAAGTTTCAACCTCACAATAGAAGATATGTTTTGAGTCTTGCCCTTACACTAGAAAATAGGATCTGAGTCTTGACCTCACACTTGAGTCTTGTCCTTACAATAGAAAATAGTTAACCAGTTTTGAGCTCACACCAGAAAATAGGTCCACAGTCTTGAAGTCACACTAGGAAATAGGTTCCAAGTTTCAACCTCACAATAGAAGATATGTTTTGAGTCTTGACCTTACACAAGAAAATTGGTTTTTCTAATCTTAACCTTTCACTAGAAAAGTTGAGTTGAGTTGAGTTGAGTAATGGTGTTTAAAGTTTCAGTCAAGAATTTCACTAGAAAAGAGGTCCATAGTCTCAAAGTCACACTAGAAAACAGGTTTACAGTCTTTACATCAAACTAGAAAACAGGTTCTAAGTTTTGACCTCACACTAGAAAATAGGTTCCAAGTCTTGATCTCACACTTGAGTCTTGATGTCACACTAGAAATTTGTTCCAAGTTTCGATCTCACACTAGAAAATAGGTTCCGAGTCTTGATCTCACACTAGAAAATAGGTTTTCCTCTTCTTAACCTTTCATTAAAAAATAGGTTTACAGTCTTGACCTGACAATAGAGAAATGGGTTGATACAAATTCATCTCAGGAGAACAGCCGTCAAGTTATATGCTATGTTTAAATCTGTGTCATTATAAATACTATATGTCCCATTGTAGCCTAAAGTCATATCTTATTTGAGATTCTTACCAGTCATTGATTTAAAAAAAAACTCCACGAGTAAAATACAGAGAGAAGCTTTTAAAGATAAATAGTCTTATTATTTACTTACCATCAGCCCAGTTCTTACATGAAGTCAATTTCATGAGTTCTGGTCCATGCCATATTTTTCACTATGTCAATTTAAAAAAAAAATAAATAAAATAAAATAAAATAAAATAAAAAAAAAAGGCTGCACAAAATTTTTCTGGTCCATGCCATTTTATAAACTATGCTAATTCAAAAAAAAAATAAATGAATAAAAAATAAAAAAAATAAAAATATATTAATAAAATTTTTAAAAAAATGATAAAAGAAAAGGCTGAACAGATATTTTTTTTCTCTATTGAAATAGAATGAATGGCATTGCATCAATATTGGATGAAGACATGATAAACAAGCTTGTCATTGACTGTGTTATAACAAGTTCCAGACACTTGATTAAACTGACAATGATTACTTTACGGGGGTTTACATTACTGGTTTATAAATGTGATTAAATATTGACCCCCATTATTGCAGTTTCTATAGCTTGGAAATTTTTCTTATAACCCTGTTTTTCACAGAATTTGTTATTTTCTTTAAGCAGTTATACATAATTTTGTTTTCTATGGTAGAGCCTTTGCTGAAAATTTTTTAGGAAATTTTGAGGATGGGAGAAAGGAAGGGAATCATAATTTGAATAGGTTAAAAAGGTGACTTATCCTTATAACCGTGTTTTTCACAGAATTTGTTATTTTCTTTAAGCAGTTATATGTAATTTAGTTGTCTATTGCAGAGCCTTTGCTGAAAATCTTTTAGTCAGTTTTGGGAAGGGAGAAAGGAAGGGGGTAAGGGGCTGTGGCTTTGTTTATTTGTCATAATTTGAATAGGTTAAAAATGCTACTTATCCCTGGCCCCCGGTAAAACCAAACAATTCGGAAATAGGTAGCTGACTGTTTAATCTTGAAACACTGTTGCACTCCCTGGAAAGATATCTAAAGATTCCATCAAAAAAAAGCTGGTAACATCTCAATATAAGTGAAATACTTAATGTCTGGAAGGTAAAACCTTAATTCAACCAATTTATCAACCCTTTCTTGTTTTACTAGATGATAAAAAAAATTGATTTTGTTTAATGGTGGTTGGCCTTTTCATTTGGTTTGACATATTTCAGTCGGCTGATTTTTACGTCAAAGTTTGATAGTAAAGGGGTGAACAAGTTTATAATTTGTCAAAAAATCTTGGTCTTCAATCTACTAAAGACTCACATGAGTCTGTATGTAATTTCTTTCTTTGCAGGTAAATCAAACATTAAAAAATTTTATCAATCAAAATGACCTTGACCCTTGACACCAGACATATTTAAGTGCAAACATGCATGCAGAGTTAATAATCTGTTTTATTAAGTCTGAAATCATAAGATTTTGAGATAAAAGGCACAGCGCGTCATGCATGTGCACTAATAATGCCATGATAAGATTTCTATTACTGCACGTTTTTTGCACAGCTGAACAAATATATTGAGTGGGCGTTGCCATATGATATTTCGGCAATTTAAATGTTATAATGTGTATGTAATGTATTCATAATAACATTGTTTTGTGATTTGAATTGAATTTAAATGGATTCAAATTTTAATGACTTAGTGTTTCTGAATTACATAATGTTTCAAGTATTGAGGCCCTAGTTTAAAATGTTTTGATTTTTTTTTCCTGTTACACATTTCTTAAAAAAATTATTCATCTCTCTCTCTCTCTCTCTCTCTCTCTCTCTCTCTCCTTTTGAACTTGCATATGCAGGTAAAATTTACAAATGATACATAAGCATTGCATAAACAATGTAAAAGCATTAAATGTGATAAATTGAAAAGATTTTGAATTTAAACATTTCTTAAAAACTCATTGAATTTCAAATGTGTCCAATGAAAAAAAAATTCAATTATATAATCTTTGCTTGCAACAGTTCATCAACAATTTTTTTAGCTTACTGTGCAGAAGTTTCAGAAGCACTTGTTGATTTAAAATTGGGGAATAAGCTATTCAATCCAGCTTCCATTGGTAGCTGAGAACCTCGCTGAACATAAGAGAAATATCATTTAGAATTTATTATCATTTGGAATTAATTTTCTAGTTCACATAGTACATGCTATTCATCTTATATTTAAGTGCTAGCATTAATCAAATTTTAAAGTGTTTTTAAAACAAATTTTTCGGGGGAAAAAATTTTGTTTTTTAAAAAAAAAAGATTTAATGGTGCATTTTCACTTCACTTTTTCTAGTATTTTTTGTTGTAAAAGTAAAAACACGATTAGTTATTATGAACTTTTTCATTAATTTAAGTAACTACTTTTTCAAATTAATCTTAAGTTAATTAGCTCAAATGATTCCACTTTTTCTCTTTTTTTTTTTTTTTTTTTAAAGGTTTTGACAAATACAATTTCAATTAATCAGGTCCAAATTTTGCAAACAGTGAAAACGATGCAAAAATGGCGACAATTTATTTGAGTCGGTAGGCGCTTTTTTATTCGTGACAATATTTTTAGAAACAGACCTATCCTTGATTTCTAAAGATTAACATATTTATAGCTCCCATGTTCATTCAGAACAATAGTTTTTCTGACGCTGTTAAAATGATTACAATCTAAAAACGAATCCCATAAGCATTTGAATCCGAGTATATGCAAACTTTAACATTATTATAACAAAGAAAAAATATATAAAATTCTGATGTGAAATGATGAAATTATAGATAAAAGCCAAGAATTTTTTTATTTTTTTTTTCTTTTTATTTTCACGTGGAAAATAATCAGAATTTAATGTGTTGGACTTCTAATGTACCAAACCAAAACGAAACTAAGAATTTCAATCTTTGATGTGTAGAATTATAGATGTGATGTATCAGTATTTATTTATTTATTTGTTTTATTTTGTTTTTTATTTTTTTGCATTGTAGATTAATTAAAGCTCTTGCCTGTCCAATAGTAAAGCTGGTGGGTCAGTTATTTAAGTTGACCTAGTTAGAATAATGTGACCTATATTTTATGGTAATTAGAACAATCTGACCTATGTTTACATTGTCCTGTATTGTTTTCATACCATAGATATTTATAAATTCCTCTGTTTATCTTGAAGATGATAATTTTTCTGTTTATCTGGACAAAAATAACTTTTTTCCCCGACTCGGTTGTCTAGACGTTTTACAGGTAATCATTAAAAGCCTCCTCGAGTTCGAGTTCAGTGTTCTGAATTACTGGGTTTGAGTGTCAAAAGAAGATATAATTAGATGTTTTGTTTTTGCTGTGTTAGTTTCCCTTAATCTTTTTTTCTCCGATATTTTTGGAAATAAAGATGCTAATGGTAATTGATGAAATATATCTTAGACATTTTTAATATAAAAGTTATTAATTATATATTTTTACCTAAAAGAATGAGATACAAAAATGTTTTTTGGATCATATACAATAAGTTTAGTTTGGTTTGAATGTCAAGCGGATGGGTGTGGTCCTTATCATGAAAAATCATCTCCTCCCTGCAACCTTGAAACTTTGTATAAAATGTTTCTACATATAAAAGATTATATTAGATAGGAGAAAATCTTCATTAAATTGCGGTCTTTTGGTTCTCAAGTACTTTTCTTTCTATATATACTATTTATTGTTTATGTACAAAGACTCGACTGAATCTAACCAGATCTAACAATAGTCTCGGCTATCACAAATCAGGTGTTGGTTTACTTTATGAACCTCTTATTTATATCAAAGACTATGTTTCTTTTTCAGTCTATAACAATACCAGAGTTTAGTGATTTAAGACTTTCTGTTTTAGGCTCCAGTCAAGAATCTTTGACTTATATATATTGAGGCAGTCCTTTCTGGGGTTGTTGAGGAAACCAGAGTGTCCAGGGAAAACCACCAACCCCAGGCAAGCCAACTGACAAACTTTGTCACGCTAGGACCTGCCCGAGTTGATTTCGAACCTAGGCGATTAGAGATACTGTGATATGTAAGCTCATGTTTTAGACCACATTGGCCACCAAGGCCTATAACAACACACACACACACACACACACACACACACACACACACACACACACACACACACACACTTCCAGATAACCAATTTTTTTTTTTTTTTCAATTATGATAATTTTTTCCCTATAATCTGTGATAATTTTTGATCAATAAAATTTGGCTTATCGTGTGATTTTTTTCAATCATCTCTTATGATCTATATATAATTACATTGTTCTTTAATGGTATCATGACACAGGTTTAAGAATTAAATTTGTAATGCCTTGTAACAATTTTGCTATAATCGTCATGCCAATTAGATCATCTTCTAAGTCTGTTAGTTATATAAGCTTAGTTATATCTGCTGATCTAGCAATTCTTGTACATTAAATGCATTTTGCTCTACTGGCAAGTAATATAGATTGTAATGATAGTCTAGCGAACATTTAGTAACGAAAAAGAGAAAAAGTATATATATATATATATATTTATATAGTTTCTAGAACTGTTTGACAGCTGATTTTGTGATTCTTATATTCCTATAATATGAATTATTATCCCTTGCCATTAAATTTTTGTCACTATAAGAAGAGACAATTTCTATTTGAATGATTGCCTGATAGATTTCAGAAGAAATTGATTGCTTACACTTTTGATTTTGAAGATTAAAAAAATGGGAAAATTAAAAAAAAATGGGAATTGGAAAGTATTCACTTTCGAGATGATACTGTTGTAGATTTTAAAGATTTCAAAAGAGGAGTTTAATTGCATAGGCTTTTCAGAGATTTTGGTGGATTTAAAAGATTGATAAAGTGAGGGATATAATAATGTTGATCATTTGTTTGGAATCAGAAACGGGATTCAACAATGTTATATGAGTTATTTCCCTTAAGCGTTTGTGATGATGATTTATGCGTTTCCATTGGTTACAAAATCACAAACATGAGATTCATTTTTTACTCTGCTTTGCTAGTCTTTTCTATATTTATATTTCAGTTACTGTTTAGTGTAGAAGAAAAAAAAACAAAAACAAAAGAAGGACTAGTTTCCTAATTTAAAAGGATTTGTTCCCAATTTTAAAAGACTAATTCCCAATTTTATTGGGACTAGTTCCCAATTTTAAAGAACTGGTTTCCAATATTAAAGGACTTATTTCCAATTTTAAAGGACTAGTTCCCAATTTTAAAGAACTGGTTTCCAATATTAAAGGACTTATTTCCAATTTTAAAGGACTAGTTCCCAATTCTAAAGAAATAGTTTCCAATTTTAAAGGACTTATTTCCAATTTTATTGGGACTAGTTCCAAATTTTAAAGAACTGGTTTCCAATATTAAAGGACTTATTTCCAATTTTAAAGGACTAGTTCCCAATTCTAAAGAAATAGGTTCCAATTTTAAAGGACTTATTTCCAATTTTAAAGGACTAGTTCCCAATTTTAAAGAACTGGTTTCCAATATTAAAGGACTTATTTCCAATTTTAAAGGACTAGTTCCCAATTCTAAAGAAATAGTTTCCAATTTTAAAGGACTTATATCCAATTTTAAAGGACTAGTTCCCAATTTTAAAGAACTGGTTTCCAATATTAAAGGACTTATTTCCAATTTTAAAGGACTAGTTCCCAATTCTAAAGAACGAGTTTCCAATTTTAAAGGACTTATTTCCAATTTCAAAGACTAGTTCCCAATTCTAAAGAACAAGTTTCCAATTTTAAAGGACTTATTTCCAATTTTAAAGGACTAGTTCCCAATTCTAAAGAACTAGTTTCCAATTTCAAAGGACTTATTTCCAATTTCAAAGACTAGTTCCCAATTCTAAAGAACTAGTTTCCAATTCTAAAGGTCTTGTTTCCAGTTTCCAATTTTAAAGGTCTTGATCTCCACTTTAAAGGGGACTAGTTCCCCAATTTTAAAGGATTTGTTCTAGTTTAATTACCATTGAATGACCAGTTCTTCAAAATTCTGTCATTTGTCATTTTAGGAACAAAATATTTTTACCCCCAAAAACAAAATTAAATAATAAATTTGGTTTATTGTCTTTGTTAGTTTGTTTATGTGACACAATAAAATTCTTAATTGTCCCCCATTTTTTTATTCTTCTAAATATAAATTAGATATTGATTTTTTAAAAGTATATAAAGATTTTTTTTTTATGAAACATAGACCTTGATGGAAAAAAGCAGCTGTCTTCTTGATGATATATATATTATTATTATTATTATTATTATTATTATTATTATTATTATTATAGGGCAGTAATTGTACTACATTGAGAGACTGTTAAAGCAAGCAAATTAACCTTACAAGCTGTGATTTCTATTATCTTTTTTCACATTAAATTGTTTTACTACCTTTGAATGAAAGGTCAAACAAACAAATTATATGTTTCCTACAGAAATAAGTGTTAAAAGGTCTGTAAATTTTTTTTTTTTAATAAACTGGGATTATTTTTATGAAATTTTATGGATTGTTACTGATTTTTTATGTGTATGTTTTGGGGTTAAAATGAAGCCAATAAAAACAGTACTAATCCCACTTTTTTAAAAAAAAAATAAAAAAAAATAACAATGTTCTTTTCCCCCAAATTAAAAAAAAAGTTAAATAAAATCTCATGTTCCAACAAATGGTTTATGTATATATAGTTTTAAAAAAATATAGAGTGCATTTGCACTCATGGAGTGAAGGATGTTTATTAAAGAACATTGTTCAATTTCTGTGCTTGTGACTTAAATGTGCAATGATTTTTTTGCTCGCTCTCTCTCTCTCTCTCTCAAGAATAATCCAAATTTATTTAACATTTTTTCAAGAACATTGTTCAATTTCTGTGCTTGTGTCTAAAATGTGCAATGATTTTTTCTCTCTCTCTCTGATTTTTCCTTAATGATGGATTTGTTTAAGTGCAAATGCACTAATGTTGAACTACCACCCTTGAATGAAATCATGTCAAGTTTCTTGGGGGAAATACCCACAACAATAGAAAAAAAGAAAAGCTTATATATGTTTTGTAAACTTTTTCTTTCCTTTTTATAAGATTCTAAATTGATTCTACAAGTAATTAATGATCGACTAGACAACTTGTTTAGAATAATGAAGGATATTTCTTACAGGGAAAGATATATATATATATATATATATATATATATATATATATATATATATATATATATATATATATATATATATAAGCATTATAAACCATCTTAATCTATTTTCTGATGTGGGAGGATAAAGGTGGACTTCAGTTGAAGTTTAATGTTCAAGTATATGCTCAATTTGAAGTTGTGTAAAAGAAAAAGATGTTTCCAGCTTGCTTTGACTTATGATTTCCTTTCAAAATATGACCCAGATTTGGTTGGATGAAAGTTAAGTACAGTCATTAATTCATTTGCCAGTTCTTATCCGGTTTGTATGTTATAACTTCATCACTGAAAACATTTGTACTTCCAACAAAAAAGAGTACCCATAGAACAAGTTTTCATTGGCAACTTGAATTGTCCTCTTTCTTTGACCTGGCAACTGGCTATTTCGGAAATAGTTTTTGATTGATCTGTTATTTGAAAATATTTACAATCGAAATAACCAAATAAATTCTCTTCAATAAACTATTGGTATATGTTTCAATAAATCGATTGCGAGACTCTTCCTCTTTCCTTGACGTCACAAAAAGTTCAAAGTTGTTGATGTCACAAGTAGTACATGTTGGCAGAAGAATAATTTGATGTGTTTGTGCTATTTTTACACAATTTTTTAGGCAAATCTATTTTAAATCAGAAGGCATTGATAAAAAACATGGATGAGGTCGTAAATATTAGCAATGAACTTTAATTGTAATCAATTTATTGGCGTGTTGAATTGAATGAACCCCAAAGGGGTCCATGGAAAATATGCGCATGACCAAATGGAGTTACAAGCCAAAAAGCCGATTACAATCAAAGTCAATTGCTTAAATGAGTTATGGGCAAATCCAGTATTGAATCAATAAGAACTCTTGCGATGTAAAGGCGATTGTAGGATCTCTGGTTGCCTACTTGTAGAACTGGCAAATGAATAATCGAATGTAAAAGACTTTTATCTAATTAAAACGAAGTCAAATTTAGTTTGTTCTGAACTACAGATACTACCATCAACAAATGTACCTCAGACTATAAAGAGTTCCAAATTGGTATTAAGACCGATTCATTTGACCACCAACAATTATTATTATTATTTTTTTTTTTTTCAGTTACTGATATATTGTTTTTCATGGCAGGATTTCTAAATATTTCAATATATCTTGAATGTCGAGTATGGCATTTTATGTAGGCTGAATGAAACATGGCCAGACAATGTTTTGTTTCCTATGTACTTGGAGACGTCATTTTGATGTCAATATTGATACTAACTGGAAACTTGTATTCAGAACTTTTGAAAGCCATACTAGAGGTATTTTATGCATGGCAGACAGAATGAAACATGGCCGGACAATTTTTTGTTTCCTGTCATTTTGATGTCATATTAATACTACCCAGAAATTTTATTCAGAACTTTTGAAAGCCATACTAGAAGTATTTTATGCATGGCAGACAGAATGAAACAGGGCCAGACAATTTTTTTTGTTTCCTGTCATCATTTTGATGTCAATATTAATACTACCTGGAACTTGTATTCAGAACCTTTGAAAGTCATAATAGAGGTATTTTTTGCATGAAAGGCAGAATGAAACATGGCCAGACAATATTTCATTCCTGACTTTCTCTGTAAGTGACATCACAAATTTTGATGGTATCATTTTAGAAAACGGATAATTTGTAGGTTTTAGAATTAAATGTCATACTAGTAATAGTGTTGTGTAAGCGAACTTTAAAAAATGGTTTTCCCTAGGTTTTTGATCCCTGACATCATAAATAAACGTGACATCTATTTATTTATCTATATTTAGATTTATCAGATGTGGTAACAAATGTTTACTTGTCAGATTTGGTAATATTGCCTTAAAAATGATTTATAAGCGGCTATACTTTACCTCTTCTCTAGGAAGAAACAAGAGCTGATCCGATTTCTAGCAAACAAGAGCTGATCCAATTCCGAGCGGATTTAAAGGGGGATTTATTACCATTTATTTCAAGATTTTAAAGACTGGAAATTTGGGATTTAACATTTTCAGAGAATTATTATTATTATTTTATTTTTTTTAAAGGAAAAGGAAGATTTGATAGCATTTGATTGGCGGTAATTAAAATAATGATTAATCCAATTGTTTACTTAAGTTTATAACAGATTACAGAATAAATGAGGTCAAACCATGATTAAGGTCAGTCCGTAAATGAGGACAGATCATGTGTGCTTATGTCTTTAGTGTGGGTCTGGTAAAATACTCACAAAGTCTTGGGTGTAGAGCCAGGTGTATAACAGTGTGCTTGGGATCTTTGGGTGTGGGACTTCATACGGAGAACTTTGTGTGTGGTAGTTACGTAGGATCTATTAAAAACACTTTGCATGATGTCTTAGGTGTGAAACCAAGTGTAAACAATGGTACATGGGGTCTTGGATGTGGAATTCATTTTAAAAAAAAAAAAAAAAAAACTGCATTAGGTATTTGCATGGAACCCATTGAAAAACACTGTGCATGAGGTCTTAATGGTATCAATGTGTGTGACTACAGATCCACAGCGCCTTTCATCATTTAGGTGTGTATCTCACTCAGGTAGATCCTTATTTTAGAAGGTTTTGTCCGTTCGCTTGCTAATGATCAGTGATTTTTCTGTGGCACTCTAGTTTCCTCTACCATCCCAGATTTTACTGCCTCGATGCAAGTAAAAAAATTCTTGACAAGGTTGTAAAAACACCATTATTCCACTACACTCTTACATAAAATCCATCACATTTTTGACTCCATCTAAATGGCACTGATGGTAGATTACGTCTGGGTTTTTTTTTTAGGATATACTTTATCGACAATTATATGATCACATTTTGACTCAAAATTAAGCTACAAATAGGTCTGCGCCTTTTGAACCTATCCATTTTTAACTGGCTACATAGATTATATAGAAATCTCAATTAATGTACGAGGGCCTAGGTGGCCTAAAGCACGCACTTACGGATCACAGTGCCTCTCACCGCCTAGGTTCAAATCCCACTTGGGACAGATCCTAGTGTGAGAAAGTTTGTCAGTTCACTTGCCAAAGGTTGGTGGTTTTCTTTGGGCACTCCAGTTTCTTCCACCATCCCAGAACTGACCGCCTCGAAGTAAGTGAAAGAATCTTGACTTGGGTGTAAAACACTGTTACTCCACTCCACTCCACTCCACTCCATTAATGTACTTTACGTAAAATTACTAGAAATAATGACTGATCATGTTTTTTGACTCGGGTTAATCTGCGTATTTATACTTAATGACATATAAGTCAGTAACTGTCGCCAGACACACTCTACAGACAGGAATTACATGGTTTAGAGTTTATCGCATCCAGATATGATGAATAGTTCTTTTTCTGTCTTTCGGAACAACTAAGTTGATGACATACTACAGTGGCAGGGTTTTGTGGATCTAATAATTATCGTGAAGTGATGTAATGTAAATGAACGGTTAGTCTGCGGACCTTATTGATTGTGTAGAAAATAAATATTTTTGTTTAGTTTACAATCATTTGGAGAAAATATATTATGTTTGTTTATGTCCAGCTTTGTGATAAGAGTGGTGATATACAGAGACGGCGGGCGGACTTATATTGAATCATATTCTACCTGGCATGAATCATATGTTGTCATTGACTCGGCTTTAGTTTCCAAATTTATGTATGGTATGAATCAGCATTTCTGTTAGTCCTGTCTGGCTGTAAACAAATAAAAAAAAATTATACCTAGTGACACATTACGTAATGTAAGGTATCTTACAAATATACTGGTACAGCCTGTACCATTTAATAGCTTATAGAATGGAAGTATTTCTTCATTTGCAGGATAAATGTCAATATGGATGAATAATTTGGTTTGATCCAATTGTTTGAATAATAAATAATAGTGATAAAAACGTTTAAAACTTCGAAAAGGGTAGCAACCTGTATATTAAGACCACTGAGTGTTTAAATAACGTTGACAAATACTCAACTTACTGAGGCTGTTTCAACCTGTATATTCAGAACACCTGTGTTTGAATAATGATGACAAAAAACTGTCAAACTTACCGAGGCTGTCTCAACCTGTATATTCAGACCACCCTGTGTTTGAGTAATGGTAACAAAAACCGTCAACATAAATAGGTTGTATGAACTTGTATATTGAGACCACCCTGTATGTTTGTCTACTGGTGACAAAGGGACCGTATTAACCTGCATATTTAGACCACCTACCTTGTGCTGTTATTTTTATTTCACAGTTTTTGTGGTCTTTATAGGTATATAAGTTGTGTGATGGGATTTCAATTAGCCAAGCTTAAATACTTTAATAGAGGGTCGTTATGGGACAAAATTGATTAAGGTTCAAACCCTGGCCTACCACATGCAACAGCGAGCACGTTACCAACTGAGCTACCAGTAGTTGTCAGATTCTGTTATAGATTCATATTGTACAGTTTTTATTTTTTCTGTCTCAATGTTTTTGGGCATATTTATTGTTGATCGTGATGATGTAACATGTCTCAGTTGAAGTGGACACTTGAGAGTTTTTGAGACAACCTTTTTTTTATCGATGTATCCATTGGAGTTGCATAATACCAAAAAACGTGACATTTTCTATACAGTCTTTTTGTTTACTGATTTATGTAATCTTGCTGTGTGAAAGATGAATAAACATTTATTTTCAACACTTGACAGAGGCAGATGATTGGACTGGTTTGGATTTAAAGTCTTTTACACCCTAATCACTGATTTTTTCACTGGTTTTTAAGAATTGTGGAGGAAACCAGAGTGCCCAGAAAAACCAATGATATTTTGCACTATAGCGAGACAACTTTCGATTGTTAATGCAGACCTGAAATCATGATGGACGTTTTTGTTACAGCTGTGTAAGAGAGATATAGCGAGACAACTTTTGATGCTAATGCAGACTGAAAGTCATGATGGACATTTTTGTTACAGTTGTGTAGAGAGAGATAAGAGACAACTTTCGATGCTAATGCAGACTTAATAAAAGAAATACTTTGGCACAAACCATACCTTTGAGAACTCATTGCATAACCTTTCATGAAATTCTGATGAAGATTTTTTGTCATAGTTGAAATTTTTTCAGACAATTTTTTCCAGTTTAGTACAATTCTTTAGAGATATACATTTTGGCATTGTCCCACACTGTCTTTGAGAAATAACTAATAATTGTTGGGTATTAATGAACCGCCAGACAGTTTGTCATGGACAAAAAAGTCAGAAAAAATGTATAGGCAAAAAGTCAGAAAAATTGTTTAAAAGTTAGTGTTTTTGTAACTAGATCCACCCTCCCAGAATAAGATATACATCAACCCCACCCAAATTTGTTTTTGTTTAAATTTGACAAGACACCCTTTTGATATTGAATATACCCCAAAATCATAAGTTTTTGAAATTTTTTATTATTAATGGTAGTAGTAGTTGTAATTATTAATTAATTTATTTATTTATTTTTTAAATATGAATATTGTAAATTAAAATCATTTACAAAATGTTGGATGATATTGTACAAAAATGAGTATGACATTACAAAAAACAAACCCAGTCATCAATTAACAATCTCTGCTGTCAGTTATAAGTATTCCATAGGTAGAGTGGCTCAGGTCACTGACTCATGATTGAAAGGTTATAGGTTTAAATTCCAGCTGGGCTGTGTGGGATGTATATAAGCTACATGTTTTATTTTACATTGTTCCAATCCACCCATCATCCATATAATGGTGCAGGGTGATAACCTTTGGAACAGGTTTACTTCTCATCCATGATAATATTCACTTCATGTCACAGAACTGGGATACAAACCTGTCTAATTGGCCTAAAGGTTACATGTTGGGATCTACAGATTTAATTGTGTCTGTTTTTTTTTTTTTTTTTAATTGTTTATCTTTTTAGAATTGTCTCAATAACAGCTTTTAACCTCACATTTAAAATTTTATTTTTATATTTTCAGATCTGGCTGCTGTTGTAAGAAGTTTTGGATTAATATGGATGGTGTTTAGGGTGGATGTAGGAAATGCCAACAGATGATAATTTCATTTTATATGTAAGTATACATATTTTTAGCAGTAGATTGACCAGAATGAAGACTTTTAAATTCATGAATAAAGTTAATAATTTGACTAATTTTTCACTCCAGAAATTAATTTTTAATATTATATAAATAAAAACAAACAATATAAATTTGATTTCCATGCAATGTATTTATTATTTGATTTTTATACAATTAGTAATGCCAGAGTTGTCTCCCTTACAAAAAGTTTCTAGAAAAGACATGGTCTAAGGGAGACAATTATACTTGTAAAACTAATTGTTTCTTATAAAAATTATTCAATATGATTTTTGAACTTGAGACTTTTTATGATGTAAATTTTTTTATCATTTTCAGATTATGGTGTATTCCTGATTTTTTTCCAGTTTGGTTGGTAGTGTTTTTTCTATACTTCATCTTTGTTTTCTTTCTTTTACATGCTTTGCTTTGAGCTTGAAAACCATCTCACCACACTCCTTAAGACTTTTTTGTAAACAGGGGTTGTGCCAATTTGAAATTGGTTTTAAGACTTATAATCTAAGAGAATTCTTGATTTAATATTCAAATTATATTGGAATATTTTTCTCTTCTCTTATATCCTCTAAACAAGTAGGACAATGCCCTTTTATTCTATTTTGGCCCCTCCCCTTTCCCTGAGACCATAACTTGTGACTTTTCTGTGTCCCAGGTTGTGGCCTTGGGATCAGGGTGGGTGTTTGCCTTACACATCTGCTGATGAACTATTTTTAGCTTATGTCAGTTACAGGTAAGAACAATGATCTTTATCATAATAACAGCAAAAGTCTAAATATTTAAAGCAACCCCCCCCCCCCCCAAAAAAAAAAAAAAAAAAACAAAAAAACAAAACAAAACAAAAAAAAAAAAAACCACACCCTTCATATTTTCAGGCAAACATGGTTTCAAAATAATATTTTACAATGATAGGTCCAGGACTTTTTGCCTTTATTTTTGGTAGGTATCAAATTAAGATTGGGAGGTCCCATATCAGCAAAATGTGCCAAAATCAAATAAACTCATATTGATCAACTTCATTTATTAAACAAATACAGCATATACAACTTACAAATACTCAAGTGATACTGTTGTCAAAGTCGCTGAGCGAAACAATTGGACAACAATAACTTTGACAAATTGAAAGAAATTAAGTGATTTTAAGACCATTCTTAATACACAAAGGAAGTGTATTCTAAAAATTGGAATTTTGAGCCTATGGTATATCAATGTTAAATTTCTGTATAGGAAATACAAGCAGATACTTTTGATATTTTTTGATGCAGTCGAATCTGAGAAAACAGATCACTTGGGTACACTGAAAACTTAAGTTTACCACTTTATTAGGAGGTACCATAAATATTGTTTATTAAT
Organism: Tegillarca granosa; assembly: GCA_029721355.1. Classification (NCBI taxonomy): domain Eukaryota; kingdom Metazoa; phylum Mollusca; class Bivalvia; order Arcoida; family Arcidae; genus Tegillarca; species Tegillarca granosa. Next base: position 8,969,726 of record CM056611.1, on the reverse strand, counting down.
GTGTAAACTGAATACCTGACTTATCTCCACAGGAACGTTTGTCCACAAAAACTCATTTTCGGTGGGTTTTGTTGTAAATGTATGCTTGTATTGAGATTATCTGGGAAAAAATCTCACCATTACAAAAATATTATTATCCTGGACCCATCTAGAGTGTTTATTATTATTATTATTATTATTATTATTATTATTATTATTATTATTATTATTCCTTAAAGCAATGCTCCACTGGAACCCTTTTTTTTAAATTTTTATTATTTTTTTAAATTATTTATTTATTTTTTATTTCATTTTTTTTTTAATTTATTTTTTTTTAATTTTTTTTATTTCATTTTTTTTTTAAAATAATTTTTAATTATTCTCTCCTTGTTACCAAGCAATAACACATTTGTTACAATAACTTCTGGTTGATCAAAATTCCAAAAGTTTGTATCATATTTTTGAAAAACAGGACCTGACTCAATCCATAAACTTGTTCTACCAAAAAGTTATATTTATTTTGAAACACAACATAATGATGAGGATTCATGGATTTTGCTCCAGTGGTTGTTGATTTCATGATGATTCGTGGATTTTGCTCCAGTGGTTGTTGATTTCATGATGATTCATGGATTTTGCTCCAGCGGTTGTTGATTTCATGATGATTCATGGATTTTGCTCCAGATGTTCTAATGTTTCATTTGTCATTTATAGCTAAACCACTTTCTTGTTCAAAAGTGTTTGGTTGCTTCAAACAGGTGTTTTGTATTCAAGGGTTGATTTAAAAAATAATTGTAATGGTATATCCTAATTAAAGAAATTCAATTTTGACATATTTTCTGTTTGCAAATGTTAATTAAACACAACAGAGAGAGAGAGAGAGAGAGAGAGAGAGAGAGAGAGAAAGAGAGAGAGAGAGAAGAGAGAGAGGGAAATATACACAGCATATTTTATTTACACAAGATTATTTCTAGAAGAAATAAATCGTTTCTCCTGATAATTTTATTTCATTCATTCATTCATTCATTCATTCATTCATTCATCTTGTGACCTTCTTACGTTACTTATTTCAAAACATACCACATTTATACTGTAGAATCATTGGGTTAAAATTTCATGGTTTTGTCAATATAGAAAATTATGTTTAAAGAAAATTCCATGGAATTGAGTTTTGTTGAAATAAATTGCATTGGGAGAAATGTTAATTAAATTTTTTCAATGACTATTTCAATTAATTTTAAAATTTTAGTTATCACTTGCTTACATGAATAGTGAACTTGAACATCCCCCTCCCTAAACCAATATTTGTGATTTTACATTAGGTGAAAAAGTGACTGGGAGGTAAAACAACATTCTACCAAGCAACATCATATTCTTATATTTACTTGGATTATGCTAGATTATTTATTTATTTGTTTATTTGAGCTTTTGACTTTTGGGATAATGCATGTTTAATTTCATTAAACTTGCATCAAAATTTATCACATTAAACTTGCATCAAAATTTATCATAACTACATAAGGGAGATAACTCATGAGGCATTTAGGGTAGGTTATTGCCCTTGTACTGTTAAATGGAAACAGTCATTGCCAACTGGTGATAAATTTTCTGGTTAAATGAATCAGATTTGATTGTTAGTTTAATGATTGTGGTGAATCATATGTATGAGCACACACACACACACACACACACACACACACACACTCTCTCTCTCTCTCTCTCTCTCTCTCTCTCTCTCTCTCTCTCTCTCTCTCTTGTAACATAAACAAAAATGGGTCCAATGATATAATTTCTCAGTAAAACAGGATGTTAAACAGAGAATCTTGGTTGCAGCAACATAATTTTGTATTAGATCCAGGATGCAAATCACATGTTGTGTTTGGGCTATTTTTATCTTTATTCTTTCCACAAGAATGTGAAACATTCTGTGAGTGGAGTTTATAGTCATGTCATTTTTTACATAAAAATTAAACTCTATAAAAAAAATCCTTAAATATCTACAAAAATACAGAAAATTTAAATAAGCACCACATAACCTTTTTGGAATAACCTTTATAGGTTGGTTAAGTGATAATAAGTCTACTGCAGTTAAAACAGAACTTTGACATCCCATAAGCTTTGGGGAGTTACCATACCTTTATAGTGGATTGGTGGGTGATAATTATGCCTACTGCAGTTAAAACAGAGGGTTGACATCACATAAGCTTTGGGGAATCACCTTTTTGAGTTGGATGGGTGATAATACATCTACTGCTGTTAAAACAGAACTTCGACATCACATAATCTTTGGGGAATTACCGTACCTTTATAGTGGATTGGTGGGTGATAATATGCCCACTGCAGTTAAAACAGAGCGTTGGCATCACATAAGCTTTGGGGAATAACCTTTTTAGAGTTGGACGGGTGATAATATGCCTAATGCAGTTAAAACAGAACTTTGACATCCCATACACTTTTGGGAATTACGTTTGGTGGGTAGGGATGTGTCTGCTGAAGTTTAAAAAAAGCTTTGAATGACTAATTAAATGAAAATACTTAATTAGTTTAATTCAAAGAATTCGGCTGTGTGAAAAGATACTCACAAATATGTGTCCAAACCATAATAAGTGAATTAAGTTTTATTATTAAATAATTAAGCATTAACATTATCTGGTTATTGTATTTAAATCATAAAAATATGTTTACCCAAGCAAATCTCATGGTATTTGTTACATACAAATTGTCTCCCCTATGGTAACTCTCTAGTGTTTTTAAATGATATAAAAATTGTGTGTGACTGTCATTGATTTTGAAAAAAATTTCACCCACCCTCCCATTTTGTTATGTTAGATTATAAACAAATCGCTCTCTCTCTCTCTCTCTCTCTCTCTCTCTCTCTCTTTCTCTCTCTCTCTCCAATCAAATTATTTCCCAATGAGTATTCATTTTTAAATTCACAGCCCTCTCTCTCCCCCTCTCTCTCTCTCTCTCACTCTCTCTCTCTCTCTCTCTCTCTCTCTCTCTCTCTCTCTCTCTCTCTCTCTCCATTTTTGCTGTTGTTTATCTTTATATTTACAGGGATTGTCATTTTCTTCAAAATGTAACAGAAAAGGGAAAAAAGCAGCTGCCAAACCATGACTCAAACCTGGGATCTTCCCAATACTAGCGGGACACTCTACTGACATGAGCTACCCAGCCATTTATCAAGCTCAGTCTAGTACAAAAATATGCAGCAGACCCAAGTTTTCTATCATCAAGGCTCTGGAATTTGTAATTACGCGAAATGTGGAAAGTGATGTTTGCTCTCACCGGTATAGAAAATGGACATTTATTTTCAAAACATTTAGTAGAACTAAACGCCTACTCAGTTTGGTCAACAAGATCTTCTTAACATTAAATGAATGTTATATAATTTTGTGGATTCCCTATGATAGACTCGCATTGGAATCTTGATTTCTTTATTTACACAGCCATGAACAGATTATGCCAACTACTTTTAATAAATATATACTAAAGACATTATGGTTATTAGTTATTTTATAATTAAAGTAATAATAATAATAACAATAATAATTTATTTCTCATAAACTCTTGTTATAGTATAAGAATATATACAATATATAACTATATAATACTGTACAATACTGTAGAATCATTAATGTTCGTTTGGTTAAAATTTTGTGGTTTTGCCTTTTTTAAAAAATTCTGTAGATAGAAATTTTCTTGGCATTGAGTTTTGTGAAAAAAATCCCATTGAGAGCAATGGAAATTTAAAATTTTCGATGACATTTAATTTTGTGGTTTTCAGTAACCCACGAAAATAAAGAAATTTAACCCATCACAAATATTCGTGATTTTACAGTAAACATTTACAGTACATACATGGATAGAGAGCTAACCTGGAGGACTGACAAGAGACTTATCAATAGTATGAAGAAAATTACACAACTCATTAAGCGTCAATATATTATTACTAGCGAATAAATTTTTTACATTTTATTTCATTTTATCAATGAAAATTTTTGTTTTGTCTATGTATAATTTTCTATAATAATTTAAAGCTTTCCATACTAAAATACAATGATGAAATTCATCCCAAATTTCTAGTTCATATAAAAATTAGTTCACATTTATTTCTAGTTCACATAATATACTTTTTTTTTTTTTTTTTTTCTTCTTTTTTTTTTTAATCTCTGTTGAACATTTCTTTTTCTTTCTTTTTTATTTTTTTTTATCTCTGTTGAACATTTCTTTTTTCTTTTTTTTTTTTTTTTTTTTTTTTTTTTTTTGTTAATACCTGACTATCTACATGTTTCTGTGGGTAGTTTGTGGTTTTAAGATTTAAACCGACATAACTGTAGACAGTGATTATTAAATGGAATATTGACTAAAATAGTTTTGTAGCTTTAAGCTGTCATTACAAAATAATTTATATGATAAACCCTTAAAAGTGTCTAAGGTGACAGGCTTTAGTGTACTTGTCTCCACTGTGTTAGCACTTAGTCTTCGATCATTCTTTTTACCAAGTATATATGATTTTCAACACCAAAAAACAGGATGTCTAGTGAAGGAAAGATGTGACCCAGTTACTGTTTTCATTTTATGTAGGATTCAACTTAAGTGTTACCATAAAACAAGTTATTTATAAGAAAAGGGGGAATATATATTGATCCTTACTTACATCTTTGATTCATAGCATAGATCAAATTTGTATCCTGTTTTTCTGATAGATAAGGAAATATGTGTGGATCTTTTTTAAAAATAAATCTTTATGTCCACATTTTATCTATTTTATTTTTTTTTTTTATTATTGTTATTATATTTTATTATTGTTATTTATTTATTTATTTATTTATTTTTTTTTTTTTTTTTTTTTTTTTTTTTTTTTTGGGGACAAATTTTGAAGATTACTTTTTCTGACTTACAAGTTAAACTTTCATAGCATTGAAATCCAACAAAATGCTGTAAGGAGTGGAGTGGAGTAAAGGAGTTTTAAGCCCCAGTCAAGATTCGAGGCGGTCAGTTCTGGGATGGTGGAGGAAACCGGAGTGCCTGGAGAAAACCACCGACCTTCAGCAAGCGAACTGACAAACTTTCTAACACTAGGATCTGTCCCGAGTGGGATTCGAACCCAGGTGGTGAGAGGTGCTGTGATCCATATTTGCGCTTTAGACCACTCGGCCACCGAGGCCCCTAAAATGCTGTAAGGAGAACCCACCACTGATTAATATTTGAAAACCAAGCACAGAAACCATGTGTAAACTGAACTGATTTCTTAGGACATGTTATTAAAATTATTTGTTTATAAGTCTCTTTATATAAACTGAAAACCTGCCTAATCCATACCAAACCTTCGTTCCTGATAGCAGGCGTTCAATTTATACAGGTTACACTGTAGCATTAAAAAAAAAAATCAAAATAGAAACTTCTAAATCTTTGTTTTGAATTACATGTACATTGTTTTGCTACCTTTTTGTACTTGCAGCAGTTGAGGTTTTAACTTACTTTGATTAAAAATTATTTTTTTTTTTGTGTTCATATTATATTTAATTATGGTATTATTGTAAACAACATCCAAAACAATTCTTTATAAAAAGCCAAATTTATTTACAAGTTATAAATGAGAAGTAATAAATTTAAAAAAAAAAAAATATTTATGTGTTTTTTTTTTTTGTTTTTTTTTTACATGGTTACATATTATTCATCATAGCAACAGCAATCTTTTGGATTTATTTTACCAATTGTTTGGTTCGTCAAACAGTGCAAGTACTAGGGCTAAAAGTTTGTTAAAAATCCTTCTGATTTCCTTTAATACTAGAAGGTTGAGAATACTAGCACTTTGGTATATATTGCAACAGTCTGTTGCCAACAGAATAGCATCCTAATACAATCACTTGGTCTTGATCGACTTGAGTTTTAATTGTGGCTTCCATATCTGTTCTTTGCACGTGGTATGGGGCCCATAGAATTTGGGGAAATTAATGTACCCTGATGTGATTTTGGAGATTGGGACAAACTCGGTAGAAAAAATAGTGTTGGTATACAATTTTGTACTTGATTTATTCAAACTGGAAACATTTGACAATTTATTTAGAAAAAATATGTGTTGTAGGCTTGAGGAATGGCACACATTTTCAGACCCAAATGAAGCAGAATGACATCTATGTGAATTGATAAAAATGGTATTCACATAAGAGGGGGGAAAGGTATGAATTTCTCCATTTTCACTCATTGATGATTTGATTAAATGAATGACCTTGTTGTAACAAAGAACAAATCGCAATTAAACTGTTGCAAAAAAGCCAGAGCTTTTAATTTCAAGAACTTAAAGTTCACAGTGGCAATTTTCTGAGTGCTTCAATTTTCTGAACTGTTTGGTACACCAATAACAAGATCATGTCACAAACATACTTGACAATAGCCAGAGCCATCAATTTCAAGAAGACACTGCAAAACTGCTGTGTGTAGTTCAAAGCAACACAAGATCATGTCACAAACATACTTGACAATAGCCAGAGCCATCAATTTCAAGAAGACACTGCAAAACTGCTGTGTGTAGTTCAAAGCAACACAAGATTATGTCACAAACATACTTGACAATAGCCAGAGCCATCAATTTCCAGAAGACACTGCAAAACTGCTGTGTGTAGTTCAAAGCAACACAAGATCATGTCACAAACATACTTGACAATAGCCAGAGCCATCAATTTCCAGAAGACACTGCAAAACTGCTGTGTATAGTTCAAAGCAACACAAGATCATGTCACAAACATACTTGACAATAGCCAGAGCCATCAATTTCCAGAAGACACTGCAAAACTGCTGTGTGTAGTTCAAAGCAACACAAGATCATGTCACAAACATACTTGACAATAGCCAGAGCCATCAATTTCCAGAAGACACTGCAAAACTGCTGTGTGTAGTTCAAAGCAACACATGCAAAACCAACCATATGTAAATGAATTTGTCCATCTTTAGTCTTTATGACTAAATTAAAGTGAAATAGTCTTGATGTACGATAGGACGGTCATAGAGTGACGAGTTTCTAGAAAACACAACTGAATTGTTCTTGCCAAAAAAGCAAGAGCCTTCAATAACAAAAGGTACTTGGCAATATATACCAAGTGCTATTCTTAACAACTTTTTTGACAATAGTTAGATAAACCAATAATAAAAACACTTCACAAACGTACTTAAAAATTACCATAGCTCTCAATTTCAACTGCTGTACAATAGTGAAAGCACCAAATGCAAGAACAAACAACTAAATTGTACTTTGCAAAAGTTGGAGCCATTATATGCAAAAACAACAACTCAATAGTACTTGGCAGTAGTTTGAGCCACTGATTTTAAGAACGCATCCTAAACTGTACTTGGCAATATTCTAAACCACTGATTTTAAGAACACACCTTTTGAAATGTACTTGGCAATATTCTGAGCTACAGATTGTAAGAACACATTCTTTAAACTGTACTTGGCAAAAATCTGAGCCACTAAATGTAAGAAAACATCCTATAAACTGTACTTGGCAATAATCTGAGCCACTAAATGTAAGAACAATCCTTTGAACTGTATTTGGCAAAAATCTGAGCCACTGATCGTAAGAACACTTCCTTTAAACTGTACTTGGCAATAATCTGAGCCACTGATCGTTAGAACACATCCTTTAAACTGTACTTTGCAAAAATCTGAGCCACTGATCGTTAGAACACATCCTTTAAACTGTACTTTGCATAAATCTGAGCCACTGATCGTTAGAACACATCATTTAAACTGTACTTGGCAATAATCTGAGCCCCTGAATGGAAGAACACATCCTTAAACTGTATTTGGCAAAACTCTGAGCCACTGATCGCAAGAACACTTCCTTTAAACTGTTCTTGGCAATAATCTGAGCCAATGAATGTAAGAACACATCCTTTAAACTGTACTTGCAATATTCTGGGCCACTGATTTGAAGAACACACCTTTAAAACTGTATTTGGCAATATTCTAAGCCACTAATTGTAAGAACACATCCTTAAACAGTATTTGGTAATTTTTTTGAGCCACTGAATATAAGAACACATCCTTTAAACTGTACTTGGCAATAATCTGAGCCACTGAATGTAAGAACACATCCTTTAAATTGTACTTTGCAATAATCTGGGCCAGAATAATAATAATAATATCGTAAGAACACATTCTTAAACTGTGCTCGGCAATATCCAAAGCAACTGATTGTAAGAACACATCCTTAAACTTTCTTGGCAATATTCTGAGCCACTGAATGTAAGAACACATTCTCGTACTGTCCTTGACAATAATCTGAACGAGGACAGCAAAAAATAGACACAGCTATCAATTCCTCTTTTACGACTTAATTTAAGTTTAATTTACTCTTTATAGAATGACCAATTGCAAGAAAAAAAACTGTTCTTGCAAAAAAAAGCCAGAACCTTCATTTTCGTAGTGACAAAGTACCTGGCAAACATACTGAATACTCCCTTTACTAAACTTTTTTGACAACATTCTGATAAACCAATATCATGTATACAACACAAAATTGCTTGCCGGTAATCATGCCTATCAATTTCAGAAACTACAAAATTGCAGTACATCAGTGAAAGCACAAAATGAAAGAAAAAATAACTTAATTGTACTTTGTAATTATATGCAAAAACAACACTCGATGATACTTGGCAGTAGTTTGAGTTTGATTGTAAGAATATATCATTAATCTACTCGGCAATATTCTGAGCCAATGATCATAAGAACACATCCTGACAGCCATCCAGTAAGAACTACAAGTTCCAAGACCACGTCATATTATTGTATTTAGCAGTATCCCTAGAGCTATCAATTGCAACTTTGTTGTATTTTGAAATAGCCAAAGCCACTAGTTCATAGAACACAACACCTTATCCTGTTAAGCAGCACCAAAGGGTCGGTCAATTGAAAGAACACACAATCTTCAGCTTTTTGGTAATATTCACCACCAAAATGAACTTGACAATAACCAGAGAGCAACAAATTGTAAGAAATCATCAACCCTTTGGTTGCAGCAGCACCCAGGAAAACCACCAGTTAGGAGTACACACAAACTATATGTTTTCTGCTAAAGCCATAGCAAAAACTTCCAAGAGCATGCAACATAGCCAGTAAGTGACTAGTTACTGGACTAAACTTTGAAACTGTTTTAAGCAACAGGCAGGCAAAGTAACAAGATACAATTATGCACCATAAACTTGTACTTTGCAAAAGTTCAGAGCCACCAGATGCATAGAATCACCACCAAATAACTTTGCAATTCAAGAGCTATTTAAAATTAGGTGGAAATTGTCAGAGCTAACAGATGTAAATACAACACTTTATTGTAATTGAAAATTGCAAGAACCACAGATTGCAAAAATACTACTTAACTTTAAAAACGTTATTGGCATATGATATTAACTTAACTGTAAAAAGCAATTGCCAGAGCCAGCAAATTTAAAATTGCACAACTGTAATTGGCAATTGACAAAGCCATCAGATGTAAAACCACCACAAATCTGTAACTTACTTTAAACAGATGTATGTGATGCAAAAACACCACCAAATTGTAATGGGTAATGGACATATCCACACACACACACACACACACACACACACACACACACACACACACACTGTGACTTTTTTACCGATCCACAACACGAAACAATATCATTAAACTGTAAATGTGATTTTACAATGTCAACAAAATGCAAAAACACAGCTAAATTGTAACTTGCAATTGACATATTTAAAAGGGGCAAAGACACAACTGAAGTTTGCAATTAAAAATCCACAGAATGCATGAAATCACAACCAAACTGTAAATGACAATTGGTAGATCCACTAATTGCAAATACACAACGGGCGAACGAACGGACGAACGGACCGTTTTTCGTGAACACATCATGTCCCTTAGCAATATACCATCAAGAGCCATTTGCTCAAGACAGACTCTTCAGTCAAATCCGTTTTCACTTCAATCTAAGTATCACCATTTTCCATGTCAAACAGAGCCACAAGATAATACATCTGTCCAAAAGCCGTCATCCTTGTCACATCTCTTCATGCGTAAATATAATATTGGAAAGTGGAGAAATATATATATATATATATATATATATATATATATAAACTGCAGCAGCAACTTACATAAAGACTTGTTTGAAGAGGGTTTAGATCATCTCGCTAGTGTTAATTTTCTGTGCAAAAATTCTGACCCAGAAACATTTACGAATTTTTTGCCATATTGAACGCTAATGTCGTAACAGGGTCGGACTGGGAGTAGAACCACGACCTCACGCTCTATAGTAGATTGCTCTACCAACAGAGCTACCAATAGCTACATTCCTTTTTGGTTTGCTTGCCTTTATTCTTAAACCCATTTTCAAACTCAGCAATCTTGATGTGTGTACCTGGCTCTTTTTAACCATTTTTTTTAAAATCAGCAATGTTAAATTCTCGTAATGGTAAATCAAGTTACATGTACTTTGAACAGTAAAATTTATGGAACCGATTTTAAACGTGTGTACTTGTCTCATTCTGTTGTGTGTGTCTCACAGTTACAAGAAATTGAACTGAAGAGAGATTGTTAAAAAAGAATTTTTTTTTTTTTTTTTTTTTTTTTTTTTTTTTTTTTTTTCTGAACAATTGTAGAGAAAAATTTTTTATTTTATTTTTTCTTATCGATTTGGCGTATTATTCAATCTCGTTGAAATCTTATTCAACTAGGGAGACTAGTTTATATTTATATAAGTCTTACTCTTGTTCTGGAATCGCTTAAATTTGTACGTAGGTATGATAATGTAATGAAAATTATGAAATAAATATTTTTTAAACTATATCTCATTCAAAACATTTTCTCCAAAATATGCAACAATGGCGGATATTTTTAACGAAGAGTTTATACTCTTATCCTTTTTTTTCTTTTTCGGAAAAAAACAATATTCGTGTACTCTTCTTTGTACGAAAGCTTTTAAGTGCCAATTTTTAAAGTAATAAATAAATAAATCATACAAACGATTTTTCAATTGTACTAACGATTTTCTAAATGGTTCAAACGATTTTTAAATAGAAAATCGTTTGTACCATTTATTTATTTTTTCTTTTATTATTTTTTAAAGGGCGCTTAATTACAAGCTTTCGTATTCTTTGACATAATCTGCTGTATGCTTTCGTCTTCTCCATAATTACATTGGTACTGGCATAGAGATTCGTCAAAAATGTCCAAATTTGTTATTATTTTTTATTCGTGGGCCCAGTACGTATTCTTTACCTAAATCAAACGGTTTTAATTTGAATTCATTTAAATGTAGAAAAGATGGAGTTAAGTATTAAGCCCCAGTCAAGAATATTTCACTCATACTGGGGCGGTCAGTTAGGGGATAGTAAAAAGAAAAAAAAAATCTCAGAACTGATCGCCTCGATTTAGTAACAGTAAAACAAAAATCTAGAATATGGCGTAAAACAACATTACTCCACTTCTTTATCATGTTTGTCTTTTGTTCATAATATGAAGTCGCTGTATCCAAATTTATTCTGGATACATCCCATGGTTCCATGTTTATGGCGGCACAGAGGTGACACAGAAAATATTTTAATACCGCGTGCTAACACGAAAGCCACCGCGTGCTTACGTACAGATTATTGCGTTCTCACGCGGAAGTTTTCGCGTGCTTTCGTGTAAGGTATCACTTTCGCGTGCGCATGCGATAACTTTCACATGAGAACGCAATAAATTTCACGTGAACACGTTGTAGCTTTCGCGTAAGCACGAGGTATGAAAAATATTTCGTGACGAGTCTGTGCCGCCGTACATGTTACTTTTATTCGCAAGTGGCGAGTGTAGCTAGCTAGACAGGAGCTGTTTAACCAACCGGAGCACCCGGTCTCACTTTCATGGTTGAAGTTCGTGTGTTTAAATGAATTAGCTAGTTTTTAGTTTTTTACTTTGCTTTTTGGAGTGTGATTTTGACATGGACCGATATTTTTTCTGTTTGACTCATAATGCCAGATGGGCATAATCTAGTCCGAATTCCCCCAGACCCCAACACACTTTATCCCTGATGTGTAGGGACTTATGCCTGACGGTTGTGTGTTGGGTCTCTACACACAGACGTCAAGCATAAAGTGTGTTGGGGTCAGAGGAAATTCAGAATAGATATAATCAAGGGCAATCTGCGGCGTGTCTCGTTTTAGTTTGTTAAAATATCGCCATCAATCGATATAACATCGATATTATATCTTATTTTCGGAGCTTTGACTTACACTTTGAGGACATAAAATTGCAGGATTTATATTGTCTATCTAAAGCGTTCCATACAGGGAGAGAGTCAAGGGTATGGCAACTAAAACATTGATATAAATAATGTCGCTTTTTTGTATCCGTAAAGTTCTATTCTCTAAAAATATAAGAGTGAGTTTTATTTTTGTTGTCAAGGGAACTAAAATATTACAATACTGTGTATTCATGTTTTATGCACCATAGTCACGATTCTGACATTAACTTATTTATTTATTATGTCCTTAGATTCAACTGAATCTGTGACCACAAAACAATTATATACATATACAAACATAACTATGATATTTAAAATACAAGTCAAAACTAAGAGTCGTCTGTCCTCAGTTCTAATGACTGTTTTATAAAGGAACCTACTATTTTAACTTGGTTGGGTGTTGATGGGTTTAGTAGAGTAATGATTTTGTTTATATCAGAGTAATGTATAAATTCAGCATTTTCTATAATGAAAGATTCAATTAATTTTTTTCTTGGTATAATATTAAGTTTACAATGAAGGAAAAAATGGATCTCATCATCAAGAATATTACATTGTTTACAAAGTCTTTCTTCTCTGGGAGTTTTCTTGTATCGTCCAATTTCAATTTCAAGGGTGTGATCACTAATTCTAAATTTTGTTAAAAGTCTACCAAATTCAAAATTTGGAAAAGGTAAATAAAATTCTTTATTTAAATGTTTCTTTAAGTTTTGGTATAATTGTAATTTGTTATTATGATTTAAGTTTTCAATTTTATTCTTGAGTAATTTTTCATATTTATTTTTGAATTCGTTTTTTAATATAGATTTCAATGAAATTAGATCTTTTTTGTTTTACATGTATCAACATTATTTATATCCAGGTCCGACATTATTTCCTTTGCATAAGTGTGCCAAGAGTATATACCTTTTGTATTTAAATCTTGACTTAATAAAAATGATTCTTTTAACAGAGGATTGATATCATTCATGCTCAGTCTTGCTAAGTATAAAACTGTTTGTTGTTTAATAAAATATTCAATGGGCAACCTACCTAATTCAGACCTAATAGCAAAATTTGTAGCTGTTTTTTTAGTACCAAGTACAAATTTGCAAAATTTTAGGTGAACTTTTTCAAATGGTGTTTTATCAATAAAAGAAAAATAGTCAACTTGCTGTTTTTTTTTTTTTTTTGTTTTTTGTTTTTTGTTTTTTTTTTTTTTTTTTGGTTTTTTTTGTATTGGCTCTTTGTTTAGCTCTATACAGAGATAAGTATGAATCCATAAAGGCTATTTCAGATTTGTAGGTAAGTACTGGTTTCACTAAGGAATCAAATAAATTACAAGAAATTTAAATAGGAAGATTACCAAGGGAAGAAGTTAAAGAATGTATAGAAAAAAGTATTCTGTTTCCTTTTTTTGGACAATTCATGTAATCTATGTTTTAGATCACCATTACATTTAATTGTGGTTCCAAGAAATTTGTATTCTGTTACATTTTCTAATTCTTGATCACTAAATTTTACTCTTAATTTGGATCATTTTTGTAATTTCTGAAACACCACTGTTTTAGTTTTTGTTGTATTTAAAGTAAGCTGTCAGTTTTTACAATATTTATATAAATTATTTATACTATTCTGTAGACCATCTTCACTTTCTGATAAAATAAGTAGGTCATCTGCAAAAAGCAAACTTCCAAGTTTCGATTGCAACAAGGAGACTGGAGATGATTCTTCTTTCAAAAAAATGGGGGACATATCATTTATATATATATTGAATAAAGTAGGGCTGATTGAGTCCCCTTGTCGCACTCCTCGAGTTATTTTGAAATAATCAGAATGTTTATTATTATGTTTTAATGCAGATTCAGTCAATTCTAACTGTCTTTTAATGATTTCATAAAAATGTTTTCCCACCCCATTTTGAATAATTTTAAATAGTAACCCCTCCCTCCAAACTGAATCAAAGGCTTTTTGTAGATCAACAAAGCATGCATAAATTTTTTTTATTATTTTGATGGAGATATTTATTTATAAGAGATTTTAGAATAAACAAGTTGTCTGTAGTTCTGTGGTTTTCTCTAAAGCCAAACTGGGAAGAGGAATATTTATTTTCCATTATTTTTAGCAGTCGTCTGTTCAGAACTGCATTAAAATTTTTAGAAATACAGCTCATTAAAGAAACCCCTCGATAATTATTTGGATTTGTTTTATCACCTGATTTATGAAAAGGTATTATAAAGGAACGTTTCCAGTCTGAAGGAAATAAACCAGATTAACAGAGGATTGCTTCAAACTGAAGAAAAGGACACCTCACGCGTGGCAAGCGAACTAATAAAGTTACTGACATTGGGATCTACCAATGTCAGCAAAAAATCGAAACCTCTACAGTAGCCCAGTTAGTGGAGTGCTTGCTTCGTATGTGGGAGGTCAGGTTTCGAACCCCGGCCGGGTCTGACCAAGACTTGAAAGTAGGTAGTGACTGGTGTTTCGCCATACACATGAAATTCACGGATTTCTTCGGAGGAGACTCCATGTCACGACAGGAGTGACACCCAAAGAACCCTACTACACATTGCTTTTAGCGCATTGCAAAGGTAAAAATTTCTGTCACTTCCCCTATAGCTGGTGACGTCTCGATATAAATGAAATATCATTGACTGGGACGTAAAACTCCATTCAACCAATCAAATCAGATCAGTAAAGATTCGAACATAAACCATAAGAGGTGTGAGTTGTAAGCCGGTGTCCGTACCGCTAGGCTAACAATCCTTCAAACAATGGATTCCTCTTTGTGAAAACAACCTTTATCCAGAGCTTTCAACTAGGAAACTTTAAACTTCACAGATCGTTTCAATATACAGGGTGTTTCAAAATATATGTCACACATCTATCCGTCACAACACAATGTACTATGAAAGGTATACATGCAATCTTTGTAACATTTCATTTGGCATATATTCCAAATTTATTGGCATAATTAAAAAATAGAATAACATTGCAATGTAGTTTCCATGGCAACAGTTACCTTTATTTGATGTGTCCTAGGTATTTTCCCCTTTCCTTGATTACTGGACATGATTTGACCAAAATTTTTTTGGAAATTTTTTTCAAAAAAATTTAAGCATATGTGAATTGTTATGGTTATATTGAATTTTTCGTTTCATGCACCAATATATCTATAGAAATTTACATGTGTGACATATATTGTAAAATACCATGTATATTGAGGACAAGCACTTTACTATGTTGATTATTGAGGAACTCCCCTCCCACCCCACCCCCCCCCCCCCACACGCTCACTCGCCTTGGTGACCGAGTGGACTAAATCGTGCGCTTACGGATCATAGTGCCTCTCGATCTCGCCGCCTAGGTTCGAACCCAACATGGGCAGATCCAAGTTTGAAAATAAAATTCGTCAGTGTCGGTGGTTTTCGTCGGGTACCCCGGTTTCCTCAATCCCAGAAATAACCGCCTCGATATAAGTAAAAACATCTTGACTTTGGCGTAAAACTTCATTACTTAAAGCTGCATCAAGTTTTTCAATTTTCTGAATTGTTTTGATTTTCTAAAAATATAATTTATAAAAAAATAGATATCCTCTAACCACGATCCGTGACATTCATTTCAGTCTAAAATTTCATTTCTTTTAGTTGCCAATAAACGGAATCCTCTGACCGGTTGGTCAATGTTTTACGATGGTAATTATGAGCTTCGAGCATGCGCGGAGAGATATACGGAAAACTCCATGAATCGAAGGTGAAACATGACAAATTGCATCAATTGTCCTTAATTAATATCCAGGTGTATTTGAAATGGTGTTATGTATCCCTTACTAAGTCACAAATGACAAATTAAACGAAGTTCTGTGTTTAATTTTTCGTATTTCACCGTTTTGAAAGACCCGGGATTTGATGACGTAACCATGTTCTAATATTAGATCCCAAATGCTGCATCTCGCTGGGAAATTATTGTAATTTCTGTATTTGTTCGAGCTTTTATCGTTGAACCAAATGTAACATTGTTCCGATGATTAAGAACATCATTAATTAGATTAGTACCGTTTTATTTTTTTCTTTGGAAAACTTAATGCACGGCTTTAACAAAATGATTGAATATGTATGCATTATAATTGTTATATTGAATTTTTGAACTATAAAAAAATTTACATGTGTGACATAGATTGTAAAACGCCCTATATAGTGAAGACGTGCGCTTTACTATGTTGAATACCCCCCCCCCCCCCACACACACACTTAACAACACTTCCGCAATTCGACAATACATGGACGAGTCTTTGACCCATATGAAATATAAAACTGTTATGCTTCGATTATCACAGACCAAGCGATTCTTAAAACGCAACATATCGCAAAATTGATTTTTAAATTAAATCGAATTTACTGTTATTACTATTTTACACTGGTATTTCAATATATTCCTTTTATGTATTGAATTAAATTAAAAAAAGAGTTTCCAGAAAAAGTCAAATTTATATAAAAAATATTGCTGAGATACTTTCAATAAAGTGAATACTGTTGTTTTTTTTTATAAAAAAGTAAGAATTCTTTCAAATTATAAAATTTCGACATAATAATAATAATAATAATAATAATAATAATAATAATAATAAATAAACATTAAAGACAATGGGAAAAGACAATTTCGTCATCTTTAATTAAACCTTTCATTTGGTTTTCCCCATCTATTCATTAAAATGTTGGGACCTTTATTAATTAAACTTAATCGATAAATCAATAAATAGGATTTAAATGAGCTTGGAATTAATATAATGAACAATACAATTTTGGTTTTTCCAGAATTCACAAGCTCTGGGGTCAATTTAATCCTCATTTAAATGTAATGATCTCCCAGTTAGGGCCTCTACAAAAGGAAAGCTTTAAAGTTGTATTTTGTTAAACGTTTACTCATTGGTCAACATGACTTGTGCGTCAGTATAAAGTTTTAATGATATTCACAAGGGTATTCCCCTCATATCACGTGATATGATGTTTTATCCAATCAATCTTTACTTCCGGACACTTTCCACTACACCGAAAAGTTTCATAGTGGCGAAAACTAATTATTTACAAACAAATACAGTTTTACGGAAATGAGAGATATTCAGAAAGACGACATTATCCATGAAGATAAACCATGTATCAAAGAAAACGGAGAAAATAGTGTGAAGAATGGATTTAGTTCATTAAACAGTAAGTATGTGCCTGCTGTCCACAAGTACAGCTAAGGGGACTGTCATGATCCAATTTTTGCCTCTGGCGAAATAAAGGGATACACTCTTTTCTGCACGTTTGATGTCGTTTATACTGACGATATGTTTTCTTACTGTCAGGGCTTTGTTGCTTGTGACGAGTCTGTCTTGAATAGATAACAATGCGTTTAAAAAAGAAAAAAAAAAAAAAAAAAAAACCAAAAAAAAAAAAAAAAAACCAAAAAAACAAAAAACAAAAACATAACAAAACAAAAAGAAATCTTGTTTTGATCCTAATTGTCACAAGATTTTGGTTAATAATTGTTAATGGATTATAGCCAGCATACTGTCACTCAAACTAATTAGCCAGCATACTGCCACTTCAAATTAATTAGAGCCTGAGATCAATGACAGAATACTTTTTGGACAATATGCCATCTTCGGACAACAACATATTAATTGAAAATAACTTGCCATTGATCTCAGGCTCTAATTAGTTGGAGTAGCATCCTTAACATAGATAATTGCATAAGTTGATGAATTTCATAAGTTGATGTTTTATTTAAAAGGAATTTTATTTTGGAATTTTGCCATTTAGACATTTTCCATAACATTTGCATACAAACATTAAGAGAAATTTGACCACATACTACATATTACATCTATACATTGTGCAGAACATAGACATATCGCATAGAGTCATCACTGGATCAAAATATTTTTCTGCCGACAATATCACGAAAAGCCAGTCACCAATTTGTTTCTTGTCATGCCAAAATCCTCCCTTTTCTTGTTTTTTTTTTTTTTTTTTTTTTTTTTTTTTGTCACATGGATTTACTCAAAATTCTCTGTTGTCAAAATAATCACCAGAAGATAGGTTTTGTTTAGTATCCTAAAATTCACCATCGGAAACATTGGTGAAGCCCAGAGCTTTTTACCTACTGTAAAGACTAGAGTTGAGTAATGACATTGTATGCTTCTGTCTGTATTCTTTCACTTATATCAAACAAGTCAGTATATGGTGGAGGAAACCAGAGTGCTCAGAGAAAACCATCTACTTAATACAAACAAACTGACAAACTTTCTCACACTAGAAATTGCCAGAATGGGATTCGAACCTGCATGTAGGTGGTGACACACTGTGATTGGTAAGCGTGCACATTAGACAACTAGACTACAGAGACTTTTACTGACTTTAAAGAGAATCAACTTGAAGGTAGCCAACCCATCCACAGGCAGTCAAATTTAAGTGAATATAACAAAAATGAATTAAAAAACCAGTTGGAGAAATTATCATGATATTTCAATTACTGTAAAAAAAATGTTGCTAAAACATTTACTTAGCACAAAGCACTCGGAACAGTTCCTAGTGTGAGAAAGTTTGTCAGTTCGCTTGCCCGAAGGCCGGTGATTTTCTCTCGGCACTCTTGTTTCTTCCACCTTCCGAGAACTGACTGCCTGGAAATAAGTGAAAGAATCTTGACTGGCATAAAACACCATTACTCCACCCATACTCCACTCATAATTGTAAGACAGCTTTAACTTGAGAGTACATTTGCACTAAAAACAATTAACTTGTCACTGTGGCCAGGGACTGAAAAACCCCTCTCTTTTTACAACAGGACTGTTACTTGCTTTTACAAATGAATATTGTATATGTAAGCTTTGGGAAGTTTTTTTTTCAGTTGTTGACTTTGAGAAGTTATTTCCCTTTCCATTGGTCAGTTTTGTGAAGTTATGTACCTTTCCAGTAATTTATTTCACTTTATGAAGTAACATACCTTTCCATTGGTCAACTTTGAGAAATAAATTTCCTCCCCATGATCAATATGGAAAAGTAATTTCCCTCTCCTGTGGTTGACATTATGAAGTTTTTTTTCCTTCTCCAGTGGTTGACCTAGAGACAAATTGTCTCAGTAGTTCCCATAGGAGTGTACAGGGTTATGTATCTGATACATTCACGTAACATCAACAGTGTTCAATATTAAAAGATCTACCAATCTTTGCGTCATGTTATGTTGATGTTTTAAGTTTAACTGTATTTTTGAGAACATGATACCCTGTATTTTTTTTTTTCAAGGCCTTGGCCAGTTTGACTCCAATCATTACTGTACAGGTTTGAACTCTGCACTGTTTATTTAATTTTTTAAAAAATTTATTTATTTAAAAAAAAAAAAAATTATTTATTTATTTATTTATTTATTTATTTATTGTGACCCATTGTATTTACATGAATGC
Source organism: Tegillarca granosa (assembly GCA_029721355.1). Lineage (NCBI taxonomy): Eukaryota > Metazoa > Mollusca > Bivalvia > Arcoida > Arcidae > Tegillarca > Tegillarca granosa. The sequence continues at coordinate 8,950,051 of CM056611.1, read as the reverse complement.
AGTGTAATATATTCTTTGGGGTATCCTTTAATAATAATATGACATCACTTTGGATATCTATCAAGGTATGATTAAATTGTGTTTCAAATGCAAGCTGTCGTGCATGTTTATTTCAATTTAAACATGACTGTCTGCAATCTGCATGTCTGGGGGATATATAAAAATATGCATTTTCGTTGACATAATCAGATGTCAGGTCGAGGCTATTTATAAACTTGTTTTCTGAAAATGATAACAACCTTAGCACTAAAGTGGATATAAGGTTTTAAATTTCCTGAAATCATAAAGAATACATTATCATAACACATGTATGATAGACTGTGGTTTATGTTTAACAAATTATGCAATATTTATTTCCTCATTTTGAAAATGTTTATAATGTATTTTTTCTGGTAAAACAAGGATATAATAAATATATATATATATATATATATATATATATATATATATATATATATATATATATATATATATATATACAGACGTGCACTGTGTGACATCACATCTTTACTGGTAGACATCAAAGAAATCAGAGGTTTTTGTTTTAGTAATGATCCATTTACTTAAAAATCCAGAGATTTGTGGGTGGAGGGTTACGGGTATAATTTTTGTCGAGCCTTGCATTGCTATAAGTCTCGAGACTTAAATTTACTTTTCTGGTGTCGTCGTAAGCGGCGACAGCATGTTGATATGTGAAATTTTATGTTTAAAGTAGTGTATTTTCTACTCGATCCAAAATTAACCAGGCAAGACATTTGAATCCGTAGTATTCTTGTATTGAACCTGAGCTGGGTTTAACTTTGCATGTACATATGTATCTCATTGGGTAAGACATTCAGAACAGCCACACCCTTTTTGTATGGGTCGGGCCATTAGAATTGGGAATAGGTAATACATGTATTTGGCATGCTTTTTTAGAAAAAAAAAACTTAATAGAAAAGTATAAATGTTAAATCACAGTTTGTTCTTAATTTTGTTCAAAGACATTTTGGAAAAATTCACCAATATATTTAGTAAAAAACATGAGAATGCCATCCATTTTTCGACCTCAAATTCAGTAGATCAACTGCTCTGACACCAACCATGACACTGTTACATTGCTTCATTCTGCTTGTAATATAATGAGTTGGTATATACCGTTAACAAAAGTTGATTTGATTATGGCTCTGCATTGACCAGACTCCTTTTTTTAGCTCACCTGAGCCAAAGGCTCAAGTGAGCTTTTCTGATCAAAATTTGTCTGTCGTCGTCGTCGTCGTCGGCGTTGTCGTCGTCGTCGGCGTCGGCGTCGTCGTCGTCGTCGTCCGCGGCGTAAACTTTACATTTTCAACTTCTTTTCTAAAACTATGAGGTAGATTTCAATGAAACTTAGTCAGATGCATATATGGGACAGTGCAATTCAGATTTGTTCGTGACGTTGTCATGGCTCCCAAAACTAGGTCAAGGTGACCCATGGTTCCAAAAAACTTAAAAAATCTTCTTCTCTGAAAGCGATGATGGGAGAAAAAATCTGATGTGATTTTTGGCTTCTCTAAGGTCTTAAGCTTATAAATTGTTCATTTCGTGAAATTTGGTAAAAAATTAGGTTACGCGTTTTTGCGTTTAATTTTGAAAATTTCGTAAAATGGCTTCAAATTATTATAACTTGACTATATGAATAGATATTGACACGGGGTTTTCAGTTTTGACTTTTTCTTGAAATAACCTTCAAAATGGGGTCAAGGTCAAAGTTCAAGGTCATGACCTAGTTTGTAATTTGTGCAGTTTTAGGCTTTTTTCTTCCAAATTATAAGAGATATATAATATTAAAACATTGTAAAAATGTTTAGCAGGACAAAATGTAAAAAGGTACAAAGTTTCGTAACTGTATGATAATGCATGTAGGAGTTGTTGCCCCTGAAATGTTATTTTTTTGCTAAAAAAGACTAAAATTGTGCGTTAGCTTGAAAACTATAAACTTTTTGTATAGGCATGTATTATAGAATATTGTAGGTATTGACATGACAAACATTTTGATATATGGCTCAATGTCATACATTCAAAGGTCAAGGTCATAGGTGCATAAAAAGACTGAAATTGTTAATTATCTTGGAAACTATTAACTTTTTGTATTGGCATGTATATTAGATTATTGTAGGAATTGATATGGTGATCATTCTGATATAAGATTCAAGGTTTTACATTTGAATGTCAAGGTCATAGATGCATAAAAAGACCCAAATTGTTAATTATCTTGAAAACTATTAACTTTTTGCAAAGGTATATATACTAGAATTTTGTAGGTATTGATATGACAATCATTTTGATATGTGGCTCAAGGTCATACATTCAAAGGTCAAGGTCATAGGTGCATAAAAAGACTCAAATTGTTTATTATCTTGGAAACTATTAACTTTTTGTATGGCATGTATATTAGAATATTGTAGGAATTGATATGGTGATTATTCTGATATAAGATTCAAGGTTTTACATTGAATGTCAAGGTCATAGATGCATAAAAAGACCCAAATTGTTAATTATCTTGAAAACTATTAACTTTTTGCAAAGGTATATATACTAGAATTTTGTAGGTATTGATATGACAATCATTTTGATATGTGGCTCAAGGTTCTACGTTTAAAGGTCAAGGTCATAGATGCATAAAAAGACTCAAATTGTTTATTATCTTGGAAACTATTAACTTTTTGTATGGCATGTATATTAGAATATTTTATGTATTTTTGCAAATGATTTTGGATATATCCTCAGGTTGGCCATGTCCTCAGGTGAGCGTTAAGGCCCATGGGCCTCTTGTTCTTGACATGGTTTAAAATATTTATATGCACTAGCCTGATGGCAATGACCTTTTTGACAGTGGCTTAAAACACTCTTATTCTGCTTCATTTCAAAAATAAAAATTTGTGCAAATCGTAAGTATGGATCATTGCCTGACAGTTGACATCTATTGAACATAGACTCACTATTCTTGTTTCATCGGCATGAAAGATTGGAGATTTTCATATACCGGTATGCAACATCCCTTTTTTACTGATTCATAAAGCAGGTGTACACTTCTAACAATGATTTCTTGGATAACATAAAGAATTCCAACATAGTGGTCATGATGAACAGTTGGATAACTTAATCAGACATACCATCATTACCACAGTGTCTGATTTGTTTCTGGTACCATGAACATGTGAAAAGTTACTGGATTATATGTAGCTATGTGGACATATTTTTTCAAATGATGCTTTTTCCTTTGGGTCCTGTACCTACCTGTAAGACCTCATGTACATGTACATTGTTTTTCAATGTGTCTAACATGAAAAACCTCATGTTCAGTTTTTTGCACTTGTGCCCTAAACCAAGACCTCTTGCACAGTGTTTTCAATGGATACCACTCTCATGTATACTGTATTTTACTGTATACTATATTGAAAAGACCCACACATAAGACTGCACATTGATTTTTTTCCACTGGGTCCAGCAACTAAGGCCCCACAGACATTTTTTTACTGGGTCCAATGCAAATACAGTGTTTTTGAATGGATCTAACACCCTAGACCACATAAACAGTGTTATAATGGATAAGTAGGCCTCACTCCCAAGGCCTGATGGATTAGTAGGCCTCACTCCCAAGGCCTGATGGATTAGTAGGCCCCACTCCCAAGGCCTGATGGATAAGTAGGCCCCACTCCCAAGGCTGGATGGATTAGTAGGCATCACTCCCAAGGCTGGATGGATTAGTAGGCCCCACTCTCAAGGCCTGATGGATTAGTAGGCCCCACTCCCAAGGCCTGATGTATTAGTAGGCCCCATTCCCAAGGCCTGATGGATTAGTAGGCCCCACTCCCAAGGCCTGATGGATTAGTAGGCCCCACTCCCAAGGCCTGATGGATTAGTAGGCCCCACTCCCAAGGCCTGATGAAGTAGTAGGCCTCACTCTCAAGTCCTGATATTTATTGTTTTCCCTTATATTTAATATTAAAGACTGCATATTTATCATTTTCCTCTGTGTTCAACATTCCAGACCTCATGCATGGTGTTTTTCAATTGATCCCATGCAAATACCTTGTGAACATTATTTGAAAAGAATCCCACACATGAGAGCTTTTCATTCATTGTTTTGCACCTGTTTCCATGGCGAGGACATCATGCATAGTGTTTTTCAATGGATCCCCATGCAAATACCTCATGTGCATTATTTGAAAAGAATCCTGCACACAAGACCTATTGATTCATTGTTTTTCACCTGTTTCCATGACAAGGACATCATGCATATATTGTTTTTTTTTTCAATGGATCTCACGCAAATACCTTGTACCACACACAGTGTTTTCAAGAGGTCTACAACTTGTACATTGTTTTCCACCTGGCTCCACACCCGAGACCATGTGTACATTGTTATTGACCTGGCTCCACACCTGAGACCATGTGTACATTTTTTACTTTCTGTCTCCACACCTATGACCTAGATTGCTGTTAACTAATTGTAATTTTCAGTTTTTCTCACCAGAAAGACCTCTGCAGTTTATTTATGAATTGGATTTTCACAGTTAGTCAAAGTGTGACCCCCCCCCCCCCCCCCCCCCCCCCTCCACTATGGTATGAATTGAAGTTTTTGTTTTTATTTCCTTGTTTATTTTCACAGTTGTTCACAGGCTTTATAAAGAGCATCCTTGTCAATAAACAAGTCTTCTTAGAAAGCTGGTTTTTGGTTTGCTCGATGTCGGCGAACTAGCAGGTTGTCAAACTCGTGTAATATAATGATCTGTTTGAAACAGACTTTATCACCATGTTTATTGTTGAATGATCCTGCTTAAATATGGTCGGTTGGTTGGTTGATTCTAATGTTGTATAGCATTGCATCATCATTTCTTTTTTGGTATTCATGACCAGAGTGGAGTGGACTGGAGTAATTGTATTTTATTCCCCAGTCAAGATTTTTCCCTTATTTTAAGGCAGTCAATTCTAGGATGATGGAGGAAACAGGAGTGCCCGGAGAAAACTGCCAACCTTCGGCAAGCAAACTGACAAACTTTCTCACACTAGGATCTGTCCCGAGTGGGATTCGAACCCAGGTGGTCAGAGGCAACGTGATCCTTAAGTGCACACTTTAGACCACTCAGCCACCAGGACCCTCTATTCATGACAAGAGCAAGTTTATAAAACACGAAGGGGTTATTTATATTTTTATGTATGTGATGTGAGATGTGATGTGATGTGAGATGTTATGTGATGTGAGATGTGATGTGAGATGGTCTGCTTTATGATCCTGCTTTAGCTTGGTTGGTTGGTTGATTCTGATGTTGTTTAACGTTGCATCGATGAGTTTGTTTATGCGTGAAATGTGATCGGTCTGTTTTATGATTTGTTAACTATGGTTCCTTGGTTGACTGTAATGTCCTATCACATTTTTTTTTTTTTTTTTTTCGGGTGGAGGGTGGGATGAGGGTGGTAGGGTTTACAACAAAAACATGTTCATTGATCAAGATGTATTCTAGATAATTTTAAGAAATAATCTTGGAACAAGTTTGTGTATGTTGTAAGATGCGCGAGTCTGTTTTATGATCCTGTCATGTGACTTTGAAGTCCTACCTCACAGAGTCAGTATGCCAAAGATAAGCATGGTCTAAAGCGCGCGCTTACGGATCACGGTGCCTCTCACTGCCTGGGTTCGAATCCCACTCGGTACAGATCCTAGTGTGAGAAAGCTTGTCAGTTCGCTTGCCGAAGGTCGGTGGTTTTCTCCGACACTCCGGTTTCCTCCAACATCCCAGAACTGAGTGAATGAATCTTGACTGGGACGTAAAACATCATTACTCCACTCCACTTCAAAGACAAGCATACCACTTACCAAGTCACATTTTCCTGGCACCAGGTAAACCAGTTGATACCCTGTCATCTGAATTAAGCCCTAGACCATAAAGAACTATCTTGTATATTAAAGTACCAGGATATGTATGACCTAGCTGGATTTGAACCCATGACCTTTTTCTCTTAGGTGGACCTTTACCACTGAGTCACAGATTGATTGATTAATTTTTATGAGGTTTTTCATCCCAGTCAAGAATATTTTACTTATATTGAGAAGTCACCAGCTATAGGTGAAGTGGCATAAATTTTAATTTTGCAGTGTGCTTAGGGCAATGTGGATGGAGGGTTCTTTAACATGCCATGCCTGCCATGACAGGTGGCATCTGTTTTTCATATCTTATCCAAAGAACCTGCTGAGTCACACTGCAATACCAGCTGGGGTTAAATATTGGAAAAGGCATGGGATAGAATTTAGGCAAGGTAAGGTTAGATCTTACAGTGTGTTGATGAATTTCATCATTGCTTTGGTAAACAAGAGCTTGCTAACTATGTGGCATAGTAACAGAAAAGATATTGACTTTGGAGGCATATGGGTTTAGGTGAGGCTTAATGTCATTGTATAATTTTTCTTGGAAAATAGCAAAACAAAGTAAGGATAGTCTAATCAATGTAGTTTTTGTGTAGCCTGACTAGGCGACATATAGGGATTACTTTCGTCGGCAGCATCCGGATTTTCTTGTCCGAAGCATAACATTGGTGTTGTACATTCAAATGACTCAAAAGTTGGTGTGCATGTTTCTGGCAATGACTCGAAGTGCAGTGCACAAGAACCGCAACTCTATCTTTTTCCGTTTTTGAATTATTTCCCTTTGATTGATTTTTATAGAGCATTTCTTGTCTGGAGCATAACTTTGGTGTAGCATGTTCAATTGACTCCAAACTTGGTGTACATGTTTCTGGCAATGACTCGAAGTGCAGTGCACAAGAACCACAACTCTTATCTTGTTCGTTTTGAATTATTCCCCTTTGATTGACTTTTATACAGGATTTCTTGTCCGGAGCATAACTTTGTCAACTACAGTCACTGCACTTAATGTCATTGCCAGAAACATGCATACCTGTCCTGATCCAGTTATCCCCCTAGGTAGACTGGGTCCCAGAACAAACTTACAAGCGTATGCAGGGAATACGACATATGATATCAGTTTTGTGTTTTGCTGACAAAGTGATTATAGCAGAACTTAATTAACTTATACATTTTATATTGTTAACTTCGGTTTGGCATTTATTAATCACTTCTATATTAAAAACACCTTAACACACTTGGATGCCTGAGTAAATGTAAGGTGTGATTTGATACAATGGCTGCTTACAACAATAGGTGAGACAATACCTTTCACCATCGAGTCCCAAATCAGTTGATTATTGGCTTTTGGGACCTGCAAAATGTTTGCAAAATCAAATACTTCTCAAAATAGGAGCTCCAAAAATTGAGACCTTTTTAATATACAGTTAAGAACAAATATTGTTGGGACCTGAAAAATACCTCTCAAAATTGAATCCCTCGAAATCGGGACACGACTGTACTATGCAGTGTCAGGCGACACATCTGTTTCAAGAAACATATCTAGTTTGACTTTGTTGTTTACAGAGTACAAGTTTGTATTTTCTTTAGGAAGTAAGGATAGATAGAGACAAATGGATAGCAAAATATGTAGGTGTAGTGACATTTTATGTTGTAATTAGTCTACAAAATCAATGTAGATGTGAATTGTGAATTAGTAGATCTCTCTCTCTCTCTCTCTCTCTCTCAGATTCATATGAATTCTTGCTGTTGTTTATTCATTTATAAATTCATACCATCTCTCTCTCTTTCTCTCTCTCTCTCTCTCTCTCTCTCTCTCTCTCTCTCTCTCTCTCTCTCTCTCTCCGAAATTCTTACCGTCTCTCTCTCTCTCTCTCACTTATACTTGGGTTGATGCTTGCTTGAGAAAATGTATCTCTTTGCATTATGAAGATCATTTGTTTTCTCTGGGTATTCCAAATGTCATTCCTTTTCTCTGGGTACTCCAATAGACCATTTGCCAATTAAATGTTCTGAGTCATCGTGAATCATTTTCTTGTTTAGATATTACAATGACGGGGGACAGAACCTCTGAATTTTCGGGTTTTTTTCGTACAAAGCACTGTTTTTACCAAATGTAATTTCTATGTTGTCATTTTATTTAAAAAGTTTACCAGTCAAGCCTAAATACATTTGAGACATTATATGCAAAATAAAATGGTTTAAAAGATGAAAATCTTATTTTTAGCTTTTTGTTTGCCAAGAGAAGTCATATTTTATGTAATGAAAAACCCAGAGAACTGTCCGGTCAAATTGTAATATCTTAATAGAAAACTGATTCATATTTCGGTCGGAATTTTAATTGGCAAATCCTGTATTGTCTTATATGGGTACTCCAAATGTCACTCCTTTTCACTGATTCTAAATTAACATAAAACCTGTCTAAACTCATGTTGAGTAACGTAAATTCTGGCTAAACTGAACTCAAGTAAACCAAAACATCTGATTAACTCAACTCATAGGGAACCAAAAATCTTGCTAACCTCAACTCAGAATGGCCCAGAAAATCTGTCTTAACTGAGAGTGAACTGAAAAATCTTACTAAACTTGAATCAGTAAACAACCCCCCCCCCCCCCCCCCCCCCAAAAAAAAAAAAAAAAATAAATAAAAAAAAACCAACTCTGCCTTAACTCAACTCGGGTTGAACCTAAAAATCTTACTAAACTCGGAGTCAAAAAAGCTGGTTTAACTCAACAAGTAAAGCAAACAAATCTGTGTAAACTTAACCCATAGTAAATCAAAGAATCTGACTTAATTCAATGTAGAGCAGATGAAAACATCTGAGGAAACTCAACTGAGAATGGATCTGTCTTAACTCAACTCACAGTAAATAAAAAAAAAATCTGATCTGACTAAACTCATAGTAAACCAAAAATCTGTCCAAACTCAACACAAAGTAAATCAAAAATCTGTCTAAACTCAACTCAAAGTAAACCAAAAATATCTATCTTAACTCAACTCGAAAGAAAACAAAAATCTGTCTAAACTCAACTCAGAGTAAACCAAAAATATCTATCTTCACTCAACTCGAAGGAAAGCAAAAATCTGTCCTAAACTCAACTCAAAGTAAACCAAAAATATCTATCTTCACTCAACTCGAAGGAAAGCAAAAATCTGTCTAAACTCAACTCAAAGTAAACCAAAAATATCTATCTTCACTCAACTCGAAGGAAAGCAAAAATCTGTCTAAACTCAACTCAAAGTAAACCAAAAATATCTATCTTCACTCAACTCTAAGGAAAGCAAAAAATCTTACTAAACTCAACTCAGAGTAAACCAAAAAAAAATCTGACAGTATGACAGTCACAAACTGTACAAATCTTATGATGAAATTTGGTTTAAAAATAGTAACATATAAGTGATTATTTAATCTGGGATTTTTTTGTTTTTAGATATTTACAGTAACCAGTTCAAACTGGTACTGGTTAAAATATTAGATTATTGATTTAGAAAAAAAAATAAAAAAAATTATCTGTATAAATTCATGTCAATGGGTCCTTGAGCATAGGTAATCCCTCAGATAGTAGTAGTAATGTTGCTATATATAAACACAATAACATAATCAACTTGACATCTGATTGGTCAAGATGTCAGCCAATTGCATTCCTTGTTTTATATTAATAGGGAAATCCAGGGCATGATATTATCAAACATGTTCTGGAAGTAAACATTATTTAGCACATTTTCTTTGAGTGAAGGAGGAAGTTTTGTGAAAATGAAGATTAAATCCTTCTGTGATCCAAATTATGATGTTTATGGTGAGAAAAATGAATTTTTTAGAATTTCTTCTGACAGCTAAAAATGAGGATTTAAAATGAAATATGTACATGTATTTGAACATGCAGTGATCTGGTAGTATGAAAATATTAATAGGGCATTAGACTTTAATTTCAGAAACCATCAATTTTGTTTATCATATAGGGTTTGACTCTTGAAAATTTTGGATTTATTTATTTATTTATTTATTTATTTACTTACAGTGTTTATTTTTCTGTATTTATTTATTCATATTTTTATTTGTTAATTTATTTTAAATTTATTTATTTATTTATTTATTGTTAGATCAGTGACAACAATTTGGATAAAAAAAAATTAATTATCTTGCTAAATTCTCTAAAATCATTTTGTTTACCCATTGTCACTGGCGTTACATTTGTATATTATGCCATCAATTATTTTTAGAATTATTGCAGTTGTAAAAGGGAGATGGTGATAATAATATTACAAGTTCATATTAAAATACATGTAAGAAATTTAGAAATTTGGCTGTTTTTTTTTTTTTTTTTCTGGCTCCTGTAAGCTGGTAGCCTTTAATTTTACATAGAGTTTAGAGGACTTTGGCCTTTATAGGCTGGTGGCCTCTTGCTTAGATATTTGAGGAGTGACTATTAAATACGTTAATTAGCAATGAAACACATATTTATTTTATTAATCGATGGCCATCTGTTATTTATTTGTAGGTCACAAGTCCACCAATGATTTAGACAGAGAAACAAACAACTTGTCCAAAATGGTCACTGCGAAAATGCGAGAGCCAGCAGAAGGCAGTGACGAGGTTGAATACACAAAGGCCAAACAGACGAATGTCGACGATAGTTTGACAGAGCAGTTAGAGAAATTGTCCCTGACTAAGGGCAACAACGATTTAAGTCAACAATTTGAAAATTTGTCATTGTCAAAAGAAGAAGATAAACTCGAATCATGTGTAGATGAGGAGGAAAAAAATGAACTTGACAAGTCAGAGTTTGAAAATCACGATGGAGCAAAAAAGAAGTTGCATCCACGAGGACCAAATGGAGGAGTAGGCCGACCAATGATCAGTCAAAAGGGATATGAAATGAACATGGGATCATATTACAACCAGCCAATGCAGGGTGGAAAACGACGAATGGACGAAGGGGATGACCCATATTTTAAATATACAAGGCCAGGACATGACATGAATTTTCCTCAGACTTGTGCTGACATGCCATCACAGTACATGAATGGCTACCAGGATATGGGAAATGGTTATACCCCCTGGGGAGGGAATTTGCCTTCCCAATATTGTAATGAGCCTCATATTGTCATCAATTCACAAGCGACACATGATTTCAGTGGTGGAACTGTTACAATAAAATCACCAACTACAGAAATGACACAAAGTGACTTTGTCGAAGAGCTTCTCAATATGGCCAATGGAGATGAAGTAAAAAATAATAACTTTGATGATCAAAGGAAAAAATTTCAACTCCCATATCAGCAACAGATTAATGGATGTATGGATAACCAGTTAGGGAGTAATATGGTTGGATCAAACATGTGTAATGACTTTCAACTGCCCATAAATGGTTATTCTGTGTTGGCAGACAACAGAAATGAAATGTCTGTCGGAATACCGAATGTAAATCAAAATGTGGCAAATTTTGCTCCAAAGAAGCCTGAAAAACGAGAGAGTTATTTAAGTGAATCGGATTCTGACCTAGAAAGAAGTCCATATTCCTACCATTCACACTCGCCGGGAAGCATAAGCATGAATTCACCACCACCATCAAACCTGTCAGGGGACAGTGGGATTGATAGCCCTCTTCAACAAGATATGTATCAAAGTGCTTCACCAGGTAAACCCATGTCTGTGGGTGGAACATCCCCTCCCAGAGACATGTTTACTCCACCTACTCCAGAGGCACCGGGGCTGTCTGCTATTAAAAATAATCTTCTAGACACAAGCCCATGCCCATCGGTCGATATGACTGGCATTGATTCTTCATATGTTGACAGTCATCTTCCAGAATTAAAAGATGTTTTAGATGTCATTGGTGAAGACATGATAAGAGACACGAAGAAAAAACAAACTCAAGATGCTGATGATTCAGATATCAATTTAAAATCGCCAGTTACAAAGCCACCACAACCGTTATCACCACAAAGCAATGTGGCTTCTCCACCAATGGCAGTACCAGTTTCAACACCATCACCGATCGTTATTACTACCAGCAAACCTGTTGTAACAACGGGGAATCATATGGCCCCTAAAATTGTTCCACAGCCAGCAATACCAGCACAGTTGCCACCAACATCTGTCTCCACAAATGGTATCCCTGTTAGTGGGGGTTCCATGGTGATCTTGCCACCTCCTGTAAGTACTACCGGAGTTAGTAACACACAGCAAGTACCAACAACAAGTACCTTTGTTGTGCTCCCACCCAATACAGTACCAGCATCAGTACCATTGGCAGGAGGACAACAGCCAAGTACAATAATCATTGTGCCAGTCAACACACCACCAGTGGCTCAGAAACCTAAGCCAAAAGGCCTGAGACAAATAGCACCAAAAATACTGTCATCTTCTAGTCCAAATGAGAAAACTAGTGCCAACGTCATCACTAATACTGGGACCAAGCCATCACCAGCCACACAACAGCCCAAAGCTAGACCGATGGCACCGCAAGGCAATGGACCTAAGCAGCCTCCTGTGAATGGTTAGTAGAGTTATATAAGTTTTGTTTAAGTATATTTTGCTCGCCTGTAAAAAGTACAGAAATTTTTCTATGTTATTTCATTGATTGGTAAATGGTCTGAAGTGTTGAATTGTGGATCTCGGGACTTTTTTGGAGATTAGTAGATTACTGTAGGTACTTCAGTTTTCTCCACCATTTCGGTACTGAACAGCCACAATAAGAGTAAGAGAGTCTTGATAAGGATGTAAAAGACCGTTACTCCTGTGTTTCTTTTATTAGTATTAACTGTTATTTCTACACAGTTGGAAAAAATAATTCTGTAATGGCTTTTTTAATGACAAAATTGTAACATGCTAAAAATTGCCAGCAGTAATACTTGTTGGCAAATTTTTATTCATACAGTAACCACATTTTTAAATGAAATGGTAAAAAAATGATTTATTCCAGTGTTAAGAATAAAACTTATTTATTTGACAGCTCAGCCGAGAGTAAATAATTTGTTAAATGTTGCCCGACGAATGGTTGCCGAGATATCAAGACAGAATCTGCCATTTAAAGATGACGAGGGGGACACCTATTTGCATGTAGCTGTGTGTCGAACTGATCCAAATATGGTTCAGGCATTATTAGAAAGACTTATGAGAGAGAAACTTCAAGGCATGGTTGATGTCCAGAATAATAAAAGACAGGTAAACGAATAATCAAAAAATCATCTACCACCCTCCCTCTACTCCCTACTCCCCCTCCAAAAAAAAAAAAAAAAAAAAAAAAAAAAAATATGAACATTTTTGAGAGCATTTGCATCAATATAATTTGTTTTATAATTGTATTTAGAAGTGTAAAATTTCATGCTGCCGATTTCTCTCTTTTCTTGAATTTTAGGAAAAGATTTACTTTATATGGTAAACGAGAATTGTATTTTGAAAGAATACAAAATAAAAAAATGTTTTTTAAAAATAAATCGTCATAAAAATACCATTAGTTTGAAAATCAAATTTTAGTACAATATGTAGGAAAAGACTAAATTTGATAAATTTCACCAAATCACAAAACAATAATAATAAAAAAAAAATAGATACCAAAATAAGTACAAATGTTTTTGAAAATGTATATCGGTGATTTTATGAATTGTTGACTGTATTAAAAAAAAAAAAATTAAAGACATGAACTTTATTGAAAGTGTGCTTTTAAAAAGTTTGTATGTTTATTGGATTTATACATTTTAGGCTTGTAAATTTCACTAGCCCAATGACAAGTTTTGGATGTGTATGAATTTGGACTGAAGGGATGTTTTGAGCCCTTAAATTGGTGAAGACTAATTTTTTCTATCTTTGTCTTTCAGACGCCACTATATTTGGCCACAGTAGCCAATCAAGCGCAAATGGTCGCGATGTTTGTAAAGTGTAATGCTAACCCCAACACAATGGCACAGGTAAGTCAAAAAAAAAAAAAAAAAAAAAAGAGAGAGAGAGAGAAAGAAAAAAATAAATAGTGGCATTTCCAGAAGTGCTCAGAGAAAAATATCAAAATTGTTCTCAATAAGTATGAATAAGCATATCAGCAAGAACAAAATGAATGCATAAATGTGTGGAAATTTTTTGTAAGTATAACTTGACCCTTGCAAATTAAATTATCATAATTTAACGTAGGGGTTAATGTTTTAAAAAATTACATAATGCTCCTACATTCAGTCTTGCTGAAGGTTTAAGGGAGACAATCTAAAATGGCCTTGTTGGAGTGGAATAAGGGAGATAACCTAGTGCAAAACTGGAATCATCCAACCCTTTCATATGCTTTATGTTTTTCTTGATAAATATTAAATTGGTCAAATTATTTATTTAATTTAGGCAATGTCAACTGATTGTAGGAATTTATATATATATTTATTTATTTATTTTTTTAATTATTTATTTAGGCAATGTCAACTGATTGTAGGAACGTAGAAGTTAAAGCACCTATTCATAGTCGCAGCATCAAGAGGCCACCAATATTTGAGAACCCTTCAGGAATTACTCAAGGCACCAGATATTAATTTAAACATGGCTAACTCCGATGGTAAGATAGTATTTTATTTTTTATTTGAAAATATTAATTCAACATAACAAAATAAAGATGTAAAAAAATTGAATTAAGATATTTGTAAGCTAGAAGAAAAATGTCTTTCTTTTGTACACCAATGCTGGTTAATACATTTTAATACATAACTTAGGGGGAAAAAAGATGACAGATGATAATTATTGACCCCTCCTTAACTTGAAGGGCAGAAAGACGTAACAAATAATTATTGTCGATTTTAAGTCATTTTATAATCTCTATTTCAGGCCTGACAGCTTTGCATTGTGCAATATTGACTCATGGTAGACAACTTCAAGATGGAGTTTACATAGACAGTATCCCCATCATAGAAATGCTGCTCAAAGCTGGCATAGATCCTAACTGTCAGGTAAGATTTCAATTCAGAAGGTGTATCAGTCAATGTTAATTATTTGGGGAGGGAGTAAGGTATCTGTTAAATATGTAATATATTAATATGCTAAATTTAATATGGCAAAATTTCTTGAATCTTTAACCATTTATTCGTCAATAAATCACTGGCAGGAATCTATATAATTCCTTCATTGTGCATTTTACCATATCAAGATTTTTTTTTTACCAAAGATGAATTTTTGGAAAAAAAAATTGAATTTTTTGAAACTTCTATTTTGCTCCCTTGTATAAAATTAAATTTTGACTGAAAAAAAAAAAAAAATTGCTGAATGAAGTAATCTTGAATATGATTATGAAACATAATTATTAAATTTTAAGTTAAATCATGATACAGGGGTTACAGGTTTTTTTTTTTTTTTTTTTTTTTAAACCCAACTTTTCCAAATCAACAGGTGTCTTCCCAGTTACATAAAAGTTTCTTTGGTCCATGAAAAATAATCAAATAAATATCAGGGTGCTCACTTCCTATGAATTCCTATAAAATTGGCAAATTCCTATATTTTCTCAAAAAGACTTAAAATTCCTATATATTTCACACTATTCCTATATTTTCTAGGATGTTTTTGATTCTAGTTGTGTTAGGACTTTTTGTGTTCACTCACACAAAGCAGTGACAGGGGTTGTATACATCATTTTTATTTTTTCCAAGAAATCATTGGAATGTATTGAATTGACATGCACATTGAAAAAAGAATTCTTATAAAAAATAAAGAGGAGAGGCTTGAACATGGAATAGCTGTAAGGGGTAAAGGAGGCCATTGTAGTCGTCAGTGATGTATACAATCCCAAAATTTTTTTCAGTTTAGCAATTCAATGTTTTGAAAATTCCTAAATTTTATATATTTTCAGTCAGATTCCTATAAATTTCGTTTGGAAAAAAAATTCCTATATTCCTATATTTTACAAACAAAGTGGGTGGGCACCCTGAAATGTATATTTATTTGATTAATCATTTAATTATTATTTTTTTTAATTTTTTAAACAGGATAAAAAGTGTGGTAAAACTCCTTTAATGTATGCTCTGGAAAAGAGAGACATTTTGTTAGTCGAAGCATTGTTACGGATGTTTGACAAAACAAAGTTACGGAGTTACGTCAGATCTCAAACTTTTGACGGAAGGACATGTCAAAGAATCGCTGAAGGATTAAAACAGGACTTTCATCCAGATCAGTGGAATAAATTGTGGAATTTGTTGGAAAATGCTTGTAATGGGGAATTACCGCAGATTCAGTTGCCGTACAGACAGATATAGACTTAGACTCTCATCTCGATCATTTTGTAAATAAAATCATGTAAATACATTGTAAAAATTTTAACAGACATTTTCAAGATGTAAATATTTTTATTTGATGCTTTACGCAAAAGTGAAAATTTTTATTTTTACAGGGCTGAAACGAATCCTTGTTTGACTTGCGGAGTCATTGTATCAGTAAATGAATAGTTCATAATAAATTTACTAGTCCAGAAAATAAAGAATCTCAAAAAAAAAAAAAAATTTTCTAGAAAAATTGGCAATATGCTAAAAATTGTCTTACTTTTGGATGGCACCATTTGCCGATAATTTTGTACTCCAGCACAGAGAACGGGAAAAAATTTTGAGCCCTGATTTTCGGAAATGATGCATTTGTCACAATGAAAATTGTATTTGTAAATAACGTTTTTGTAAATTTAAAAAATTCAGATTTTTTATATGTAAATATTGATTAAGTTATGTTGGTGTATAAAGTGCCATATTAAGTAAAATTGCTATATTGTTGATTCCTGTAGG
This sequence comes from Tegillarca granosa, assembly GCA_029721355.1. Lineage (NCBI taxonomy): Eukaryota > Metazoa > Mollusca > Bivalvia > Arcoida > Arcidae > Tegillarca > Tegillarca granosa. The sequence continues at coordinate 8,933,432 of CM056611.1, read as the reverse complement.
ATTTAAATGTGACTGTTAAAAAAATTCAGAGTTTTTGAATTAAAAAAAAAAACCTTATTAAATAAATTTGACATATCAACTGGTTTGTTGTAGATAAATTGACAAAAAATGAAACTTTATTTTGGATAATTCTGAAAAAAATATTTAGAACTTACAATACACAGATTTGCTGTATTTATGAAATAAAAATTCTTTATCTCATTTTATTTCATGAGGAAATAATAAATTGAAATTACGAAAGTTTAAAAATAGTCAGATATTTCAGAAAGAAAAAAAAAATATATAGATAATAATAATAATAATATTAATAAATAAAGATATTAAAAGAATGAAATTTCAGTAGAATGGTAAAAGAATCAAAGTTATAGGATTTTTCAGATGCTGTAAAAATGACTTGTTTATATGTAGTAGTAATTACGTACTTGATGTTATTGTAGTTTCTTATATTCATTTTAAAAGGAACACCCTATAATTGAAATGTTTTAAACCCAAATTTGAATATTTTGATCAATGTTATATTGATAATGTCGTTTAAAATGTAGTTTCTCACATTCCTTAGTTAAAAAAAGCACATTGAATTAACTGAATAATTTTGTAAATAATAGGTGAATTTCTTGTTTTGAGTTTAGTTTCCTACTTTTTTTCTAACAGGAGCACCTTGTTATTAATCTTTCTAATTCAAAAGTATATATTTTTGACTAGTGATATATAAAGAACAAGTGCCTATTGCTATATAGCCTTCTTTATTTAGGTGAAATCACATGACATAAATATCAAATTTTAAAATTACTTAAATTTTGTAAACTTATTGTTTCAATAAAAAAGGTTTCAACACATTCATTACCTTATTCAAGTTTCATTTCTTGTGTTGGTGAACCCTGAAAAACAACTTCAAATGTGATAGAGGGTTTGGTGGCCAAGTGGTTTAAGCAGATCTCAGTACATTTCACACCATCAAGGTTCAAATTCCACTGAAGCAGATTCTAGTGTGAAAAAGTTTGCCAGGTCTCGTCATAGGTTGGCACTCCAGTTTCCTCATTCATTCCTGAACTGACTGTGTTGATATAAGTGAAAGAATCTTGACCAGGGGCATAACACACCATTTATTTACTTGCACTCACAAAAAGATAGGAAATACTAGTAGTTCTTATGGATTTGTAAATATGGTGCTCCTTCAATGGGAAGAAACTATAAAAACATGAGAAGGGTTGTATAATTGTTGTAAAGATTTGTAATACATGTAATTGTTAAAGTTATTGAGATATATAAATATATATATTGTTTTGTTTGTTGTTCAAGTCACAGTGTTTTTGTCAAATTACAAAAAAAATGTCTTATAATTGAAAGGTCTACTCTGTTTAAGAAATTGAACAAAATAATTTTTGGTGTGACTTTCTTAAACAAAATAATTTTTGGTGTGACTTTCTTAAACAAAATAATTTTTGGTGTGACAAGTGATACATACATCTGAATATTAATTTTATGTTTGAAATTTGTTAATTTAAGATAAAATTGTCATAATTATGGAGAAGACAAAACGTTATCATGTTAATGTTGATTTTGTTTTTTTTATTTTTTTTGTCGAGCCTGGCATTGCCATAATGCGAGGCTTATGTGTTACTTTTCCGGTGTCGTTACAGGTGTCAGCTTGTCAAAATGTGAAAGTTTATGTTAAAGTAATGTTTTTCTATGTGATCAAAAACTAACCAGGCGAGACATTTAAATCTGTGGAATTCTTGTTTAAATAGGGTTAATAAGTCTTGTCATGTGACCTTTGCAAATTTGCGATTTTTGTGATTTCAAGAACAACCAGCAAGATTAGAAAATGTTTAAAATGAAATCACTACATACAGGAATCAATGTTTATTCCCTGACGTTCAATTGCTTTAAAATATTTTTGTATCCGTATATTGAATCAAAGATTTCAATTTTTTACAGGTCTTATTATGTTCATGTTTGTAGCTTTCTATCAAGAAAAGATGGTGAAACATATAAAATTTTCATTAATTGTTGTAAGTTTTTTGTCTCAGTGCTGATACTTGTATTTGAACCAAGTTTAAATCACAACCAATTGTAGGAATAATTATAAATAAATAGTGCTTTTAAAATCTAAAAGTGCTTGTGAAATTATACATTTATAACATAAGCCTTCAAAAGAAGTAAGAGTGCGTACAACAGAAAATCCCTCACAGGTTTTTTTTTTTTTTCTTTCTGATTTTTTTAATAATTTTTTTTTTTTTTTGTAAAACTTACCTTTTTTTAGCAGATCTCTGTTATACCTGTGAAGGGGAAAATATTGACATTTATGAAAACATTGAAACTGATAAATATATCTGAAATTGAGTGTTCACAATAGTATCATACTTTTGGATGTGATATGTCTTTTCTTAAGAAAATGTAAAAAATTGAGTTGTACCACCATTAAAAATGTCAAAAATGAGATTTATTTCTGTCTTATTTCTTAAAATAGCCTATTAGAGGCTTTAAGGGCACTTTATTTCTTAAAATAGCCTGTTGGTGCTTTAAGGGCTCTTTATTATTTCAAAATAGCCTATTGGGGCTTTAAGGGCCCTTTATTTTCGTAAAATAATAGCCTATTGGGGCTTTTAAGGACCTTTTTTCGTAAAACAATAGCCTATTGAGGCTTTAAGGGCCCTTTATTTTCTAAAATAGCCTATTGGGGCTAAAGGGCCCTTTTTTTTTCTAAGATAGCCTATTGGGGCTTTAAGGGCCCTTTATTTTCTAAAATAGCCTATTGGGGCTTTAAGGGCCCTTTATTTTCTAAAATAGCCTATTGAGGCTTTAAGGGCCCTTCATTTTCTAAAATAGCCTATTGGGGCTTTAAGGGCCCTTTATTTTCTAAAATAGCCTATTGGGGCTTAAAGGGCCCTTTATTTTCTAAAATAGCCTATTGGGGCTTTAAGGGCCCTTTATTTCTTAAAATAGCCTATCGGGGCTTTAAGAGCCCTTTATTTCTTAAATTAGCCTATTAGGTGCTTTAAGGGCCCTCTATGTCGTAAAATAGTTATTAGGGCTATAAGGGTCCTGTTTTAGGGGTTTTATTTCATGGTTTGAGAGTTTAAAGTAACCTCTGTTTATCAAGTCGATTTGAGTTGGTTAAATCATTAATGGTTTAGTCAAAGGTCCTTTCACTTGTATTGAGGTGGTTAATTCTGGAATGGTTGAGGAGACTGGAGTTCCTGTAGAGAATCTATAACCTTGAAAAGCTGTGATTTATAAGTCCATGCTAAAGACCACTGAGCAAAGTCTGACCAGTTATATTATAGTGAAAAGTCACAAATATTCATGGGATATTGAATTTCGATTTTTTAATGGGTTAGTAAAAAACCACAATAATTAATGTCGGTATAACTTTTTATGTTACCAAGGCCCTCAATGAGATTTATTTTCATGAAACTTGTATCCAGGAAATATCTTTCTCAACAGAAGTTTTTTTAAACTGCAAAACCAGGAAATTTTAACCCAAACAAATATTAATTATTTTACTATATTTATATCTATATGTATATACCAGACTGTGTTATATGATCTCGATAGCAATTGATGTAAAAGAAAGTTTGAAATTTCAAACATCACCAGGACATGACTAGTGACTTTTCACCATATTCTCCAGATTTAAAAGAAATGAAAGTATTGGGATTCTTATAATGGGACTATATTGAAAATGATCCATGTCTTGGGAGCCATGAAGGGACAATGTATCCTCACTGATCACTTCTGCTAGGCTTATGTATGATGAGAGCCTCAGAAGTTGAATGTTCTAAAGCACAGGCATATCGATCACAGTGCCTCACAACATATGTTAAGAGTCTTACTCGGACAGGGTTGGTATCACAGTATCTCACCCCAACTAGTTTAAAACCTCACTTGGGACTGAGGCCATGGTTGCCAAGCGGACTAAAACATGCACTAATAGATTACAGCGCCTCTCACCGCCTGGGTTCAAATCTCGCTTGGACAGATCCTGGTGTGAGAAAGTTGTCAGTTCGCTTGCCGAAGGTTGGTGGTTTTTCTTTGGATACTCAGGTTTTCTCAACCATTTCAGATTTATATAAGTGAACAAATCTGGATTCTGACTAAAAACACGCTAAAACCACACAAATTTTCTTCCACTTCTTTGGTCCATGTATGTGTGTGTACCCTGATATCTTGCCGAGTCTCAAAAATCTTGACCTAGATGTTAACTGAGGATAAAAAAATATTGGCAATTTTCTCACACTAGAATCTTATGGGATTTGAAACAAGGTGAAGGGAAACGTTGTAATCCATGTTACGTCTCTGACGTTGCTACAGGGGAGCGTCGCTATCGACCTTTTGATTTGAATTTCTGGAGATGAGTTAGAAATTCACCTAATGTCTTCTTTATTTTGGGATGGAATTTAAAGAAATTTTGATAAAGCCACATTTAAGTATGACGAATAAAGTACGTCAAAAGCTGAAATTCGTTACACTCTCTCTCTCTCTCTCTCTCTCTCACACACACACACACACACACACACACACACACATATGCTTGTACATTTATTAATTTCTCTTTTTCTGTACTGAAAGTTTGCCTTTCCCACAGTGCATGGTAATAAATTACTATTTTAATGTAACCAAACTTGTCAAGCAGATGTTTAATGGAATGTTGATTATAAACCAGGATGTGTTTGTTTTAAAAATAATTTTAAAAAAAAACCGAGGAAAACCACAAAATGAGGAAATACCAAATGTAAATTCGCTACATGAGTACAGGTAAATAACATCAACTTGTCTCTTAATTAATCAATGTCTGGTAGCTTATAAATATGACAACTACTTAAGCTCAGTTTGTAAAGTGCTCACTTAGATGTGGGAGGTTGGTGTTCAAACCCTTGCTGGATCTGACCAAGATTTATTTAATGCAGTGAATGTGATTTCACCAAGCACCTCTGCATTTTAAAAAAGTCAAGGGATTCTATGAAGGACACATTAAAACCTGTGTGGCACACAGAATAACCCTCCCTGCATATTGATTGTCCTGAGTGCACAGCAAAGGTAAAAACAAAAGTCCATCTATAACTAGTAATGTCTGGATAAAATTATGCGGTAAATGTTTATTTCAATAACTTTGCCAATCTCACTACCAATTAATAACTTTGCCATCTTTCTGCCTATTAACAACTTTGCCATCTCACTGCCCCTTAATAACTTTGCCATTTCACTGCCTCTTAATAACTTTGCCATCTCACTGCCTGTTAATAATTTTGTCATAATACTACCCCTTAATAACTTTGCCATCTCACTGCCCCTTTATAACTTTGCCATCTCACTGCCTGTTGATAATTTTGTCGTAATACTACACCTTAATAGCTTTGCCATTTCACTGCCCCTTAAGGACTTTACCATCTCACTGCCCCTTGATAACAGTCATCTCATTGCCCCTTAGTAACTTTGCCATCAGACTGCCCCTTAATTACTTTGTCATCTCACTATCCCTTAATAACTTTGCCAATCTCACTGCCTCTTAATAATTTTGTCATCTCACTGCCTCTTAATAACTTTGCCAATCTCACTGCCTCTTAATAATTTTGTCATATCACTTCTCCTTAATAACTTTGCCATCTTACTGCCCCTTGATAACAGTCATCTCATTGCCCCTCAATGACTTTGCCATCTCCCTACCCCTTACTAACTTTGCCATCTCACTGCCCATTAATAACTTTGCCATCTAACTGCCCCTTAATTACTTTGCCATCACACTGACCCTCAATGACATTGCCATCTCACTGCCCCTTAATGACTCTGCCATCACACTGACCCTTAGTGACAATGCCATCTCACTGCCCCTTCATAACTTTGCCACCTTTCTGCCTATTAACAACTTTGCTATATCACTGCCCCTTTGTAACTTTGCCATCTTACCGCCCCTTTATAACTTTGCCACCTTTTTGCCTATTAACAACTTTGCTATATCACTGCCCCTTTGTAACTGTGCCATCTTACTGCCCCTTTATAACTTTGCCATCTTTCTGCCTATTGACAACTTTGCTATATCACTGCCCCTTTGTAATTTTGCCATCTTACCGCCCCTTCATAACTTTGCCACCTTTCTGCCTATTAACAACTTTGCTATATCACTGCCCCTTTGTAACTTTGCCATCTTACCGCCCCTTTATAACTTTGCCATCTTTCTGCCTATTAACAACTTTGCCATCTTTCTGCCTATTAACAACTTTGCCATCTCACTGCCCCTTAATAACGTTGCCATTTCACTGCCTCTTAATAACTTTGCCATCTCACTGCCTGTTAATAATTTTGTCATAATACTACCCCTTAATAACTTTGCCATCTCACTGCCCCTTTATAACTTTGCCATCTCACTGCCTGTTAATAATTTTGTCGTAATACTACACCTTAATAGCTTTGCCATTTCACTGCCCCTTAAGGACTTTACCATCTCACTGCCCCTTGATAACAGTCATCTCATTGCCCCTTAGTAACTTTGCCATCAGACTGCCCCTTAATTACTTTGTCATCTCACTATCCCTTAATAACTTTGCCAATCTCACTGCCTCTTAATAATTTTGTCATCTCACTGCCTCTTAATAACTTTGCCAATCTCACTGCCTCTTAATAATTTTGTCATATCACTTCTCCTTAATAACTTTGCCATCTTACTGCCCCTTGATAACAGTCATCTCATTGCCCCTCAATGAATTTGCCATCTTCCTACCCCTTACTAACTTTGCCATCTCACTGCCCGTTAATAACTTTGCCATCTCACTGCCCCTTAATGACTCTGCCATCACACTGACCCTTAGTGACTCTGCCATCACACTGACCCTTAGTGACAATGCCATCTCACTGCCCCTTCATAACTTTGCCACCTTTCTTCCTATTAACAACTTTGCTATATCACTGCCCCTTTGTAACTTTGCCATCTTACCGCCCCTTTATAACTTAGCCACCTTTCTGCCTATTGACAACTTTGCTATATCACTGCCCCTTTGTAACTGTGCAATCTTACCGCCCCTTTATAACTTTGCCACCTTTTTGCCTATTAACAACTTTGCTATATCACTGCCCCTTTGTAACTGTGCCATCTTACTGCCCCTTTATAACTTTGCCATCTTTCTGCCTATTGACAACTTTGCTATATCACTGCCCCTTTGTAACTTTGCCATCTTACCGCCCCTTCATAACTTTGCCACCTTTCTGCATATTAACAACTTTGCTATATCACTGCCCCTTTGTAACTTTGCCATCTTACTGCCCCTTTATAACTTTGCCATCTTTCTGCCTATTGACAACTTTGCTATATCACTGCCCCTTTGTAACTTTGCCATCTTACCGCCCCTTCATAACTTTGCCACCTTTCTGCATATTAACAACTCTGCTATATCACTGCCCCTTTGTAATTTTGCCATCTTACCGCCCCTTAATAACTTTGCCATCTTTCTGCCTATAAACAACTTTGCCATATCACTGCCCCTTTGTAACTGTGCCATCTTACCGCCCCTTTATAACTTTGCCATCTTTCTGCCTATAAACAACTTTGCTATATCACTGCCCCTTTGTAACTTTGCCATCTTACTGCCCCTTTATAACTTTGCCATCTTTCTGCCTATTGACAACTTTGCTATATCACTGCCCCTTTGTAACTTTGCCATCTTACCGCCCCTTCATAACTTTGCCACCTTTCTGCATATTAACAACTCTGCTATATCACTGCCCCTTTGTAATTTTGCCATCTTACCGCCCCTTAATAACTTTGCCATCTTTCTGCCTATTAACAACTTTGCTATATCACTGCCCCTTTGTAACTGTGCCATCTTACCGCCCCTTTATAACTTTGCCATCTTTCTGCCTATTGACAACTTTGCTATATCACTGCCCCTTTGTAACTTTGAAATCTTACTGCCCCTTTATAACTTTGCCATCTTTCTGCCTATTAACAACTTTGCTATATCACTGCCCCTTTTAACTTTGCCATCTTACCGCCCCTTTAAAACTTTGCCATCTTTCTGCGTATTAACAACTTTGCTATATCACTGCCTCTTTATAACTTTGCCATCTTTCTGCCTATTAACAACTTTGCTATATCACTGCCCCGTTATAACTTTGCCATCTTTCTGCCTATTAACAACTTTGCTATATCACTGCCCCTTTGTAACTTTGCCAACTTTCTGCCTATTAACAACTTTGCTATATCACTGCCTCTTTGTATCTTTGTTATCTTTCCGCCCCTTCATAACTTTTCCATCTTTCTGCCTATTAACAGCTTTGCTATATCACTGCCTCTTAGTAACTTTGTCATCTCACTGCCCCTTCATAACTTTGCCATCTTTCTGCCTATTAACAACTTTGCTATATCACTGCCCCTTAATGACTTTGCCATCACACTGACCCTTAGTGACAAGCCATCTCACTGCCACTTCATAACTTTGCCACCTTTCTGCCTATTAACAACTTTGCTATATCACTGCCCCTTTGTATCTTTGCCATCTTACCGCCCCTTTATAACTTTGCCATCTTTCTGCCTATTAAAAACTTTGCTTTATCACTGCCCCTTTGTATCTTTGCCATCTTACCGCCCCTTTATAACTTTGCCATCTTTCTGCCTATTAAAAACTTTGCTATATCACTGCCTCTTTGTAACTTTGCCATCTTACCACCCATTGATAACTTTGCCATCTCGCTGCCCTTTAATGACTTTCCCATTCCCCCTTAATAACTTTGGTGTCTCATTAACCCTTTATTACTTTGGCATCTTATTGTGCCTTAATAACTTTTCCATCTCACTGACCCTAAAGACTTAGCAATATCACCATCCCTTAATAACTTTGCTACCTCACTGACCTTATTATCTTCGCCGTTCATACTGTCCGTCCCTAAGCTTGCAATGCACCTTTATTCAGGATAATGTGACTACGGAAATTGTATGATTATCTGCGGCATACTGATTCTGTGAGCTAACATCTTAACAAAAATGTCATCCTAAGTGTATGCTAGTACAAGGCAGACCATAACACACAATCAAACAGCTCAAGCTTACAGGATCTTGTTTAATCCTCATTAATTCCTAGTGATTCTTAAACTCGCTCTTGTAACAAATAGCTAAAAAACTGCTGATGTGACATTGAACAACATTACAACCAACCAACCAATCAATCCACTGATTTATCTCGGAAATGCAAAAAAAAAAAAATAAAAAAAAATAATAATAATAATAATAATAATAATAATGTAATAATAATAATAAGAAGAAGAACAAGAACAAGAGGCCCATGGGCCTTAACGCTCACCTAAAGATATTTCCAAAATTGTTTGCAAAGTGCATTAGACAATATATCAAGTACAGAAACTTTACAAGTTTTCTCAAGTTAAGAACTCCCACAAAAGTTAATCAAAAATATCCTATAAGCAGCTTATATGCATGAAGTAACTGTATTGCAATGAACATTTTCCAAATCATTAACCAATTTCAGTATACTTATGCAGCTATGACCTTGACCTTTAAACATATGACATGTCAATATCTACAATATTCTAATATACATGCCTATACAAAAAGTTAATTGTTTTCAAGATAATTAGCAATTTATGTCTTCTTTTGCAGCTGTGACCTTGACCTTTCAACATATGACCTTGTACCTAAATCAAAATGATAGTCATATCAATACCTACAATATTCTAATATACATGCCTATACAAAACGTTAATAGTTTTCAAGATATAGTAACAAATATAAAATTTTTAGCAATTTCCCACTAAGTGGCTGGCCAATGCCCCATTTTGAGCCCCATGGCTACCATTTGTGCAAATCTAAAACTAGATGACCTAAGAATGTTATAAATGAAATAACTAATGTATATCTCTTGTACATTCAGAGAAGAAGATTTTTAAAGTTTTCTAACTATTTCCCCCTTATGGGGTCCCAAGGGGACATAACTCCTTCATTTGTGCAAATCTGAAAGGGCTTCACCCAGGCATGATGGCTACCAAGTTTCATTAAATTTGGCCTAGTGGTTTTGGAGAAGATTAAAATGTAAAAAGTTTATGTATGATGGACGATGATGGATAGCAATAGCTCATCTGAGCTTTCAGCTCAGGTGAGCTAATAAATTAACTGAACAAATGATGTAGATAAATTAAGGTTTTACTGCAGCTCAAACCCATGACCCTTCAATCTGGAAACCATATTCTCCATTTAAAACCTAATATACAAAATGAATCAACTATACATTCAGAAGAAAAATTGTTTTATGTTGGCAATGACATACCAAGGTTAACAGGAAAGTCAAAGAATGGGGAAATACAAAATGTGAAAATTAGTTGTCATGTTTTGCATATTTGTTTAAGGAAATAAAATAAACATTTTAGTATGAAAATTCTTGCTTTCTGGAGTGAGTGAGTAATGGTGTTTAAGGTCCCAGTCAAGAATATTTCACTTATATCAAGACGTTGCCAGCTATAGGTGAAAGTGCAGAAATTTTGCCTGTGTGTTGCATTGATGGCATTGTACAGTAGGATTCTTTATCATGCCATGCCTAACATGACAAGGGACTTCATTTAAATTCCAATCCAAAGGAACCGTGACTTTCATTTGGTAATGCCAAGTACTTGGCGAAAGAACAATCACTACCAACTTCAAGTCTTGGGTCAGGGTTCGAGCCCACGACCTCCCACATACAGAGTGAGCACTCAACTAACAGATCTTGCTTTCTAGAATAAAATCATAAATATCAGATAATTTAAGTGTATCTGTCTTGGTAGCTCAGTTGGTAGAGGACTACTGCAGTAGCTCAGTTGGTAGAGCGCTCGCTCCGTAAGTGGGAGGTTGTGAGTTCGAACCCCAGCCGGGTCTGACCCAAGACATGAAAGTGGGTAGTGACTGTTTTTCGCCAAGCACTCTGCATTATGAAAGTCACAGTTCTTTTGGATGGGAACTTAAAATAAATGAGGTCCCGTGTCACGGCAGACGTGGCACGATGAAGAACCCTGCTGTATAATGCCATCAGCACAACACACAGGCAAAATTTTTTGTACTTTTGCCTATAGCTGGCGACGTCTCGATATAAGTGAAATATTCTTTACTGGGACGTTAAACACCATTACTCAACTCAACTCAGTTGGTAGAGCACTTGCCTATAGTGTGGGAGGTCCTGGGTTTGATCCACAAGTCTAAACCTGTATTTTTTCTGTTATCCTGTCTAGATACAGTTTGGTTGCCAATTGATACTTTGTGGCCAAATAAAAGTCAACCCAAAAAAATTTGAGGGTCCCAAATGAATGCCCTTCGAAGTGGCAAACTGCTATAAATGCCATCTGTTTATAAAAACCACCTGTTCATATAAAGGCCAGGGAATTAAAGTCCCTTTGCCTAATATTTCACTGAGATAAAGAACACCTGTCCAAATTTCTTCATCCCATGGGTGGTTCTTTGACTGTATTTGAATATCAGACAACATCGATATATTTTCATTTTATATTTTATTTCACATGATCAATTAACATTATTTGTTTCATTCAACAAACATATATTATATATGATTTACACATATTTATACCTCATATTAATTATAATTAAAATTTGTTTTTTTAATTAAGCACTCACTCTGTGTACAACCAATTAAAAAAATGGAAAACGAAAAAAACACCAACAAAAACCGTTAATGATACTACCGTCTTCACTGTGATGTGACATCACAATGGTTCCAATCTAGCTACGTAACAGGCTAAAAACAGATTTTAACCAAAACAAAAAAAAAAAAAAAGAAAAAGAAAAATTAAAATCTTATTAAAAAAGTATACATATGCTTGCTTCACAGATTACATCTCAGCAAAGTTTTAAACAAATATGTATATGCGGCACAAATCTGAAAGTTTCTTAATTACATTTTTAATTACAAAGGGAAAATTTTAATCCAATCTTTGAATTCAGTGGTAGAAAATATAAGGCATCTTAAGGAATGATATTTTCTGCAATATTGCAGAGCAAAAAAAAAAATTGGAATATTTTTTTTAATTTTTAATAATTGTTTTCTTTTTTTGTAAATTAATCTTTTGTTGTTGTCCCTTTTTTTGAAAAAAAAAATCCTTATGAATTGGATTTTACTGAAAACCAAACTTGACCTGTCTATTCTATACTACTAAACAATTAAGCAAAGTTTTGAAAAATTTCCCATGTTCTCTACGAGAAAACACTGGTGAACACAGGAATATAAGATGGACAGACAGACAGATGGATAGATACACATCTATCAAGAAAAACAGAAAGTTTACATTATGTGGGGACAAAAAGGTTTAATTTGAAAATCTAATAAAGTAAAACAAGGTATATTTTATTCACAATTTACAAACAAAATAACGGTGAACGACTGACTGCCGTTTATAAAATAAATAAATCGCACACATTTACATATGTATACATATCGTTTGAAAACACACCCACACACACACACACACACACACACACACACACACACACACACACACACACAATTTTAATACTTATATTGCAATCATAAGATATTACACCTTTTGAAACAAAAACCAAGAATAAAATGTAAATAAAAAAGGGATTAATAATATCAAAAAAATCATGAACACATAAAATTAAAATTTCAAATTAATCTCAAATTATAAAATACTGGTTTTAAATTTTAATAAGAAACAAATAAAAATTTAAACCAAATAATGGCAAACACACAAGCAACAATGCTACGTTTACATGATGATTTAAATTCATTAATTTATATAATTAATATGAATTTTTTTTCTGATTTAGACCAGAATTACTCAGATTAATGGGGTTAATCAATGGACTACAATCCACTTCCTGTCTGAAAGGAATCATTATTCCCATTGGATAATTTTTATATTTTACATTATGTTCAAAGCATTCTTTTACAAGAAAGTCTCTACACAGGGAACTACATGCTTGCGAGTTGTCTTGGTCTGCCTTACTTGCAAACAGTTTTACTTGACAGAAACTTAGTGGATTTCTGAATATATTCTAGAATATAAAGCTACACTTATCTACCATTTCTCTTGTTTGATGCTATCTTTATTGATTGTATATTTCCCCTGTTTGCACAGTTTTCAGAAAATGTAATGTGAATTTTTTCAGAATGTCTGAAAGGTAACATGAAGAATTCACATATTATCCTTTGGATTCTGTAAGATTGTAAGTGAACTGGAATATATTTTTAACTAACAGTTAGGTTGGTAGTTCTGGGATAGCAAGGAAACACGAGTACCAAGAAAAATAAACAGCAATAAAGCATCGGCAAGCAAACTGACAATTTTTTTCTCAAGATTTTCAAACTTGTAGTTAGAGCCACTGTAATCCATTAGATGGCACTTTAGACCACAATAACACTATGCCCCCCCCCTCCCCCCCAAAAAAAAATAAAAAAAATAATAAAAAAATTCAATGACATGTCTGAAATTTTACAAGTGAACTTTTTTCTGCATTTAATCCATAATGAAAATACTTTATGTTTTTGTCTTAAAACTCGTTACAATTAAAGGGAGGTAAGCCTATTCAATATTTAGATCAATAAAGTTGGAAAAATGTATTATTTAAATTGTGATGATGGAATAAAAAATTAAATTCTGTTGAAATATAATTTAAATGTTTAAATTGTGCTAAAAAGGATTGTGATATATTATGAACAATATTACACCTAACTTCTTAAGCAGTGTTAAAAATACCAATGAACTTCATAAATGTTGAGATCATAGTCATGCTGTTTTCTTCTCAATAATCACATGATCAAAAATTCTTTTCACATGATCCAAAAAATTCCAATCACATGGTCCATAATGTTTTATCATGTGACAATGATTGTCCAATGAATGGAATGGAATTACTTTATGATAATGTATCCACACACGATCATAATATTTTTTATAACAAAAATAATTAAATGACTGCATATTTTAATTGCTTTTAAACACTCTTGACTCAAGCCATAGCTTTTGCACATTTATATTGCATATATATATATATATGTTAAGTTTCCAACTATATATCTAAATAACATTCATGAACAACACACACATGATTATATTCCAATCTTGATACTTTTAAATATAAATTTCTTCTTTTTTAATCTTCCTTAAAAAAAATCTGGAAGTTGAACTTCACTGTCAAAATCAACTAATTTGGTTAAATCAAAATTTCTGAAAGAAATCATTGAGAAAACAGGAGTGTATTTATATTTACCAGTTATATAGAATATAGATAGATTTGATAAGATTTCAGGAATACGGCTGACTCAATGGCTGTCTTTTATTTCTGGCTAACAGCAACATTAAATTACTCGTAACTTTTTCGATAGAGAAAAGTTAAATAAATTGACTAGAAGGGATTAAAAGAGAATGGCAAGAATACATATTTCAATTTTAATTTTATTTAGCAGTACTAAGTTTTAAGAATTTTGCTTCTGGGCATTTTATTTTGTAAGGAGAATGCATGATATATTTTATTATAAAAGGTCACCGCATGGATGGGGTTCAACAAAATTATCATGTGATCAATTCCCAAAAAGGATTAAGCAGTGGTCACATGATCAGCTGGTTATACATGTATAATTTTATTTTCATTAAAAAACTTCTTTTTTTATTATTAGGTATTGAGTATTTTGTAGAATAAAATTGATAACATTTACTTTTATTAACACAAAAAAAAAAAAAAAAAAAAAAAAAAAAAAAAAAAAGGCAATTCATGTGCAGGAGTTATTTCCCTTTAAACATGTCAATTTTATTTTCCTATATTGCTTTCAACAAAAACTTCGAACAAAATTGATATCAAGAGAAAAGGATTTTTTAAAGAAAAAAAGATCTCTGTGACCTTGACATATGATCAAATTCATGTCTGCAACTGTATAAATATGCACATATAACAGTGTCTGAGTGAACAAATAAAACAAATATCTAGTGTTCTAGAATTTAAACAAAAATAAAAAATTAGGAGACATTGTTTGGTCTAAATTAAAAAACAAAAATCTGAAAAAAATATGAAATTAAACTTGAGGAAAAAAGAAAATGCTTTGAGTGAAACTCAAATCCTTTCACAAGTTCACAACCAGAGTTATATACAATAGATTTTACCGTCTTCAATGGAGTTTGGCTAGCGTAACCCGCAATATATCACATGACATTTGGTTGGATCAATTATAATTGTACCATGCACATTTCAAAGAAAAAAAAGCTTAATTGGGTTTAATTAATTTGACCAAAATGTTACAAAGTATCGCTAAATATGCTGGCCAACCCAATTTCTTTCTGCATGTAAAATGGAAAAGTTTGGTAACAGCAATGTACTTCAATAAAGATTCGTTTACAAATCAAAATATCCATATTTGTCCCTTAAAAGTATCTTCCAATGCAGTTAAAACGGTTACTTGTTTTAAGTCCAATCTCGTTGCATCTCACCCAATAAACTGATGAGAAATAATATCCATTAGTATAATTATTAATTACATGTATAATGTTTCATTTTGCATCAGGCTTTCTGTTCAAACATTTAAAAACACTGGTTACAAGGTTCAAACTAAAAATTCTCTGCATAAAAAAATAATCAAATTTGTACTTAGTTTCAAATAATGAAATTGTATGTTTTTGGAAAAAAAAACGAGTTAATATGGCATAAAATGCCCTCCTGACACTGATGATACTGAATGAATGTAATTATAAAACCTTGAATGGAGGCAAGTACCTCCAAAGTTGCTTGAGAAGATGTACATTTCACACCCAGGAATCACAGAATTTCTTGCATCAGTACTTATGTTATTAATAACTTGGTGTAGATTTCACTAGTAAATCACATGATCTGTTTAAAGACATTATAACAGCCAATCATATTATTTGTTGCAAATATTCATGTAAATCAATTCACTAGCCAATCATATCGGCTGTCACAAACACCTTTAGTACAAACAGTTTCTTGCATTGTGCTTTGTAATGTCAGGAGAATTTATTGGCCAATCTTTATATCCATATAATAAATGTTTTACAGACCAATCACATTGTCTGTCATAAAAATCTACATTGGCTAATCATACAGTTTCTTACATCATGCTTTTAATTAGAAAAAACACTCTGAAAAAAAAATTGACCGGCCATCTGTAACAACAATCATCCCAAGTTGACCAATCACAGAGAGTCTTGCATGAAGCTGTCAGGTTATGGAAAGCACTGTTGAAGATTTTCATAAGTATATATTACAAATGTTACAATCAGACATTTGTGGCTAGTTTTGTGGTGCTAATATCTGCTGGAGGCAGTCTATAGGGCTCACTATTATCATATGTTGGTGAAAAATCTGTTCTAGATGTGCTTCTAAATGAACTAGTTCCATATGTATTAAAACCATTTTCATATTTACTGCAAAAGAAAAACAAAGAAAGAAATGAAGATGAGCAGAAAACAAATTTATAACCATGCATTAAAGTAATTTTTTTCAGTTTCAATGATAACAAATGAAGGCAATTGAATGATAAAGTTTTACTGGTAACAAGTACACGGAAATCAAAGTTTATGCATGCTTGCTTAACCATGTCATAAGCTTAGCAAACTATAGCTGATTAAGCTAAAAATCAAGGAATGAAAATACACCAAAATATTTTATGCCCTTGATACCACTACAGCTCAGTTTGTAGAATGCTCACTTTGTATGTGGGAGGTAGGAATTTGAACCCTGGCCAGGTCTGACCAAGACTTGAAAAGAGGTAGTGACTGTTCTTTTGCCAAGCACTTTGGCATTTAAAACTGAAAAAACAAAAAGTACTTCATCTTAAACCGATGTCTTGTGTCACAGTAGGCATAACAGGCTTGAGAAATCCCTCTGCACAACACCATAAGCACTCTGCAAAGATCAATATTTTTCCAATTCACCTGTAGCTGGTGAACTCTCTATATAAGTGAAATATTTTTGACTGGAAATAAACCAACCAACCAACCAAACCAAACCAAACCAACCACCCACCCACCAACTAGACACCCACCCACCCACCAAACAAAAGCAACCACCCACCAAACCAAACCAACCACCAACCACCAACCCACCCACCAAACCAATCAATCAATCAATCAATCAACCTTTTTCATATATCATTAAGAGAAAGAATTTTAACAAATATAAAACACCTAGACTACATCTCCCCTCAAGGCTTACACTTAAATACTTACTTTTCCACTGGATCACCACTAGTTGTATGAGTATAATCACTATACAAATGAACAGGGAGTCCATTTTGATTCTCGTAGGCATTTATTATATGATCTGATTTTAAGGTTCCATAACCACTACTGTTTAAATTCTAAAAAACAAAAATTACGAAAAATGAAGACATTCATTAAAATAAATAATAAACACAGTCAAACTTTGATTATTTCAAGTTGGAGGGTCTTGATTTTAGGTTCAAATAATCAGTTGGAATAAGTGACTTTAGAACTTCAAACTTTGAGTAGTTTCTTTTTAGAAATGATTAAAAATGTAAACAAATTTTTTACGGTAAATTTCCACTGAATAGTCTAATGTAGGACTCAAAAAAGGTTGGAATAATCACAGATATTCACAAAGTTCGAATAAAAGAAGTTTTTAAATAAGGAGTTATAGTGCAGGGGGGTCGGGACTGACTGAGAACTTCAAATAACCTAAGTTATTCAAATAATAGAAGTTCGAATAACTGAAGTACGACTGTTATAAACAAGAATTCTACAGATTTAAATGTCTCGCCTTTGATTGAGTAAAAATAACATAAACTTTCACATTTTGACATGCTGTCGTCGACTACAATGACGACACCAGAATAGTAACACTTAAGTCTCGTCTTATGGGGCCAGGCTAGACAATAAATAAATAATTCTTACAAAATATTTTGTTGACAGAAGCAGAAAGAAACAGATAAAGCTATCAATGTAAACAAATGCTTTTGGTTAAAATTTCTCTGAAAATAAAGGGAAAGACGGTCATGCGGATTCCTTGAGGACAGAATCATCTCGTTTACAAATTACAGTGCTTCTCATGGCACAGATTCAAATCCCGTTCGATTAGGTCCTATTGTAAGAGTACTAGTATGAGAAAGTTTGTCATGACATTTTCCAAGTCCATGGTTTTCTCTGGACACTTTGGTTTC
This sequence comes from Tegillarca granosa, assembly GCA_029721355.1. Lineage (NCBI taxonomy): Eukaryota > Metazoa > Mollusca > Bivalvia > Arcoida > Arcidae > Tegillarca > Tegillarca granosa. The sequence goes on along the minus strand of CM056611.1, from coordinate 8,915,298 downwards.
CTTCATTGTCCAATAACTGACGCCCTTAATATAGGTGAAAGAAACTTGAAGGGGCAAAACACCTTCATTCTATTCTATTCCTAGGCCTAGCTGTTCCTTGATCCTCTTATTTCATAGAGTAATCTTGGTTTACCTAAAATGCGGTAAAAAATTATGAAAATCTAGTCATTTCATTGTATAAGAGCTATGTTAATATTCTTGCTGTTACACAAACCTTAAAATATTACACAGCCATGCGCATGATTATGTGAAAGTATTTTTGTTAGAGCCATCTCCTTTTCTCAAAATTTAAACTTAATTATATGAAAATAACTCTCTAACTTTTTATAAAACTTTGGTTTTTCCACCCTACAGTTAAATGGTGTGATATTTTAAACGCAATAGATCAGTATATTGTAGATGTAGAGGAGAAGTAAGGACATAACGGGGTCCATAAAAGCAGATAGGAAAGTTTTTATCCATTATTACCTTTGGTCCATATAAATCTTCGTAATCTGTTCCGCAGTGATAATTTAGATCCTGTCTCCATTGGTCCATTAATGTGGATTTATTCGTAAAATCTGATGGGGAATCTGACTTTTCTCTCTTTTTAATTTCTGTATTACTATCTGTTTCTGCATAGGAATCTGAAATATATATTTTATTTTGAAAAATTACTAAGGGGGAATAACTCTTGATAATTAAAAAAAAAAAAAAAATTGTTCAACTTTTTTTTCATTTACCGTAAATATTTTGTATAAAACTACCAAGGGCAATAGCTCTTGATTATTAAAAAAAATTATTTATTTGTTTAACTTAAATTTTCATGTACATTTACATATGAAATAGAGATTTGTAACTTGAGGTTACAGATAAAAAGTTTTTTGCACCACAAGGCTCTCTGACGATCAGGTTTGGGTTAAAGATCGACTTCTTTTCAGAAGTCTAAAACCTATATTATTTCCCAACTGGCTCATAGGTAGAGTCTTTACCTAAAGGAATGGAGGTAAGTGGCTCACACCCAAGCCTGATTATAAACAAGAGTTAAAATTTGAGATTCTGCTTCCTCACCTGACGACCAAAATAAGGAGGTGCCAGTATAATGTGACTGAAGAAGTGATATGTTTGTCTGCAGCATACTGATTTGTTGAGCTAGCACTTTAACAAAAAGCCACTCTGAATTTGAGCAGATAACAAAACACACTCACATCTCATGCATACAAGAACTTGTTCCTAGATAGTCTTTAGTGATTAATAATCTTGATAATAACACAAATGGGAGTGGGGGTAGAGTAATGGTGTTTTACGCCCCAGTCATGAATCTCACTATTTTGAGGCAGTCAGTTCTTAGATGGTGGAGGAAACCGGAGTGCCCAGTGAAAACCACTGACCTTCGGCAAGCAAACTGACAAACTTTCTCACACTAGGATCTGTCCTAAGTGGGATTTGAACCCAGGCGGTGAGAGGCACTGTGATCCGTACCACAAATGGGACATAATATGCCAGTACAGCAGTATGCAACAGAAGGGTCACCAGTGAAAAGGAAATAGCATAAAATTTAGCACAAAGATAAAATAAAATTAATGATCGTGACTAGAATCAGCCTAAATTTGGAACTTGGATTTTCGGAAAACTATAAAGAGATACTGTAAATCAGAAAATTGTTGTGTGCATTTTATTTATCGCATTATTTTGTGAGAGTAAAAGGATACGAAAATAAAAATTTTATTCTGATATGTTTTACTTGTATTTACACCAACCACTATCTGGTGATATGAAAATAAAAATACGCCAAGATATTTAAATGTCGAAAATTAACTGACGTGAAAATTTTCTGACAAACAGTAGTAGACTGAATTTCCAAAAGACAGTATCCTAAGTGGAAACATAAAAAATAAATAAATTACCTGCATCACTGGATTTACAATATCTGTGATAAACTACACAAGCTAAGGCGATAAAGAAAATTGTGGCCACGCCTCCTATAACTGCACCCAGTATTAATGATAACGGTAAAATATCTGAAAAACAAGAAATATCAAAATTATAATTGAGTTATCTCCCATTGATACAAGTTATGTAAATAAAAATTGTGGCCATGAACCATATGATTCTAATAATCATTAAAAAAAAATTCTAAAACAAATATTGAAACTGTAAATTAGAGTTATGACCCTTTATGAAGCATCAAGAATTTTTGATTATTTTTAGAACATTCATGATTATGACTTTCACTAGAGTAGAAACTGGGTGCAAATGGGTAGAATTTTTTAAAATTTAAATTTGAAAAATGTTTTTTTCAAGTGACTGAATCATTTATCTCTCAAAAGTCTGCACATTGGCCTGGGGCCACATGTAGATGTTAAACTCACTTAAATTGATGGTGACTTGTCTCTCTAATATTGTTATCTCCCCTGATTTGAGTCAGATACAGATAAAAAGTCAGATTTATTATGTAGGTCTGATCTTAATTAAGAATCCAATTCTGTAAATATTAACTATATTTGATTCGAGATTTCAAACCCTGTTATTTTCACACTTCTCCTTGTTCTATTATAAATACTAAGTACAGACCTGCCAGGTCCCTTTAAGGCGCTTGTTTCAGGGCCCAAAGAGTTATGAAAAATAAGCATCGTTTAATGCCATTTTGTGGAAAAGAATGTATCGTTTAATGCCATTTTGTGGGGAAAAAAATGTAACTGGAATACACATATTACATTAGAAACATCAGTGATGTTACAATTTTGTACCTATTTTATTCAAATTGGACAAATCACGATAATATAAGTTTTGGACCTTTAGAGTTCATTTATGGATCCATATTGAGCAGTTTAAAAACTCTAAAATAAGAAAAAAAATTTTGCAAATATTTTATTTTGATATATTTAACTAAAAATTGTAGTGACCATCATCTTGACAGCATTGCATAAAAGTATGCGAACATCTTTAAATGATGATATTTACAAAAAAATAACTGACACAAAAACTTCAGGATTTTTTTAAATGTATATTTTTATATACCTTTTGCTATCAAGGTGATTGTAAGCATATCACTTCCTCTAGAATTAACAATGGTACAATTATATTGTCCAAAATCACTTTCCACGGTGTTTGTAATTGTCAATGTGCTTGTTATGACGTCATAACTCGTTTCTTGTTTTTCAAAGTACTTTCCAGATCCTTCGTATGTAATGACTTCATTATTTCTCGTCCATTCTATTGTTTCTGGATATGGAACTGCCCTTCCTTTACATTCTAGTTTCCCTGACGACCCTTCTGCTGCATACTGCTGTGCATTACTTACAATTTTTGGAGCACCTAAAATTACATAATTTCATTGTCAAAGAAAGAAAATATTTAACTAGCATTGAGCAATTAAGACACTTTTTCATGTAATTTAGACTACAGAAAAGCTACCACTTACATTAAAGAAGAATGATTAGGCTTTTTTTTTTTTTTTTTTCCCAGAGTGGGATTTCAGCTAGGTGGGCAAAGGGACTGCTGTGATATGTCAGCTGGTACTTTAAACAATTTTGGTCACTTACGTCATAAAAGCTGGCTAGAATGTTGTTTATGGGTTACCATGGTTAACTCAAAAGTAATTATCTTGTTCCAAAAGTTTTGTTTTGTTACAATTACAAAAATCTTGAACTACAGGATAAGACTAATTCAAATTTAAAGTTCCATGTACTGCAAATGATCAATGTTTGGCCTGTCCCAATTTCAAATTCACTAACCCTGGATAAACAAAAGGCAACAAGTAAGTAATACTCTGTTTTAAAACTGATCAAATCATTTACAGGAATGTATAAATATTTAGGGACACACTTTAGGGAAAGAGGATAAACACCCTATCCAAAAAACAAGAAAATTTTTTAGAATTATTGTCTTTTAAAAACATAAAATAAATAAATCCACTTCTAACTTTTTTGTACAATTGCTTAAACCTCTTTCCAAGGGAAATAACTCCCTACTGAGTGGATGAGGAGTCAATATGACTAGGCATATAAAATGAATATATAAGAAATGCTATAGAGTTAAGATATAATTCTATTACGGTACATACTATTAAACAATACATAAACATCCCGACTGTCATCATTAAACGTCCGTACAGACGCCGTGCAGGTATATATTCCGATATCATCTTCCGTTATTCTGTCAATGGTATATGATGGTGACGTTGTCAAGGGCGATTTTGTCAAATAACCTTTCCTCCGCCAGATTATATCTGCTGGTGGATTTCCTTCAGAACGACAGGTTAAGGTTACTTTGTCCCCGACATCAACTCCTACAGTAGTAGGCATATCTAAAATTTTTGGTCCAACTGAAAAAAAATAATAAAATAAAATAAATAAACAACAACAACAACAATAATAATAACCTCATAAATTATGATGTTCTTGAATTTAATCTTTTTAGCACTTTTCACCACTACGGTGGGCTCAGATGGTAGAATGCTCACTTCATATGTGGGAGGTTTGGGTTTGAAACTCAGCCAGGTCTGACCAAGACTTGAAAATTGGTTAGTGAGCATTCTTTCACCAAGCACTTGGCATTTAGACATGAATTTAAAGAGTCCTTCAGAGAAGACCTAAAAATTGATGTTTGGTGTCACATCAGGCATGGCACGCTAAAAAACCCTCCCTGCACATTGCCCTCAGAGCACTGCAAAGGTAAAAATTTTCGCCACTTCAACTATAGGTGGTGACGTCTCAATATAAGTGAAATATTCTTGAATGGGACGTAAAACCCCATTAAATCAATCAATCTAATCAATTTAAGCACTTTACAATAAAAAAAGTGTTTTTGTATTTGAGTGAATTCATATGCCAGTCAAAATTGCTGAACTTATATTGAGATGTGGCCAGCATTGTGATGTTGCAGAAATATATTCTACGTAACACTGGCATTAGTTTTTGACAGTGTCAGAAATTGGATTTTCTTAATTTTTGAAATTTATTTAAAACTAAGGTTTGTTCCCTCATGCAAAGCATTCCTTAGCTTGATTTAGATTCATTTAATTTTGGAACTTTGGATTCATTTTTTTTCAAATGTTTCGATTATCTTTTTTTATCTCTCAACTTTTTCAGCCCCCAGTGTCAATGATAAGGAATGAATTTCCAAAATGTGCACATATGGCACATCAAAATTAAACAGTAATTTTTGGTTTAATAATGTAATTCAAACCAGCTGAAATCCTACAATTTTTATAAAAACATATAAGAGAATTTTCAAAGGATAAAAAGTTTGACTGAAAAGTCAACAACAAGGTAGGTCCCAAGAGTGTTCAGTTTACATGATGTTATGTTGTGACATAACGGTGTTTTATACCCCCATTCAAGATTTTTTTCGCTTATACTAAAGCAGTCAGTTATGAGATCATGGAGTACTCAGAGAAAACCATCAACCTATAAGCAAGCAAACCGAGAAACTTTCTCGCACTAGGACCTGCCCAACTGGGCAGTAAGCGGTCACTTGGGACAGGTTCCACAAAATCACGATGGCTACTTACATTCAATATCCAGTATTTCCTCAACTCTAGTTCTACCAGCCGTGTTATTTCCCTCACAAGCTATTCTGAACTTGTTTTTATTTCTATTTATATTTGGAATGTCGTAAAAATTCTGATTCTGTCCCTTTATTTTAACACCGTTTTCATACCACCTGAAAAAAAAAAAGAAAGACAAAAACCATTTAGAAACTATAATATACCAGTCTGTATAACAAGGGGTGTAGCTTACAATGAGACAATCGAGACAACTGCCTCTGTAAAAACAAGATCGTATTTTTTTAATTTGTTACAGAAACACAAAGAAAATAGAAAAAGATACAAAAATAATTTATAGTGAACAATTATAAAATTACGTTTATTTAAACGGTCTTAACAAATATCAGGCTCAGGTGTCGCCAGAATGCACCATTTAACACCATTTTCTAAATTTTTGTGGGGGAGCATGCCCCCGGACCTCCTACATTTTAAGCTCCTCTAGCACTTCCATTTCTTGCCTCAGTTGTATTTGGTTGGTAAATAAAATTAAGAAATGAAAAAGGTACTTCATAATATTTAATATTGCATATAACATAACAATACGAGTTATTCCCTTTTCACCATTAACATTTGTTTTGGAATATTTGCGCTTTAATTTTTCGCGGTTAAAACATGACCGCAAAATACCGTGAACATTAGAATACCGTGAACATTACCCATTATACGGTATATGTCTCTGATAAGAGTTAAAAAGACAATTTTCCCAAAGTATCAGCAGTCGTAAGTATGAGTGAAGGCTAAAAATGTACATTTATCTTTACAAAGATACCAGTTGGCAGGCCACTTCAGTGATTTTGCCATGGATGTTGGAAAACTAACTCCTACCTTTAGATTGGGAAAATTTGACCTGTTTTCATATGCTCAGAACTCTGCAGTTCATAGAAAAGATTTCAACTTGTGACAATATCTGACATTCTTTTCTTGACCAGGACAGTTTTGGAAAACTGATTCAACTTAAACTATTTGATTTTGTGTCACTGTTGGCTTCCGGGGAATTTCAGTGGTCAAATTGGGAAATTTTAGTCCTATTTCTCCTGGGGACACTATCTTTCTCCAGGGGGACACTTCCTTTCTCCAGGGGGACACTACCTTTATTCAGTAATAATTTTAAGTAAACTATACCACTGCACTAATATACAGAATAAAAGAGTCACAAATTTTGGTCAAAGCTCAAAAAACCCACACTTTCCTTTTCGAAGAGCTCTATTGGCAGAAATTTCCCCGATCATAGCAGAACTCACAAGAGTTTTAGGCTGAAATCTTACGATTTTTCTTTTCAAAGATGTCTGTCATACATAAATTCTCTGAATAAAACTTGACATATATATATATTTCAGCCCTCAAAGTGGGTTTCAAAACTAAGTGGCCAGCTGGCCGCCAATTTAAATTTTCTGGTGGCCAGTGGAAATTCCAAGTGGGCAGACAATCTTTTCTTCCAAATGATGAAAAATTAAGGCAACTTTTAGTTATGGAAAACAAAAATGCACATTTTTTAAAATTGATTTACAATCACTTACATTAGTGTTATTAATAACAATAATGATGTAAAGTGTCCATTATATTGCCTGAACAGTTTCATTATATTGCAACAGTACCATGAAAATTTTGTAACACAGAAATAATATCTGTTTTCTAGTCACAAAAGTTCAAATTTAAAGTGGACAAGCTGGCCACCATTTACAAATTTTAGGTCGCCAGACACAATTCCAGGTCGATTTGGCCACCATTTTAATAGACAAAATTGAGGGCTGTATTTACTTGTTTCTCTGACATAGGAAAAAAATTTGATTCAATTTGAAAACCATCTGAAATGGTGATTAAACAAGTGGTCCATGGGCCTTACTGCTCACCTGAAAGATGAGTCAAATATCTCTTGCAGTGATCTGGGTTTAAAATAGAACTGAGTAAAATAATGACAATTTACACCATATAAGGCAAACCAGTGGGATTCAATCCTAGCCCCTAAAAGGCAATGTGATCGACTGGCATTTAGACCACTTGGCCAACTAAGCCATGATCTGGATTTTGACCTCAACTTTTTTCTTCGTATCTAAATGGGTCTTTCACATTTATCTGAAAAGCGTTAGCCGACACTTATCATTTTCTATTTTAACATCAGGGATTGAGCCCAAAATTTCTCTGTATGATCCAGACTTACCCCCATTTGATGTCAAATGGATTAGCGGTTCCCACACATGTAAATCGTACATTCTGATGCTCACGGATTTTGTTGTTCTTAGTGATATTATGGCTTAATGTTATCCTTGGTGGAACTGAAAAAAAAATTAATAAAAATAAATAAATAAATAAATAAATAAATAAATAAATAAATTCTTGTTTTAGAACAGACAATTCTAAAATATAATTGTCTCAGCAATGTGTTATTAGTATCCACATTGGAAGAAAAAATTAACCCAGCACTCAGGAAAATGTAATTGTCACATGACTTACATCAAGTTTTGGTATAACACATAATTGTGCTGAAATTATAGAATGATTCGATTTTCCTGAGTTTCAAGAATTTTAATTTTTTTAGAACTTATCTGTATTTTTTTTGTTATGAAAGAATTGACTCTTGTGCTCCAATATACAGGCCAATTTGTGACTGAAATTTTGAAGTTTTTGAAAATCTTGAATCTGTGATACAGAACTCCCCCCCCCCTTTTTTTTTGACAGAAGTTAAATGTTTGTCTTTTTCATCCCACATTTTTTAAAATAAAACCTGTTTATAACTTTAACAGTTTTCAAAGAAGACACAGGGCATAAAACATTTGTCATTTGCATAAGTAAAGAAATAATATGGTGTTGTATGAAATACAAACTACAACACTGAATTTCAAATAAACAAGAGCAATTTGCTATAATGTTGTCCCCTTTCTTTGAAATTACGGCCCTATTTTTTTTAAAGCCTGAATCAGAATGGCCCCACTTACCTCAGGTCTTTACTGAACATTATAACAATGATTGAATTTTGAACTTACTTACAGAACAATGCCCCATTTAAAAACCAAAAAGCACTGAATTTGACAATTTAAGATTGGTCCCCACAATTTTGATTCAAGTGGTTCCTTGGCAAACCCAAAGCTTTACAAACACAAATCATTATACTCACACTGAACATCTAATATGGCCGATGTTTTGTATGGTTTACTAAGAGCGTCATTCTCTGCTACACATTCTATTTTCTTCCCAGCATCCCCTGCTGTGGCAATAATGGCTACTGAACTCTCCGATGTTGCCGTTTTATTATTAAATGTTATAGTTCTTGTAATTACATCATTAGAAATTCTGATGTTATCTTTGTACCATTTTATCGAAGCGCCTGGTTTTCCGTGTTGGGCTTTGCAAGTTATGTTTTTCAATACTCCTTGTTTTACTTCAATTGTTGGAGCACCAACGATGAAAGGTCTTTGTGGTGGTACTGAAATAGTATATAAAAAAGTGTTGAAATCAAAATACAGTATCACAACAAGCAACTATAAAACTTAGTAGAGTTAGGTTGAATTGTCTCCCTTGGTCTAATATGCTATAATCAACTTTGTTGCATCAAAATATTTGTGCAAAACTTTTATCGCCAATGAGTTGAGTTGAGTAATGGTGTTTAACGTCCCAGTCAAGAATATTTCACTTATATTGCCAGCTATAGGCGAAAGTGCAGAAATTTTGCCTGTGCGTTGCACTGATGGCATTATACAGCAGGGTTCTTTATCCTGCAATGCCTGCCATGACACAGGACCTTGTTTATTTTAAGTTCCCATCCGAAAGAACTGCGACTTTCATTTTGTAATGTAGAGCACTTGGCGAAAGAACAGTCACTACCCATTTCAAGTTTTGGGTCAGACCTGGCCGGGGTTTGAACCCACGACCTTCCACTTACGGAGTGAACACTCTACCAACTGAGCTACCGATGTGGCCTTTATCGCCAATGGATAAGGAATTGCATAAACAGGTGCTTCCACCCTTCCCCACAAAAACACCAAAAATGAATAACATTCCAACTAATAAATTTTCCGGACAAAACTAAACACAAATGTTTTAATTCCTGAATAGTTAAAACATTGACAAAATTATAAAAAAAAATTAAATTTGCTTGATTTAGAAAATTTCTTTTAGGTTATTACAAAAAATCTGTGTTAAAAATGTTTGTGAAACAGAGGCTTGTTTGTTTTTTGTACAAGTGAGCTAGAAAATGACCACAAATACTTACACAGTACTGTCAGTTTAACAACGTTACTCCTAATTCCAGCATACTGACTTGTAGCCCCCACCTGACATTGAAAATCAGCGTCATCCTCTAACTGTGCATCCATTATCTGTAGACTGTAGTCCTCTGTAAAAACACAAAAACAAGAATTATGAAAACTCATACGTCTTGCCAGTAAAATAACAAATGTACAATTTGAACTTGAAAACCTGATGTAAAAACTGACTGCTAGCAAAACTTAGAACGAGCTGAGTGGAGTAATGATGTTTTAGGCCCCAGTCAAGATTCTTTATATCAAAGAGGTCAGTTCTGAGATTAAAGAGGAAACCAGAGTGCCTGAAGAAAATCTTTAGCAAGAAAACTGACAAACTTTCTCACACTAGGATCTGGCAAAGTGGGATTTGAATGTGTTGGGGCATTGTGAAGGGCACAGCGATCCATTAGTCAGCAAGCTCTTTAGACCATTTAGGCACAAAAAGGAATTGGAAATGCCTTGCCTCTGAAAAACGGGGGCTCCCACATATGAAGCAATCACTCTACCAACTGAGCTATCGTAGTGGTTTTGTTAAAGACAGAGAGAAAGGGATGGTGGAGAAAAGGAACAAATTTCTAGCATGCAAACTTGACAAAACTTGTAACATAAGGAACAGTCAAGAAATTAAGAGTGGAGTGGAGTGGAGTAATGGTGTTTTTCGCCCCAGTCAAGATTTTTTCACTTATTTCGAGGTGGTCAGTTCTGGAATGGTGGAGGAGACTGGAGTGCCTGGAGAAAACCACCAACCGTTGGCAAGCAAACTGACAAACTTTCTGACACTATGATCTGTCCTGAGTGGGATTCAAACCCAGGTGGTGAGAGGCGCTGTGATCCATAAGCTCGCGCTTTAGACCACTCGGACACAGCTCAGCATAATTTCTTAACAAAAGAAGGTAGTGTGGAGCTTGACTCAGTTGAAATTGAATGAGTCAAAATATTAAAATGAAATGGATAATTCAGTTGATGAATCTGACTCACAAAACATTATTTTTGTAGATAATTTCACATTGGAAATATTAAAATCTCATGAAGCAGCATGTGAAATCATTTACACAGGACTTTTAGGAGACTGTAGATAAAATCTGTATCATGTTAATAATTACATTTTAATCAACTTGAAGACAAACCTGAGATTATCATAATTAAGATTTATCAATGTGCTATCACATTACTTGTAATTAATGTGGCCACTGATAACTTTATATGTATTAATACATGTATCAATTGGTATATATATATATATATATATATATATTTATATATATTTAGAGAGAGAGAGAGAGAGAGAGAGAGAGAGAGAGAGAGAGAAAGAGAAAGAGAGAGAGAGAAAGAGAGATGGATGTGTGTTTGTCTAATGTTTTTTTTTCTCGTCTTACTTTCTCATTATTTTTATCTTTATTCATTTTATTTCAATATTTTTTATCATTATATATAATTCATTAATATCTTGCAATCAACTTTTATGAAATTGTATTGTAATTCAAGAAGAATTTAACTATTTCTACAATCAGCAAACACTTGGAGCCAATTTGTGATTCTTTAGGCACTCAGGATTCCCCTACCATTCCAGAACTGACTGCCTCAATGTAAATGAAAGAATCTGGAATGGGACATATAACACCATTACTCCACTCCGAAAGTCTAGGTAAATTGTATCCTCTTTTGAGCCCCCATTATGACAGTAGCCATCTGGGGAAGAATTGTTTTTTTATAAAGTCTAGGATCATCATTAGAGATGGCTTGTTAAAACATCCCCCCAGATAAGTATACCGCATGTCAGTATCATCAGTCTGCTTTTAACGTAGAACAAAAGATAAAAAAGATGATACGTGCTTAGTCATGCATGGCCATGATGATTGGACGGTTTTTGAAAAATACTCAGTTAGTAACAGCATCAGAGTCAAAGCGTAAGCCATGTTTGTGATAACAATCTTGAAATTTACTGTTAAAAAAAATACCGTCAAAAAAGTCATGTCAAATTTTTTTTTTATTTATTTATCATTCAAAATAAAGCCTCTTGTTTAAAGAGCTAATGGATCACAGTGCCTCTCTCTGCCTAGATTTGAATCCCAATCAGGCAGATCCTAGCTAGTGCTTTCTAAAAGTGGGTGGTTTTCTGTGGGTAATCTGGTTTCCTCCACCATCCAAGAAATGACAGTCTTGGTAAAAGTGAATGAATCTTGACTTGGGCGTAAAATACCCTTTCTCTCAACCCTTGATCAAAGATGTATATAGATTTGATTGTATCTAGAAACATATCTCTGAAACAAACAGATGAAATGAACAAAGTTTGTTAAAGGTACAGTAAAAGGTTTTGTTTTCAATTATCTGTCAAAAAAAAAAAAAAAAAAAAAAAAAGTCATATGTTCTCTTTTTTCAAAATTTACTTATAAATTCAATTTCAAAATTTTATACAAAAAAAGTCTAGTTCCGCAGACCTTAAATCTACATTTTGGTCCTATAATAAAAAATTTCCACAATCTAAAATCCTCGTTTTAGACACTTATTTAAGCAAGCGGTATGCAGAAGAATATCAAAACCAGACAACCATGTAACAAGGAACAGTAAAAGTAATTGATTACAAGAAGCATCTTTAGCTGTGAGACTGCTGCTTGAAATGAACACCTCATGTCTGAAATGAACGCCTCACGTCGATTTCTGACAAATTAATTGAGGATGTTCCGTTAATAAGTGGTTTCTTTATGCCAATAATGTTGGTACAATATTGTTTTGTTGTGTTTGAAAACAGTGTCTGTTATGAAGAAATATTTCTGGACAACTTGCCACATTTTTGAACCTTTAGAAATTGATCAGGTGTCAATGTGAATTAGATGTTGCCATAAATAAATGCTTTCATGAATACCACCTTGTGAAGATTTATTTGTCATTATACTTATCAAATATACCTTGTTTTCTTTCCATCTTGTTATTATGAGAGCAAATCAACATTATGAATATATATATATATATATATATATATATATATATATATATAGAGAGAGAGAGAGAGAGAGAGACAGAGAGATGTTTAAACAATTTGATACTCTTCTTGACAAAGACTGAAATAAGTTTTTTTTTTATTTTTAAGATATAAGGACTCTAAAAATCAAAATCCTTGGCACTCATGTGGTGCATCTGAAATGGATATATTTTTTTCAGAATTAAATGCTTAAGACAAAATGGATCACTAAAGCCCACAATGTGGTATCAACTTCAATAGACAAATTTAGGGATGTGGAATGGACCAAGTGGATAAAAAATTGAAATAAGTAGCTTATGCCCATAATGTGGTTTGGACCTGAATGGAAAAACTTGAAAGTAAATTGTTTAGGCCAACAATTTTGTAAAGACTGATCAAAATATCCAAATCTAAGAGTAAATATCTTGTAGAATCACTATTTCTGAGATAATCTTCATGATTATAAATAAATATTAAACACATTTAAGTCATTTAATCAAGAAACAAATAAACCAAGGGGAGATAATACTTTTGAAATTTTTCTCTCTAAATCGCTGATGTTAATTAATTAGTGTTTTACACACACACACACACACACACACACACACACACACACACACACACCAAAGGTATTTTTAAAATTATTTATCAATTAATGTATCACTAGCATGATGATTAAAGATAAACAAAATTCCCCAAAATAATCTCCGAAAAATTAACACAAAAATAAACAATAGGGAAGGTATATTCTTGTAAAGTTTTGCTATCTTTGTTGGTGTTAATTTGAGTAATTGACTGAAGTTGGGGTCGGAATAAATTTGATATTGTGATTTCGGAGAACTTGATGATAACATTAATGAATTCAGCACTTATTTATGTATTCTATTATCAGTTTAATTTAGTACATGATTGTACCAGGGTTTGGAGTCTCCAGACTTGTCTCTTTTGATAAAATTTGGAATGTTTGTAACCGTCTTGAATCAAGATGAATCCTTCAATGCAGGATTTACCCAAGTAAACATTCTTTCACATTTCTCAGATGGTGGAGGAAACTGGAGCATCCCCCAAAAAATCATAATCCTCGGATCAACTTTATCAAACTAGAATCTGCATAATTGGAGTTTGAACCTAAGCAGTGAGGGGCACAGTGATTAGTAAGTGCTTTAGACCACTTGGCTACCAAGGCCAAAAAGTGGTTGGGGCCTTGATTTTTGGGAGTTTAGTGTACAAATGTTCGTGCAAATTGGGAGAATCTAAGATCTAAAATTCAAGCTTTTTTACCTTTGAGTAATACACATTTGTATGAATAATCATTGTATACACTTTCAATGGATTGAGAGAGCAACACTAGATGTGATCTATTAGCAATCATTTTTAGAGCACTTAACCCAGGACCAGACATACATGTAAAAAAGGAACTGAAAGTCACAGGAATTTGTGATGAGACCAATCATTGGATGAAACAACCATTGGATGAGACCAATCACTGGATAAGACAAATCATTAAGACCAATCACTGGTTGAGACCAATCACTGGATGAAACAACCATTGGATGAGACCAATCAGTGAGTGAGACAAATAATTAGATGAGACCAATCACTGGATGAAACTAACCATTGGATGAGACCAATCATTGAGACAAATCACTGGATGAGACCAATCATTGGATGAGACAAATTTTTGAGACCAATCATTGAATGAGACCAATCATTGCAAAATACAAAACCCTTGCTACATTTGTCTCAGGTTAAAGTTTCCTCAACTTTTAATAGCTGGTGGCATCTTAAAATAAATAAATAAATAAATAATAAATTAATAAATAAATAGATAAATAGATAAATAAATAAATAAATAAATAAATAAATAAATAAATAAATAAATGTATTGAATGGGTCATTCAACCCTAAAAAAATCTTAAAAATTTCACTAAAAAAAAAAAAAACAACAGATGCATGCAGATATAACACATAAATCACCTTAATTTTTTTTCTGAAAAAAAATCTTTCTAACTGGAACAGGAGAAAAAAATGTTGATTGAATACAATTGTATCAACTTATGTTGAATTTATGAGTCAAATGACTTTCTTTTATTTTGAAGTTAAAAGTCTCCAACAAGATAAGATTTTATAAGTATGAAAATAAACGAACATATATCACAAGATTCCTTTCATGATGAAACGTATCATGACGTCGCTTTCATCTGGGTAAGTGATATATCAACATATGATAATAAAGACATCAATATTTTTGGCAATAAGAGAATTTTGAAAAAAAAAAAAAAAAAAAAAAAAAAAAACATTAAGAGAAATTTGTAATCATTTGTAAAAAAAAAAAAAAAAAAAATCGAAAGAAAGAGAAAAGACAAAATTAATGATAAAATCTATAAATAATTAAATACATTCATTGCCCAAAAATAATTTTTTGAAATCTCAGTAAAACAGTCTTATGATATTTCAAAGTGTCAATGTTTTGTTTATCAGGTAAGCAGATGTTTCTGATAAATCATCATTTTTTCTTTTTGCATCTTTTCTTTTTTTTTTCTCTCTCCCAAAAACTAAGATAAAATTCATGTAAAATTAAAAGCATTTTAATAAATGCAGTTTTTCAAAATTTGAAATGTTTAAAAAATCTGACGCCAAGGTCTGAGTTTATCGGTGAAAAAGATAAAATAATGATGAAAGAGAAAGCGTGCAGAATTATTTTATATCAAGGAAATCTGTGTTAGATAGACTATTACCTAACAATAAGAGTTTCTATGTAAGTTAAATCACTTCTGATGCATTCTGTAAAGATTGATTTAATGGGGTTTTACATCCCAAACAAGAATATTTCATTTATATTGTGATGTCACCAGCTATAAAGTGAAGTAGCAGAAATTTTGGCCTTTGCAGTGTGCAATATGAAGGAAGGGTTCTCTAATGAGCCACACCTACTGTGAAGTATGCTAATAGTATTATTTTAGTTCTTGTTGCTGAAGTCACAAACTATTAGCCATTTTATTTTTTCTGCTGGATTCTAACTCTGCAACCTCGAAATACTTGGCTAACTTAGCTTGACCTTCATCTTGATTCTTTCATCTATTTGTTGCATAACCTGACAATGTCTTCCTAGAATCTAAATAAACATTAAACAAGGATATTCTCCATCTGACTTAATAAAAAACACATACCGATAACATCACTTCCAACCTGACTGCTGGCACCTATCATCGTGTATCTGGCAAAACCAGGGAGATCTCTCGATAGTCCCAAACCAAGACCATCCCGAGTCCACTGCAAACTACCTTCTCTGTTCTTGACTTTACACTGCAATGTGACTGTGCCGTTTTCTATCACCGATTTGCTCTCTGGTTGCGTGACAAACTGTTGAGCTCCATAAACTGGAAGTAAAAAGGATATAAAAA
The DNA here is from genome assembly GCA_029721355.1 of Tegillarca granosa. Lineage (NCBI taxonomy): Eukaryota > Metazoa > Mollusca > Bivalvia > Arcoida > Arcidae > Tegillarca > Tegillarca granosa. The sequence continues at coordinate 8,899,167 of CM056611.1, read as the reverse complement.
TCAGATAAAAATGTTATCGGTCTCTGCAAAGACATAATAAGTTATTTCTTTTTCCATTTATATCAAGTTAATATACAGTATCACTGATGAAAGTAAACATTTATAGTTGATTAAAAATACCACCATCTCTTAAAGAATCCGTTTCTCTACAACTTCATCATTTTTAGAGGTATATTGAAAAGCTATATAATCTTATTCTTGCATGCATTATTAAGAAAGCTACATTTCTTCAGCAAAAAAAATATGGCCATATACGTTATGTGGGATAACCCAGAAATAAAAAGATATATAATTCCCCATCTTATAGTCTTATTTCATCAAAAAGTATGCATTGAAAGCCTTTCCTTCTGACTCTTTAAAAAAATTGAGAAAAATGAATATTTTTGTCATAATCTTATCAATGTATGTTAATTGTAACAACAATTTTTGATGAAGAAAAAACAATTTATTTACTTATGTTTCTGTAGTATAAAATTTTGAATCATTTAAATGCAACACTACCCCCCTCCTTGCATAATAATGTCCTCTTAATGAGATTACAAAAATAATGCATGTTTAACAGAATCAAACTGCATGCAGAATTTTACTGGTGAATGTTTTTGTATGTCACTGTATATCAAATTAATATCATCATTTCTTCTTTGCAACCCTACCCTTCTCAATGCACATTAATGTCCCTTAATTGGATATTTTGAGAAAAGTTCATTATGGTCAATGCCATGTTATTCTAATAAAGAAATAAATGAGTATATGACTTGATAAAACAACATTTTTGCAATGCAACACTAACTCTATATTGCCAATTAAAGACTAGTTTATAAGATATTAAGAGCCAAGATCATCATGGTCAGTGCTATATCATTTTGGAGAAGAAATACATTAGAGAAGAGCTTATGCCTTGATAAAAACAACATCTTAACATTTTTTCAATGCAACACTACCCTCTACTTTGCTCATTAATGTCCCTTTTATTTGATATTAAGAGGAAACTTCACCATTGTACAAATATAATGTGCAATGCCATTTAGAAACAGATATCTCATTCTTGCTCTATACAACCCTAAACTGTAAAATTTATGAGTATTCAGTATATGGCCAGATAATAACAATATCTCAACAATTTTTCCACTGCAACACTACTCCCGTCTTTTCTCATTAATACCGTCTTTATTAGATATAAGTATGGTCAATTCAATGCTATTTAGAAACAGATAACTCATACTAACCTGAAATATGCTTTCATTGCAACACTACCCCCCTCTTTTTTCATTAACACCCTCTTTATTAGATATCAGAATGGTCAATTCAATGCTATTTAGAAACAGATAACTCATCCTAGGTCTAAATAACCTGGCTGATAAGGATTAGAGCTGTTTGAGCATTTCAAACACAGGTATTAACATGATCAACAACTGTTACGCCAATTATGAAAATTGCTTAAATTGACAAGATTTCAGAATGGTGTTTCATAAACGGAAGATCTTAAAAAGGTATTTTGATACCTATAAAAAACTGCAGACACACAGATAAAAAGATAACATCCCCCAATTATATGCCGACACATATAACCATTATCATCCACAAACAATTACGGTACGGTTTATTTACACAACCTGGAGACTATCCAAGTCTCGTAAAAAATGGTCCATCAGACGAATGCATATGTTAATTGCACAAACACATGTCCATGTGTATTGTATACCTGTAAAATATCTATCAAAATTTCCTGTGCATCATATACATCATATCAACGTGGGATAATAATAATCTCACATCTGTAATAAACGTCTTTGTAACATCTTACCCTACCGCGTCAAGGTGTTAACATGTATTTGACTTTGTTATTCTTTGGTTGTAAATGACAATTTTTGTATTTTACCGCGTCGAGGTGTTAACATGTATTTGACTTTGTTATTCTTTGGTTGTAAATGACAATTTTTGTATTTTACCGCGTCGAGGTGTTAACAAGTATTTGACTTTGTTATTCTTTGGTTATAAATGACAATTTTGTATTTTACTGCGAGAGGTGTTAACATGTATTTGACTTTGTTATCCTTTTGTTATAAATGACAATTTTTTTATTTTACCGTGTTAATGTTTTAACATGTATTTGACTTTGTTATTCTTTCGTTATGAATGACAATTTTTGTATTTTACTGCGTCGAGGTGTTAACATGTATTTGACTTTGTTATCCTTTCGTTATAAATGACAATTTTTTTTATTTTACCGTGTCAATGTGTTAACATGTATTTGACTTTGTTATTCTTTGGTTTCTTAATGACAATTTTTGTATTTTACCGTGTCAAGGTGTTAACATGTATTTGACTTTGTTATTCTTTGGTTTATAAATGACAATTTTTGTATTTTACCGCGTCGAGGTGTTAACATGTATTTGACTTTGTTATTCTTTGGTTTATAAATGACAATTTTTGTATTTTACCACGTCGAGCTGTTAACATGTATTTGACTTTGTTATTCTTTGGTCATTTAGCTTTTTTTTTTTAATCGAGAAGTGTAGAGTAAGCTTGTTTTTATGTTCCTGTCAAGATTTTATCACTTTTTATCAAAGAGGTTTGTTGTGAAAAGATGGAGGAAACCAGAGTGCCCAGAAAAAACAACCAATTTTTGAAAATAGAGAAACAAACCGTATTACTTTTGCTTCAAACCTTGAATCTCTTATCTGCCTTTTGGCCATTGGACATCCCCCTTTTAATTTTTCATGACTTTACTTAATCATTTTTCAGAAAATATTAGATTACCCTCTTTTTTCAGAATCTGGGTAACAATTTCATAATATGACAATCAAAATGGGTCCTAATGCTAATGATTTCCAATGACTTATTACAAAATTATTATACTTTCAAAACTGGTCTAGATGTGTCGAAATGTATCCACACTGTAATTTTTTCTAATTTTTTTTTAAAATTCTTTACTGCTTTTAACATTGAATTATTTCATAGAATAGTATCCGAGTCATAAACCATAAAAAACAAAAACTACATCGTAAAACCAATACTTTTGTAATGGGCCGATCTGACTACAATCATCAGCGCCAAAATCCTTACTTAAATAATATTACTTCAATGCTTTATTTTTAATGACTTTTTGACTCATTCATGTTTAATAATAAGTTATTAAATTTTCCAATTTATTTCATATTAATGTGTTCCTGTTTTCGTCCCCCCCCCCCCCAACTTTTTTTTGTTTTGTTTTGTTTTGGTTTTTTTTTTTTTTGTTTTTTTTTAAATCTCCCAATTTTTCAGACACATTCATCTAGTATGATTGTGTAATGAAATCAAGAAAAGGTTAATTTGTGTTATGTTAAGTAAAGGTTCTCCCCGCTGGAATGTTTCCAGAAACTCCAGGATCAAGCGATAAAAATCAGATTAAATCTAATATCAGAAACGACAGCGAAAAATAAATTTTATACACCTTTATTAGTAAAACAGATCATATATATTACAAATATTAAATGCTTTTTTCAGTTTTTTTGGTTTTTCTATGAATACAAATTTTGTAAACCTAATCTTCTGAAATATTTCGGTATTGCAAGCAGTTTATTACATAATGGTTTTCAGAAATACATATGTTAAAATTCATTTTGTTTTATTCTTTAATAAGCAATTTCACATTGTGTTTTACAGGCATGTGGTCTAACACAAAGGGACCTTTTGGTTAATATGTGCAGCAAAGAGACCTTGTAAATGTTGGTCTTCATAGGCAGGTGACATTTATATTGAAAAGGTCATGGTAAATTAAATTGGCAAAGGGAAATGTTGGTCCTAATAGACAGACAGTCGTGATGAAGAGAAATTGGTCTCAATAGACAGGTGACCATTATGTAGAAGAGGTCATGGTAAATATTTGTGGCAAAGGGACCTTGAAATAATGGTCTCAATAGACAGATGACCATTATATAGAAGAGGTCATGGTCAATATTTGAGACAAAGGTGCCTTGAAATAATGGTCTCAATAGACAGATGACCATTATATAGAAGAGGTCATGGTCAATATTTGAGACAAAGGTGCCTTGAAATAATGGTCTCAATAGACAGATGACCATTATATAGAAGAGGTCATGGTCAATATTTGAGACAAAAGTGCCTTGAAATAATGGTCTCAATAGACAGATGACCATTATATAGAAGAGGTCATGGTCAATATTTGAGACAAAGGTGCCTTGAAATAATGGTCGCAATAGACAGGTGACCATTATATAGAAGAGATCATGGTAAATATTTGTGACAAAGGTGCCTTGAAATAATGGTTTCAATAGACAGGTGACCATTATATAGAAGAGGTCATGGTCAATATTTGAGACAAAGGTGCCTTGAAATAATGGTCGCAATAGACAGGTGACCATTATATAGAAGAGGTCATGGTCAATATTTGAGACAAAGGTGCCTTGAAATAATGGTCGCAATAGACAGGTGACCATTATATAGAAGAGATCATGGTAAATATTTGTGACAAAGGTGCCTTGAAATAATGGTTTCAATAGACAGGTGACCATTATATAGAAGAGGTCATGGTCAATATTTGAGACAAAGGTGCCTTGAAATAATGGTTTCAATAGACAGGTGACCATTATATAGAAGAGGTCATGGTCAATATTTGAGACAAAGGTGCCTTGAAATAATGGTCGCAATAGACAGGTGACCATTATATAGAAGAGATCATGGTAAATATTTGTGACAAAGGTGCCTTGAAATAATGGTTTCAATAGACAGGTGACCATTATATAGAAGAGGTCATGGTCAATATTTGAGACAAAGGTGCCTTGAAATAATGGTCGCAATAGACAGGTGACCATTATATAAAAGAGATCATGGTAAATATTTGTGACAAAGGGACCTTGAACAGTTGGTCTTAATAGGCAGGTGATTATTATATTTAAGAAGTCATAGTTAATATTTTGGTGAAGAGACCTTTAAATTTTGATCTTAATAGACAGGTGATCATGAAATTAAAGCGATGATGGTTAATAATAAAAAAGAAAGAGACCTTCTTGAAAACATTGGTCTTAATAGACAGATGACCATTATAAAGAAGAGGTCATGGTCAATATTTGAGACAAAGGTGCCTTGAAATAATGGTCTCAATAGACAGGTTACCATTATAAAGAAGAGGTCATGGTCTATATTTGAGACAAAGGTGCCTTGAAATAATGGTCTCAATAGACAGGTTACCATTATATAGAAGAGGTCATGGTCTATATTTGAGACAAAGGTGCCTTGAAATAATGGTCTCAATAGACAGGTGACCATTATATAGAAGAGGTCATGGTCAATATTTGAGACAAAGGTTCCTTGAAATAATGGTCTCAATAGACAGGTGACCATTATATAGAAGAGGTCATGGTAAATATTTGAGACAAAGGTTCCTTGAAATAATGGTCTCAATAGACAGGTTACCATTATATAGAAGAGGTCATGGTCTATATTTGAGACAAAGGTGCCTTGAAATAATGGTCTCAATAGACAGGTGATCATTATAAAGAGGAGGTTATGGTAAAATCTGTAGCAAAAGAATCTTGAAAATGTTGGTTTTATAGACAGGTGATCATTATATAGAAGCAGTCTTTACAGATTTTTCCATAAGTGATCCGAACAAGTAGCAAAAAAACCATGTTTTTTTCTGTTTTTTTCTTTCTTTCTTTATTTCTATTTATTTTCTTTCTTTCTTGCTTTTTTTTTTATTGGGACATTAGTAGGAAAGTTGAGAAATGATTATCCCATATCATCATTGTTACCTTTTAATTTTTTTAAGTGTGTGGGAGAAAACACACACACACACACACATTTATAAATCATTTTTTCATCACCATCTGGACACAACACCAAAGACACTATAAAAAGTTCTGTGATAGCCAAGACAGAAAAAATCCAAAGATTCTACAGATTATATTACTGGATGCCTGAATTCTATGCCTTTACCATTATTTTGTCTAAAAGAAGCAGTAGAATGGAGTTACGGTGTTTTAGGCATGAAAACTCTTTTACTTATATTGAGATGGTCAGTAATATTATTTTATTATTGATCGGGAGAAAACCAGAGTGCCTGGGGGAAAACCGAAGACCCTCAGCAAGAAAACTGACATTCTAGGATCTGCCCCGAGTTAGATTTGAACATGGGTATTGAGAGGCATTGTGATCAATGACTGTGTGAAAGAAGAACAAAATTACAAAAACCACTGAAAGTACTTTAAGTAAATTTTTTCATATTTATACAAAAAAAAAAAAAAAAAAAAAAAAAAAAAAAAAAAAAAAAAAATAAATAAATAAATAAATAAATAAATAAATAAATAAAAAAAAATAAATAAATAAATAAATAAATAAATAAATAAATAATAATAATAATAACAAAAATAAATAAAAATAAAACTCTATATGATTAAGGCCAATAGCAACAGCACAGCATAGTTATAGCAACAGTGGGCAGCGAACAAAACAAATTACATCTTACTGATATACCTTCCTCTTTAATTTTGTGTGAAAGTGGAAAAAGAAATAAAAAATACCGAAAAACCACCAAAAAACACTTAAAACAGAAATAACAAATTATTTCTAGGATTACATAAATACAATTGCATAAAAGACAACATTTGTTTACTCGCTGTTTATTATACAAAGTGGTTATTAATTACATGTGGAATTTTTCTTCATGGGAAAACGAGACGCTGTGAATGCTGATACATGGGATGAATACATGGGAAAAAAGACCATGTTCACTTACAAACCTCTGAAAAAAAGATTCTCTCTGCTCGTTTCTGAAAATAATGTCACAGTCAAGAATATTTCACACACATGCATATATACTGGGATGTCACAACTTGCAAGTATCAACACTTTTGAAAATTTTTAAATCTTTATGGGAATGAGCATTTTAATAATCATGAACGGCAACTTAGCACTTAATAACCCCCGCCCTTTTTTTTAAAATTTATTCTTTTTATGACACAGTCAAGATTATTTGGCAATATTACCGGCCAACAGGTGAGACAAGATTACAAGAAAGTAGCCAATAAATTGATCAATGAGAGTTTTAATAATTAAAAATAAAAGAACCTAACTATAAAAATTTATATTTTTTTTTGTCATAGGTAGAATTAAAATCATCAGTTCAAATTTTATTCATAGATTTGTCAGACCTTTTTAGGTGGATGGATTTTTAACAGCCTCGCTAGAAATATTTCACATATATACAGATGTCACCTCTTTATGAGAAGTCTACAGAATGCTAAATATCCCTTGGAAGATGCAAAGGACAAATAATTTCTGGTGAAAATCTGGTAACTTCTTTTTTAAAATAATTATAAAATTTACATAACAGTTATGTAATGCTACCAATTAAAGTTTAAAGAAGCATCCACTTTGACATGCAGTGTATTAAAAGAAAATGTAGGATGGTTGGGAATTAAGTATCAGAAAACTTGTGATTTATTTATTTATTTATTTATTTCTGTGTTAAAAATAATTTGAATTTTTTTTTCAATCAGTCCCTGTCTGATAATTTCAATATTGGAATTTATAAAAAAAAAAAAAAAAAAAAAAAAAAAAAACATACGAAGACATAAGCATCATAGAATTCGGTAAAACATTCAACATATTTTTTATTTATTTATTTATTACATATAATAATAATAATAATTATTATTTATTATTTTATTATTATAATTTTATTTTATTATTATTATTTTTATTTATTTATTTTATTATTATTATTATTACTATTTTGTATTTTACTTTTTATTTATTTATTATTTATTTTTTGTTCACATAGATTCACGGAAATTATCTTACAAATTATCCAATTTATCAAAAGCATAGTGATAAATAACAAACATAAAATTAAACAAAGTTTGACAGGTTATTACAAAAATAAAGGAAAGAGTTCCGAGACATTTGCAACAGAATTACATCATAGTCTGAGAATCGCTTACTAACGGCAGGAGACAGGAATAGAACATATGAGAATTTGTTGTCAAGGTAGAAATTGACGTCAAATCAATGTCAAGGTCATTTAATAAAGACTTGGTGCAAAGTGGTAAACAATGTACACACCTACACAATTCTTACGCCAAATTAATGTCAAGGTCATTTGGTAAAAAGTTGGTGCAAAGTGGTATACAATGCACACACCTACACAATTTTTATGTCAAATCGATGTCAAAGTCATTTAGTTAAGACTTGGTGCAAAGTGGTAAACAATGAACACATCTACACAATTTTAAAAAATATCGGAATTTGCATTAACATCTGAAATAGAAATCTGTCTCGTCAACGCAACCATGGTGATGAGGTAAGAGTCAGGAGCTACTCATGCCCTGGAGTGGAGTGGAGTAATGGTGTTTTTCGTCGAAGTCAAGATTGTTCCACCCATATTAAGCCGGTTGGTTCTGGGGTGGTGGAGAAAACTGGAATGCCCCTAAAACCACAATCTTTGACAAGCAAACTAACAAACTACCTCACACTAAGAACTGCCAAAGCAGGGTTCAAACCTAGGAGATGATAGGCACTTTGGTCCGTAAGCACATATTTTAGACCACTGGACCAATTATCAGAATGTTGATACTTGTTTTCATGTCTTGGTATTGTACTTGGGAAAATTAAAAAAGATTTTAAAGTACAAAAAATCTTATGCTGGCAGGGTTCCTTAAGATAAAAAAAAATTCAAAAAAAAAATTCCATATCATATGTATATAAAACTACAAAAAAGAAATGGTTTCTTTGCATTAAACAAGCTTAATTAGAACCCATTAAATATATAACAGAAAAATGTGTAATTTTTTTTTCTAAAAAATGTAGAATATTTTGGAGACGAGATGCTATACATTAAAATGGGCAAAGTGTAAAATGTGGACTGGATTGGACTCTTGGATTGGATTGGACTCTTAGACTGGATTGGACTCTTGGACTGGACTGTTGGACTGGACTCATGGATTGGACTCTTGGACTGGATTGGACTCATGGACTAGACTCAAAAAATGGACTTATGAATTTTTTCATAATTTTAAAATGAAAACTGATAATATCAAACACTACAAATCTTTTACATATATCTGAACTAATGATTCCCCTATAAAAACAGAAAAAATACAGCTATGGTAATTCTTTCTTGCTTTTTTTATCTGAAAAATATCAAACGTTGTCAAAGATCGCATATTTTTCATCGCCATTAAAATGCTATACATTAGAAGATGTTTTCTTAAAAGAAAAATGTGAAACACTATGAATTGGGGGATCTACCTTTTTTTTAACTTTCAAAACTTTTGTAGATAATGAAAAACACAACAAATTTAATTATATTAATAAACAAAATGAAAATAAAACAATTTTTTTGCATTACAATGAATTAAAGACAATTTTCAATGAATTTTTGTCTAAAAAGAAAAACTGATAATGATTGAAGTGTACAGTAAAAAAAAGACTCTAAAACGAAAAAAAATGGTTTTTGCACCATGAAAAAATACAACAGATTTTTCCAACCAAAAATTTGAAACAGACACTACAAATTAGATGAATCTCACATATTTTGTTGTTAGTTCTGTTTTTATTTGTTTATTTGTTTGTTTGTTTTTTTTGTGTTTTTATTTGTTTATTTATTATTTTTTTTGTAGTTTTTTAAACCTAATGCAGATAAAACCATATAATGAAGTTATTATAACACATTCTGTTAGTAAGTACACTAAGGTCAAAATATTTTTTGGATCAAGATGGATTCAAGATGAAAAATGTCAAAAGATTATTTTTCCCTCAAAAATGTAAAATATGATAGAAGATATGAATTATATAGAATATTTTTTTTCAGAACAATCCACAGATAATGGAGTATTCAACCAAGCTGTCAAAGATTAGGATCATAACACTGGTGAAGCACATGTTTTTAAGACCTATGTTGCATCTGTATTACATCAAACACTTGGCAGACCTGGATCAAGTCGATCAACAGCGTGAGGCAATTACAACTACTAAGTGTAACAATCACAGAACTGTCACACTTTTTTTCCTGATTTACAAGCTTTTTTTCTCTCTCTAGCACCTGGAGGGCAAAGGTGTTTTCATTTTTGATTTTTTGATATAATTTCAAAATTAATTCCAACTTTCAATTTTCACAGAACTGTCACACTTTTTTCTGATTTACGAGTTTTCTTTAGCAACCGAAGAGTAAAGGTGTTTCCATTTTTGATTTTTTGGATATATTTTTGTAGTTAAATTCTAAAGATGTTTTGCATTTAAATTTTCATTTCATCTTTTTCATAGTTCTACAACTAGTCCAACAGTCCACCAGTAGCTGAGGTTGCAGGCTCAACTACTGGCCATGCTCCATTTTGCTACAGTAAAACTTTGTTATAATGCCCTTGACAACACATCTCTGATTTTCTACAATTTTTAGATCCCAAAATTTGTTTCTTCTATGTTTTTTGTTCAAGTCTCTTCCAATATATTATTACCAAACCCCTTTATAATGAACAAATTTTGACTGTAAAAAAATTGGCAATTAGTTGAAGCCTTATTGTTCATTATTCTGTCAATTTATCACAAAACCCTTTTTTAATGTTAAAATTTGTTTGAACAGACCTTAGTTCCACAATCATTCACTCAACTGAGTGTAAACTCAACTCAAATTAGGGAATATTTCAATGTCAATTTTTATGACATTACACAGTTAAAATTGAATATCTAATGTTATATTTAAATTATGTAATGTAATTTTGTTGAGCAAAACAAAAGCACTGTATAATAAAACATAACATTTTAATTCAAAATATTGATGAGAGAAAAACAGGAATATTTGAGTTGAGTATACTCAATTGAGTTAATGATTGTGAAACGGGGACCCAGATATGGGCAATAAATCAAGGTTTTACTGCATATGTTACCACTTTGGTACTTCAGTTGATTAAGTCCTCTTTTTATTATTAACCACCTTGGTGGCTCAGTGCTAGAGTGTCTGCCTCAAAAGATGGAGGTCGAGGGTTTGAACCCTGGCTGGGTTAAAAATAAGACTTAAAAAATTTGAGACACTGCACATTCTCATGGTGCTCAATATAAGGAGGACAGATAATTGACTGGTTCGCTCCAGAGCCAGGATAATGGACTTTGGAAGTGTCTGCAGCATTTATAGTCTCTCATGATCTTGCGAGATCCCGTGGATGTGACTTGATTCAAGATTCAATATGGAGAATTATTGAGGGAAATTTCACGTGAATTTGACACAAAATTTTCAACTCACCAGTATATGATTGTTGTATTGTGGTAATAGAAATTTCGTAGTTTTATTCGTTCTAAAAACATGTACACACGTTGTCTATAGAGAAAGCTATACTTTCGCAGCCTTTGACTGCAGCATTCCAACTTCGTGAGTAGCAGCATGAACTTGTTTTAGATTAATCTTTATAAGAGATTAATAGGACTCTTCTAGTGACGAATTGTTGAAAAATTGCTGATTTGATGTTTTTGATTTGATAATTTTAATGCAACAAAACAAACAACTCCACTTTCAATAAAATATAGAATAGTTGTAGATTTCTGCAATGAGTTTCATATGTGACACAGTTGTTTGCACCACACCTATTCACTGTTGCCGCCTTAGATAAATTCCTGTCATTATGAAGAAGTAACGCACCAACTTTTTCCATAAAATAATTAAAAAAAAAAAAAAAAAAAAAAAAAAAAAAAAAAAAAAAAAAAAAAAAAAAAAAAGATTTAGAGTAAAGTAAAACAAAACAGAAATGCACATTATGCATATTTGCAAGTAAATGTGCACATCATATGTTAAGTTTTTTTTTTTTTTTTTTTTAAATCATTAAGTTAATAAGTTTTTAGTTTTCAAGTGTGTTTATATACTATTGAAGTCTTTGAGGGACTAACAACAAGGTGTAGGCATCTTACATTTTATTTCTATCCCCCCAAGTGGTTATTCCATTAAGATGGAGGGCCCTCCTGCTTACAAGATTATAGCATTCTACTTGGTAATATGATAATTGTAATATTTCTATAGGAGGAACTATGGGAAAATACCTCTTACATATTTTATGTTTACGAAAAATGTTATTTGTACCAAAGTTTTAGTTATTTTATACCTCTTAAAAAGACCCCCTTTTTAACTAGGTCACTGAACATATGTAAGTTTGTTACAAATGCAGTGAAACTTTTTTCAATGCTTCTTTGAAATACTAAATACTATTCAGTCAAAAATTCCATGTTATCTGCAGCTACAAATGCAGTGAAACTCTTCTCAATATTTTGAAGTCCAAAATTTTATTTTATAAGGGGGGACGCCTTGGTGGTCATGTGGTCTAAATTGTAACACTGCATCTTACTGCCCTGCCTACGTCTGAAAGCTGCTTAGAGCAGATTCTAAGGTGATAAAAAAATGCTGTATTCCTCTTGGACAATCATGAACTCCACAACCATCAAAGAATTCACCTCAATGTTGTTGGCCCTTACTGGTTGGCTTGGTAACAGTATAATGGGCTAAGCAGTCTGTTACGAAAAATGTTTTTTTGTACCAAAGTTTTAGTTATTTTATATCTTATAAAAAGACTTTTTTTAAAAGAAAAAAAAATATGTTTACTAGGTCACTAAACATATGGAAGTTTCTTACAAATGGAATGAAATATTTTTGCAATGCTACTTTGAATATCTAAACAGTATTATGAAGTCCAGTCCAAAGCCGCAAATATCTGCAATAACACTGATGCGGCTGTAAACACAATTTCATTTTATCCGAGTTCTTGGAGGCCAATTGGTCTAAATGTCAAATGCTGCTTGGGGTTTATCCTAAGGTGAAAAAAAAAAAAAATTCTAGGTTTTCATGTTTCCACAACCATCCAAGAATCGACCTCCCTGTCATAGGTTCTGCCTTGCCTTGGTAACAGAATAATAGGGTAAGTGGTTTGCGATGTGTATCTTTGACATTGCAGTTAAGTGTAGTAGCACTCTCAAGGTCCCACAATGCAGATTAGAGACACTTGCGCATGCACACACACACACACACACACACACACACACACACACACACACAATCACATGAACTTGTGTTAAGATTTAGTTCTAGAGATTAATAAAAATTGTCTCATCACGGATAACTTAGAAATGCTGATGTGATGTAAAACATCATTCAACCAACAAAAACATCAAGAATTGCCATCTTTAAAGTACTCAAAGAATCCTGTCAAAGGTGTAAACAAAATATCAGAATCACATTTGCTTGTGGTTGAAATTGTAAAATATATAATGAATTCGGCAATTATCAGACAGAACTGGTAAATGGCTGATTTCGTTCTGATTACTTTTACTATTTTTCACTTTTGTTGCACTTGCATATTTTTATTCATTAAGCACCTGTTACAAATGTAACACCTGAAAAATAACAACGCTTAACATATTCCTTAATCATTGTATACAGATTCTTACAAATTTGATATATAATCAAAATTGACAAAAGTAAGTGTCTGTAAACAAAAAACAAGACAACAAACAGACGGTTTGTATTTATTAAAAGTGAAGCACTTTCTCGGACTCATTCCTGAGAAATCAGGGTAACTCCCTGAGGCATGCCGTATTCAATAGCGTTATAATATTGAGTAATGTATTATTTATATAAGTGACATTGGCAGGATATCAAACACGACATGTTTCATACCAGCAAAAAGCTTTGATGTCAGGAGAGGTCTAGTGTGTATGGGTATTTTATTAACGGCAACGTTTTGTTAGACTCTCGCGTAATTTCCTCATGACATTTTTTTTTCATTTAGGGCTGAAATTGATTAAGTAATAAACAAGTTCCAAACTGCATCTTATACAACATTAAATGGAATGTATATTGCATTTAGCGTAATAAACAATGCAAAATGTGCAAATACTTAACGGGTTATACAAACCAAGATAAATTAAGTGATTAAATTACGCCCAACACCAAACGCAAGTCAAATATACCGCATAAAATGTATCATTTTATCCGCAATTTTTTTCTCCGTTTATAGCTGAATTACTTTTACATAACCAACTTTTTAATACTTTTTTAATACTTTTTTAATACTTTCATATTTGAACGGTTATGGGATTTGATATCATGCTGAAGAAACATGGTTTTTGCATTTTAAGAGATTAAAAGACCACGATTCAAGGATGAAAAAGAGGATAAAAATTGAAGAAAAACTTTTGTTTGAAGTTAAGTAGATGTATGCAAATCAGAGATTTGGTAAGATGAATATTTTGGGAATTTTAGATGGAAGCAAATTTTGCGAAATAAAAATGTTTGGAATTTTGTGATAAAACATTTTCAGGATTAAATTTTTATGCATATTTTGCATTTGTAACCATGGCGATAGTGACTTGAAATAAAGATGGAAAACCAAATGAAAAAGGTTGTTGTGTTGCAATTTCTATAAAAATACAGTTACAAGAGTGAAGTCTTACTCTTTTATTGAGACTGACAGTTTAGGAATGGTGGAGAAAACCAAAGTACCACGAGGAAATGACTGAACTTCAGCAAGCAAATTGATGAACTTTTTCATACTAGGATCTGTTCCGAGTGGGATTAAAACCCAGGTGGTGAAAGGTGCTGTAATTGTAAATTTGTGCTTTAGACCACTTGGCTATCAAAGTTCCTTACAGTTACAAGAGTCAATCTCATAAAAAACCTCTCACAAAATATCAATTGTTTTACAATATGGAAACAATATAGACAGAAGAAGTCAGAAAAAAAATAGGGCTCTCCAAAAATCAAGTTATGTAAATATCAAAAAAGGCTATAACTGTCAAGCAACAATATGACTCAACCAATTCTACCTCCACAGATAAAAGAGTTCTGGTTTCTAGACAACAAAGTTATGTTCCTTTTTCGTACAATGTCTATAAAGCATTAATTTGAATACCAAAAAAATACTGACCCTAAAAATCCTGCCTTCAGAAACAAAAGAGTTCCAATTTTCATACAACAATGTAATTTCACCCCCTAACATCCCTAATGTAACATTATAATAAAACAAGCATAAAACCAAAAACCTAAAATCTTTCTTCCAAAGACAAAAGAGTTCTGATTTTGGAAAGTAAATTATCTTTCCTAACAATCTCTTTGATACAATTAAACAACAAACATAAAATCCACTTCACCAATACTATGACCATTAATTAAGAGTTCTGGTTTCCAAGGCAACAAAGTGACAATCCTCTTTGATAATTTCTTTGTGAGCCATGTAAATCTCAAGTCAATTGATAAAATATTTCTGTTACAGAATAAAATGAAAGTTTCTTTGAAGAATTAAGAACCAAACAACATACTTATTCTACCATTTATAACTAAAGAGTTCTTTTTTCTTGGTAACAAAGTGACTTCCCTTTTTGATAAACTCTTTGATGAATTAAGGACCAAGTATGCCTGCCAATAACAATTCAGTGTTGAATGACAAAGGGTTCTTTCTAAATTTATCTGGAACAATGCTAATAACAGTGTCTAAAAGTCTCATAAGATCTATGACTTTGTACTAGAATATAAAAAATGTCCTTCTCAAAATGAAGTCTCAGAACACACTATGTTAAGTGATGTCATTTTGGAAGTATCTAGACACATTTATTATTATTGGTGGGGGGAAAAAACTGTTGTTCACGTAAAAAAATTTGCTGGTCACATGACAAAAACATGCTAGTCACATGCCAGACATCAACAATTAAAGACCCAGGCATCTCAGTGGTCAGTTCTTGGAAGGATGGAAGAACATGAGAAAATTTCCATAATTTCAGCAAGTAAACTGACATACTTTTTTATGCCATGATCTGCCAAAGCAGGACTGACACCAAGCAGACAGTGAGATGCACTATGATTCATAAGCACACTTTAGACCACTAAACCATCAAAGCCCTCTGTCAAACCAAAGAGGTGTGGATTCTAATGTAAATAAGTGACTATCTTTTGATGAAGTGAGCTTTATGCCATGTCTGCCTATAATAATTTTAGCTCAACAGACAACAAATTTCTTGATTTTTGGAATAAAGTGACAATTTCTTTGAAGAATTGCCCTTGTAACTCTTCGTAAGTCCCTAAGATACCAATTCTACCATTTCTAACAAGAGTTTTGATATCTTGGGAATAAAGTGACTTGTCTTCCCGACAATTCCTTTGATGGGTTTCTAACACTGAAAAATCATACCATATGTTTATTAAGTGAAAAAGACAGATTTATATATTAACGAAATTCTTCTGACAAATACTGAATTCTTTCAACCAGAACAACCCCTCCCCATAAGAATGTCTTTACAACTCGGTTGCCATTGTTAATTCCTGGTGGCCTTCTCGCAATAAAAGCATTAAATGTCAAACTTCATCTGACATGTTTGTTTTGCAAACAAATCTCGGGGAATTTTTTTTTTTTACCATACTTCCCATAACAATTTTTCTTGGTTTTGATGGCAAACACACACACACACACACACACACACACACACTGGAGGAACTTAATACATACTCACACACAAAGATTTCAGATATATCCAACTTCAAAATAAGAATATTAATGATATTGTTGGATAAAAAAAAATTCTCATATTTTCGAAATCTTTTTGAATGTGGTTTGCAATTAACATAGTTTTTGTGGAGATCAAAGTAAAATACAAAATGGGAAAAACACGGCAAAACCAAAAATCAGGATTCCATTTCAAAATAATTATTTTAGATGAAGTAGAAAGAATTATGATTTATTGTACAAATACCCACTGTCTATTTTTGTAATAGAATGAAGTAAAGAAAATTGGAGATTTATGCTTCAGTTAGATTCTTTCACATACATCAAAATGGTCAATTCAGGGATAGTCGGGAAAAAAAAACTGGAATTCATACTACAAAAAATCACTCACCTACGGCAAGCAAACTGAGAAAAAACTCACACTAGGATTTGCTGGGATTGAGATATGAAGCAAGGTGGCAAGAGACATTTGAAATCAGTAAGAGAGCGTGTCACCAGGACCAAAATTAAAAATATCTTTGTTTCCCCTTGCCCTACCCTTACTTCTGAATTTGGGTACGTAGGCTTTTTTTGATATTTGGTAGGTAGGTAGGTTTTTTTTTTTTTTTTTTTTTTTTTTTTTAATTTGGTAGGTAGGTAGGCTTTTTTTGATATTTGGTAGGTAGGTAGGCTTTTTTTTTTTTTTTTTTTTTTTTTTTTTTTTCCTCATAGTTTTGTTTTCTGGTTAGGAAACATTCTTCACATGTCACCTTATGTGTTAACTAATACATCTTCATCACTACGGCATTTGTATCGCATTGAATTATAACTGTATAAGCGTCGTGACAACTAAGAAGGTTGATGACGAAATCGTGAAAAGGAAAGAGAAACGGACCAGAATCTATTAGCACAGAATCGTAGGAAAAAAACAAAACCAAAACAAAAAACACACAGCATTTTTCAATAACATTTTTTCAGTCAGTGGGATTTTTTACAGTCGGTCGCACAAGAGGAAACAAACTATATTTTTATTTTGGCCTAATGCCCCTATATTTTTGTAATGAGAAATCTTCTATTGTAAATCAACTTTTATTCACCGCTGTTTATTTATTTTTACAATTCCTGATGAAACAAATAAAAATATCATGTGTTTTCTAAAAAAATTTCTTACAAATTACAAAGCTTTTCGTACATTATACATTAAAATAGGTGAAAAGGTTTACAAGTTTATATTTTCATAGTCCAGTGGTTTTTCTTTGGATACTCCAGTTTTCTCCACTATCTCAAAACTGACTGAATAATCAAGAACCTTGATTCCTTAAACTCTTTTGTGAATAGCCACTGTGGTAGCTCAGTTGGTAGAGTGCTCGCTCCGCAAGTGGAAGGTCGTGGGTTCGAACCCGGCCTGGTCTGACCCGAAGACTTGAAAGTGGGTAGTGACTGTTCTTTTGCCAAGCACTCGGCATTACGAAATGAAAGACGCAGTTCTTTCGGATGGGAACTTAAAATAAACAAGGTCCCGTGTCATGGCAGGCATGGCACGATAAAGAACCCTGCTGTATAATGCCAACAGCGCAACACACAGGCAAAATTTCTGCACTTTCGTCTATAGCTGACAACGTCTCGATATAAGTTAAAATATTCTTGACTGGGACATTAAACACCATTACTCAACTCAACTCTTTTGTAAATAACTTCTCTTTATTGCACTTTTAATTCCTACTAAACAAATGTCCTTCATTTAAAAGAAAAATCACACCTGTCACTTGTGACAGGTGGTCCCCACTTGGGAGGGATATCCAAAGAGATCACTCAACAAAACCAGAAAAAAATGGAGAAAGTTTTTACCCTATCAGAAAAAAGAGCTTTTAACATGCCACCGTGAAATATCACAATTTAACCATCTGTAAAAATACTGAAAAAAGATCTTTCAAGTTAAAAAGATATCATGAAAGATAAACAAGCAAAGATGAGTAAGGTACATAGGCACCTAATAATGAACCAGGTGTTAGTTAAATTGAAATTTATATATCTGGCCAATTACTTATTACCACATACATTTTTTCCACATGTAAATATTCATTTCCCACGTAAGGTAACAATTTACTTGGTTTTATTCAACCAGTGGAGTGGATTAGTGGAGAGGAGTGGAGTGGAATGGACTGGAGTGGAGTGGATTAGTGGAATGGAGTATAGTGTAGTGGAGTGTAGTAGTGGAGTGGAGTGGAGTGCAGTAATGCTGTTTAATGCCCTTATCACAATTCTTTGGCTTATATCGAGACAGTTGGTTCTGGGATCCGCTTGCAGAAGAAACTGGAGTGCCCAGAAAAAACTACCAAACTTTGGCAAGCAAATTGACAGTTGGTTCTGGGATCCGCTTGCAGAAGAAACTGGAGTGCCCAGAAAAACTACCAAACTTTGGCAAGCAAATTGAATTATTTTTACACTAGGATCTGCTGAGTCCAATTCAAACCCAGGGCATGAGAGGCACTTTGATCCAGAAGTGTGCTTTAGATCACCTGGCCACCAAAGCTCCGAACAAAAGAGTGGAATGGAATAATGGACTAAACTGCATCCTCATGAAGAGTATTTCACTAGAATGAAGCAGTCAGATGGTGTAGGAAACCTAAGTACCCAGAGAAAACCCCTCGCCACAGGCATTAGATAGAGAATTTGCAAACTTTTTCACACAAGTAACTGTCTAGAGTGGAATTTTAACCTAGATGGTTGGAGGCACTGTTTTAAATGATTAAGAACATCAAGGTTTGAGTTGGATGGTTCTTCAACAATATTCCTTAACTTGCAATGATGAGGAAATCAAGTGGTTTATTATTAAATGCACTTTGTGTATAAATTGCATTTTTTAAAGCAATTGCCCAGATGAACAATTCCAATAAACTTTGAGATGATAAGCATTCAGAGCTATTTGTATATAATTTGTTGAACAGTTTCCATCCATAAAAGTAATAAATACATAAATAATAATAATAATAATTATCATAATAAACACCTTTTACATATTTTTTTTAAATACTTACCACTGCACATGATTAAAGAAAGAAGGAAAATACATTGAATTAGGGTCTGTCTCCAATTCTGTTTTGATCTCGTCATGATTTCTACTTTAAATATGTTATTATTCCTGAAAATATAAATAAATAAATAAATAAATAAATAAATAAATAAATAAATAAAAAAATAAAAGTTTAAGTTATATAGTTTTTTAAATGTGACTTTATCAGTATCGTTTTGTCAAATTTTTTTTTTTAGTTTCATTTTATTATTTAAGTTTCATTAACAAATGAATAAAAGTTGTGAAAATTCAAAATTTATTATGGACACATAAACAGGTCATTAATCTTAAAACGGAAGTTAAGTGTTAGCGCTCGGTAATTCGAAGCTACCTTAGTTGTTAGCAATACTTAATGCCTATAAAGGTATTCCTAGCTTTAAGTTTTACAGTAAAAGATTCCCCAAAAAATTCCATTTCAGAAGCTATTTGATTGGACCAATTTTCTTTTTCATAAATGGCGGACCAGACAAAAATTACATTCAGAAAAGCTGATTGTGATGTTGTGATGTCATAGAGAGAGGACCAATCAGGATGTCAAGCATTATTTCAGTTTTATTTTTTTTTAAATATTTTAAAAAAATTCATTTGCTTACATTAAGATTGTAAAATACAAACTGGGTACTTCAATTATTCTTGAAAATGACAAATGGTCAATTTAGACCAAAGTTCCAACAGTTGGCAGAGTTTAATGTCTACATGTAGCCCAGGGGCCAATGTGCTGACAGTTAGGACCAAGTTGTAAAATTCTATGAAGGAAAGATCCAAATGTTATGTTGGCAAGAAACTGATCATAATGAGCGATATATTTCCACTAAATTCTTTTCATCAGAATAACCTGCATAATTCAGTAAACTTCATTTATCACCAGATGACAAAGAAGTAGCATTATCATTACATGGAGACTAGAGGCTGCAGCTAATCAAGGGGAGATAATCTCCTAGACAAGATCTGGATCATCAAAGAGCTATCAGTTATCATATGTATAACAACTGTTGAATGAAGCACCTGTTGTTTACAGTTAAACTACTTATAGCATCTCACTTACTGGCTCCAGGTAGAATAAATAAATACAGATTTATATACTGCATATATATATATATATATATATATATATATATATATATATATATATATATATATATATATATATATATATATATATAAATATATAAAATTACAATGTATTAGCTGTAGAAATACAATGGAAACACTGTAAGAATTTTTTTTTTAGCATTCTGTGTACAATCTGATGTTCAATGTTATAACTGAATGTTCTATGTTGAGGCAACTGTTGTTATTTTAACCATTTTATTGTTAAACATCCTTCATTCATCTCCTCTTTTTGAGGCAAAAATCTGACTCATTTTTTCTCGCAACATTTCCTTAAATAAATTTTTTTCTCCAATTTGCCTAATGCAGTTATGGTTGACTTATGAATTCCATATTAATTTAAAAAAGAAAAAAAAAAAAGAAAAAAATTAACATGCTTTAAGATGTTTGATACCCTCATTCATTCCCCTTTATTTTTGGAATCAAAGACAACAATAGTTTCTTTCTTATTGCAGCACACCCTTATCTTCTACTTTTACAATCAATGAAATACATCACTCAGTTCTTGCATCTTTTAATCTCTGAATTCAATACATTCTACTTTAATGAACATGTATGCTGCGATAAACATTTATTTATTGAGTGAAACAAGAAGTTGTTACAACTAGCAAACATATGGACCACCTAAGTAGTGTAAGATTGGTTGAGTGTTGTTTTACACTGCATCAGTAATTTTTCAGCTTTTTTAACAACTAACCCCCCCCCCCTTTTTTTTTTTTTTAATCTAGAGGATTTATCTAAATATAACTTCCTGTGTAGTGTGAGTTTATGCATTTTTGTAACATGAGTGCAATTAGGTGATTTTTTTTAAAATTGAGTAAATGATTGTGAAACGGGAGCCTGGTCATGATTTTTACGCTTAAATCTGAGTGTCAGATTGGAGGAAACCAAAGTGCATAAAGAAAACCAATGATCTTTAGAAAGTGAATTGGTAAAATTTCTCATGATTGGATCTCTGCAAGTTGGATAACAACCAAGGAGGTGTATGTTTTGTGATCCATAAGCGAGCACTTTGGACCATTTCCCCAGCAAAGGCTAATAATGACACAAGTGGTATGAACATGGAGGGAATTTGGATATAGTTTACATAAGAAACTCTATGATTTTGAACAGTTGGAATAGTTACATTCAGTATGACACAACCAGAAAAAAATATGTTCTATTAGACAGAAATCTGACATCATCAACAAGAAAAATATCTTAGATAAGTCTATGATCTTGAACAGTTAGAATCATTACATTCAATATGACACAACCAGAAAAAAATATGTTCTTTTAGACAGAAATTGTGATCATCATCAAGAAATCCTGACAAAAAATATTTTAGATAAGTTGACACAACCGGACCACCTTAGGTGCCGAAACATGAACCAAAAATGTGACAAAAATGGTGTCTGATGAATAATATCTACGTCTGAACATGCTAAAAGGCATTAGAGTACGATATCTCATGGCAAGATTTCAAAATAACCTGGATCGGTAACAATAACCTGGATCGGTAACAATAACCTGGATCGGTAACAATAACCTGGATCGGTAACAATAACCTGGATCGGTAACAATAACCTGGATCGGTAACAATAACCTGGATCGGTAACAACTTAATAAGAATAATGGATCAGGAATTTAGCCGAACTTGCCAATTAGCTACATCATGTTTCATTCAGAAATAAAAGCTTTCTCAACAGATATTGATACTTTCTTTTATTTTTGTCGGTTTTGCTAAAACTTTTGGATCCATTGTGGTCCAAGAACAT
This sequence comes from Tegillarca granosa, assembly GCA_029721355.1. NCBI lineage: Eukaryota > Metazoa > Mollusca > Bivalvia > Arcoida > Arcidae > Tegillarca > Tegillarca granosa. The sequence goes on along the minus strand of CM056611.1, from coordinate 8,876,779 downwards.
TATCCAACTCTTTTGAACTTTTTTGGAACAGAAAGAAACACTTAATTAAACAATTGTTTAACATAAGTATAAATGTCAAACTTGAGACTACTCAAGAAATCTCTAAAAATATTATTCATGGATGACAGATATTTTAGTTTGAAAGGAGCCAAATGCTTTTGTCTGGTAAATTATACCATTTTTTCTTCTGATATTCCAATGTGTTCTAAGTGTTAAAAACATCATTTGAGAATATACTGCTTCAGATTTGATATTGAAATCTCTTTTAATTAAAAATATACACAAAAATCAGAATCCTGTTACAAAGGCTGTTTTACAATCTTATAATACCAAAGTCTTTAAAAATTTGGCCCGATTATAAATAGACACAGAAATCAACCTCTGAAAAATATAAATAAACCAGGTGAAATAATTTGTTTTCCAGTTTGACTTGAGAGAGACAGAGAGAGAGAAAGAGAGAGAGAGAGAGAGCAGACACTAACAAATCACTTTAAAAGTTTGAATTCCACTCAAACCGATCATAATTTCAGGAATTTTAACATGTTTAAAAAAAAATCACCACTCAGTCCAGTTTCTTCCACCTCCCGAGAAAACTGACCCCCTCAACTTAAATAAAAATTCTTGATAGTCATAAAACATATTTCTCCACTCCCTTCATCCTGGTTCTTATGACAACTTAAAAGAGAATCTATCAATGACCTTGACAGAAATTAAAACTTTGCTTGACAAAGGTTTGTGGTGTTTTCTAGGTAATCTGGTTTCCTCCACCATCCCATAATTGACTTGGTGAAAGAATACTGTTTTGTTTAACATCATTACTCAACTCGAGGCAGAAAATAAAAAAAAATCTCAACTCAACTTGAGTCAGAAATTAAAACAATAATCTCAACTCAAATTGACTCAGAAATTAAAACAATCTCTCTCAACTCAAATTGAGTCAGAAATTAAAACAACAATCTCAACTAAAGTTGAGTCAGAAATTAAAACAATCTCTCAACTCGAGTCTGAAATTAAAATAATAATTTCAACTCAAATTGAGTCAGTAATTAAAACAATAATCTTGACTCAAATTGAGTCAGAAATTAAAACAATCTCTCTCAATTCAACTCAAGTCAGAAATTAAAACAATCACCTCAAAGACACTGCTAAAGTTAAAACATGAAGAGATAAATAAGTATATCATAAAACAAGAAAGAAAGAAAGAAATCTGTATGTTTATTTATTTAGTCGTTCTTTTGTCTGTGATTCATCGGACCACAATGATTTAATACTTACTCAATTAACTATAAGTTTTCTTCCTTTACTTATTTATATACACAGTAAAAACGCAGCTGCACAATTACGTAACATAGAGATGTTTCTTAGCATTTACAATCGCTCGCGTTTTTTAATGAAACTTACATATCCCGTATAATCATGTATAAGAATACTGTTCATGTACATTTCAACGTGCATGCACTTGAGAAAGATATATTCATCATACATGCATGCACTCAAGATGGATTATTATATACATGTATATTTCATTTGCTTTATGTTGTGTTTTTCTAAATGTGAATAATTTGGGCCTGGAAAACATTAGTACTTTGAAGATAAATTATTTGGAGATTTTTAATAAGAACATTAAAATACTGACTGTGAATTTAGATTCCACGTAGATTGATGTAGCATTTTTTTTTAAAGTTTTTTGGGGAGAAGAACGTTTTTTATTTTTAACGAAAATGTGCACTTGTTAACAACAAATGAAAACAAAAACAGGACACAATACAAGTCTGTAATAGATTAATAGATTAATTGAATGGGGGTTTTACGTCCCAGTCAAGAATTATTTAAAATACCTGCCAGTTCTACAAATCAAAGAACTAGTGCAATTACATAAATTCAAACTCAACCTATATATTTACAGAAACCAAACTTGTTTTCAATGCGTATAAAACATAATAATACAGCAGAATAACTACATGTATATCCTAATTCTTTGTGGAATTCTGTAATATTTTAGGGTCCTTCAGATGAGATCTTAAAAACCAATGCCCCGAGTCATGGCAGGTGTGGCACATCAAAGAACCCTCTCTACACATTGCCCTAAGCGCACTGCAATGGTCAAAATTTCTGCCACTTCACCTATAGCTAGTGACATCTTGATATAAATGAAATTTCTTGACTGGGACATAAAAGCCAATTTAATCAATCAATAATTCAATCTAATGTTTAAACCCATGGTAAAACTGATTTTTGTATCTTTTTAATCTGAAATCAATTCAAACTTAGCCTATATATTCACAGCTATACATATCACAGTGCCTCTCACCGCCTGGGTTGGAATCCCACTCGGGACAGATCCTAGTGTGAGAAAGTTTGTCAGTTGGCTTGCCGAAGGTCGGTGGGTTTCTCCGGGCACTCCGGTTTCCTCCAATATCCTAGAACTGATTGCCTCAAAATAAGTGAAAGAATCTTGACTGGGGCGTAAAACACCATTACTCCACTCCATGTATCAAAACTATTGCAATCTAAAGAATTCTTCATGGAATCCTATAGATTGTTAATCAACTTGAAAAATTTAGAATTTGTTCTCCGTTGAGATATTTATCATACATAAAGTACATCAAATGTCTGCTAAAGAGATCAAATATTAGGAAACCATCCATCTTGTCTGGTCACTAAATTTTTCATAAAGGCATACGAAAAAATCTGGACTGACCTCTGGACATTGTTATTAGCACGCCATAATCGATATTTTAATTTCTCATCATATTAGTAAATTGATACATTTTTGTGTGGAAAAACTGCTTAATAAATGAAAAAAAAAAACCTTTTAATCTTGTCTGATTTAAGCCAGCTTCAAAACTGGCATAATGGAAAATCTGGAATTTGTTTAAAATATCGTGACCTGAACTATCAACTTTGTCGCAAGATGCATTCTTTTCTTACTTATTTTAGAATATCAATCTTTGATATTTGAATTCCAACATTGGAATTTTTTCAGTCTTATTTATGAATTAACTCAAATAAAGATATTTTTTCACATGATTTAATTCCTTCAAGCATCAGGGCTAAAGTGACCAAATGGTTAAGGCACTTGCCTTCAAATCCAAGAGGTTCACTATTGTGGGTAAATGTTCTAGGTCCAACACAAGAGGAAGGATTCATTTCCTATACAATTCTGTCCTTGTCATTGTGAAAAAGTGGACTAGCCTCTAAAACATGTGTTTATCCAGGTTCAACACTAACTGTCTAGTCAAGATTTTCCAATGTGCCATGTATGTATCCTCTGTATCTTTATACAGTCAATATAAATATTTGTAATGTAAACAATACCATCCCAATTTCAGAAATTGATACTTCAATCTCTGTGACTTAACTCCATTTTATCTACCGCTGTACCACAAAGATCTAAGTTAATACAATAAATATATGCCAAAGAAAAGATCGGAGTCTTTGAAAATCATCAATTTTCCCAAAGATTTTGGCTGGCAGTTATTTCATGAAAAAGGACAGCAGGTTAATCTGTAAGACTTTTTTCTACAAATGTAAATAATTTGTTTTTTATTGTATTTCTGAATTATAAGACTATATTAAAAGATTTTTTCAATAAAAAAAATTATATATATAAAAAAAAAAAAAGAAGAAAAAAAAAAAAAAAAAAAAAAAAAAAAACCAGGTCTTTTCAAAATGATCAAAACAGGAAATTTTATTTGGCATGAAATGGATTAATGATTTATAATTACCCATAATGCATTATGTCAAAATTGATGAGGGGAATTTATACGGTTTAACCATCAGCTTAATTGCGAGGCAACATAACCAATTCAAAGGAAAATAGAAATATTTGGTATCATTATGATAGGACAACATTTGTAGTCTCCCCCCCCCCCTTTTTTTTTTTTCAATTTCACCAAACATTAAAAAAAAAATGTAGAGGGTGAAAATGAACGTTGAAGCATATAAGGTCATTCTAAAACACCTTTGCAAAGATTTACAAATTTTGCACAGCAAGCGAGGAAGTTTTAGACATGTTTTGACTCCATGATTAAGCATGAAAGACGTCTTTTTTACTCCACATTTTCCCTCATGTAATCCTTTTGTACTCACGTACTTCTATGACATGTTGATCAGTAACTGCGAAAAACAAAACCAGTAATGACTCAGGACACATATGTATCTGCATGGGTCTTTTTTTATGGCTTTCATGTTTTAACCATATTTTTGTACTGAAAACCCCATCAGTAAGTGTCAGGACTGATTTTTAAAAAGCATTGAATCTATCCTTCTTTGAGTTGTTATGGCGATAAATTTTTATCTGTCCTAAATAGAGATGTCGAGAGAGAGAGAGAGAGAGAGAGAGAGAGAGAGAGTCTTTTTTTTTTTTTACTAATATGTTGAGGCAGTCAGTTCTGGAAAGGAGAGAGAGAGAGAGAGAGAGAGAGAGAGAGAGAGAGAGAGAGAGAGAGGGGGGTCTAGTTTTTTTTTTTTTAACTACAGTCTAACTTGTGTTAGCGGCCACTTGTATAAAGCGGCCACTTGTCTATAACGGCCATATCTTATTCCCCCCGATGAATTTTGTTCTTTATTTCACCTCTATATAGCGGTCACTGTCTTATGAGGCCAGCGACCACCATTTTTCCGACCCCAAGCTTTAACAAAACTGTCTATAGCGGCCATTTGCAATGTTACGAAACTTTGTCATTTTCTGGAAATTTCCGGAACCAGTCAACATAAAACAAAAAATCCCATAATGCAACTCTGTTTATATGTATCTAAGCGGCCATATTGGGTAAAGCTTACATCCCGATATTTTAAATATTATAACATGCAGTAATATTTGATTTTTTATCTTTATGTCATAGTAAACGGAATGCATTCACTTCAGAACAGCGAGTAGAATTGTTAAAAGGAGAAATTAAGTACTAGGAAACTCGCGTAAGTTAAAGTGTTGGACGAACCCAAATCAAACTATCAGACTATGAAGCAAATGTATCTTGGGAAATAAACCGTATGTGCCGTTCTACTGCTAACGGACATTAATTTCGTTAGTTTGGAAATCGTACCATGATGCGATAGCAAGTCATCTCAGCACCAGTGTAAAAAGTCATTTCGGCAACGATATGTTTTTGGCACCAATTTAAATTCAATTCTGCACCGACTACGGTTAAATTCGACACCAGAAAAAACATTTTAATATTTATTTATGTTTGTGTACGATTTTTATATTAAAAATTAATAGTTATTTTTAATAAAGATATGTAAACAGTAAATTTGACAGTTACAAATGATACAGATAATCACTGCTTTGATCACTTAACCGTGTAATTCATTATGTAACAACTGCCTTTGAAGTCTGAATTAGCAAGAGTGTGATATGAGTCTGAAGTGACCTAATTATGTTTGTATAGGTGTAAGGAAGCCTGATAAGAATAATACTTCTCTATGCAACACCCCTATACCTAGCAAAAAAAGAGAGAGAATAGATCATTTAGACATATTAATGTTACCAGGCCGGTGTGATGCAAAGGATTTGTAAATTCCTGAAAATGTTGAATAAATTGATCTTAAAAAATGTATTTTTTTTCTTGGTTAATCTCAAGTTATAAAAGAAACAATGTCATGGTTAGCTATATTCAGTTTAATTTGGGTACTAAAATGAACAATGAACAAAAAAAGAATGGTTCAGATAATAATTTTTGATGATCCTTGATCAGAGAATTTGTCTATAAAGGCCATTTTTGCTGCATCCCTTGAGTGGCCTTTATAGACAGGTTTCACTGTAATATGTTGAGGCGGTCAGTTCTGGAAAGGTTGAGCAAATATAAGTATTCAAAAGTAAACAACTGACCTTTGAAACCAGATCTTAAAACTTTCTCCTGTTAAGTCTGCCTTTGTTAGAGTAGAGGTCCTAACTTGGGATTAAACACATTACTTTCCACTTCAAAGTGTAGTGCCACTTAGCCACAGATTGCTTCATGATTTTGAGAGACTGGTGGCAAAGATTGCAGAATTTAAACGACACCAGTAAGATCTGATGAAAGATGAGAAAATTTCAAAGTTGTTTTATTGTCAGTAAATTCATGTGAGTAACAAGACATAAAAATATAATTTCGGGAAATTTGGGAAATTTGGGAATTTCTCTAATATTAATACATTTTATATACATTTGCACCATCACCTTATAACAAGAACATGAAATAAAAAAAAAATTATCTGAATTGTCATTCCTCATAAAAATTTTTTCCTGATATTCAAGAACTTAATAACCCAGATATCTGAAATAATTGCCATTCTGGGGCAACCCACTGACCAACCATCTATTCATAATCAAAATACAGCTGATTACAAAAACCAATCTTTTAACAACAACAACAACAAAAAGTTTCAAATATCTTTTAATTTTTTTAAAGTCATGTTTCATATACACTTCGAGTCATCTATTCTGATATGATATATTACCATGCACTCAGATCGTAACTATGGTAAACATATACAACATGTGCATGTCATGCCAAGGATCGTGAGATCACAACAGGTCATGCATGAGCACAAAACTGAGATTAACATATCAATTATGGCACAACAATTTATCATAAGCTGGTGTTTTTTTCCTTGCATGTTTTGTGATAAATGTTTTTCTGTTTATTTTCAGAAAGCAGCTATTACAGACAAACTGTTTCAATCTGTACATATATCCAATAGCACATTGGTTTATCACAATGTTTAAGAAAGAGTTAAGTTGACTGGTTGAATGTTGTTTTATGTCACATCAGCAGTTCACTGGTTGAATGTTGTTTTATGTCATATCAGCAGTTCACTGGTTGAATGGTTTTTTTTTGTCACATCAGCAGTTCACTGGTTGAATGTTGTTTTATGTCACATCAGCAGTTCACTGGTTGAATGTTGTTTTATGTCAAATCAGCAGTTCACTGGTTGAATGTTGTTTTATGTCACATCAGCAGTTCACTGGTTGAATGTTGTTTTATGTCACATCAGCAGTTCACTGGTTTTATGTCACATCAGCATTTTTTTTTAGGTATTGGTGACAAGACAGTTTTTATTCATCTTGAGGATTAATCTTATTCTTGTGGAAGTGTTACGATCTACATAATACTATGACACACTTATGGTGACTTTAAGGAGGCTAGATTTTGCTGCAGTGTCACAGATAAAAATTGCAGACCACTAGGTCCATTGAACTTGTACAAAAGCCAACCAGTAAAGGCCTAAGACAATGTAACTATAGCAACCAGGATCAAATCAACACTGTTTAAACAAGACACGAGAGTGTGTTGATTTTTGATTATTTTGTGATACTAATATTCCTTCAGAATTGCCTGATAGTAAGGTAGAGAGGGATCTTGAAGTTTTCAAAGGTTGAACAATTTTTTATCCTTTTTTACTAAAAAAAAATGGCTAATATTTCTTCAGAATTGCCCAAAAGTAAGGTAGAGAGGTATCTTGAAGTTTAAAAGGGTGGGACAATTTTCTTTCCTCTTTGCTCAACATTCTGCAATTACATAGCAATTTGATATGAAAATTTATAAAATTTATAAAATTAGGTTTAACAAGTGACATCTATAGACATTTGTGTAGAACTAATATTTCCAGCAGGTACCAAAAAAATTCTTTTCATAATGCATTTATTCCCACAATATCTTAACCTTTTACAGGAAGAGATTGACTTGTGTAATTTGTTTTTGGCATAAATGCTATGGGGGTATGTTTTGCTTGATATACTTGTAATCCTTATTGGAAAGTAGCCATTAATACCTGTAAAAATGCTGATGCAGCATTAAGCAAGAACTCATTCATTCATTCATTCTCATTAAAGTTTTGCAGTTACCAGAACAAATTAAGAGTAATAGCATTAAGTGCACCAGTCAAGACTTTTTCATTTATATTAAAACTTCTTAAGATACCGGAGAAAACCAGAGTGCCAATGAAATCCACTGACCTTCAGCAAATAAATTAACATTTAACTTTAATAGTGATTTCACACACAAGGATTAATTGATTGATTTAACAGGATTATACATCCCAGTCAAGAATATTTAACTTACATGTACCAGCTATAATATATATTTAAGTGGCAGGAATTTTTACCTTTGAGAGAGAGAGAGAGAGAGAGAGAGAGAGAATGATGGATGATTAATAATATTAATAATAATAATAATAATAATAATTTATAAAAAAACAATTCCAACTGATCAAATTTAATTAACAGCATTATAAAATGTCGACCATGGAACAAGTCTAAAACATTTTCGAGACCTGCATGAAAACAACCTAAACCAATGATAAGAGTGCTAGATAATTAACTAAAAGAAATTCTGCAACTGTGAGTAACAATAACCACTATCTGTCACCATGGCAACAAAATAATTATGATATAGCTATCTATTTTTCTGATATATTTTTTTTGACTGTTTTGTCTTAACTTTGGTGACATTGGTATGTATCCAGTTATCTGATTCAATTTTAGATAAATCTGCCAAAAAACAAAGAAATATTTCTTTTGTTTCTCAGTAAGCAAGGTGAGTGAGAATATCTTTTTTTCTTCCCTTGTCACTACCTGATTCTGGATCAGATAAATGTTTTTTTTTATTATCTAAGTCCAGTACTACTACTACATCTGTTGTAGTAGGATACCAAGCTTCTGTATGATACAGAAATCTTAGATGTAGTGAGATTTTATCACACTGTATAACAACCAATCATCATTCTGTTTTCGCTTTGACGGATCCATTTATATTCAAGGAGAACCTGATGATAGCCACTACGCAAAGGTCATAAGTTGGCTGTGAGATTTTGGGGACATTCCCCTTTTGATACACAAAGTGCCCTCATTTTATCAAAAGTTTCTCAAATTGTCTTTGTTTAAAAGCTGCATTTTACATTTTGTATATATCTCATGAAATGCATTCAGAATTTTTTTGTACAAGGCAAGAAGATTTTCTGAATTTTTATTTTTTACTTCTATTATTTTTTGCACTACAACAAAGCACAAGAGAGACATTTTTACATTTGGACCAAAATAAATTTGACAACACAAATTGGATATGTAAAATTAAAAGAAGTGGAGGAATGGAGTAATGCTGTTTAACCCCCCAGCCAAGATTCTTTCACTTATTTTAAGGTAGTCAGAGAGTCAAGAGTATTTCACTTTTATTGAGAGGTCAGTTCTGGGATGGTGGAGGAAACTAGAGTGCCCAGAGAAAACCACCGACCTTCGGCAAGCGAACTTTCTCATACAAGGATCTGTCCCGAATGGGATTCCAACCCAGGTGGTGAGATAAAATTAAAAGAAAATTTTTTTACTACTATCAAGTATCATACAGATATTGTAATTTTGTATCGTATTTTCAGTATTTTTCAGTATTTTCAAAATTTTCAGCTGTCTTAACTTTTTGAATTTTTTAAAACTCAGGTTTGTTCCCTCATGCAAAGCATTCCTTAAGAGTCTAGTAAAGATTTTTACACTTAATATATACTGTAGTAAGTTCTCTTGGGAATAAGGTAGAATGGTCCTGTGTGAATGAGGTGACCCGGCTGGGAGGGAGAAAGATCGAGAGCGAGGCCCGCCATCTTTGGTTGATCAGAAGCGAGAACAACAGGTCGACGCACTCAAGCCCGGAACTTGCAGATCCATGATTGTAAGGTGTGTTACATGACCTTACATATTTACTACAATACTAATAATGGAAGTTCCTAAATAGTAAAGAATATGTCATCAGTGCCCAAGAAAAAAAAAAAAAAAAAAAAAAAAGCACGAACATAAAAGCGTAAAACTTGATCAATTTTCTAACAAGATCTGTCTCAGTCTGCTTCAAAAGTAGATGTTGAGAGGTGCTGTATACCTAAGTTTGCCCTTTAGACCTAACTATGACACCTAAATCACTTTTTTGTAAAACAGATCCAGTAAAAATGACTTGTGAAAATACTGAACCCTGCAGAAGATATTACTGAACCTCGGAAAAAAAAAGTTGTTAAATGAACCTTGTCCATTAGCTTACTATTTTTCAGACAATTTGTATACCTATAAATAAACCTTATTAAAATGTTTATGTTCTGCGATGCTAACATCAATTATAACGCCATTATAGTTGATTATTATTGACAAATAACTCATTACGACCTTAGCCGACCCTTAACAAACTGATACCTGAACTGACCCTAAACGAGTTTATCTGATAAGCTGATGACTGTACATCTATTTACAGGTGATTGTGCATATTTGCAACTGACCATTCCAGACATAACAATAAAGCATTCTATTGTTGACCAACAGTCTTGATTGGTCAGTTGAGATAACTTCATTTCTTAATGACTGACCAACTGCAAAGAGATAAAAGTGTCACAGTAAAAATATTTGGAATGGGCAATTTGGAATGTATCAGCACATTAACGATATTGAGATATATTCTGCATTTTTTACTATACTTATGACGACATAAAGCCACTGACACATAACTTGCTTTGAACGTGCCTGACCACCAGAAAAATATTACAATAAAATGATTTTGATTTTCTGTACAGGTGTTTTGTGATTTTTTGCAGCTCTTTACAGGAGATTTTTTTATTTTTATTATTTTTGCAGCTAGTCATTCTACAGAATTCTTATTTTCTGTTTTTTAACCAGTGGTCTAGATTTCTGGACTGACCAGAGGAAATTCTTCTGAGACAGAAAGATAGACATCTTCATCAGGAGAAAAAAAAATAAATAAAAAAAATAAAAAAAATAAAAATAAATAAATAAATAAATAAAGAAAAAAGAAAAAAGAAAGAAAAAAAGAAAGAGAAGGGAAAAAACAATAGAATGTTTTTAATTTAATTTCCTACACTTGGCCAATGGTGTAGCCTCACCTGAGGAAATTTTTCCAATGGATGCTGTTTACAGACCACAGAACACATCAGAAAGACAGATATCAAGCCATGACTGACCAATTACAGAGAGATAATAGAGATTAGTTTATGTCCAAGTAAAATGGCTGGAATGAGGCATTCTTTGGTAAATTATATTTAGACATTACCAACCATACTGAAAAAGGTTGTTTATATATACAAGAAAATATTAAATAAACTATACATGTGTACAGAAAATTAGTTCTCACTAACAAGGTTCAAATCACAATGCGAGTGGAGTGGAGTGGAGTGGAGTGGAGTGGAGTGGAGTAATGGTGTTTTACACCGTAGTCAAGATTCTTTCACTTATTTTAAAGCAGTCAGTTCTGGGATGGCGGAGAAAACTGGAGTGCCCAGAGAAAACCACTGACCTTCAGAAAACAAACTGATGAACTTTCTCACTCTAGGAGATATCCCAAGTGGGATTTGAACCAAGGGCAGTGATTTGTAAGCGTGCACTTTAGACCACTTGACCACCGAGACCCCTCACAATATATGGACAGACCATAGAGCAATCCGCTTGCTAAGGTGGACAGTTTTTTTTCCCCAGGAATTCCAGCTTTCTTTAGAATCTTAGAACTGACAATCTTTTTTTACTTGAGGAAAAAATTAAAAACATGATGTAATGTGAAACACCAATACTGCATTACTCTTTTATGAAATACTCGTTTTTTTTAATATATATATATATATATATAATTTACAAGTTGTAATTCAAATGATTAATTATCTGATCAGTAAACGAGATCCTTTAAAATCTCCACTGTACCAAAATAACCTCAATCCATACATAAATTTTAAATTCTTTTGAGAAGTAACAAGGATTTTGCTTTTTCAAATTAAAAAAAAAGATTTAAGTAAACATGTCTTATCAGTGAAATTAGAGTGTGCATGATGTCATGAATGGGCTAGGGTTATAAAAACATTATTTTGCACGTGCCTAAAATGAGAGGCCCTAAAAGGGGGAGTGGAATGGCCTTTAGTTTAACATGGAGTGACCAAAAGAGAGAGAGAGAGAGAGAGAGAGAGAGAGAGAGAGAGAGAGAGAGAGAGAGAGATATGGGGGGATTTCTATCACATATTGCTGAATGTTTTGAAACTTTCAAGAGTTCAAGAGACTATGTCCATGCATAGCAGTGCCACCTGGTGAGATTGTCCATTTTATGGTTCAACAGAATTGACAGATACAGAAAAGTTTATGGAACCTTTGTGATACTACACTAGAGTGATTAACTGAAATCTTAGTACAAAATCTAAGTACAAGATAGTGTTTACTTAAATTTAAAATGACCTTCTCTGCAGCTCAGCAGGACTCAAAATGGATGAATCATTGTCTTATGTCTAGCTAGAGAGAGAGAGAGAGAGAGAGAGAGAGAGAGAGAGGGGTGGGTGGGATAATGATGAATTTCAGTTGCCCCCCCCCTTTTTTTCTCTTTTTTTGTTTGGTTTTTTATAAAGTCTATTACTGCTGTTGCAGTTGTATTGTTGTTTTACATTCAATCAGCTGTTTCCAATAAAAACAAGGTATTAATCTCCAAATATTACTCTTTGAAAATGTTATAGTACGTGTGAGATGTGCGAGTGTGAAGTATGGTCTGCTGTGTACTAGCGCACACACTGGGTGACTTTCTGTTAAAGGTTCTTGAACCGAGTCAGTAGCTACAGACAAACATACACTCCTCCAGTTACATTTTTCCGGCATCCATGTAAACCAGTCCACCCCCCTCCTTATACCAAGAGCCAGGTAAGGATGCAGTATCTCAAATTTTACATCTTATGTATGACCCAGCCAGGAATCATACCCTTGACTGCCTGTCTATAATTTGTGGTGATGGTGTTGGTGGGCAAAACATCAAAGTATTGATGTTTGATGATGGTGGTGAATTTCTTATTAATAAGTATTGGTGGGACCCTGTGGGTGGTAGAGGGTGGGACCCTGTGGGTGGTAGAGGGTGGGACACTGTGGGTGGTAGAGGGTAACCATTTTTCAAGATGCTGTGTTTATTTGCATGACTATGTAAATAAAACTTTAAATTGACTTCTTGAACACTGTAAATCCCAACTCAGCAGGAGTTCAAAGCTCAAAGTAAATAGATTTTGAGTTTTAAGATATATCTGATACCAAGCTGGACATTGATATCAACAAGTAATAAATTTAAATGTTGGGTCACCCTTCTATCTCTTTCTGTATCTCTGAGTTAGGAATTATTTGCTAGGTTTTTTTCTCATTGGTTGTATTGCTCCTCTCTCTCTCTCTCTCTCTCTCTCTCTCTCTCTCTCTCTCTCTCTCATATTTTTCCATAAATGTAAATTTTTCACTCTCTCTCTCTCTCTCTCTCTCTCTCTCTCTCTCATTTTTCCATAGATGTACCCCCCTCTCTCTCTGATCTGATGGTGTTCTCAATATGCCATTGTCTCAATGACCATCTTATAAACAAATTAAATTTTTTTCTATGGCAGTGCTGAAAGAGGAGTTTAGTAGTGGCTATAAGAACATGAAGGTCATATATGAAATTTGAGCCATTAGACAGTAAGGTCGTGTGGGTTTTTAAACCTATGTTTTGCATCGAAAATGAATTTTAAAAGGTACAAGCAAGCAAGGATAGAAAACACACATGAAGGAGAGAGAGAGAGAGAGAGAGAGAGAGAGAGAGAGAGAGAGAGAGAGAGAGAGAGAGAGAGAGAGAGAGAGAGAGAGAGAGAGAGAGAGAGAGAGAGAGAGAGAGAGAGAGAGAGAGAGAGAGAGAGAGAGAGAGAGAGAGAGAGAGAGAGAGAGAGAGAGAGAGAGAGAGAAAAAATCAATGAAATGGAGTTTTTGTAGTGTATAAAAAAGTGTGTTTACTAACTTAGCTAGAATAGTAAATAATAACATTTAACAACAATTTTTTTCCATCAAATTTTAAAAAAATATTTTTTTTAAATTATTTCATTTTAAAGAATAAAGTATAAGTTGAAAAACAATTGCAAAAAAATGTCTGTGTTTTTTTCATCCAACACCTAAAAAGGTACATACATAAAAATTGAATGTAAAACAAAATATTTCACAATTATAGCCTTATTTTCAAACAAGACCAGGGCATATATATATATATATATATATATATATATATATATATATATATATATATATATATATTATAAGAGAGAGAGAGAGAGAGAGAGAGAGAGAGAGAGAGAGAGAGAGAGAGAGAGAATATATGGAGAAAAGAAAACTAAAGCCATTTTCAATTTTAAGAGAAAAACCAACCAGTGTCTAAAATGACATTTAATTCTACAAATCTCATCACAGCATGCAATAAATACAAGTGGAGTATCTAGATTTTAAGTGTCAAATTTAATCGGATACTGGATACAGAGTCTGGACATTGATATCAACAACAAGAACATAGTTACATGCCTGAAACACATGTTTATAGTTTAAGACATCAAATGTTTGAGAGCAAAGTTTCACATAATGACCAAAGTTATTTGGAAATGTATTGTGATGTTAAATGTCAAACTGGGGGTTTATAATGGGTAAAAAGAAATCTTTTACAAAAAAATTGTCCCTTCCTGAGATTTGAAAAAAAAAAACAAAAGCATTTTTCACAAAGAAATGAGTCAATAAAACTCTACAGCATTTAACCAAAAAAAAAAAAAAAATGTCCCACAATTCATTTGTTCTAAGGTCATATCATGGTTAATAAAAAGCTTGGAGCCATATACTGAATAATATCATGATTTG